>CM035808.1:48565517-48933300 GCA_020466095.1 Chlorops oryzae | reverse complement strand
ATGTTTGCTGCTATATAAGAGTATAGAGACTTCGTTTCGAGGTTCTCTTATAACCTGGATTTAAAAATTTGACAGCCGGCAATCAAACAAATTAGTCGGCTTCTACATTGAACGATTATCGACGCGATTTTCACAACGATTTTTTCAAATTCCCTTTTGAAATTGTCTTCTGTCGGTGTTCGCTTCTACACTACACGATTTGCAAGCAACTGATTTATACTTTGTTGTGTTTTTCTTATGACATTCGTTTATTGGATTTATGCGAATTAAGTAAGTAAGTAATAAAATAAGTGGTTGTGACGCATTTTAAAATATATAAATTAAATTAGAATGGATTCAGACACTTCATAAAAAATTATTCGAACAATTCTTTGAAACTGTTTTCCGTTCTACGAACGGCGGTAAAGGCAACTGTCAAAAATCGGCATGGAAATCGACGACATGGCTAGTACAACCGATTTTGACCGCTTCACTTTCGTCTCTCCTCCCTTGCCTACAAACGCAAAAATCGGTGAGTGCTGTTGGCCGACAATCGTCCAATGTAAAAGTAGACTTATCAAATAAATGTTACAGTTACTACGTTTATGCATCATGTTAGCCCAGGTATATTCAACCCGGGTAAAAAACCTGAGCATAAACGGGCAATTTTGAACTTGAGTTAAAAGACTAACCCAGTTTTATTCTTAAGAGACACTGAACAGCGATGCGGCATGACATACACGAAAATTATGTTTTTAGAAATATAAATGTATGGGACACACATTACAATGCATGACTAAAAGTCGAAATGAGTTGGATTTTTTGTCATTCGCTTCGATTTGCCTAAGCCCTCGTGTTTATGCACAAACTTCAACTCGAGTTGAATTTTCTACCCACTTTAAATAAATGTGTTTATTCAACCCGATTAAATTCTCTAACTCGGTTATAAATAGCGTTTATGCGAGGGGGTTGAATTGACCTGAGTTGAATATACCCGGGTTAACATGATGCATAAACGTAGTAAGTGAAGGTTTTTTTTAACGAATTGAGATTCTTACTTTAATTCATTCATATTTAATAATTACACTGTGGTAGTCGAAAAAAAAGACAAGACCGATTTTCACGGTTTCTCTTTATTTCGGGCACGAGGAATCGAACTGTTGCCCAAAATCCAACAATGCGAAAGCCCGATGCGAGAGTGCGCGGCGTCACGAAAATGTTTTGCGTGACGCGCTTCAATCTCCAATGAGAGTTTTGCGTCACGCAGATGAAAGCATAATATCGCTTCTAGTAATGCAATATTTGAACCAAGTACCAATCTAACGAGTACCGAAATATACGCTTTCACTTGAGTTTAAACTTTAATTCAAAATTTTCAAAAATTTTCAAAAATATTCAAAAATTTTTAAAAAGGAACCGAAGCTCGCGAAATATTCTAAAAGCTATTTTTCACGGAGCAGTGAACAGTTTTTGTTTTATTATTTTATACGAGTACCCAATAGCGAGTACTCAAAAAATTGCTACATCATTAACCTGTCAAATTGCCTCGCAACGAGAAATATTCAATTTTTTAAAATATTCACGCTACGAGGTCTCGCAGCGCGATACATTGGAGCTTGAACCATATGATTGAATTTATTGAATTTTGTGTGTGTCTCGTCTCGCGCTCTCGCATCGGGCTCTTGCAATGTTGGATTTTGGGCTTGTATCATTACTTTTTTGAGTTAACGGTACGCCTTCATGCAAACACTTCTTCATAGGTTTTTTTTGTTACCACTTTTTGGCCCATATCTATGTATGAGTTGTAGTTTGGTATTCTAAGCTAACACCAAAATGTACTCTGAGATATGCCAACTAATTCTTTCGAAAACACTAGCGGTATTCACTATCCAGTGCATGTGCATGTGCATTTGCAAATTTTATTTTGCATTTGCAAGAAACTGTGAGTGTACTTTCTTTTTTTTTTGACTATAATTTAGATGGCAGGGACACGATTAGGTCCACATAGGCCAGGAAAGAGTATTATGTGCAGCAATATGGATCAGAACTTCCAGCAATGCGATGAGACAAAACGTACGATGATCGACGGCCAGATATTTCGCAGCCAGATGACATAAGATGTGGACGGGTTCGCGTGTCCTAGAGTACTTATATTCCTCCTCAACATACGTTACGGCTCAAGTTCAGGATTAGTCTGAAGGAAGAATCCAGCAAATTGGTAAGATGAGGAGCCACACAGGCGCCGAGAATTTGTTATGAAGAATGCAGCAGCACAAAAATAGTGCATGATATACCAAGTCGGAGACCAGGATAGGTCCAAAGAGAGCGATAGAGCAAGTCTCTCAAATAACATGGAGAGGCCGCAATAAGAACGCATAAACATGAGAAAGTCAATTGATTGAATTAAGTCATTGCAAATTAATATATATATTATATATATATTTTTTTTTTTAAACTTACATCCTGATGCTTCCAGAAATCTAGCCAACTCAGAGATAAGTTTGTCATCAAGTGCCTTAAGGAAATCAACCCGATTGTCGTATCTGCGGAAAAGGTCAAATCCGTTTCTAATTTGAGAGAGAGCAGGACAGACAAAGATCTGATGCTCGTAAGTATCAACCATGCCACATGTAGAACAGAAGGCATCCGGCGAAGCATTGATTGAGAAAAGAAAAGATCGGTCATACGTCGAACCAGCGAGAAATCGGTTCAGCAATTTAATCGTTGAAGGCTCAAGAGCACTTTTGTAGAACCACGGCTTCTTTGGTAACTGGGGAAACGCTAGGCAATAGCCTGATGGTTGACTGTTGTCTTTGAGGCGAATCTCATCGAGCCAGTAATTATAAATAGAGCAATTGATTCGATTGAGCGCTTCGGTTGCCGAGAGAGGGGTGAACAACGTCGTACCTTCTGTGACCGCCATTTTAGCCAGACAATCAGCAGTTTCATTAAAGGGAATGCCACAGTGGCTGGGGGTCCAGATGACCATTATAGAATCAAATTCGTGGTTGGTGAAATTATGGATTTGAGCAACAACATGGTTATGAGCAGGGCTGATCAAAATATTTATTTAAATAATAAATATTTATTTAAATATTTCGACTCTTCTGGGCAAAAATAAATATATCAGCAAATTTTGATTTTCCGTAAATATTTCGGCTAAAATTTCATATTACATACGAATATGCAGTAGATATACTCGTAATACTCGTAATAAGCATGCTTTCCAATCAGATAAACATAATTAATAACGCTGTGACGATTTGTTTTCAAAAATGCTTACACGTTGCTCTTGCGCGCGTTTCAAATTCATAAATATGATTCTGTTGTCCACAAAAATACTGGATTTGCTACGTTGCCAAAAATTTCAATGATATTAAGTGGTCATAAATTCAATGAGCCAGATAAATATATTGATGAATTAACGCCAAACGAGTTGCAAGCATTTAAATACGCACCAGTCGTCAGCTGTGATGTTGAAAGATATTTCTCTGATTATAAACGAGTCTTAAGCTGCAATCATTCATGGCATAAGACGGCATAACAGAACATAACATAACATAAAATAACATAAGAGCTTTTCGAGTAGTCAGTGAAGACATAAGAAAACATAAGAGCACAGAAGAGGCAATGTTGCAATTTGCGCACATTGCGGAAAGGGGGAAAAAATTATTTTCACAATTTCTCAAGAAATAATTAACAAACGCTTGTAAATCAGTTCGGGACATGCCGAAAAGTAATAAAATATATTTTGCTTTCATAAAAAATTATATGCTTAATACTATTTTAATATATTACAACATTAGTAATTGTGGCTTTTCGAGATTTTCATAAAAAGGGCAAATGTGGCAGCTTTGGGAAGGAGTTGGCAACACAAACACTGTCAAACAAAAAAAAAGCAACTGAATATTTGTACAATTTTCCTGTAGATCTCGGCCTCCTAAGCAAGAAAAAAAATTTTTTTAATTTTTTTATGGAAGAGTTTTTGAGAAAAAATTTTTTGAAATTTTTTTCAGTGCATTTCGTAGGTGCACTTGCTATTTCAAGCATATCTCGGGCCCCGATCTACCGATTTTAATAAATATATTTTCCAAATATAGATAATTAAGCTCCCTACAACTTTTAGAAACAAAGTTTTTGATTTGCATGAGTAGTTTTAGTGCTAGAGGTGCAATTATACAAGAAAATTGTGTTTTTTTTCAAAAAAATCAGGGTAAATTTTTCATATAAAAATTTGTAAAAAATAGAAATCGAAGTGGAAAACCCATTTTCAAATTTTTTGCGTATAGCTAAGTATTTCTTCTAAAAAATAAGCCCCGTTTGGCTAAAAGCGGTGAAAAATTTACGGAGCTATGATTTTTTTGCCAAAACACTAAAAAATCGATATTTCACAATTTTTGCTTTGTTCACAAAACTTGTTCATATGAGCCGAAATTATTTTATGAAGGTGCAATTGAGTAAATTTTCACATATATAAATGCATAAATGCTGCCTCTTTATTGATTAAAAATGAATGTCGTTTTGCCCTGCCTTTTAGAATATTGTGGTGGATTTGTTTACCTGCCGGTCTCAATGACCTGTACCAGATAAAAAAGGGTGCAGTGCTTTCCCTTAGTGGAAAAAAATATAAGGTATCATGAATACGTTTTGTGCGTTAACGTCAGTTTTTATACTAAACGTGTTTCTTTACTTTCAATTTTGCCTAATGAATTGAGCGTAGTATAAAATACCTGAGGTTTTGCATACTTTACATACATACTTACATACTTACATACATACACCGGGGCCGCTGTGATGCAGCCCACTTTAAGACAACATGAACTACCAAATTGGTACAACTCCTGTAAAACATTTGTGAAATAAGCTCTAATGCAAAAGTGTTAAAGAAATAAAAATTTATTTCCAAAATTATTTTTATACAATTTGAAAAAAGTTCTTGCTTCCGCTTTGTCTTTTATATTTACTACCATCATTTTCACGCACAAGGGACCACACGTAATCACCCATCATTGCCGTGTCGAAAAGGCCGCTATAGCGATTTTCAATATCCTTTAATTGCTGATGAAAACGTTCGCCATGCTCATCGCTTACGTCTCCTAAGTTTTCAGGGAAAAAATCCAAGTGCGAATCGAGAAAGTGGATCTTCAACGACATGTGTACTTCGGCTTTCTTATAATTCTTTAGTAGGTTATTTACTATTTGCTTGTAATCTGGACTTTTGTGGTTGCCCAAAAAATTGTGTATAACAAGTTTGAATGAGCTCCACGCTGCTGCTTCGACTGGGGACAAAAGGCTTGAGAACTCGTCGTCTTGCAAAAGTTTACGTATTTCTGGACCATTTAGAACTCCTTCCTTGAGTTTTGCGTGTGAAAGGTAGGAAAAGATCGCCTTTAAGCGGGCAAAAGCTTCCTGTGTTCCATCTTTTGCCAATTTTTTATGAAGTTCTTAGCAAGTCCTAATTTTATATGCAGTGGCGGTAATATAATATTATTTTTATCAACGAGAGCAGTGCGTTGAATATTGTCTGCACCAACTATAATGTTGGTTCGCAAAGGCCAATCTTTTTTAATATAGTGTAAGTGGTCAGCGCGACTATCCCACTTGCACAAAAAACAACAATATTTTGTATATCCTCCTTGAAGCCCGCACAGAATTGCCACTACCTTGAGATCAGCGCATATTTTCCATCTATGCTTGTCATATTCAATATGATCCAAAAGCGTTTTCATTGTTTCGTAGGTTTCTTTAGAATGCGATGCATATGCGACAGGAAGAGACGGTTTTTGGTTGCCATTGTGTAGGAGGACAGCTTTTAAGCTCTCTTTGTTGCTATCGATAAATAAACGCCACTCTCCGGGATTGTAGACTTCATTGAGCTCTTCGAATAGGCCTAAAATATTGCTGCAGAAACAGATATCGTCTACTTTTGCGTAAAATTTTCCGTATTGCAAGTGCCGATTTCTGTAAATGCTTGTTTTGACATCAGGAGCCACAAATCCGCGTTCTTTCATTCTAGATGCAAAAAGTTCAGCTTTACCCTTTGAAAAACCAAAATCACGAATCCAGTCATTTAATTCGGCCTGTGAGAGTATTCGTTGCGTTAAACTTGTTTCAAACTGACTTCCACTAGACCCCAGCATTTCCTCTGATGATCCTTCTATTTTGGGTGCTGAGCCAGGGCATTCTGGATAAGGCACATCACTTGAATGAGGTAGAGGAAATTTTACCGAATCAACTTTCGCGTATTCCCATTTTAAATGTTTCCCAAATCCACTTCTTGCACTAAGGCAAAAATAGCAGTCCACCGAGTGACAAAAGGGCTCACTCCATTCCATTGCCGTGTCAAAATCCATGTAACAGCTAGAATGCAAATAGTTAGTTTTTTTTATAGCGTATTAAATTTTAATTCTTACCGTTCTCCAGAAGCCCATTTTGATAACTTTCTATGACATAGGTCACATATTCTTTTAGGCGTCCACGGCTCATTGAGAGTTGGCAAAACACCGAAGTAATGGAAATAGTGCTTTTGCAGTGCTTCAGTAAACGCTAATCCTTTATTTTTTAACATATATAATCCACAAATATTGCAAAAATCGTCCGGATTGTTTTTGCACATGAATACACGAGTTCTTTTACTCATTTTCTTTATATTTTAAAATTTGTTTTATTTTCAATTGATGTACGTTGTTCAAAATTTAGTTCAAGACTACTAATCTAAACGCATAAGTGTTACCCTTTTATATATTGCCATAAATTTTCTATACTGTATGTAAGTATGTATGTAAAGTATGCAAAACCTCAGGTATTTTATACTACGCTCAATTCATTAGGCAAAATTGAAAGTAAAGAAACACGTTTAGTATAAAAACTGACGTTAACGCACAAAACGTATTCATGATACCTTATATTTTTTTCCACTAAGGGAAAGCACTGCACCCTTTTTTATCTGGTACAGGTCATTGAGACCGGCAGGTAAACAAATCCACCACAATATTCTAAAAGGCAGGGCAAAACGACATTCATTTTTAATCAATAAAGAGGCAGCATTTATGCATTTATATATGTGAAAATTTACTCAATTGCACCTTCATAAAATAATTTCGGCTCATATGAACAAGTTTTGTGAACAAAGCAAAAATTGTGAAATATCGATTTTTTAGTGTTTTGGCAAAAAAATCATAGCTCCGTAAATTTTTCACCGCTTTTAGCCAAACGGGGCTTATTTTTTAGAAGAAATACTTAGCTATACGCAAAAAATTTGAAAATGGGTTTTCCACTTCGATTTCTATTTTTTACAAATTTTTATATGAAAAATTTACCCTGATTTTTTTGAAAAAAACACAATTTTCTTGTATAATTGCACCTCTAGCACTAAAACTACTCATGCAAATCAAAAACTTTGTTTCTAAAAGTTGTAGGGAGCTTAATTATCTATATTTGGAAAATATATTTATTAAAATCGGTAGATCGGGGCCCGAGATATGCTTGAAATAGCAAGTGCACCTACGAAATGCACTGAAAAAAATTTCAAACAATTTTTTCTCAAAAACTCTTCCATAAAAAAATTAAAAAAATTTTTTTTCTTGCTTAGGAGGCCGAGATCTACAGGAAAATTGCACAAATATTCAGTTGCTTTTTATAAATTCCAAATTTGTTAAGCAGTGAAATTCAAATCAGCTGGCTCGAACTTACATAAGACGGCATAAGAAAAATCTGTTTTCTACAGCTTCTTCTGTTCTGTTATGTTATGTTATGCCATCACTGACCACTTGCATACAACATGTATTGAATAGATAGAATCAGCTGATTATGCTATGTTATGTTATGCCGTCTTATGCCATGAATGATTGCAGCTTTAGACAAAGCCGACGTTCATTCATTTTTGAAAATCTTCGAAAACATCTCATAATTTATTGCAATAAGTTTACTTAAACCAATAATATATGGAAAATACCTTTGAAATAAATTTTTATCGTAAATATTTATCGCAAATATTTTGAGTGTTTTTTCTTAAATATTAAATAAATATTTTGAAGTTTTTTCATAAAAATTTTGATTAGCCCTGGTTATGAGTGACTTTTTTGTTCAACAGTTGACAAGCTATGACTGTCAGTAAAAATGGCGATCTTCTTAAGTTTTCTCCTTCTAGCAAGTCTGATGGCCATCAGGATAGCTTGAAGCTCAGCAAAAGAAGATGATGTTACACTGGGTAACTTGTATATCAATTTTTTGTTGGTATCAATGAAGACTATCGAGCAACCAGAAGACCGCTCACCAATAGAGGCATCAGTTGCGAAGCAACTGTATCCCTCACGTTGGAGAGCGGTTTTCTCCTCATCATAAAATCTCTGCAACCTATTATTTCCCAAAGATGTTTTTTTTTCTTTGAATCTTTTTAAAACAATTTTGAGTTTGTTGGCAACAGAAAAATTGACATCCGGGTTGATGTCATCAAAAATGTTTTTAAATTTATTGTACACCAGAGAGTAGAGTTGTAAAATTTAAGAAAAAATCGATTTTCGACTAATCGAAGACCTGCATAGTTATAAATCGATGTTGGATGATTAATTGAAGCAATAAATCGATTAAATCGATTTATTTTTCATTTTTTTAAACCTATTTATAATGCCTATTTTTTGTTTTCTGAAGTTTATAAAATAACAGAGTAACAGTATTTTTAAAAATATTCCTTCGCGAATGGGGTAAAAGTCAAAAAATAACAGTTGCCGTTCAACGCAACTACAAAGGGGAATTGCCAAAGAATCGAAGAGCAAGATTGACTTATGTTTAAGCAGTCAATCAATAATTGAGGTCTTTTACACTGTAGAAGTTGCAGATCGGAGGAGGAAGAAGAACCAGCAAGCCACCTCATGTGTCACTGTCCGAGCATGGCCAGGAGAAAATCCAGGCTACTCGACTCCTTCTTCTTCTCCTCCCTCACCGAGCTAACATCTGTTCGAATAAAAGACATGGCTCGCTTCATAAATAAGTCTAACTGGCTCCACCAAAGGTGTAACTAGGAAGGCATGCCTTCGCTCGTGGTATCACAACGGGCCCATATGCGGCCTAAGTGTGTCCCCTTAAAGGGGGCAGCCACCCTAACCTAACCTTACCTAACGCTAGTCAATTAATGATATTCAATTATAGTTCTGTTCAGTTTTGGAGGTGCATTCAGAAGAATTGACCGTCAATTTCTGTATTTTTTCCATTTTTACATATCGTTTTGCTCATATTTTAAACATTTTCCAGAGTTTCCAAAAAAATTTAACATCGAAAGAAAAAATCGATTTTATTAAAAATCGAAAAAAAACATAATCGATTCTAAAAAAATCGATCGAAAGCCAAAAAAATCGATTAAATCGAAACTTTGAATGTTTTTTTTACAACCCTACCAGAGAGTAACTCGATTTGACTTGTGGAGAGTTGGAAATATCAAAGAATAGGGAGGGGTTAAAGATCTTAATCTTGACCAGAGGTGCACAAAGGGTAAGCTCCAGGGGTAAAAGAGCATAATAGAGAACATTTTTGCACACGTATAGAAACTGTGAGCGAGAGATGAAAAAGTATAAAACGAGGTCGCAATTAAAGCAAAATGCGACTTGTATTCGAGAAGCGAAGCGAACAACCGAAGCGAGCAAAAAACGAAGTCACGTCAATTTTTCAAATCAGTGCTATGACAAACGTTGCAGAGGCAAGACATGTGTCGCTCTGTTTTAATTTTTAAAACTTTTATTCGTATAATTTTTAGTTTTGCCTCAGTTAGAGTGCGTTGAGAGCTCAGTATGCTACAGACTTTTGTCGAGGTGGGATCTATGACGCTTGTCGCTTTGTTATTCTCTCGATTTTCAAATTTTATGGCTTTGTTGTACCACTACTATTGCGCATAATGAAAATGGCCTTGTAGTGGTGGTCACCTCTGATCTTGACTAATTCCCTAGCGGCAATAAGGAGGGATCGGAGGTGAGGAGGAAGTTCACTTGCGAGAGCATAGGCGAGATAATTATGAGTTTTTGGAGGGATTCCTAGACACCTCCTTAAAAAGGTCATGTGAAGAGACTCCATCTTACGACTTAGCGTTTTGGCTCGGTTTGAGATAGAAATTGAGCACGCGTATTCCAACTTAGACCTTATCAGGGATCTATAGAGGTTAAGAGAAACCGAAGGGCTAAGGCCAGACTTAATTGGTGTAAGGCATTTGAATAGTCTAGTGCATGAATAAGCTTTTGAAGCACACAGCTTAAGGTTTTCCTGAAAGGAAAGAGAAGAAGACAAAACCACACCCAGGAATTTAACTGAGTTAAATATCGGAATGATAGTCCCATTATATTCAATATTATAGTTTTGAGCCGACCTACTGCTAGGAACAAGAAGCTTCGTTTTATCGACATTGAAAGACAAATTTAATCCAGAGCACATGTCACCAAACACACGAATCTTCTGTTGCATGGTTTCAGCCACAGTGCTACCAGATGCGTGCGAGGAAAGAATGATAAAATCATCCGCAAATTGGAACACAGTCGTGTTCCTATCAGTAATACAGTGTAACATTCTTGTGTAAATGTTGAAAAGGATCGGCGAAAGACAGCTACCCTGAGGGAGGCCCTCACTGACGACAGTTTCCGACTCGCCAAGTTTAAGAATGCGATACGAGAGAAAATTGATGACCCATTCTATGTAATGCTGTTCAATGTTGATCTCCCTCAGGATAGCTCTGAGGAGTGTGAGTTTCACGCAATTGAACGCATAACTGATGTCCACCGAAAAAATTAGCACTTTTTCCTTCTTGTTTTTACGCATTGCAATTTCATGCAACAGGTGGTTAATGCACATAACCGCTGACCTGTTATGTCTATACGCATAGCAATTGTTGGTTAATTTCTTGTTTGACTTAACATGGAGACTAATCCTGTCTTTGATTAGCAGATTGGTGATTTTTAAGTATACTGAAATTAGTGAAATGGGGCGAAAGTTGGATATAATTTTTTTTTTTCTCTTTTTTCTTTTAATTGAATCTTCCTTAGTGGAATTAACAATTTGTTATTCAAATCTTAAGACTAAATAGTGTGCTAAAGCAGTTAAATATTTTTTTTTTCTTCTTATTTACAAATATACAAGTAATGATTTTTTTTTTTTTTTTTATAGTATCTGTCATATAGCTTTATGTTGCCATTAAGGATTTTCTTCTTAGCCGTGTATTAGAGGGTTCATCGAGTAGTCGCCTGGCCAGTTCGTTTGGATGAGTTAATAATTTAGCTTTATATTTGGGGATGAAGACATTTATAATGTCCTTTACTAAAGGGATATTAAGGTCTTTATGGATTTTAGAGTTTCTAACATACCATGGGGCACTTGTTATTTGCCTCAATATTTTATTTTGCACTCTTTGCATTTTTTCTATTGTTGTGTTGCATGCAGAGCTCCACAACTCAATTCCGTAAGTCCAGATTGGCTTAATAATAGCCTTATAGAGCAGTACTTTATTTTCGATGCTGAGTTTGGAGTTTTTATTTAGCAACCAATATAGCTGTTGAAGTTTAAGATTCATCTGCTTTTTTTTTGCTGTTTATATGGGCTTTCCAAGTGAGCCTTCTGTCTAAGTGGACACCCAGATATTTTGTCTCATTGGCCTGCGGGATAAGGACGTTGTTTATTTTCACAGAGGGACATGTTTCTTTCCTGAGAGTGAATGTGACGTGTACGCATTTTTTTACGTTGATTTTGATGCGCCACTTTGCCAGCCATTTCTCCACGAGTTTAATGTGCGCTGACAAGTTTAGAGATGCAGTTCGATATAATTGAGAGATCTTTGTCTTTCTTAGGAATGGGTACAATATTGATAATGCGCCAACTATCGGGGATGTGGTTTTTGAGGAAGGACTGGTTAATGGCTTGCAGCAAGGCTTTTTGTGAGTCCTCTGAAAGGGCTTTTATCATAACATAGGTCACTCTGCCATGCCCACCCGCAACTTTGTTGGACTTAGATGTAATTACCTCTCTAAAATCATTGAAGTCAAATGCAATGTTACTATTCTGAGGGACTGGGACGTTGCTAGAGAAAGACTGACCAGAGGCGGGAACTAAACTTTTAAGAAACCTAAGATACTCCGAATTATTCTCTTGGAGCCAAATGGAAGATTCTCTCCGAAAGTCCCCACGGACAGCTTTTACAAAGCGGCACGAGTCCTTGGAGCTGGGGCACGAGTTCAACTCATCTATCCTCTCAGAGTAGGATTTGCGTTTGCATAGTTTGACTTTCTTTTTCCATAGATTCCGGAGTTTGAAGTACTTTACCACGTTGAACATGTGAGGAGAGGCGCATGCACGATTGAATGCCTTTTGAAGGTTAACGAAGAGAGCTCTAAGATCGTCATTCCACCAAGATTTTGGATTCCGGTCAGTGTTTAAAGTAGTAGTGCACGACGCGTTGGAACATTGGATTTTACGTTGAATTTCATCAAGGTCGGGCTCAAGTTCGAGCTCATACAAAGATTTCGCAAGCTTCTTTTTGCTAAGGAACGACTGAAAGGAGCAGGTGATGTCATTGAAGGTGATAGCGATGGGGAGGTGGTGACTGCCACCGAGGCGGCTGTTGATTACCTCCCAATGCATGGACAGAGATGAGTTTGTAAAGGACAAGTCAAGAACTGAGCCGCGGCCAGAGACAAAACCACAAAAAAAGGTAGGAGACCCATCGTTCAGACAGACGAAATTGGATTCATTGATCATGTTGAGTAGGGAGTATCCCTTGGCCATGCTCTTGTGGTCACGCCAGACCATAGATCTGGCATTGAAGTCACCAAGCACAAGGACATTGGGTTGGTTGTTTAAGAAGAAAAGAAGTTTATAAATTTCAGCTTCGAACGTCGCAAGAGGGAGGCTCGGCTCAAAGTAAGCACTACAGATCGTAATGTTTGGACAGAGGTTGGTCGTTTGAGCAATAATAACATCACACTGTGAGATGTAACATAATTTCCTAAATTTAATATTGTCCTTGAAAAGAATGGCCACACCACCATAGCCGTCCCCACGAGGTTTTTCAATGCATCTGAAGTTGCAAAGGTTGCGATGACAGGGAGCTCCTAGTGAGAAAGTCTCGCTAAGAGCACAGATGTGCACGTCATTGTTATTTAGAAAAAAGTCAAGATTGTCGATATTTGCAGATAACGATTGGCAATTATACTGAATGATCTTCATAGACAAAAGGATTAGAAGCATGTGTGATCACTCTGTAATCATTGTTGATGGCAGCAAGCTTGAGAAGATGCTCTATGCCCATAACCTCCTTAATAGGGGCTTCATCATTTAGTTTCTTGCAGATTGACTGAAGAATCTTAGAAATAAAAGAGAATAATGATTCGAAGTCGTTAGGTTCAGAGGAGAAATGTCGTGGAAAGGCCACACTACGTTGCGAACGTGCCCCACTAGGATACTGTGAACCTGAAACAGAATTAAAATTTTCCTCGGAGCTGAATAGAGGCTCCTTAGCCTGCGAGCTGGAATTAAAAGAATTGTTGTTTAATTTACGAGAAAGCACATGCATGCGAGCAACCTGACTATAAGGACGCTTGGTCTTAGCGCGATTCACCATGTTATCACAATTGTAGGAGTCATAATTTTTGGGAAGACTGGGGAAATCCTCCTCATCAGTCATGAGTAGGTTGAACCTATTCGAGCTTGAATTACCAGACAGGATATTGATGGCCTCCTTTCTAGGTACTTTTTTTAATAGTTTTGACCGTTAAAATGTCATGCTCTCTCCTCCAAGCAGGACACTTCTCCTTATCAGTCGCCACGTGATTTTTATCATCGCACAAAAGACATTTCTTTTCACATGGGGGGTGCAATCCGAATTGCCACATAATAAGCACCGTTTTGCGGATTTGCACGTGTTAGTGGAGTGACCAATGCGGCCACACTTATGGCATTGCTTTAGAGTTGGGATGTAAATATCAATATGAACAAAAGTGTTGTCAATTATAATTGACCTGGGGATGCAGCTTCCAAGAAAGCCAATTTTAATGGTGCCAGTAGGCAGAAAATTGTTGGAGTCATTTATTCTCCTCTTAAAGCGTTGAACCGACAGGATTTTAATATCCGTTTTGGCATCCTTAATAATTTCAGCTTCGGTGTACTCCAATGGAATGCAGCGTGCAACTCCATATGACACATAAGCGGCAGATGGAATAAACGCCCGTAAACCAATAGTTTTAAAGGCAGGATTGGAAACACATGCGTTCGCATCCCTAACATTGTCAAAAAAAATTTTGAATAAAAATTTACCAACCGAGTGAACAGTAGTGATTTTACTGACCTTGCACTCGTTAAGCAACCTTTTCAGATAGAGACCATTGCGATCCCTTTTGTTTTTAAGAGCTTCACAATTTGACGTATCGAATAAAACAAACGGATTGCCCAAGAAAGAGCTAGGGTAGACCGAAGTCTGTGTGAGGGAATCAGTCTTATTGGAAACATTCGAGTTGCCAGAGGGGGGAGTGTATGGCATACCATTACAGTCTTTTAGGTGATTGAGAGAGGTAAATACTGGAGGGGAAGGCGGAGCGGGGCTAGAAGCTCCTAAAATGTTAGCAGCGCACTCATTTTGATAAGGCACATTCATGAGATCAGCGTTTGGAGATAGATAAGCAAGATTGGCTTCATCCTCGCTGGAAGGACAATGCACATTAATTTTAATTTTCTTCGCCTGATCACTACACGAACCGTCCTGACTAGAAAGGCCCTTGAATTTATTTCTTTTTCTGTCCTGCTCTCTCTCTTCAACAAATCCGTTGAAGTCGGACACAGGCACCGTTAGGCCGCCATTTTTAAAACCGGACGCCATAGCGTCCTTACGAACGGACTTAACCTTTCTCTGTTTTGGCAGAGTGACTTGCAGCACGACAAACGAATAAAGATAAAGGAACACTTGATTACTTACAAAAGAAAGCCGCAAGGCGTTTGGCAGATGTCTGCAAGGATCAGGAGCTGGTGGCTGGAGACACAATAAGTCCTTTCTTTTTAATTTAAGTTATTTGATGCACGAAAAAACTTACACAAAGCGTCTTATCACGACCGAACTCCACGAGAGAATGTGAGTGTCTGTTCATAGGTTTTGTCAGATGTAAGCATAGGTTTCCTTTTATATTATCAAAAATGATCTTGACGGCCTTTTCCCATTTCTTGATAATCCTTGAAAACTCTTTTGCGGTGTATACTGAGCAGAAAATATTTAGAGGGGGGAAGTTGCCCCTCCCTGCCCTACTGTAAATACGCCCATGTTTATATGAAACTAACAATTTCGTATATTAAGTTTATTTGGAAAACTTTGACCGCGACCCCTAAATTACATTTAAAAAAATTCAAAAAAATACAGAAATATTTTCTCGTGGTACCTATGTATATATACTATGTAAACTTATGACCGTAGGTAATTTGGTCAATCGTCAATGGAGAAAATAAGTGTAATTTGTAATTAAAAGTTCAAAAGAGATTTAATGAACGTTTGAAAAAACGTACAATATTTTCCAAACGATTTCTTATTCTATTGCTCAATATCAACAATCAACCTTGAGCCCCAGAGAGTCATGCACGAGCTTGCAAGTTGCAATTTAATTGCATTTCACATTCAATTTGCCGGTTTGCATTTCTCGTTGTCAAAGCAAACATGACATTTGAGTTTGCTAACAATTGACTTTGGAGCAAACTCTAACAGAAAAGGATACTTATTTAATTACTGACTCTTTGTTTTTCGCTAATTCTAACATAATTTGTTTCTAACCGCAATTGTTCTCTTTGCTTGTTGCCTGCTCAGGTCCTCGTTGAATCATTTCAATGGGAATTTATTCTTTGGAATCGCTCTTTGCTTACATATACAAGCGTTGTTCAAGAAAATACTTGAACTAAACGATAATATTAAAGAGCCCTTCAAGACTAGCACAGGTCTGCAAGTAAAAAAATCAATGGGATTTTAAAGCACTTTCTTATAGATTTGAACTTGGTAGAAAATATAAAAATTTCAAAAAAATTCCATCACGCCAGAATTTCGAGAAGTTCGCGGTTTTAGTTTTTCATACCAATGATCATGTTACTCAATTATGGCTACAGATGTTTCAAAATTTGGTAAACCTTAGTATTTACACAATATTATTTTTGTTTTTCATCAAAAATAATATACAAATCTTAACATTAATGGTGTAAAACGCTGGTGAAAGTTGAATATGTAAAAAATGCTTGTAAAAAATTTATTTTTTTGGACTTTGAATGAACATAACTCAGCCATTATTTTGATTTAATTTGAAGTATTAGGTTAGAAAATTAAAGTACCGAAATAAAATGCGTGTAATTCGATAGCGCACCCACAATTTTCGGTTCTTTTTCCAAATTGCCGCATGGATCAACGAAAGAGCTTCAATATACAAATATTTAACCCGGCAGCGCGTGAATTAAAAAAAAAAATATATATATATGAAAAATAAAATTAATTTTGAACAGGTTCAGATATGGCGATGACAGAAAACTAACCCTACCGGTTAAAAAGGCCATAGATTACAAATCTCTAAGCTCATCTTGCATCATCTTTCTGTTTAAATCAACCAATTCCTTATACATAAAAGTAGTGCTTAAAATAAGGAACTACCGAAAAATATTTCTCAACTACCGATTTTTTTTTTTTTGGTTCTAAAGTGCTTTATTATAACTTTTCAAGTCAAATTACTAATATTGCATTTAATAATAATATGTATGGGAACATTTTTATTTAATCTTCTTCAATGAAACTCGGTTAGGAATTCTAAGGACTGGTGTCTATTGCTAACAAACTGATAAAAGTAGCATTAAAATTTGCACGGAAATTACAGCAAATAACTTTCGTGAACACTTCGAAGTGTTGTTTGAATCCAACACAAATGCAATGCAAATGCAATGGTCGCTGCCAATGGTCGTCGACCCTTGTTTAGATGCCCCGTTTGAGACAAGAGAAATTCTCCTAGTCCTCCGAGCTGCAAAAACTGACAAAACGCCTGGTAGAGACCGCATTAGTTACGAATTTTACAAATACGCCCCAATGTGTCTTAAAGAGGAAGTATTAGCCCTATTGAATCATATTTTTCTACACCAAAATTTTCCATCCTCCTTCCGCAATTCACTACTGATACCATTGTTCAAAAAAGGGGACCCATCACTTGCCAGTAATTACCGAGGTTTGAGTCTACTTAATACTCTTTACAAAATTTTTGCAGGAATGATACTCAATAGGATAAATAGTTGGTTAGACTGTAACAACGTGTTAAGTGAATTTCAGGCAGGGTTTAGAAAAGGGTACTCCACTATCGATAACATATTCACGCTGGTCAGTATAGTTCAGCCAAAATTAAGCAGTAAGCAAAAAGTGTTTGCATTCTTTGTAGACCTCAAAAACTCATTCGACAAAATATCTCGGAATGCAGTTTTCTATAAACTGTCTCAGGTTGGTCTATCCAGCAAAATGATAACAACCCTGAAAGGGTGATATGATAAAACGGGGGGGTATAACTGGTCAGTAGTGACATTGACGCGGTCAGTAGAAAAAGAGTATAGATTCAGTATTGACATTTCCTACAGGGGAGCGAGCGCTCAAAAAAAAAGTTTTGTATTAATTCTTCTATGCAGTGAAATAAAAAAGCTGTACCTACAGATGCACGCTATGTTGTATTGTATGCCCTCTGAGTTGTGTTCGGCAAATATGTTAAATGAATGAAATCTAACAATAAGTAAGAATTAAAATTTTGGCTTGGTTGCAAGTACCGCGTCAAAATTTTAAATAAATAAAATAAATCATATTCTTTCGGTCACGAGTGGGTTAAGGTTGGTGAATATTAAACTTATTTTCGAAACAGTTACTATAAACTGTTGTAGAGCGGTGATACCAAATCCAACGGGGTCTGGGAGAGTTGATAACTCCAAAGGACACGTTAGCAATCCGAATTATTAAGAATTGTATAAGAAATACAAGATTAGTCCAAAATTATATAGTAAAATCGAGTTAAAAGACAGAGCTGAAGACCGAAGAAATAATCGGAAGGCGGAAAGCAGAAAATCTAATAAAATATTTTTTTTTTGCCCAGAGTCCTTACTGTTAACAATGAATTTCAATACTTTGGTTAGATACACTTGTTTATTCACGTCTGAGGATCACAATAATAGTTGCTCAGTGTTTTACATGTATTTTAAAAAAATGAGTTACATTGAGAATAAATAAAATAAATAATAACAAATTTAAAAAACGTTTTTCCAATCACAGCCAAAATGTAGTTCGAAGCGAAAAACCACTTATATCAATGCTAATTTGAATAATTTCAATTCGAACTAGTAAAATAGAAATACAATAATGCCATTCTTTAAAAATTTAAACAGGGGCAAGGTCTTCTTTAAAGATTTAGATAGGCCCGCGATATATAATAGAGTAAAAAATATTGAAAGTAAAAAGGAAAATCTGTTGAAAATTATGAAAAATTTTCGATATATTATATTAGAGTCGAAGATGAAATTAAATTGGAGTTAGTAAGAAAAGTAAAAGATATTGAGAGTAAAAAAGAAAACATTTTGAAATATAGAAAGAGCAGGAACTCGCACGAATAGAGAAAGCAAGTTTACGAACATGGACTTCCATCAAAATCAGATAAAAGCGTACATTTAATAACATGTTTTCAATCCGAACAAATAGAAATATTAAATGATACATTTCGGAAAGACTTTCAAGATGATGAATACAGTATAAATAAAGACGAAGATAGAATCAGCCTGTTTGAATTTTTCTGGATTTTGGTAGTAGATTTATTTATAATCTTTGCTAATAACATAGCCGTTAGATTTTATCGTTTTCACAAAAATCGTAGTAGTAGAGAAAAAGTAGTTATTTCATTTTGAAAAATAAATGATCTTGAGACAACTCTCAAAACGAAGGATTCAGATTAATGTCATACAACGCAGTAAGTCCGTTCGTTGGCACTAAAGTTGATACAAAATTTATTAAGCGAAAATTTTTACGAACATTTTCTGACAACGATAAGCACTTTGAAGGACTGGACATACTTTTCAAGGAAACTGATAGCAAGAGCCAAATAGATGACCCTGTTGGAAAAATTTAACAGAAAAATAACTTCACATATAACAAAAATAATGAAAAAACTAGACATGTAGCATCACTTTCACTTCCGTTAGCCAACGTTAGCGAAAGTATTTGTGCTGCAGAGACAGTGACGATCGGAGCTAAGGCAATAGGAGTGGAGACAATTGATGTAGAAAACCTTTCCAAGGGAAAAATTTTGCGCAAGGGAAAAGTCAGGCAGAAAAAAGAATTTGTTAACAAGACATCGAACATGAAATTATATAATCAACTCGAAGAAATTATATTGCAGAAGAATTTTAAGAGAAATGTTAATGCAGAGAATAATGCAATAAAAGAGAATGAGTGGATCGAATTACCCCGCAACAAGGCTATCGATTACAACATATCTCGTTTAGTTGATTCAGGAGCAGAAACATATTTGTTTGAAGATATGGCAACGGACGCCAAGAAGACAAAATTTTTAAGGAAAGTATCAAAAATTGAAAATTGCAATAGTTTTACCGATAGGATTGCCGGGAACCAGGTTGAATTGTTAGGACGAGGGCATACGATTCGTACAGAAAACGCTGTAACAATTCCTCCCTCTCAGAAGAGAATAATCCCGAACGCTAACGGGCTACTCGAGTATAAAATGGCAATAAATAGAAACAGGAGCATCAAAAATAGAGTCCATAAAGATGAACAAACGTATAGTGGTCGGAACAAAACGTATTATGGGAAACACGACATGTATAGATATTTTCTGAGCAGCAAATTTTTTGAATGGAATGACATCCAGCACAATATAAGAACTTTCATTAGCAGATGCAAAATTGTTACTTCTCTTCTAGACAAATTATTTGCGCACAATTTCTGTGTACCTTAAAATGTTTCACTCAATAAATGATAAACCAAAAAACAATGGCTATTTTCAAGTAAAGATACAAATAATTTTGATTTTCAAACGTTAAACAAGATTTTCTAAGGCAACATACAAGTTCATGCATTTTTTTTTTTATAAAAAGAAGTATTGAATAAATGAAATAAAAATTTAACAATTCGCACTCAGGGCACGTTAACCTATACGTTTTTTTTTACTATTTTTTCAAGAGCAGCTTTTTAACAAAAAACGCCCGAGTGGCACCAAATGTTACATATCCGACTATGAAACGCTTATACGACTAAGTGATTGTTTTAAAAGAGGTTCTTAGGCGCTTATGTAACGCTTATGAACGCAAAAAAGCCCAAAAGGCGGAGCCTGTTGCAACTAAAATTTTAGTTGCAAGAGAAAGTTACAATAACTGATAATGCAACGCTTTTCTCACAAACAATTGAAACTTGAGTAAATACTGCGTATTCATTCACACACATAGCAAATGCGTTAGTAAATAATTAGAATCATTTGTAAAAGGAATAGATATTGTTGCAAACAAAAATGAGTTTCTTTGAATTGACTTTCGATAAATGGGTTTTTGTTTTTATAAACGAAGCCAAGAAAAATATGTATAAATTGTTATGCATATCACGGAGTCTTTGAAAATTTTGAATTTCCTGAATCCTAATTTTTGATGCGATTAAAAATTTACTGTATAATGTTTTATTCTACCCCTTGTATTTTTGAAGCGCTTTCGATTAAATGAACGTTAAAAGATTTTACTTTAGTTTTTCAATAACCAAGCTAATAATTTGGTGCTAACGTAACCTCAAAGCAGCTCATTCTCAAAATTGTGGAAGTAAGTCGAACAGATGGGTTTATAGTGTGACCAGCTGTGGATCATTAACAAGCATAGAGATCTGTCCCGAATTTTCTGTTAGATAGTTGCACTCACAACGATTTAAAATAGTTGATAAAATTATATATTCTATTAAAAAGTGTAGGTGGCAATTGGTTTTGTAAATATACATTAAAAGACGTTATTTTAAAGTAAGATTCGTCCTCAATATCACAACATTTTTGTAAATTTAGGACCAAAAATGATGGTCACTTCTGGCTTAAGGCAAATAAACATTTCCAAAATGCACACGGACAAACATGTTAGCTTACTTGAGTAACTTGTAGTGAACACATATTCGAAGTTGCATAGGTACACTAGCATAATTAATATCAGATTGTTTTGGATTTTATTTCAGTCAGGGAAAAAGTACCCTTTTTGTCCAAATTTTAATAGCTTTTCTTTACATGTACTAGCATGTCTTCGCAAAAATACATGCTATTGTCATATTCGCATTTTCGTAGATGGATGCAACGTCGGCACAGAAAAAAAATCTCCTTGTTTGAAAGCGTTATAGTCAGAACCAAATACAGTGGAAATCGTTTATAGCAGGTCCGGCTATAACAGACTATCGTATACAACAGACAAAACCTCTGGTCCCTCCAAGTGTAATGGGAATAATACATATTAATTCGTATATAACGGACATCGCTTGTAGTAGACATATCGCTTATAAAATACACGTTCAGAAGTCCCCACGACTCGATAGTACTCAGGGATCGGCACTAATAATATTTTCATCAATATTATCATGACTGATTACGGATTGATCAAGAAATATCAATTTTTTATTTTTGATTTTTGAATAAAAAAAAATAAAAATTGAAAATATAAAATTCCCAAATAATGAACAATCTGTATTTCAGATTCTAAAAATTTGGATTGATTCTATGAAAATATTTAAAAAATTAAGAATGTGATTTTTTGAAAAATCCGAAATTTATATGTTAAAATTATGGATTGCTGGATATTTATTAATCACATTTTTAGAATTATGAATAATAAGATACTTATAATTAGAATAATAAGATTGCAGATTTTTTGAATAATCAGTAATCAAAATGGCAAGATTGCGGATTTTTTCTGTAGGACATAGAAAATTGTGTAAAAATTATCAGTCATTTCGAAAAGAGTGTAATTTTGCACCATAACCTTTTCTTTTTATACCTTTTCCGAAGGAAAGGGTATATTAAGTTTGGCACGGTGTATGTAACATACCAAAGGAGTCGCGGTAGATATAGACATATATATATATTCTTGATCAGGGTGACAAGAGGAATCGATCTAGCCATGTCTGTCTGTCTGTCTGTCTGTCTGTCTGTCTGTCTGTCTGTCTGTCTGTCTGTCTGTCTGTCTGTCTGTCTGTCGGTCACACTTTAGTTTTTCGTAATTTACTCCTAAGCCATGAAAGATATCATATTGAAATTTGGCATGGACTTCAACCAGGTAAATGTCCGAAAAACTGCATACAAATTTTTTTCGTAATCCCTTCTTGGGTCGTGGGAAGTGGTTCAGAAGTTTCAAAAATCACGATTTTTAACGTTTTTCCTGGATAACTGTTTTACTATACATCCCAGCTTATTGAAATTTGGTGAGTGTATAGCTACTATGTAGACTTAAGCTTTCGCTGAAAAAAAATTGCGACATCGCTATAACTATGGTCATCATCCTACACAATAGAAAAAAACACTCTTTCTCTTATTCTCATATCTGAATACAAAAATTATTTTTTTGCTTCTTCTGATTGTGTATTTTGCCGCCAAATAAAGTCGTCCATTATGGATAAATTTTGACCATGACCACATTTCGCAAAATTCGCAAAAATTGATTTTCACTATTTTGAATTGAGTATTTCGCAGCTAAACAAAATGTCCTCTAAGGGTTAAAATTTGATCAAGACCACCATCCGCGAAATTCGCGAAAATTTGATTTTCACTATTTTGAAGTGAGTATTTCGCAGCTAAACTAAATTTCCTCTAAGGGTTAAAATTTGATCAAGACCACCATCCGCGAAATTCGCGAAAATTTGATTTTCACTAGTTTGAATTGAGTAGTTCGCAGTTAAACAAAATGTCCTCTAAGGGTTAAAATTTGATCAAGACCACCATCCGCGAAATTCGCGAAAACCTGATTTTCACTATTTTTAATTGAGTATTTCGCAGCTAAACAAAATGTCCTCTAAGGGTTAAAATTTGATCAAGACCACCATCCGCGAAATTCGCAAAAATTTTATTTTCACTATTTTGAATTGAGGTACTCAATTAAAAATAGTGAAAATCAGGTTTTCGCGAATTTCGCGGATGGTGGTCTTGATCAAATTTTAACCCTTAGAGGACATTTTGTTTAACTGCGAACTACTCAATTCAAACTAGTGAAAATCAAATTTTCGCGAATTTCGCGGATGGTGGTCTTGATCAAATTTTAACCCTTAGAGGAAATTTAGTTTAGCTGCGAAATACTCACTTCAAAATAGTGAAAATCAAATTTTCGCGAATTTCGCGGATGGTGGTCTTGATCAAATTTTAACCCTTAGAGGACATTTTGTTTAGCTGCGAAATACTCAATTCAAAATAGTGAAAATCAATTTTTGCGAATTTTGCGAAATGTGGTCATGGTCAAAATTTAACCATAATGGACGACTTTATTTGGCGGCAAAATACACAATCAGAAGAAGCAAAAAAATAATTTTTGTATTCAGATATGAGAATAAGAGAAAGAGTGTTTTTTTCTATTGTGTAGGATGATGACCATAGTTATAGCGATGTCGCAAATTTTTTTCAGCGAAAGCTTAAGTCTACATAGTAGCTATACACTCACCAAATTTCAATAAGCTGGGATGTATAGTAAAACAGTTATCCAGGAAAAACGTTAAAAATCGTGATTTTTGAAACTTCTGAACCACTTCCCACGACCCAAGAAGGGATTACGAAAAAAATTTGTATGCAGTTTTTCGGACATTTACCTGGTTGAAGTCCATGCCAAATTTCAGTATGATATCTTTCATGGCTTAGGAGTAAATTACGAAAAACTAAAGTGTGACCGACAGACAGACAGACAGACAGACAGACAGACAGACAGACAGACAGACAGACAGACAGACAGACAGACAGACAGACAGACAGACAGACATGGCTAGATCGATTCCTCTTGTCACCCTGATCAAGAATATATATATATGTCTATATCTACCGCGACTCCTTTGGTATGTTACATACACCGTGCCAAACTTAATATACCCTTTCCTTCGGAAAAGGTATAACAAGTAAAGAAGTTTACATCGGCTAAGCCGATTGCACACATACCTTTTCCTCAGCCTGAAATATGTTAAAACATTACCTTAACAAAAATTCCTGCCGTTCCTAGCTTGGATATCTATTTATACCTTCTAAGACTCGAGATTATTATTAAGCACAAAATTTTCGCGGATGGTGAGCATGGTCAAATTTTAACCGTTAGACGACATTTTGTCTAGCTGCGAAAACCTCAATTCAAAATAGTGAAAATAAAATTTTTGCGAATTTCGCGAATGGTGATCATGGTCAAGTTTTAACCGTTAGAGGACATTTTGTATAGCTGCGAAATCCTCAATTCAAAATAGTGAAAATAAAATTGTTGCGAATTTCGCGAATGGTGGTCATGGTCAAATTTTAACCGTTTGAGGACATTTTGTCTAGCTGCGAAATACTCAATTCAAAATAGTGAAAATAAAATTTTTGCGAATTTCGCGAATGGTGGTCATGGTCAAAATTTAACCGTAAGAGGACATTTTTTCTAGCTGCGAAAACCTCAATTCAAAATAGTGAAAATAAAATTTTTGCGAATTTCGCGAATGGTGATCATGGTCAAGTTTTAACCGTTAGAGGACATTTTGTATAGCTGCGAAATCCTCAATTCAAAATAGTGAAAATAAAATTGTTGCGAATTTCGCGAATGGTGGTCATGGTCAAATTTTAACCGTTTGAGGACATTTTGTCTAGCTGCGAAATACTCAATTCAAAATAGTGAAAATTAAATTTTTGCGAATTTCGCGAATGGTGGTCATGGTCAAAATTTAACCGTTAGAGGACATTTTGTCTAGCTGCGAAAACCTCAATTCAAAATAGTGAAAATAAAATTTTTGCGAATTTCGCGGATGGTGGTCTTGATCAAATTTTAACCCTTAGAGGACATTTTGTTTAGCTGCGAAATACTCAATTAAAAATAGTGAAAATCAGGTTTTCGCGAATTTCGCGGATGGTGGTCTTGATCAAATTTTAACCCTTAGAGGACATTTTGTTTAGCTGCGAAATACTCAATTCAAAATAGTGAAAATCAATTTTTGCGAATTTCGCGAATGGTGGTCATGGTCAAATTTAAACCGTTAGAGGACATTCTGTCAAGCAGCGAAATACTCAATTCAAAATAGTGAAAATCAAATTTTCGCGAATTTCGCGAATGGTGTTCTTGATAAAATTTTAACCCTTAGAGGAAATTTAGTTTAGCTGCGAAATACTCACTTCAAAATAGTGAAAATCAAATTTTCGCGAATTTCGCGGATGGTGGTCTTGATCAAATTTTAACCCTTAGAGGACATTTTGTTTAGCTGCGAAATACTCAATTCAAAATAGTGAAAATCAATTTTTGCGAATTTTGCGAAATGTGGTCATGGTCAAAATTTATCCATAATGGACGACTTTATTTGGCGGCAAAATACACAATCAGAAGAAGCAAAAAAATAATTTTTGTATTCAGATATGAGAATAAGAGAAAGAGTGTTTTTTTCTATTGTGTAGGATGATGACCATAGTTATAGCGATGTCGCAATTTTTTTTCAGCGAAAGCTTAAGTCTACATAGTAGCTATACACTCACCAAATTTCAATAAGCTGGGATGTATAGTAAAACAGTTATCCAGGAAAAACGTTAAAAATCGTGATTTTTGAAACTTCTGAACCACTTCCCACGACCCAAGAAGGGATTACGAAAAAAATTTGTATGCAGTTTTTCGGACATTTACCTGGTTGAAGTCCATGCCAAATTTCAATATGATATCTTTCATGGCTTAGGAGTAAATTACGAAAAACTAAAGTGTGACCGACAGACAGACAGACAGACAGACAGACAGACAGACAGACAGACAGACAGACAGACAGACAGACATGGCTAGATCGATTCCTCTTGTCACCCTGATCAAGAATATATATATATGTCTATATCTACCGCGACTCCTTTGGTATGTTACATACACCGTGCCAAACTTAATATACCCTTTCCTTCGGAAAAGGTATAAAAAGAAAAGGTTATGGTGCAAAATTACACTCTTTTCGAAATGACTGATAATTTTTACACAATTTTCTATGTCCTACAGAAAAAATCCGCAATCTTGCCATTTTGATTACTGATTATTCAAAAAATCTGCAATCTTATTATTCTAATTATAAGTATCTTATTATTCATAATTCTAAAAATGTGATTAATAAATATCCAGCAATCCATAATTTTAACATATAAATTTCGGATTTTTCAAAAAATCATATTTTAAATTTTTTAAATACTTTCATAGAATCAATTCAAATTTTTAGAATCTAAAATACGGATTGTTCATTATTTGGGAATTTTATATTTTCAATTTTTATTTTTTTTTATTTCAGAATCAAGAATTTTGAAGTGTGGAGTGGATAATAATCAAAAAATCAAAAATTAAAATTTTTTTTTTGCCGATCCCTGATAGTACTGTTTATAACAGACAAATGAAGAATTCTACTGTTACATTTTCGAGTTTTATGTTCGTGTTATTAGATGTACGTACATAACACAAACATATGTATTGTTACATTTTGTTTTTGTGTACAATGTTTTTGTTATGACACTTATATACTTAATTCTAACGTAAGGCGGCCAACCGTCCCGCATTCCGAGGCAAAAATATTTCTTGGGCATTACTGCCAATAACAGAATGTCTGCTATAGGTGATATGTATATCGTATATAGCAGACTGTCTTCTATATGCGATATATTTCTATAATAGAAATCGTATACAACAGACAGATTTTCCGGTCCATTGAAGTCTGTTTTAAACGATTTCCACTGTAGTTGACTAATACATTTTTTTTTTCTTAGCTATGACTTATATGAACCTATTTTCCTAATAATAGGCTCCAGCTTAGGGAGTGTCAGGGGAGGGTTGGGGTCAGCTCATCTGTGACGCGCTGGTGCAAACAGTCGTTGCATCTGAGAAACAAATGTGACCATGTCGAGTTGTGTCATAGGACACCAGATTGGAACGAAGTTCTTTACGCTATTCAACAAATATTTGATTTTTTCATTTTTAGGATTTTTTAGTTTTTCGAATTTTCGATTTGAGAATTTTTCCATTTTTCGATATTCTGATTTTTCGATTGATCAATTTTTCAAATTTGCGATTTTCGATGTTTCAGCTTACCAATTTTTTAATTTAATATTTTAAATTTTTGACTTTTTAGTTTTTAAATTTATCGATTTTGCACATTTTTGATTCTAAAATTTTTAGATTTTTCGACTTTTTAATTTTTAAATTTATCGAAATTTATTTTTTCGATTTATCGATTTTTATTTTTAGATTTTCGGTTTTATGTATATTTCTTTCTCTCTTAAACACATTTGTTTTAGCTTTACTAATTGGAGATATTCTGAAAACTTTCAGTCTGGCAGCACCACTTACTGTTTGGCTATGTAAATGTAAATACACCTTGAATTTCGTAATTAATTGTTATTTCGTGATATCATCGGAAATAAAAGTTGCCAAAAAAAGAAACTTAATATAGCGTCCGAATCAGGAACTCATTTTACATAAATAAGTGTATATTTTTTCTCTCTGAAAAGGTTATTATACCCTTTTTTGAGTCTTACGCTTTTTGGTAACGTGCAAAATGAAAAAAAACTTTATCACTTTCACTAAATTCCATTTTTCTTTTGAATCACTCAAAATGACAAGAGAAAATTAATTGAAAATGTGCTTAGCAGCTGTTTTTATAATAAGTTACATATCATTTAAAATTTTGTTTAATAAACGTTTTTCAAACTTAACATATATGCAACCAGCCGTAAAGGAGTTGCATAAACAAACCATTGCATCTACTAAGCAACATCTAAGCTCCGCCTCTTTCGTTATTGAAAGTAACGAAAGGTTGCAAAAGTAGTTGCAAAACAGATTTTTTTAACTAAAAACTAAATTTGGTTTGTCAAATCGCTTGTGTAACTTTAAGAGTTTTTCGCAACTACTTTGCTTTGTCTATGAAACTAAAAATGTTTTTTGAAACGCTGATGCACACCTTATGTAACCAAAAAATTTTTTGGTTTAAAGTTGTTACAAAGTGCCACTAGGGCGCGAGCGTAAGCAAGAAATGGTCTTCCAACTTAAAAAAAAAGAAACGGAATAGCATTGCGAAGGTAAAAGGGTAAAATTTGAAACATAAATTCACTTATCAAGACTAAATAAAGTTTTCAAGCACATGTGTACATACTTCGTAAAAATAAAAAAATTATATACAGGGTGTTACGTTTGTGATGGTCAACCGGTCGGGAGCTGATAGAGGGGGTCAGAACTAACAAAAAAATCGTATGACAGGGGGGGGATCCAAAATTCACCCCTGAGGAGTTATAAGGGAAAGAAAGAAATTTGCAGTTGTTTCAGAAAAAAATTTTCACGCCTCAACGTTTGTGTCCAAGATAAAAATTTGTATGCAGTTCGACAGAGAATTGCCAGATCTTTCTAGGCGTATAAAATAGTCTTACATTTTATTGCAGCTTCAAGAGTATTTGAGCCTTCGAAGTCAAAATTTAAAAAATTTTTAAACAGTTTTTGACTTTGAGAGTCTTTTTGGTATGAAAAAGGTCCTATTCACACGCAAGTTTTTTATTTTATTCAAAATGCTGGATCGATTTCCTTTTAATTTGGTACCCCATATGTCTAATAAAATTTTTGAAAATAAGATGAGAAAATTAAATATCTAAATGAACATCTATCCGTTTGCTATCAATGAAGTCCAACTTATTAGATTTAATACAGCAAAACTAATAAGTTCATTTAGATATTTAATTTAATAGCCAAGGTCCCGCGGATGGACAGCAAAATAGATTTGCAGACCAATCTGTGATATTTACAATCTAAATAAATGTATTGAAATTGCCTTTAAAAAATAGCCTAATAATATGCTTAATTTTTTCCCCAATTCAAATTTTTCTACTTCAAAGATTTTCGAATTTTGAACAAAATTTTTTGATATATCACCGTTAGTTTTCGAGATATAGGCCTGTAAAAATTGATGAAATGAAAAATAAGCTTTTTTTGCATGCAATGTTTCGTATAAAAAATTTTTTTTTCAAAAAATAAATAGTAACGGTTTCTAAAGAAAATTTATTGAGCTATTCAAGGATGCAAAAACATCAAAAAAAAAAAAATTTTTTCAGTGTGGCACTGGTGGTGAAATGGTTAAAGCACAATTACAACAACTTGGACCTTTTTGATTTTTTTTTATTTTTTTCGAATTTTAGCTGCAGGTGTTAAGAATATATCATGTAAGTTTGAAAATGGGATCTCTATTAGTTCAGGAGGTACAAAGCATTGAACATGCGTACCCAGCAATTTTCCCATTGCAACAACAAAGTGAGCGCATTTTTGACAAGCACAACTTTTTCGTTCCGTTTTGAACTTTTGCATATAATGAGGTCGCTTAAAATTTTTTAAGGCATTCCAAAAAAATATTTCTTATTATTTTTATCAACTACTTTTACTTAGGACATTGTAAAATGTTAGTTTCTAAAAGTTACCCAAAAAGGTTTTCTCTATTCCATTTAATTAAGGGAAATTTCCGTAAAGTTACTTCACCATAACGTCGCCCGGAGATTCATGTGCTCTATACGCCATTTTGACGAATTGGGGTTAAGGATGCTATCCCCCATTTTCAATGCCAAATTTTTTAAATCCGCAATCCATTTTTTGCTATATCTTCTAGTTACTGAGATAATTCATCTCCAGTTTGCTCTATATCCCTTGAAACACAATTTTTTTGTGTTCTTTTGCTCTATACGCCATTCAAATCGAAGTTTTTCAAGATATTTTGATGAAATTTGATATTTGAACATGTTTAAAGGCAAGTAATATGATTTCCAAAAATGTAAAAGTGGGCGTGGCAGAAGGGAATTTTTCGAAATTTGTCTCCTACACCCGAAATTCAAATGGAACTTGACCGAAATTTGGCACTCATGCTTCCTTTGTAGCCATAAACATCTTCCAAAAAAATTTCCTTGATCGGTCCATTATTAACAGTACCTCCAGTACTGTCAAATCCCAAAACTGCCTTAAAGTCTGACTTTTTTGAAATATTTCAATGAGAATTTGAGAGTACCTATATTAAACCTTTGATTAGAATTTAAAAAAATTGGAAAAGTAGGCGTGGCAAAGGGACGGTTTTTATAAAGAAATTTAACAAAAGTCGGTATATAGGGCCCCTTTTGGCCTTAAACACCTCTTGATATTAAAAATTATTTGAACATGTGTCTGTGTCGGGTATTTTATTGTCAGGCTCGCCTTATATACCCGATAGGAATTTCAGCTAATTTTAAACTAATTTAAAATTAGTTAATTCTCAGTGACAGCTAGTTGTAATTCTGACTTTTTTGTATGGAGCGAACTAACCTTTTTAGCATTACGGTGTCCTACGAGTAAGTCAATTGTCCAGTTCTGCATATCTTTTCAACTAGTTGAAAATTACTTTATTTCAAATTGCATTAATAAAAAATTACATTAAAAATCAAAGTAGTATTTCTTCTTCTTCTTTTTCTTCCTCATTTTAGTCACAAACTGACTGTTGACTGCATATAATTTCAGTTAGTTTTAGAACAGTTTGTTTTCCAACTGATTGAAAAACTAACTTTTTTATTGAACTAACTGTCTTCGTTCCCACAGGGTATTTTAAATTCATATACTAGCACACAATAAAATTAGTTTTGTTTCTCACCGAATCTTTAACAAACCGAATATTCGGTTTCGGTTCGGTTTCCGAAGGCTACACTTGGGTCAGTCCATATTTCTGCAGGGTACATACCTTTGTGTATTTTGTGTCTTGGCACTGGTTATCATTGTGCCGATGTACAGATATTTGAATGTATTAGACAATGCCGAGAAAATCAGTTATATGAATTTCGCGGGAATTGCAATGATTCGTTATGTTCAAGGGGGGCGAACGGGGAAATGAGGTAGCAATGAGTGAAAGCTCTCACCAAATTATCATATAAATGATGTTCAGGGAAAAAGAGGAAGTTAGTTTTTGAGCAAGAGTGTAAAGTGTTCAAGGTGCATTTCGATGGTGGAGAAAAGTGAACTTAGAAAAGTTAATTTTGTCTTTTGTGAATAAAAGTCAAAGTGGAAAAAGGAGTTATTGGACAGGATATCAAACAGGAGAGTATATTTATGGGAAATTGTTCGCCAGTGTGTTACGTTCAAAAATTTATAGAAGTTAACGATTTGGCGGTATATGTGCATTTCTCAATTCTCTGTTACGTATTTCCGTTCAAATTTCTCTTTGTCTACTTTATCTTTAATTTTCCTCTGTTCTATCGTGCCGAGCCCGTCTGTGGGTTAATCATAGACAGACCATTTCGTTTGTGTCGGATTCATTTGGAATTCAGCGTGTGAGTCTGTTTCCTTTCTTTTCCGACTCCAAATCGAGGCACTCTTCCAAACACGGATTGTCTCCACTGAAAAAGCGGGAATTTATTGTTGTTTCGTCCGTCTTAAGTGTTACATATATATACATATATATGTTGGTATTCGTCCATATATATATATATATGTACATATCATTTGTGGCGGGAATAGTTGCAACAATCGTGTACGAACCAAATTTCCGACCTTCGTGGTTTTGACAAATATAGCCAACTGTTAATTTGGGTCGGGTACTTATAACATTGTCAGGCTCTCCCTATTGTAGCATCCTTACTTGTTTGCACTGTAATAAGAATTCCGGCCTTCCAACGTTAACAATTTACGTCAATTTTCATCTAAAGGACAAAGTAGCTATTCTCTTTTTTCAATTAGCAATACAAGTCATTAATTTCCTCGAATTTCTCACCTTGAATTTTTGTATTTTCCATACTTCGAAAGCTTCAACTCAGGTCATACAGAGCGCGTTTGACATATTTCGGTAATACACCTCATTTCATCCTAATTATTTTAATTTTCCCACAATTTCGCAAATGATGTTGTCTCAGCTTTCAGTTGAAAATGTGATGAGCTGAGCTACCTTGAGAAATGCCATTGCAATGGCTTCGTATGCCTTGGTTTTTATATGGCATTGTTGGAGAGAATACCGTCGAAGCCCTTGGAATTACTGTCGGTGGATTGGCTTAAGCATTATGTCTTTATGAATTTCGTAGGCTCTGGGGATTATTTCCATGAGCTTAAAGTTGAATTTGTATGATTTTATTGTGTGCTCAGTTATTGTTCGTTTGCGCTTTTGATGCTTCCAGTCGCGATTGTATTTAGCTTTTGCTTAATACAACAATGCGATTGTCAGCAGCCTTCAATTTGAAAAGCTTTATTAAATTATTGTCCAAATGAATTAAGTTTTTTGACATTCGATTTGAATCAGCATTCAAAAGAATTTAAATAAATTTGATAGCACATGTTTGAAGTCATACCTAGTGGTTTCCGCACTTTAAAAAAGAAATCTGTATTCGTATGCTTTTTTTGCTCTCTATAATTCAAGTTATTTCAATTCCTTATTTAAGCTTTTAATTTTAAACTACAATATCTTTTAATAATAGGTAAACGGTAGGTACTTATATATTTTAACACAAAATGCTAAGAAAAGTCGAATAATTCAAATGTTCCCGACGAATAAAACAAAAAACAGTCAGATGAAGAATGCTACTTTCAGGTGGCATAAGGACTACGGCAATAACGCAAGGAAGACCGCTTGATTTGTCCCATTTAATTTTTCAATAAAGCTCTTTTCATGTTAATTCGCCGAGGAAACTAAAAGTCCTTAAGGAAAGATGGCCTCCGTTCAGATACTTTATATGCCACATCGGCAGAAACTTGGTGCTTTACATTTGGCAGTAATTTAATTTTTTGCTTGCTCTGCATTTTTTCCTAATGACTTTCATTGTCAACTTAAGTATCTTGCGCTGGAAAACATGCTTGAATATTTTGCTTAGGATGTTTCATTTTATTCTTGCTAAGGTACAATAATATACTCTCTGCTGATGCTCGAAGTTTTTTGTATTTACGGTGACCAAAAAATTATTCAGTAACCTGCGAGTTTTTTTTAAGGAATGTCTAATTGATTTTCTAGTGAAACTGGAGTTTTGTTAAATATCCATTGAAGAGGAAACGATTTTAACAGCGATATTTTGGTAATATGAGACAATTGATTGAAGAAGACTCGTTCTTTTACTCATACTGTATCGGATTGAAGTCCTTGAAAGTCCTCTTTCATCAATTCTGACGCAGTTTGCGGGATTTTAAAGAAACAAAACAGTGGAGCAATTATGGAATTTCATCATCAATTTTTAAAGACCTGTACATCTCTCTTAAAGCAAAAAAAAAAAATAAGTAAAAGGAATTTAATGTCAGACTTTTCTGAATTTTCAACTCAAAAGTCAAATTTCCTTGTTAACCGTCGGATCACGCTCATGCCCTTTGCATTAATTTGGCTTTTATCTTTTTTCTAGAAAATAGCCAAGGATTTCCGATGTCAAAAACGTATACTACATAGTCTGCTTCAAAAATATCTGCATTGGCCATGGCGCTACGCAACAAATAACTTGAAGAATTTGAATATGTGCTTTGCAACAGAAGAGACGATGCCATTGGCTGAAAATTTGGGATTGGTTTCAATAACTCCATTGAAATTGTTTTGGACTTAGTTTCACGATATTTTTTAAGAAGCACCATTTGCCTTTTCGACAGCATAACTTGAATATCCGCCAGCTGATTTGCCTCCCCTTCCGGAAACTCCTTTATTTGCTACGCAACACTTACCCTGAAACTTCCAAAGACGCTAAGGCTTTCGTTGATAGCAATACGTTTATCGAGCTTCACCTAGTTTCGAATTAGGCTCTGATGGACGCATACGTTTCGTTGAACATGTTGGCGTATATATTTTGGCTCGTTCTGTGCAAGATGATTCCGAAAATGATAGCTCGTTCTCTTATGACTCTAACGATCAACATCTGCCAAAATCTTCCTGTTACCCGAGTAAAAATATGCACGCCCAAAGCACGCCGAAAAATCAAAATGCGCCTAAATCGAGCCCAAATGAAGCCCAACATTCAATACGCGCCTAAAGCTCGTCCAAATGACGCCCAACCGGGCCCATAGCACGCCCAAACCAAGCCCAAATTTTTCAAAATGAATCTCTTATCGAGCCCAATGCACGCCCAAATCAAGCTCAAATATTAGAAAAAAATGCCCAAATCGAGCCCGTAGCACACCCGAATTGATTGAACAAATCGAGCCATAACCGACAAATTGACGTATGTAAGTGACATTTTCTCCGAAATTTACTTTTTCATGAAAATATGTTCTACAGCCTGAAACTCATCACGTAGTAAAATATAACGACAATAAGCTTAATATTAACGGAGATATTGCACTATAAGTTTTATAATATGTATGCCAGTGAATGCAAACAACTTCAGAAAAAAATGCTCTCCTGTAAAATTTTCTTTTTGTCGCTTACGTCAATTTGGTGGTTGGTTGGTTGGTTGAAGTGGCTGCCACTTAGGCCGTTAATCGGCCCATTGTGATACCAAGGAGGTTTTCTTGTGTTTGTGTGAGTGTATGTCTTTTTATGTAGTGTGCCCCTAATATGGGATTTTTGAAAAACCAGTGCTAGGCTTGGAACATTACACTCCGTGTCGCCTGTGCCGGGAATTGAACCTCGGACCCTGGGATCAAGAGCATAGCACGAATCCCCTACGCTATCCCAGAGCCACAATTTGGTGGTTAGGGCTCGAAATTATAAAAAGTTCAATTTGACTTTAATCTTATAGAAATCCAGTCTTTCCGATTTGGCATAGACAGTGTCGAAGGAGAGCACATGGCTAGCAGTCGAGACTTCCGAGGTTCAAATCCCACTACGGGGGAGATCAAAAGCGAGAAATCAACATTTTTAAAAATAATAGGTATTTGGAATTTAAAATAAAAAAAAATATTTGAAATTAAAATTGTAACATACACTTGATTTGGGCGTGCTTTGGGCATCGCGACTGTTCATTATTTGGGCGCAGTTTGGGCGTGCAAAATAAACACAAATATTTTTACTCGGATAATAAAAATATATAGTAAATTTGTAATGTTCATTATTAATTTGTAAAATTTAATTATTTTTTAACAGATTCCAAATCAGACCTGGGCAGACGCAATTACATTTCGTAATTGATTTCACACTCAATTACAATTATTTGTAATACTTGAAAGTTTTCTAATTACAAGTAATTGTGTTGATGTTTCTCTGTCAGAGGTAAGATTAACCCGTAAAATGCAGAAAACTTTTTTCTTTCAAAAAGCAGTTTTTGTTAAAGAATTTTTTTATGTGTAGCGATAGGGTTTTGTGACTTTAGGAAGACAGATGCAGCTTTGAGATCCTTACAACATTGCACATATCTAGGAATTGTAGTTCTTTAGTTATGGCTATTTGAAAATTGAAAATTACTAATTTTCTATCTTTGAGGCCATTGCGCCACCTCTAAACTTTGCTTAATATTCATACGGAACATACAATAATATCTTGCAAAGCTTAATATTTTACATCCAAATTAAAAAAAAAAGTAAAGAAGTTTACATCGGCTAAGCCGATTGCACACATACCTTTTCCTCAGCCGAAAATATGTTAAAAACTTACCTTAACAAAAATTCCTGCCGTTTTCGTTGTTCTAGCTTGGATATCTAGTTATACCTTATCTGTACTTCAATCTAGCTTCTCAAACTCGAGATTATTATTAAGCACAAAATTTTCGCGAATGGTGGTCTTGATCAAATTTTAACCGTTAGAGGCCATTTTGTCTAGCTGCGAGATCCTCAATTCAAAATAGTGAAAATCAAATTTTCGCGAATTTCGCGAATGGTGGTCTTGATAAAATTTTAACCCTTAGAGGACATTTTGTTAAGCTGCGAAATACTCAATTTAAAATAGTGAAAATCAATTTTTTGCGAATTTCGCGAATGGTGGTCATGGTCAAATTTAAACCGTTAGAGGACATTCTGTCAAGCAGCGAAATACTCAATTCAAAATAGTGAAAATCAAATTTTCGCGAATTTCGCGAATGGTGTTCTTGATAAAATTTTAACCCTTAGAGGACATTTTGTTAAGCTGCGAAATACTCAATTTAAAATAGTGAAAATCAATTTTTTGCGAATTTCGCGAATGGTGGTCATGGTCAAATTTAAACCGTTAGAGGACATTCTGTCTAGCAGCGAAATACTCAATTCAAAATAGTGTAAATCAAATTTTCGCGAATTTCGCGAATGGTGGTCTTGATAAAATTTTAACCCTTAGAGGACATTTTGTTAAGCTGCGAAATACTCAATTTAAAATAGTGAAAATCAATTTTTTGCGAATTTCGCGAATGGTGGTCATGGTCAAATTTAAACCGTTAGAGGACATTCTGTCTAGCAGCGAAATACTCAATTCAAAATAGTGAAAATCAAATTTTCGCGAATTTCGCGAATGGTGGTCTTGATAAAATTTTAACCCTTAGAGGACATTTTGTTAAGCTGCGAAATACTCAATTTAAAATAGTGAAAATCAATTTTTTGCGAATTTCGCGAATGGTGGTCATGGTCAAATTTAAACCGTTAGAGGACATTCTGTCTAGCAGCGAAATACTCAATTCAAAATAGTGTAAATCAAATTTTCGCGAATTTCGCGAATGGTGGTCTTGATAAAATTTTAACCCTTAGAGGACATTTTGTTAAGCTGCGAAATACTCAATTTAAAGTAGTGAAAATCAATTTTTTGCGAATTTCGCGAATGGTGGTCATGGTCAAATTTAAACCGTTAGAGGACATTCTGTCTAGCAGCGAAATACTCAATTCAAAATAGTGAAAATCAAATTTTCGCGAATTTCGCGAATGGTGGTCTTGATAAAATTTTAACCCTTAGAGGACATTTTGTTAAGCTGCGGAATACTCAATTCAAAATAGTGAAAATCAATTTTTTGCGAATTTCGCGAATGGTGGTCATGGTCAAATTTTAAACCGATTAGAGGACATTCTGTCTAGCAGCGAAATACTCAATTCAAAATAGTGAAAATCAAATTTTCGCGAATTTCGCGAATGGTGGTCTTGATAAAATTTTAACCCTTAGAGGACAATTTTGTTAAGCTGCGAAATACTCAATTAAAATAGTGAAAATCAATTTTTGCGAATTTCGCGAATGGTGGTCATGGTCAAATTTAAACCGTTAGAGGCATTCTTGTCTAGCGCGAAATACTCAATTCAAAATAGTGAAAATCAAATTTTCGCGAATTTCGCGAATGGTGGTCTTGATAAAATTTTAACCCTTAGAGGACATTTTGTTAAGCTGCGAAATACTCAATTCAAAATAGTGAAAATCAATTTTTTGCGAATTTCGCGAATGGTGGTCATGGTCAAATTTTAACGTTAGAGGCATTTTGTCTAGCGCGAAATACTCAATTCAAAATAGTGAAAATCAATATTTTCGCGAATTTCGCAGAATGGTGGTCTTGATAAAATTTTAACCCTTAGAGGACATTTTGTTAAGCTGCGAAATACTCAATTCAAAGTAGTGAAAATCAATTTTTTGCGAATTTCGCGAATTGTGGTCATGGTCAAATTTTAACCGATAGAGGCCATTTTGTCTAGCTGCGAATCTCAATTCAAAATAGTGAAAATCAATATTTTCGTTCGAATTTCGCGAATTGAGTGGTCTTTGATAAAATTTTAACCCTTATGAGTTGACATTTGTTAAGCTGCTGAAATACTCAATTCAAAATAGTCTGAAAATCAATTTTTGCGAATTTCGCGAATTGTGGTCATGGTCAAATTTTAATCGATAGAGGCCATTTTGTCTAGCTGCGAGATCCTCAATTCAAAATAGTGAAAATCAAATTTTCGCGAATTTCGCGAATGGTGGTCTTGATAAAATTTTAACCCTTAGAGGACAATTTGTTAAGCTGCGAAATACTCAATTCAAAATAGTGAAAATCGAATTTTCGCGAATTTCGCGAATGGTGGTCATGGTCAAATTTTAATCTTATGTGACGGCTTTATTTGGCGGCAAAATACACAATCGTAAGAAGCAAAAATAGATATTTTCGATACAAGTGTCGAAATGAAGCTTTTTTTTGCACGAGTGGTAAATGTTGTAAAACGAGGCGCAGCCGAGTTTTACAATACCACGAGTGCGAAAAAAGCTGAGTTTCGACACGAGTGCCGAACAATATTTTATGCAATAAGATTTCAAACTAGATTTTAACCTAAATTTAAGAAAGCGTGTTTTTTGTTTGTTTGTTATTGTGAAGAAATTTTTTATTTTGATTTGACAGATTCATAATTTGAAATTCTTTATTATACAACTTCGTAGTATGCTCTGCTTATTTTTGCTTTGTATTTTTTGAAATGCGTGCATTTTGAAATTTATTATTGCACGCCTTGCCTTGTATTTTTTGAAATGCGTGCGTTTTGAAATTTATTATTGCACGCCTTGAAATTCATTCTTAAAAAACCATGTAGTATGCCATGCTTTTTGTTTGTATAAACAATTTTTTATACTTTCTCAAAACTAGTGTCATAATATGCTTCATTATGATTTTAAAATCGACATCATAATAGGCCTATTATGATGTCGAATTGCATAAAAATAGTTTTTGTATACACCCAGAGAAAAAACCACATAAAATCAATAAAAACCACATTGATTCAATGTGAATCGTTAACGAAAGTCTAGTAACGTAGAAAAATTTTGATTCAATATGGAACACCATTGAATTAAGGTGGCGCAATATCGACGATTTTAATTTAGAAACCATATTAAAATGATATTTTTCGGTATTGAATTAATATAAGATTCTACTTAATTGTGATATGAATTCTTGTAAAAAACCAGGTCGGTGGGTTCGATCCCTGCTCCAGCGAGCGTCGATTTTTTTTTTTTTTTTTTTTTTGGGGAAAAGTAGATAATTTAACATTTACATTATTTAAAAAACTGAGAAATAAAAGATTTTACCTAAAATTTTATGCTTAAAAAATTAAAAAAAAAGATTCTATAGGAATTTCTTGAAAGAGCTTGTATGTGACGTTTTGGAAGGCCCGACGAAAGCAACTTGTTTTTTTGGTCCACGTCCAAACTTAGTTTCTCTCCTCATATTTTTTCACTAAAATTTACTTGCCTGTTTTATTCTCCATTTTTCCACAAATTCTTTAGCCTGCGGCAGGGTTCGAACTCGGACCTTTCAGATTACAAGTCTAGCACACTTCAACTACGCCATCGCGAGATATGATTTCAGCTTGCTAGTTTTATTATATCAATGTAAGTGCAAAACAACTGCTCAATAAGGGGATCTTATCGATTTTATGAGGTCATATTTTTCTCTGTGAAGAGTTTCCATATTAATTCAATAACGTTTCTTATTGACTCAATAGGTAGCAAGGTAAATTTCAACGCAATTCACGAGGTAATATGAAAACAAACTCAAATCAATAGGGTTCAACTTCAAATCAATGTAACTTTAACATACTCCACGAAATATATGGAAACTACATCAATTCAAAGTTGAAAATTGTTATCTTAATATGTTTCGGTATTATTTTTCTTCTATATTAAAACATATTGAATTAATATGGCTCGGATTTGATTTTAAGTTGCAGTTTTTCCCTCTGTATACAGATATGAGAATAAGAGAAAGAGTGTTTTTTTCTAATGTGTATGATGTTGACCATAGTTATAGCGATGTCGCAATTTTTTTCAGCGAAAGCTTAAGTCTACATGGTAGCTATACACACACCAAATTTCAATAAGCTGGGATGTATAGTAAAAAAGTTATCCACGAAAAACGTTGAAAATCATGATTTTTGAAACTTCTGAACCACTTCTCACGACCCAAGAAGGGACTACGAAAAAAATTTGTATGCAGTTTTTCGGACATTTACCTGGTTCAAGTCCATGCCAAATTTTAATATGATATCTTTCATGGCTTAGGAGTAAATTACGAAAAACTAAAGTGTGACCGACAGACAGACAGACAGACAGACAGACAGACAGACAGACAGACAGACAGACAGACAGACATGGCTAGATCGACTCCTCTTGTCACCCTGATCAAGAATATATATATATGTCTATATCTATCGCGACTCCTTTGGCATGTTACATACTCCGAGCCAAACTTAATATACCCTTTCCTTCGGAAAAGGTATAAAAAAAACACATAGTTTCAAGGCGAAAATACCGATGCGAACGTATAGCACTTCACCAATCACCTAAATGGGGACGATATTATTCCCATGGTTATTGATTAATAGACCTTTAAATAAAGAAGTCTTTCGATACGTCAAAATCTAGACGGTTGGGCTTCTGCATACATCCTCCGCATGCGTAAAACATCCCCATGTATCCTTTATCACGTTTAGCTCAATCTGTTTTAAAATTTATTCAAATTGGTTTGTTTGATGAAACTAAAATCAGAAGGCGAAAAATATTTAATTTCGTGAAAAAAGAAAACAACCCCTAATTTTATTTCCTTCGTCAAACTTATGCAAAGCTTCTAGTAATTAATGAAAAAATCGTGGGCACTACGGACTTCACTTGACCTATTTCTATTTGGAATAGAAATGTTTGAGCTCAATACTTTGATTCATCGCTAATGCCATTAAGCCAAAAGCTCCGTGAAGTCAGTATCAAACAAACAAACAAGCAGTACCGAAAAAAACATTATTTATTAAAAAATTTTTTGCTATTTGTTTCCTTCCATAAAACAAAAAATACCTCATAGAATTGAACACATTTGAACTTCATATAGTGTTGGTATGGAAACATGAGTAAGTGTTTGTCTTCACGCCCATTTTCCCATAAAATCCTCTCATAAAAGTGCGAAAGTCACATAAATCTTTTGAAAGAATTTAAATGTTGGCAGTTGAGGAAAGTTTCCAGTTGTTTTTTTTTTTTTAATATTTTTCTGCCTTCACTTCCGAGCGTTGTTCACGCCTGTGCGAAAGGTAAGGATAAATATCTGAGTGTGATTTGACTTTTTTGTTTGAAATTTCATGAAATCGGATTTTAGAGGACTGTTATCCTTGTTTGTGTTTTATACGCTAGCTTTGCGTGGATTTGAGAGTAATAAAGATAACATTCCATTCCTATTGCAGCTTGGGAAGATTTTCCATATGCCTCATATGATAAGCTTAGGTGATAATACCCCAAAACAGTGATGTTCAAAATTGGCCGTGAGACTGTGTGAGTGAGAAAATACCCTGCAGGAAGCCTGTCGGCACATGACCCAATGTCTACAATAAGTCAATAGGTATAGTTCATTTCTGTCGACCATGTCAACAAGAAGTCTATATTTTTAATTTTTGTGAGTTTTTGCTGCAGTGAATGCGATTGAAACAATCAACGAGGTTTCACAGCTAGATTTCATTCATTTAACATATTTGCTGAACACAACTCAGAGGCCTCAATACCATAGAGCATGCGTTCTCGCCCAGCACTCTGAAGATTCCCGGTTCAAACCACAGCGAAGGCGGATGAAAATTTAAGAAAGCGGGTAATAGTTGATTTATAAAAATAATTTAAGTTATTCTTCCGGCTAAAAGGTCAATGCATTTCTGTTATGAAAACTAGTTTAAAAATAATTAAATATAAAACAATTCCTACGCTTAAGGATGAAAAAACAAATTACATGCATAAAAGTTTTTCAGAAATTAAGTCTTGAATTGAAAAAATTTTCAATTTGTTACCAACAATATTTTTCCTCAAAACTTTTTGGTTTCTAAACTATTAATTACTTTTAAAAAAGTAAATAAATAATAAAATAAACCAAAAAAAACAAAAAATCTAGTGCTCGCGCGAGATTTGAACCCGCGATCTTCAGAGCTCAAGCAAAGTACTCAACGCATTGTGCCACCATGGGCACGCGAACGGATCTTGCTATTGACGTACTAAAATAAATGCCTTCATAATGGTTCCCTCGTCAATAGTTCGTCAATATTTCTTCGGACAATTGTTGACATGCAATGCCCACTCAATGATAAAATGTCAATAGGGCAAAGCATTGCGGCGGGTATAACTGGTCAGTAGTGACATTGACGCGGTCAGTAGAAAAAGAGTATAGATTCAGTATTGACATTTCCTACAGGGGAGCGAGCGCTCAAAAAAAAAGTTTTGTATTAATTCTTCTATGCAGTGAAATAAAAAAGCTGTACCTACAGATGCACGCTATGTTGTATTGTATGGCCTCTGAGTTGTGTTCAGCAAATATGTTAAATGAATAAAATCTAGCTGTGAAACCTCGTTGATTGTTTCTATCGCATTCACTGCAGCAAAAACTCACAAAACTTAAAAAAATTTAGACTTCTTGTTGACATGGTCGACAGAGATGAACTATACCTATTGACTTATTGTAGACATTGGGTCATGTGCCGACAGGCTTCCTGCAAGGTTGCTACCGACTGAACAAAGAGCGTAAGCAATACGTGTGAAATGAGCTCCATCAAACGATGTATGGCGTGAACATCACTGCCCCAAAATAACTTCCTCTTGAGCTTACCCTTGTCGAAAGACAGACTTTTAACTCGCAGGATACTTTCGAAAAGCAAAAGTTTAAGTTTACGTGAAACGAATAAGTGAGAAGTATTGTTATGAAGCACTTCACGCCGGTATGTATAAAGCAAAAACTGCTTAAGTTGACTTAAGCTCAAAAGAAGTTATTTATTTCATTGAATTCCTTTCAGACAGAAGTATTATATATTCCAGCAAAATCTTACAATCTTGGCTTAAATAGAAAAAAAAAATTTTTCAAGAAATGAAACTCTATTTAATATGGAAACACGTAAGAATTGCATATCTTTAAAATTCAATCCCGCAACAGCAAACTGTGACTTGAACAGTTATTCCTTTTTGACACAGAGCATAAGCGCTAGACTCGAAATATGAATTCTGAATTTTTGACTCGCAAAGCACACAGCCGTTCAAGCAGATACGTCCCAGCGGAAAATTATCTCCTGCATGACAATGTCATCAGTGATGTCATCGATGACATATAGGTGACATTGTCATGTGTGACATCTTGGAGGAAATGTCATCGTGGAGGGATGCTGCTCATGTGCTTGACTCTCATGGGCTACTGAAATTTAAAAAAGGATTTTGCGTCAGTTGAACGCTAGTATGAAGTGGCGTAGATGATGAGTGCTCGACTCAGAATCCGAAGATCGCGTTCGATCCCTGGCTGAGGCGAACAAAAATTGTTAAAAATAGATTTTTAAAAATTGGGAAATATCCAAAGAGAGGACGAAGAGAAGTTATCAAAACTGGTTTCTATAAATTAACATTTAGAGAGAAGAGAGCAATGTGCTGCTCTCTAATGCCTTTTGTCGCCATCGCACCCTCTAGCATGACAATGTCACCGCTGAAGTCCCTGTCAGCTCCTGTGTAAATGTCATACAAAGTGTCACCGGAAATAGCATGCATTCCGGCTCCGAAGTCACTAGGACATCATCGGGGATGTTCGCGGGACTGGTGGCATTTGCACTAGTATTGAGATTTTTAATGTATGTGGGAATGTCTGACAAGCCTTTATTCGATCTAAAAGAGACGATATCTTAATAACCCAATCTCTCATTATTCGATTACACTGTGCTAGTCGGAAACTCAACAATGGGCCGTCTGTATGTATGTCTGTATGCAGTTTTCTTATCAAAGGAGTTGAGCTATCTTGAAAAATTTTGGTATGTGTGCTCACGAGGACATGAGTAAGAAGAAGTTTGAGAATGGACTTGACAGACCAATTTGGGGGTGCCTCCAGTAGGGTCAGTTATCTAAAACCGGTCGGATTTGAGATATTTTGATTGACTTTGAGATTTTAACATATTTTAGCCTCAAAAGTGTAAAATTTTAAAATTGGAAAATTGGGTAGGACTAAAAGCTGTTGTTCGGATATTGTTATTTATACTCAAAACTCAAATGGGACATGAACGAATGTTGGCATGTATGCTTCTTTTGTAATCATAAACATCCTCTTCTTTTTTGATCGGTCCTTCATTAGGGATACCTTTTTCGTACTAGGATTTGTCACCAAAATAGAACAAATCAAAAAAAATTCCGTCATATTACTCATATGATATGAGACATGAAAATCCCCGGAATACTTTGTTTTAACAATCGTAGTCTGGGGTATGTTCTAAAAATATTAAAACATCGGGCATGTGACAGAAATCGAAAACGACAGAAAACGTTCGATTTCGCTTACATTTGTATGAAATTTTACCGAAATCTAACGTTTTCTGTCGTTTTCGATTTCTGTCACATGCCCGCATATTTAGCTTACCCATTATCTGTGTCGGGAATTGTATTGCCAGATTCGCCTGACTATAACACCCTTAATGGTTTTCAATGCTTTTTGTTTATTTCGTGTTGTTCCTGCTATTCATTTATTGACATCAATGACTTGTATAGATTTAATCCTCAAATAAAAGTAATCTATTATACAGTATGTTGGAAAGCTCACGTTAGCCATCTTGTTTTCGTGCACTGTATCATGATACAAGAAAACAAGAAAGCGCCACTTGAGAGAGGAAACGTCACAAATTCAAAATCGAGATTCGTTGTTGTTGTTTCTCATGTTAAACCGGCTTTTTACTTTTCGAATTTTGCTTTTATTTCAGAAAATAGATATAAAATTTTTATATAAATCGATAAAGAAATGTTTGAAGAAAAATAGAAAATTATATTTCAGGTAAAATAAGAACTTATTCATTTATGATTTCGCATTCAAAGTCGTGCATGCTTGAAACTCGCCACGCAGTTGTGTTTACAATCGATTTCGCTTCTCAGTTCGCATTCTCACTTCCAAGTATTACAGTATGAGAAACGAGCTAATAGGCAATTTAACAAAGCGAATAGGCAATTCACCAAAGGCAACAACAACCACACGGCATACCAGGCAATCCACCATGATGCCTCTTTCGGCATTGTTGTCGTCTCTGGAAATTGGGCAAGTACAAGCAGTTAGTTTTTTTTGGGATTTGTTTCATTTAAAGCCGGAGAAAATCAGATATTATACAGTTTTTTAAAGAATGCTTATACCATTTTAAACTGTAGAATTTCTTTTAACATTTATTTTTTCTTTTTAGTATTAGAAAAAATCACGTACTACAAAAAACTGATTTCCGTGCTTTGGTCTTGATTAATTTAGACGTGAGTGTGGCATCCATGGAGAACAGATGGTACCAAATAGAACGAGTCAATAGTGCAAATCGATGGTGAAAATAGTAACCGACTACAATTTGAACGTTTAGCTTTTCGAAATGAGACTTTCTGTCTGTCTGATTCTCAAAGGTATCCCTTTGTTCCAGGGTTCGTTATAAAATTCATAAATGCTGCTCTAAAACCAACATTTTCTATATACTTAGTGGAATTATATATTTGGACTTATTTAAAGGCATAAAATATAGATTCCAAATCTTAGAAAAGTGGCCGCGCCAAAAGGCGTTATTACGAAATTGATTTTTTCACCCAAAATTTAGATGGCGCTTGCACCAAAGACAGCATACATATTTTTTATATAAGCGTTGAGACCCTCTACAAAAATTGACTTAATCGGACGATTTTTAAGGGTTCCTACAGCACTATGGTCTTCCTCAAAAATCATCTGAATTGTGTAAAGCTACAAACTTTCGATATATTTTTGTGGAATGAGGAAGTTGAGCTTTGTTTTAGCCTCCGATTAAAAAATGTATAGCTGTTTTTCTGTGTAGGGTATTCTATGGTCAGGTTCGCTTTAATATAACACCCTTACTTTTTTAATTTTGAAACATGCATTTTAAAAATATAAGCTGATTTTTACTCAACTTCACCACACCATTTGGAGCCATATAGCATTTTGACAGGCTTTCCCATACTGTAATACTTGCCCAAGACCGTGTTGAAAAGAGCCAAAATGGAAACGGCTCCTGAGTTACATATGTATATAGTGTTGTGAGCATGCGAACCATATATAACAATATATGTCACTCTCAGAGATATTGCGCGGGCCGTTTCGCGCCAGTTAGAAAGAGATGTTACTCGACAGGCAAAAGAAGAGCGAGAGAGAAATACTTTTGGTGAGTACCTCAGTGCAAAATGCTCATTTTGGTGGGTACCCAAAACCGTGGTGGGTACCCAAGACCGTGGTGAAACGAGCCAAAACCGAAACGGCTCCTGAGTGACATATATAGTAATATATGATGCGAACATACAACAGTTTCTAGGGCTTACTGTATGCATTAAGCTCAGCAACGAATACGGGTCAACGCAAAAAGCACCCGTAAGCAGACATGGGAAAGAACTGGGTCAAGACGACACGCGCGGAAATGAAAAAGAAGCGAGAATGCAGAGTGCAACTGGAATGCACAAGAAGGTCGCTGAGGCGGCAAAAGAAGAGACTGCAGCAGAGTTCGCAACGGCGAACGTAGTTTGTAAGTTATAAGTAAGTGTGAAATTTATAGAATAAGGCAGTCGTTGTGACGGTTGTTAACTTCGTCGTAGTTAACTTGAAAGTAAAACTAAGAGCTAAGATAAATACTGGAATAAAGAAATAAATAAAAATATAAATAAATTAAAAAGAAATATCCTTTTTTTTATGTTGATCGAAAGTTTTAACGGTACGAGGAAATCGTTACATTGGCGCAGCCGGCAGGATCTAGATAAAAAAAAAGAACTTTTGATGAGTGCTGAATCCTTGGGCGAAGATCAGGCTTGTGCGGGTAGACGGCTGAAGGCGCTGTAGTATTTTAGTCGAATAGTGACAGCTGGTGGATCGTTTGCTAGAGCAACGACAGCAGTTGACGATGAGTAGAAAGGACTGGCGGATTACTACTCACCCAGTAGCAAGTGTCAACCAGTTTCCTCACTATAGTGTATGTCGAGGGATTGAGATTACGTTTTTGGAGGAAAAGCAGAAGACCTAATCTGTTCGGAAATGCAACTTAACCTTTTTATCATTAATAGTGCAATTGAAATTTTTCACATTTGTTTCCTTTTGTCTTTTCCTTTAAAAAAAAAAATAAATAAAAATACAAGTAAAGAAGTTTACATCGGCTAAGCCGATTGCACACATACCTTTTCCTCAGCCTGAAATATGTTAAAACATTACCTTAACAAAAATTCCTGCCGTTTTCGTTGTTCTAGCTTGGATATCTATTTACACCTTATCTGTACTTCGATTTAGCTTCTAAAACTCGAGATTATTATTAAGCACCAAATTTTCGTGGATGTTGGTCATGGTCAAATTTTAACCGTTAAAGGACATTTTGTCTAGCTGCGAAATACTCAATTCAAAATAGTGAAAATAAAATTTTTGCGAATTTCGCGAATGGTGGTCTTGATAAAATTTTAACCCTTAGAGGACATTTTGTTAAGCTGCGAAATACTCAATTTAAAATAGTGAAAATCAATTTTTTGCAAATTTCGCGAATGGTGGTCATGGTCAAATTTAAACCGTTAGAGGACATTCTGTCTAGCAGCGAAATACTCAATTCAAAATAGTGAAAATCAAATTTTCGCGAATTTCGCGAATGGTGGTCTTGATAAAATTTTAACCCTTAGAGGACATTTTGTTAAGCTGCGAAATACTCAATTTAAAATAGTGAAAATCAATTTTTTGCGAATTTCGCGAATGGTGGTCATGGTCAAATTTAAACCGTTAGAGGACATTCTGTCTAGCAGCGAAATACTCAATTCAAAATAGTGTAAATCAAATTTTCGCGAATTTCGCGAATGGTGGTCTTGATAAAATTTTAACCCTTAGAGGACATTTTGTTAAGCTGCGAAATACTCAATTTAAAATAGTGAAAATCAATTTTTTGCGAATTTCGCGAATGGTGGTCATGGTCAAATTTAAACCGTTAGAGGACATTCTGTCTAGCAGCGAAATACTCAATTCAAAATAGTGAAAATCAAATTTTCGCGAATTTCGCGAATGGTGGTCTTGATAAAATTTTAACCCTTAGAGGACATTTTGTTAAGCTGCGAAATACTCAATTTAAAATAGTGAAAATCAATTTTTTGCGAATTTCGCGAATGGTGGTCATGGTCAAATTTAAACCGTTAGAGGACATTCTGTCTAGCAGCGAAATACTCAATTCAAAATAGTGAAAATCAAATTTTCGCGAATTTCGCGAATGGTGGTCTTGATAAAATTTTAACCCTTAGAGGACATTTTGTTAAGCTGCGGAATACTCAATTCAAAATAGTGAAAACATTTTTTTTGCGAATTTCGCGAATTGTGGTCATGGTCAAATTTTAATCGATAGAGGCCATTTTGTCTAGCTGCGAGATCCTCAATTCAAAATAGTGAAAATCAAATTTTCGCGAATTTCGCGAATGGTGGTCTTGATAAAATTTTAACCCTTAGAGGACATTTTGTTAAGCTGCGAAATACTCAATTCAAAATAGTGTAAATCAAATTTTTGCGAATTTCGCGAATTGTGGTCATGGTCAAATTTTAACCGATAGAGGCCATTTTGTCTAGCTGCGAGATCCTCAATTCAAAATAGTGAAAATCGAATTTTCGCGAATTTCGCGAATGGTGGTCATGGTCAAATTTTAATCTTATGTGACGACTTTATTTGGCGGCAAAATACACAATCGTAAGAAGCAAAAAAATAATTTTTGTATACACCCAGAGAAAAAACCACATAAAATCAATAAAAACCACATTGATTCAATGTGAATCGTTAACGAAAGTCTAGTAACGTAGAAAAATTTTGATTCAATATGGAACACCATTGAATTAAGGTGGCGCAATATCGACGATTTTAATTTAGAAACCATATTAAAATGATATTTTTCGGTATTGAATTAATATAAGATTCTACTTAATTGTGATATGAATTCTTGTAAAAAACCAGGTCGGTGGGTTCGATCCCTGCTCCAGCGAGCGTCGATTTTTTTTTTTTTTTTTTTTTGGGGAAAAGTAGATAATTTAACATTTACATTATTTAAAAAACTGAGAAATAAAAGATTTTACCTAAAATTTTATGCTTAAAAAATTAAAAAAAAAGATTCTATAGGAATTTCTTGAAAGAGCTTGTATGTGACGTTTTGGAAGGCCCGACGAAAGCAACTTGTTTTTTTGGTCCACGTCCAAACTTAGTTTCTCTCCTCATATTTTTTCACTAAAATTTACTTGCCTGTTTTATTCTCCATTTTTCCACAAATTCTTTAGCCTGCGGCAGGGTTCGAACTCGGACCTTTCAGATTACAAGTCTAGCACACTTCAACTACGCCATCGCGAGATATGATTTCAGCTTGCTAGTTTTATTATATCAATGTAAGTGCAAAACAACTGCTCAATAAGGGGATCTTATCGATTTTATGAGGTCATATTTTTCTCTGTGAAGAGTTTCCATATTAATTCAATAACGTTTCTTATTGACTCAATAGGTAGCAAGGTAAATTTCAACGCAATTCACGAGGTAATATGAAAACAAACTCAAATCAATAGGGTTCAACTTCAAATCAATGTAACTTTAACATACTCCACGAAATATATGGAAACTACATCAATTCAAAGTTGAAAATTGTTATCTTAATATAATATGTTTCGGTATTATTTTTCTTCTATATTAAAACATATTGAATTAATATGGCTCGGATTTGATTTTAAGTTGCAGTTTTTCCCTCAGTGTACAGATATGAGAATAAGAGAAAGAGTGTTTTTTTCTAATGTGTATGATGTTGACCATAGTTATAGCGATGTCGCAATTTTTTTTCAGCGAAAGCTTAAGTCTACATGGTAGCTATACACACACCAAATTTCAATAAGCTGGGATGTATAGTAAAAAAGTTATCCACGAAAAACGTTGAAAATCATGATTTTTGAAACTTCTGAACCACTTCTCACGACCCAAGAAGGGACTACGAAAAAAATTTGTATGCAGTTTTTCGGACATTTACCTGGTTCAAGTCCATGCCAAATTTTAATATGATATCTTTCATGGCTTAGGAGTAAATTACGAAAAACTAAAGTGTGACCGACAGACAGACAGACAGACAGACAGACAGACAGACAGACAGACAGACAGACAGACAGACATGGCTAGATCGACTCCTCTTGTCACCCTGATCAAGAATATATATATATGTCTATATCTATCGCGACTCCTTTGGTATGTTACATACTCCGAGCCAAACTTAATATACCCTTTCCTTCGGAAAAGGTATAATAATAATAATCATGAATAAAAAAATAAAGATAATATTAAAAATATAAACCCTTCAAAAGGAAGGATATCCCTGAAAGATAAAAATGGTGTAAATATTTAAAGTTTTCTTCTCTTCTCTCATCCTGCACAAATAATATAATAAAAGAGGGTAAGTTATTAAATAATTTTCGTTTCCGTTTCTATACGCGAAATTGGCATCATTTGTGAAATTAAACGCGAAAATCCATTTAACCTGTTTTTCCTCCCTATAAAGCGCTGGACCAGAAGGCGCAGGCTGTGTTTGCAACTATTCAACTTTTTCGCTGCACAAAATGCCATTAGTAGACGGGGTGAGAAGGCGAGTGAATAAGCAAAGGCAGATACGCATTCGGTAAGCAATACATTTCGTTCCTAGAACATAGAATAGAGAACATAGAATATTGGACCTTTCACTGGCTCAAGCACGCACTTGCACAAACATAGTGAACATTTTTCATTTCTTCGCTGCCATACTCGTGAGAAAACATTAGTAAAGGGGGCGTGAAATGAAAGAAGCAAAGCAATGTACGAATGCATGCCCGGCGCGCAGTGAAAGCCGACCAAAACCACAAATAAAGTATGTTCGAATTTTTTGATTTTTTTTTCCCAATTCGACTAAAGTGTTGTATCTAGATATGAAAAAATTTTTGTTAGAATCGATTTGTTAATAATTTGGCTTGTTCCGTTATTGAAACTGAACTTCATCAACAGCGGCATACTGCATACATTAATTTTTTTATATTTTTTTTAATTATAAAAAAAAGGGGGGACGATTAATTTGTTTATGTTTTAGTTACCGTGATTGCGAACGATTTGTGACAAACAAAGGTCTCATTTCTTTGAACTAATGGATACGACAGATTTTTTTTAATGGAGGAAAGTAAGACCTACTTAGAATCATTTATTAGATAAGCGAAAAGTTTTGCAGAGGACGTAGGAAAGTTAAAGGAGCTATTGTGGGACTTAGTAGTGCAAAAGGACAATAACAAGGAATTTTTAGAACTGACTAAAAGTAGGCTTACGGACAGCCAGATACGTGGACAGTCAGTTTTTAGGGAGTTCGAGGTCCTTATTGAGGTATTAGCAGAATTGAGTGAATATTAGGACCGTATACATTCCGAAGCGGAATTAGAAAAATTAAAAAAAAGCTTAACGACAGCTTGAAAGCACATGAGAATAGGTTGACGGACGCGTTTTGGAAATCAGATGACTGATTAGTTGAATTGGAAGAGGAAAACGAACAATTAAGACAAGCTCTGAGGAAGAGGTTTTCAGAAGAACAGTTACAGCTTCTAGTGGACAGCCAAAACGCAGTAAAGGTTACAAGGAGGAAGTTACAAATTTTAAAGCAACCAGCGGTAGTCTCAGAGAAGTAGAAGTGCAACCCACACCCAGTGAAGATAGGGAAAGCATTAGAGAGAACAAGAGGAGTCTCGCACCCGGTAGTTCAGTTACAGTGCGACCCAGGACTACACTAGAAAATATAGAAAAAGAAGCCATGGCACACTACTTATCACCACTAGTAGGAAAGGGGACCGGGGGAGATAGTTCACCTATGATTCCACCGCCACCACCACCGCCATTAAACGCACCAGGCATAAATAAGAGTGCGGGGGGCCTACAATCAAACATATCCGGTATAAATAAGAGTGCAGGGGTGCTACAATCCATGAGGGGACAGTTAGAATGGATATTTTCGGGTAGGAGAGAAGTAGAGGAAGCAGAGCATGCCAGAGAAGCAAGGTTTTAACAACTTCATCCGTTTCCAGAACCGTCTTGCCAAAATATATTTGCCTAAACTCTTTTAGAACTGGACAAATACCGATAAAGTGCTCCTCAGTTTCTATTGCATTGAATTTACAAAGGGTGCAATTTCGAATGTTTCCTCCCCAGCTGTGTGCGTTTATATCCACATTATTACTTCAACATTCATTCCTTCTGTTATGTACGAAGAACGCCTGGCGTGATCCAAAAGCCTATATATACGGCTGGTGCTTCTTGTTGCCTCTTCTCTGGCCTTCAAAATTGTTCAATTTGAATGCGAGTTACGAGTTGGACCCAGCTATATTGCCATCTTTCTAATGAGGTCATTGCTCCTCTAAAATCGATGCCATGAGAAGATCCCAGTTCAAACATCTGCTTCGCCCAGTAGACGTTTTTAGTTAGCACTTTTTTTTAGATATTATATACGTCAGCCTTCTTTCCCCGTGTTCAAATAAAGCTTGGCGATGTAGAGTAAGTGTAGCCTTAATATATAACAGGTTGGCTGATAAGTCCCCGGTCTGACACATCGATGGCGTCGCTAGTATTAAATGCATATTATTTTTATACAGTGGCAACCTTTAAATGATTCGTGTCAAAATTTGACGTCTGTAAGTCAATTAGTTTGTGAGATAGAGCGTCTTTTGTGAAGCAACTTTTGTTATTGTGAAAAAAATGGAAAAAAGGAATTTCGTGTTTTGATAAAATACTGCTTTCTGAAGGGAAAAAATACAGTGGAAGCAAAAACTTGGCTTGATAATGAGTTTCCGGACTCTGCCCCAAGAAAATCAACAATAATTGATTGGTATGCAAAATTCAAGCGTGGTGAAATGAGCACGGAGGACGGTGAACGCAGTGGACGCCCGAAAGAGGTGGTTACCGACGTAAACATCAAAAAAATTCACAAAATGATTTTGAATGACCGTAAAATGAAGTTGATTGAGATAGCAGAGGCCTTAAAGATATCAAAGGAACGTGTTGGTCATATCATTCATCAATATTTGGATATGAAAGAGCTCTGTGCAAAATAGGTGCCGCGCGTGCTCACATTTGACCAAAAACAACAACGTGTTGATGATTCTGAGCGGTGTTTGCAGCTGTTAACTCGCAATACACCCGAGTTTTTGCGTCGATATGTGACAATGGATGAAACATGGCTCCATCACTACACTCCTGAGTCCAATCGACAGTCGGCTGAGTGGACAGCGATCGGTGAACCGTCTCCGAAGCGTGGAAAGACTCAAAAGTCCGCTGGCAAAGTAATGGCCTCTGTTTTTTGGGATGGGCATGGAATAATTTTTATCGATTATCTTTAGAAGGAAAAAACCATCAACAGTGACTATTATATGTCGTTATTGGAGCGTTTGAAGGTCGAAATCGCAGCAAAACGGCCCCATATGAAGAAGAAAAAAGTGTTGTTCCACCAAGACAACGCACCGTGCCAGAAGTCATTGAGAACGATGGCAAAAATTCATGAATTAGGCTTCGAATTGCTTCCCCACCCACCGTATTCTCCAGATCTGGCCCCCAGCGACTTTTTCTTGTTCTCAGACCTCAAAAGGATGCTCGCAGGGAAAAAATTTGGATGCAATGAAGAGGTGATCGCCGAAACTGAGGCCTATTTTGAGGCAAAACCGAAGAAGTGCTACCAAAATGGTATCAAAAAATTGGAAGATCGTTATAATCGTTGTATCGCTCTTGAAGGGAACTATGTTGAATAATAAAAACGAATTTTGACAAAAAAATGTGTTTTTCTTTGTTAGACCGGGGACTTATCAGCCAACCTGTTATATGACCCAGTTCCAAACCTGCTTCAAGAGTAACTGCATACTTTAGTGTGCTTTCTGGGAGCCTTAATATTCTTTTGATAAAGAATCTTTGTAGGCGATCTACTTCCTTAAAACTGGTGCCACCCCATACTTGTGCCGCATAACTTTGAATAGCCCTGCAAACTGCCTGAAAAATGTTCCGTTTTGCCTTTAAAGGTACTTAAGTTTTACACAGAAAATTTTTCCATGTGCTGTTTATACTGCATTTAGATGATTCGTTTCTCTTTTAAACATGCTTTACAAAACTAGGCTTCGGCGTCAGCAGTACTCCAAGATATACATATTCTGAGACCATCTGGATTTCCTCTTCCATGTAAGACCATTTTTCTCGTGTTGACAGGCGACCACCTTTTCGGAAGACCATAATTTTCGATTTATCTAAATTAACTTCCAGGTTCCACATTTGGCAATATGGCTCCAATCGATGTATCATTCGCTGCATTACAATAACATCATCACCATGTCATCCGCATATAGCAAAATTCTGAAGTTTATCCCATCAACATTAAGACCACCTCCAATAAAGTCGTACAGATCATTTAAGTATAAAATGAAAAGCAGAGGCGAAAGAAGACATCCTTGTTTTACACCTGAATGCGTGGCAAAGTACTCTGACACGTCGTCGCCTGCCCATACTGCGGACAGCGTCTCCCTATAAACTACTTCTAATAAGTAAATAATATTTGTCGATACTCCAATTTCATGCAGTTTATAAAATAACAAGCATCTTGGTATCTTATCAAAGGCGGCTTTAAGATCAACAAAAAATGCATAGAATTTTTTGTTCTCGGAAATTTTTATATAAGCCGCTGCAACTAGTATATATAAATTATCCACTGTAGAAAAGCCTTTCCTGAAACCAGCCTGGGATTCATTCAAAATTTGGTTGTCTTCAGTCCACTTTGTAAGTCTTTGACATAGTATACCCATGAGAATTTTCGGGATTGTATTCATAAAGCTTATTCCTCTATAATTACTAGGCGAGTTCGGATCTCCTTTTTTATAAATCGGGTATATGATACTTTTGGCGAATGTTTCATCTACTATGCCAGCGTTAAACATGTTGTTAAACACCTTCACCATTTCAATTAGGAAATCGTTCGATGCATTTTGAAGAAACTCGTATGGGACACGATCGTCGCCAGGCGCTTTATTCTTTTTGGATTTTACTAGCACTAATTTGGACTCATTTAGAGTAATACCTGTATCAAGATATTCATTTGTGAGCAGATTTGCCACATAACAAATCCTGTTATTCAGGAGTGGTGGATTCAGCAGGTTTTCAAAGTGGATTTTAAGTGCTTCAGTTGAAACTTGAAGCGTTGTTTTGTGTAAGGTTCAATTTTTCTTTTTCGCGATTGTCCACCATTCTTTGCTGTTCTTAACTGAGTTTATCTGTTGTTCCAATTTTTTGTAATAATTTTTCCGTGCTATTTTACATTTCGCTTCAAAGTATCGCTTTGCCGCCAAATACTTCCCACGCTCTTCAAAATATTTTCAGCATCTAAAATCGTTTAGCAGTCTAAAAGCTTTATATCTTTTATTTTGACACGCCCAGTTGAACCAAGGACTTTTCGGTTTCAATTTGTGCCGTCAATAAGTTACGTTCAATCAAAATTAATTGAGCCTTAAGGGAAAATCATACTTTATTTTAGTTTTACAGTTTTCCTACTTTTTCTTCTTCTTCCATTCCCACAAAACGGTCATGATTTTTAATTTTTTGTGCCATGAAGGCAGAGTTTTGAGTGCTTTCTCACTCCCCCGCCCTTTTAATTTTTAAATTCAATTGATTTCAATACGACCTCTTGAGAAGAAATTAGGATTTAGTTGGGAATCGCATCAATATGTATGATAGCTAGTCCTATTGATGAAGTACATAATTGAATTGATTTGTAGTACTTGATTTCATTGCAAAAAAAAACTGTTGAATAATTACTTTAAATGCTGTAATTATCTCTTCATGGCTACATGGCTCCACTGAAATGATCGAAGCTAGTTGTTTGATTTCGACTGGATTCTGTCCATGTGTAAATATTCTCGATGTCTATTTAGTTCCATTATGCAATTTAATTAATTATAAATAAGTAAGAAAACTCAAGTCGGTCAAGCCTGACTTGGATATACTTAGCTTTCCAACAACATTGTTCCGTACGGAACTAACAAAAAATCAATGTTCGTGGGCGCTGATGTGGACAGATACCTATACAAATCTCATTAAGGACACCCGACACACTCTGTGTCGAGAAGATGTTGCGTTTGTGTGGTTGTATGTAACATCCAGAACCACTCGAGATGGAGCAAAATATATTTACTCGCAGAAACAAAAGTAAAAACAACAAATTTTATTGGTTGAAGTGTACCCAACAACGTATATTCTCAAATTAAGACTGCTACTGTTCTTGGGTCCCATATATAACAAGTAGGATGCAACTCTTAATTTGAGAATATACTTTGCTGGATGCGTTTCATCCAATAAAAGTTGTTGGTTTTTTTCTCAGAGTAGATATGATTATCGTCACCAGGGCATTCGAGTTTTCTCTTCGAAGGAGTCTAGCTATCTTTAAGAAATATTGTTGGCTTAAAGTGTAAACCTGCTAACTAACAATTTCAAAACTTTACAGGGTAAACAAAAAACATTTTTCTTCTCAAGACTTATAGGTTAGGAAGGAACCCCAAAATATGGATGGTTTATTTCCTTCCTATTCCCTTCTAAATTCGATTTTGTGCACTATACAACAGCTACGTTGGAGTCACTTCTTGTTGTTAGCTGTGAGCTTTGACCACAGTTGGACTTAGCAATTTTACTCATCACCAATTTCTCCGTATTTAGAATTTGAAATTAAAAAAGATTTTTTTGCCTGACGATGCAGAGCTGAGCTTAGTCTAGCTGTGACAAGATCCGCACAAAACTAATATACCCTGCTTACGCTTGGTTTAAATATATGGTTATCATACAATGCAATGTTCTGTGGTTTCAAAAAATGTGGTTTCGGAAAGCACTTTTTATTGTAAGCTACGCATGTGTTTTGTTAAGAGCAATCGAAAAATTTAAATTTGGCGAGAAGAAGGCTTTTGAATTCAATTTCCGTCTAGTTGTGAGATTTTAACAACTACAAACTTTTTCTTACCTTCCTATCACTTTAAAGAAATATTGCATAACTAATTCAATTTTGATCCCTCCCATGTCGACCTCATGGTTTCTTTCACGTGTTGATTGCATTTACTTTCACTTCAAGGATCCGTATGACGTCTTCTTTTCTAGTTCTCTGTCGTTGCCATTATGTAGCGTTGATGCAATGCGTTCGATTCAATCATTTTTTTTACTCGATTTAGACTTTTGAACTTGGCATCATTTTGCGAAAAAGTTTCTGTTTATTGATATACACATAAATATGTATGTACATCAGTGGCGGATTTAGCAGGTGGGCAAAAGCGCGCTTGCCCATTGGCCTCCTCCGACGAAAGGCTTTCAGGGCCCCTCTTGCTGAACGCATATATATGAGAATTCCCTAATCGAATTTAAAGGGGAACGTTTCATCGATAGTTTTTTGGGTGTTGGGTTAGCCTGAAGAAATTTTGCCCACTGGGCCTTTTTCCTTAAATCCGCCACTGATGTACATATAATTATATTATATCATAAAATAAGCGCGCTAGAGCAAGTACATTGATTACCTACTTGTTAATGATTATCCTGAAAGCAGATAGGATACTATTTTATATTTTCTCTAACCATCATCTAAGAGAATGAACGTACGTTTATTTTTGGTTTTTTGTTTGTTTATCAATTAAAACGAATGCTATTTAAATACGCCTGCTCTGATGAAGGGTAGCTCACACAGAATTTTTTAGGACGTCGCAATAATGCCACATTAAAACTCTTGTGAATACCCTTAAATAATGGGGAAAAATTTTTATATGTAAACAGCAACGTTTGTTTGCTTCAATGCAGCAATATAGTCGATGACTTTTGGGATTTTTCTTAGGACCAAGCACATTTAAAAAACTTTTAAAATTTTAATAAAATTTTTTTTATTTTTAATTTCATTTTCAAAATGCAAACTTTTTAAGTGAAGCAAAATGTGGCAGCACGCTTCACTGTCAGAACAGTCAGTCAAATTTACAGCTGCTTGAAATATTATTTTTGAACATGGAGCCGCGTATGCGCGAGATTTCATCAGTTTCATACCGCTGTAGTCCGAATCCATTAATTTAAAGCTTTGCTTCTTTCGTATTGCACAGATTCTTTCCGTAAAATTTTAGAATGAATGTAATTAGCGGGTTTTTACCGCCTAAGACAGGGCTGTTACCGTATTCAAAAAAAAACTTTAACGAAAAACTGAAGTAGTTTAATTTTTTTTTTAAATATTTTAAAATTTCATTGGTTAAAATGAAAATCAGAATTTATTTTAAAAATTTTTTTAAATATACTTGGCCTACTACCAAACTTTTGAGCCTTTCATGCAGATGGTTTACAGATTTCGCGTAAATATTTGTTACAAATTAAATTTAAATTTTTTCAAATAACACAGTGCGACACGATTTTTGTAAACAAAAATTTGAAAGTGCTCGGTGAGTATAACAACGCCTCATACTCAGTTTTCTTTCTATCACAATTTATAGCTCTGAACTCATTTTAAATAGTTTTAGTACAAACCGACCCGAAAAAACTCTATCTAATAGGGTCAAATTGCAAAAATTCCTAAAATTTGACGTGTTTTCTTTTATCATATTTTATTTTGTATCGCCTATAGCTCCCAAGGCAATAAACATTTTATCAAAACTTTTTGATGCAAATATAGAAAGACGATAATTAAACACCTTCTTCATATATACGAACTGCATCCGAGCAGTACTTGATACCGTTTTGCCGCTGCAAAGTTGAACAATTTTTACCAAAAATCTGAAGAAAAAACGCAAAATCACCCTTTGGGTATGCACAAAGTTTTTCAACCCAACGCAAATGGTTCCGAACCATACAAATTATAATCTTGAGGATTATAATCTTGCAATAAAAAACGATTGACTCGGTTTACTTTCGAAATTGGACAGGACATTATTTTATTTATTGGTTTGCGAGAGGAGTTTTTATTTTATTCACGGCATATTAAAAACAATTTCTTGGAGAATCTCTTTCATCGATTTCACAAACTACATAAGTGACTTTCAAGTATTTTAAAAAAAAGTTATCAGTCGGATAAAATGGAGAAAATATTATATTAATTTTCTTCATCGCATTTCAACGAACATTCCATCTTCCTTAAGTTTAAGAAAAGCAATTAAAGTGAAAAGAAAAAACTCATGAAATTACTTTTAAAGAGCGCTTTTCTTCGAAATCGACCGCCGGACGTTTTCAATTTTCCTATTTAGGTGCTTCGTCTCAGGTATCCCAAGACAATGTCATTGAAAGGCATTTTCGTAGAAAAATTTCAACGATAAATCAAGAGGAAATCATTAAAATTTAACTCCTTCTATGCGTATAAAAGAAGGAACGCACTTCAGTTTTAACATAAAAGGACAAGCAGCGTCTTTATTAAGGCGTTCTATATTTAAAGATTTCTTGCAATTTTTTTAGGCGAACAAAAGTTTGAAGTTTCTCCATTCAGTTCCAGTTCCACAGAAATTAAAGTAATTTAAGAACACAAAAGCGAAAGAAAAGTAAAAAAAAACGCGGTCCAAGGTAAGTCTACAACAATAGTAAACCAAAAGGAAAAATCACCCTGACAGAAGCGATGTGGTCAGAGTAAAATTGAATCCGGCATGCATGACATATTTATATATAATATTTAAACAGACTTTGTTACCCTTGAGAGTGCGATGGCGAAAAATTCAATTGAGAGAAGCACACGCTCTATTCTCTGTAAAAGGCCTATTCATAGAAATTATCAGACCTATTCTAAGTGAATATTCCCCGGCAATTTGTTCCTTATAAGTTTTAATCCGCGGAAATCCGCGCGAAATCTCGAACATGTTTTCTGGCACTCCGAACAAGAAAATGTAAAAAAGTTTTACACGCACACTTCAGCACCTTGGTATAAAAATAGGGTCTTATTCCATCGTCAGCTCAGGTTTCGTAATTTGCTTTAATCCGTGTTCCAGGAATTCGCCTATGGCATTGAAATATTCTTTCCATAAAGCTGAAGTTTTTCTGCATGCATCGAGCCATGCGAAATGAAAAGCATCAACGCCACCAAAACCCATCGAATTGAACCCGAATAATAGAAAACAAATATTAAGCAATTAATATTTGTACCAAAAATGAAATATTTTATTTTATTTTATTAATGGATAACAGGTCTCCGGTAAAGGATAACTTTTACTTTGCATGTACCAAAATGCGGAAAGAGATTCATAATGCAATTTTGGGCCTACATGGAGCTGTTAAGTTCGAAATAATATGTTTGGTGGGAATGTTTCGAGAATAGAAAAATTCTTTAAAAGGTACTCGCGACAGATATCTAAGAAAAACTTAATTTCAGAGATTCAAAAGCGTTGCACACCATTGCATAGTGGTTCAGCTTCTATGGAGGTGCGGTCAAAAATCGATAATTTGAAAACCGTTATATTTAGAGAGAAAAGGGCGGAGGGGGAATGTAAAAGTAAAAGTAAATATGTGTAAATACCCCACAAGGCTAAAACAAAAAAAAACAAAATGTGCAACACCTGAAATAATAACACATCCCCTCTCCCCGCTACCAGAGCTGTAAAAAATTTAAATCATTTTGATTTTAAATCATTTTGATTTATTTCCCTTTTGAATTAAATCATTTTATTCTGAAATCATCAAGATTTAAATCTGATTGAAATCATTGATGATTGCTGTAAGGTGAATTATAATTCATTTTGGGGAAAATCATTTTGAATTATATTTTGATTTCGATCATTTGATTTAAATCAAAAAATTTAAAATTTTGATTTAATTCCAAAAAATTGAAATCATTGTTGATTAAAATCAAAAACAAATTAATCACCTGATTTAAATCTAAAAAAATTTAAATCATTTTTGATTTAAGTCAGCAATGATTTCAAAACCTCGATATAAATCAATCAGTAAAGGCTGTGTGTCGCATACAGCTGAAACTGAAAACTGAAACTGAATTCCATACAACAGCGACTGAAACAAGTCTCTCACAGTTTTTTTCAGTCGCTGTTGTATGGATTCAGTTTCAGTTTTCAGTTTCAGCTGTATGCGACACCCAGCCTTAAATCCATGAAAACTTCGACACTTCGTTTCATAATTCAATCAGTAAAGTTTTAGTTGCTAATTTCATACCATACAAATGGTAGACGAAAATATTTTTCCGGGCTTTTCCAGCGATGATGATATGAAGGACCCGGATTTCTTTATAAATAACAAAAAAAAAAGAAAATGGTTTTTGAAAGATGGGCATTCAGCCTGTTTAAAATTTAAAAAAATTCAAAATTTCGTTTATCTCGATAGTACACTTTTGGGGTTAGGCTACTTCTGCTCTCACGGCCTCATTTTAATTTGTGATTTAATTTATTACCCCTTTACTCATAAAAAATAAAACCTATAAACCTTTTATACGGTGACTTTACTGTCAAAAATATATCAAATTAAAATATTTATAAGTGATTTAAAATTTAAATTTTAAATTAAGAATGATTTAAATTTTTTTGATTTAAATCAAATGATTGAAATCAAAATATAAATCAAAATGATTTTCCCCAAAATGAATTATAATTCACCTTACAGCAATCATCAATGATTTCAATCAGATTTAAATCTTGATGAATTTAGACTTAAATGAATTCAATCTTTTATTTTTAAATCAAGCTGTGATTGATTCTGGAATCAATCTACAAATGATTTATTCATTTACAGCCCTGCCCGCTACAAACTCTACTGCCTAAATCATTTGATCGCTTGAAATACGTAGGTAAAATTAAATATATTTTAACTTATATTTGTTTTATATATCTATTTACAAAAATTGGAAAAAGAAACAAATCCAATGTTAGATAATCAATAAAATGCATTTGGAAGGCTCGGATCATTACATTAAAAGGCTGGATTTATACTTCGTACTAAACCCCTGCACAAATGCATTTGAAAGAGGCTCAAAACCGTTTTTTATTCAAAATATGTCATTATTTCTATTTAGCGAGCAAGACATGTGCTTGACGATTTGGCCAGCATTGAATTTTTTGTGTTCCGCACACAGAAAAAAAGGACTACATAAAATCAAAAAGATTTCTTCTTTATCAGTTTTTTGAACAAGGGGTAGAAAGGGAATGGAAACGGAGTAATTTTTAAGAAGAAATCTTTTTATTTTTTATATGATTGATTATACATATATGTATAATGGACTCACATAAAAAAATTAAGAACAAAATTTACTAGTTGTCATTACGTGCCGTTGTATCAAATCTTCATAAATATATTTAAAAAGATTTCTTCTTATTATTTTCTAGTTTCCTTATATTATATGTACCTTACTAGTAGTTGCCTTCTTAAAATTATTTAAAAATATTTAATAGTGGTATTCAAGCAACAGTGCAAACGCAGTGTGCAATATTTGCACTTGTCAAATTGCGTACAAAAAAAGCAGTGCAAATATTGCACACTGCGATTTCCACTGTTGCTTGAATACAACTAATATTACTTTCTTCTAATTTCTAATTTTTAGAGAGAGAAAGAGAGAGAGAGATAGATAGATAGAGAGAGAGAGAGAGAGAGAGAGAGAGAGAGAGAGAGAAGAAGAGAGAGAGAGAGAGAGAAGAAGAGATAGAGAGAGAGTAGAGAGAGGAGAGAGAGAGAGAGAAGTAGTAGTAGCTAGTAGTAGTAGTAAGCTAGGAGTGGGAAAAAAATGGAGAATACATCGATATATATCGCTTCGATGTATTTCATATATTACTATATATGTCACTCTCATAGATTTTGGGCGGGACATTCCGCCAGGGCTGCCAGATAGCCCGATTTTATCGTCATTTGACGATTTTTTATGCCAAATATGCATTTTACCGATTTGACGATTTTTACCCCAAAAATACCCAATAATTGACGTTTTTTAAATCAATCTGACCAGGTGTGGTAACAATAGTAAAAATAAAACAGATGGCAATCAAATTTGCACGATTCATACCATATAGAACTATAGCTGAAACTTCGGCCAAATTTTGGCCCGAGCCACCATGTGAATGCACCTTAATAAAGGATTTTATTACGTAGATTTTGATGTAAAACTCTATTAAAAATTAAATTTAAGCAGATACTGACATATATGACACTCTTTTTTTTTTTTTTTTGGGCTATTAAAATTGGCTTCGGGTTACTGTAGGTTCCATAAGACACTCTTATAATTATTCGAAACTAACTGTGTCACTTTCAATACAATTACAGCCAACTTCGCAAACTTCTGGTTTTTTGTCATTTCGTTTCCTTTCGAAAACACTTATAATTTTTATCAGCATTAACGGTGACATCTGTTATTTATCTTTTTTTGAGTACAAAAATGAATTCAATAAAGGCAAATTTCCTTTTTAAAACATTTTTTTTTAACTGCGTTTTTTTGACGATTTTTTAAAGTTCAATGCCGATTTTGACGATTTTTCTGCTAAAAAGTGACGGTTTTAGCCAAAAATCATCTGGCAGCCCTGCATTCCGCGCCAGTTAGAAAGAGATGTTACTCAGCAGGCAAAAAAAGAGCGAGAGAGAAATACTTTTGGTGAGTACCTAAGTGAAAAATGCTCATTTTGGTGGGTACCCAAGATTGTGGTGAGTACCCAAGACCGTGTTGAAAAGAGCCAAAATAGAAACGGCTCCTGAGTGACATATATAGTAATATATGATGTATTTAAAAATCATTGAAACGGTACTACTGCGGAAGAAATGTCTGGTTTTGGATAAATCGATATTGTAAGTACAAATTTTAAACTCCTAGTGTACTGCCCTGACGCGGCTGCCTTTGTTCAGTGGAAGTACATATCATGTAGGAGTGTAGGTCTAACTCTCGACGTCGAAAAGCCTCCGCCGATAATAAGAAATTCATCATTAGGCAGGTATAGGAAATTCAACTCTTTCGAGAAATTCACCAAAAAGCTACCAACAAAAACCTTAAGCAGGAATAGGAAATTCAACTCTTTCGAGAAATTCACCAGAAAGCTACCAACAACAATACGGGTAGACACAATACGGGTGGCACTATGATGCCACTTGCAAGAAAATTATCAAAGAAACACGGCGTCGGCTCGGTTTTTTATTTTCCTTGAAAAGTTCATAATTGAAACTTTCATAAATGTATTACGATATGTTTTTGCTTAATGTGCACGAAAGTTTTCATTTTGTAATAAATTGACATACATTTTTGACTACGGCTACGAATTTGATTGTACATAGAATTTAGTAGTTTTGCTGAAACAGTGTGATCAAAAACCTATGCGGACAGGGTAGGGCTAAAAAAACAATTTATATTTCTCCTTGATAATGAGGGTTCTTGATTAGTTTTATGTTTTTCAAACTTTTCATGGCAACACTAGTGAACTCTCTTTTCGAAAAATATGTTCCTTTAACTAAAGTTAAGGTTAAAAGCCGTAACAAGCCATGGTTTCGTTCTAATGTGCTTCAATATATCAAAGATCGTCGCAAACAGTATAACCGCTGGAGACGCAATCCAACAGCTGCAAACTGGGAGTCATACCGTGTGGCCCGGAACTATGCAACTCTGGTAATTAAAAACGCCAAGGCTCGCTACTATGAATCGAAGTTGTGTCCTAACTTAACCTCCAAACAACTGTGGAGCAACCTCAATTCTCTCCAATATTCAAAGTCTGGCCGCTTATGGCGATTGCTTCATTCAACGCAATTTGACATAAGTTCCGATTAAGTTTTGCCGTATGGAGCAGCTCATAGAATATTCCCTCAACCCACCAAACCATGCAAAACCTTCTTGGCCGTCAATCCTTTGCACCGTTTTTCACCGTTTTCGACAGGAACCTTTTCGTTGAAACTAAATGGTAATGAAAACTTCACTTTTCATCACCATCAACAACCTTTAAGTATGGTGATTTTTCTAGGGTGCAGATTCGAATATTGGAAAGCAGTCTATGAGGATTTTTTCGTTAACAGATGGACAAAACATAATGAGTCTTCTTTGTGTATCCACCTATTAATTTTTCACATAATGTTTCTTGTCAATCTAAGCTCTTTCTGCAAAAAATCGCAACATGTCGACTCATAATTTTCCAGATTTAATGACTATTTCAAAAATTGCATATCTGCGTGGTCATTTCTAAGTTACGAACGGAATCACATTACTCAAAATTCTCAAAATTGCTGATTACATAATGTCCTACAATCCTATAATTTCAGACCCCTATAATTTTCGTCCTTTGAAAAAATCACATTTTAAAATTGTAAATATTTCATAGCTAATTCCAATTTTAGAAGTCTAAAAAGGATGATAATCATTCATAAGAGAATGTAAAATAATTTTTTTTATTTCAGGAACAAGAATTTTCTAAGTGATAGGAGAAAGATCGGATATAAGAGCGAGATGAGAAAATACACATGTAATTGAAAAATATGGATTTCTTTTTGCCGACTCACCTGTTCAATATTACTATATATGTCACTCTCATAGATTTTGGGCGGGACATTCCGCCAGGGCTGCCAGATAGCCCGATTTTATCGTCATTTGACGATTTTTTATGCCAAATATGCATTTTACCGATTTGACGATTTTTACCCCAAAAATACCCAATAATTGACGTTTTTTAAATCAATCTGACCAGGTGTGGTAACAATAGTAAAAATAAAACAGATGGCAATCAAATTTGCACGATTCATACCATATAGAACTATAGCTGAAACTTCGGCCAAATTTTGGCCCGAGCCACCATGTGAATGCACCTTAATAAAGGATTTTATTACGTAGATTTTGATGTAAAACTCTATTAAAAATTAAATTTAAGCAGATACTGACATATATGACACTCTTTTTTTTTTTTTTTTTGGGCTATTAAAATTGGCTTCGGGTTACTGTAGGTTCCATAAGACACTCTTATAATTATTCGAAACTAACTGTGTCACTTTCAATACAATTACAGCCAACTTCGCAAACTTCTGGTTTTTTGTCATTTCGTTTCCTTTCGAAAACACTTATAATTTTTATCAGCATTAACGGTGACATCTGTTATTTATCTTTTTTTGAGTACAAAAATGAATTCAATAAAGGCAAATTTCCTTTTTAAAACATTTTTTTTTAACTGCGTTTTTTTGACGATTTTTTAAAGTTCAATGCCGATTTTGACGATTTTTCTGCTAAAAAGTGACGGTTTTAGCCAAAAATCATCTGGCAGCCCTGCATTCCGCGCCAGTTAGAAAGAGATGTTACTCAGCAGGCAAAAAAAGAGCGAGAGAGAAATACTTTTGGTGAGTACCTAAGTGAAAAATGCTCATTTTGGTGGGTACCCAAGATTGTGGTGAGTACCCAAGACCGTGTTGAAAAGAGCCAAAATAGAAACGGCTCCTGAGTGACATATATAGTAATATATGATGTATTTAAAAATCATTGAAACGGTACTACTGCGGAAGAAATGTCTGGTTTTGGATAAATCGATATTGTAAGTACAAATTTTAAACTCCTAGTGTACTGCCCTGACGCGGCTGCCTTTGTTCAGTGGAAGTACATATCATGTAGGAGTGTAGGTCTAACTCTCGACGTCGAAAAGCCTCCGCCGATAATAAGAAATTCATCATTAGGCAGGTATAGGAAATTCAACTCTTTCGAGAAATTCACCAAAAAGCTACCAACAAAAACCTTAAGCAGGAATAGGAAATTCAACTCTTTCGAGAAATTCACCAGAAAGCTACCAACAACAATACGGGTAGACACAATACGGGTGGCACTATGATGCCACTTGCAAGAAAATTATCAAAGAAACACGGCGTCGGCTCGGTTTTTTATTTTCCTTGAAAAGTTCATAATTGAAACTTTCATAAATGTATTACGATATGTTTTTGCTTAATGTGCACGAAAGTTTTCATTTTGTAATAAATTGACATACATTTTTGACTACGGCTACGAATTTGATTGTACATAGAATTTAGTAGTTTTGCTGAAACAGTGTGATCAAAAACCTATGCGGACAGGGTAGGGCTAAAAAAACAATTTATATTTCTCCTTGATAATGAGGGTTCTTGATTAGTTTTATGTTTTTCAAACTTTTCATGGCAACACTAGTGAACTCTCTTTTCGAAAAATATGTTCCTTTAACTAAAGTTAAGGTTAAAAGCCGTAACAAGCCATGGTTTCGTTCTAATGTGCTTCAATATATCAAAGATCGTCGCAAACAGTATAACCGCTGGAGACGCAATCCAACAGCTGCAAACTGGGAGTCATACCGTGTGGCCCGGAACTATGCAACTCTGGTAATTAAAAACGCCAAGGCTCGCTACTATGAATCGAAGTTGTGTCCTAACTTAACCTCCAAACAACTGTGGAGCAACCTCAATTCTCTTGGAATTGGAAAACAGAAAATCTCGGAATGCAAAATAGATCCGGATAAAATGAATCAGCAAATGGTTTCACGGATAGCTCTCTGTTTTCTCTCAATCATAATCTCTTTTGCGATCGTCTCTTTAACTTTGATATGGCTACTGAAGAAGATATTTTAAAATGTTTGTTTAATATTAAATCAGATGCTATTGGACACGAAGGAATCAGTTTTAAATTTATTAAATTAATAATACCACAAGTCATTGGTGCTTTAACGCATATAGTAAGCTTTTCTCTTACTACAAGAGTTTTTCCTACTAATTGGAAGATTGCACACATTACACCTATAGCAAAAAAGAAAGATGCTTATGTACCGGGAGACTTTCGTCCCATTAGTATCTTACCAGCTCTTTCTAAAATTTATGAAAAACTTCTGGCAACTCAAATTGTCATGGTAATAGAAACCGTTTACTCTAGGGATGTGCCGGATATCCGGTAACTATCCGGTATCCGGCGCATCCGGCTGGTTTTTAGATATCCGGCAAGCCCACCGGATATCACTACTATCCGGCCGGATACCGATACATACCGCAGACTTTGATTTGTCCATCTTTGAGTTTTGCTTTTTGTTGAACGTGCAAAATAAATCAGAACAGCTGATTATGCTAGAGCTCAAAAGCAATCGATATTATCATCGATGGTATCGATGTTTTTAAATTTCTTTTAATAGATATTGATCGAAATATATTAAGGCAAATTAACTTAAATTAAATCCTAACAAACTTAGTAGTTTATGGAAAAGGATAGACGGTCGTAGTATGAACTTCGATAATGCTTCAAATTGAAAAACATCGATGTTATTTAGATACTTACAATCAGATTGATGTTTTTTAATTTTAAGCATTATCCAAGTTTTTATTGCGATTGTCTATTTTTTTTTACCATAAACTAGATTTGGTTATTATTTTTTGTGATAAATAATTAAGGGGACCTTCTGGTCTAGAATTTTTTGAAAATTGATTTTTTTTTTTTTTATATACTTCGGAAGAATAGACTTTTAAGAATATGCTGGCAAAGTTTCGTGAATATATTGACAATATTTGTTTTGCTACAGCCTTTTTAGAAGGTGGAGACAGCAGGCAGCGCGCTTGATCAAAGCAACTTTGAACGCGTTTATCTCAAAACTCCTTTTTTTGACCTGGTGTGAATGAAAACAAAAAAACCATCGAACCGATTTGTCTGGAATTTTTATATGTTATTCATAACATCAATGGCTATGGCCTGAACTAGAATCGATTTTTTATTTCAATAACTTCATATTTTTTCATCAAAAAAATGGTCAAAAAAGCGGAGTTTTTGATGGTTGAAATAAAAAATTGCGCCATTTTGTCAATTTAAAAAAAAAATTCTTTTATTCTAGTTCCTGCCATAGCCGCATTCATTCTGATTAATAACATATTTTTGTTTTTTTTTTCGATTACCAGAACTGCCAAAATCTTTCACACCACGGAGGTACTTTTTCAAAGAGGGTCCACTTCAACGCCATTTTTAAAATACCAAAAAAAAAAAAAAAATTACAACAACATTTTTTATTTTTTGTCAATAAAAAATATAATAAGCCTGCATACTTAGAAAATCGTTTTTTATTTGGCTTAATACCGAAAAAAAATCATGAAAATACCCTAAATTTTCGTGCTCTAGACCAGAAGGTCCCCTTAATTTAGTTTAATGAAATTTAAAAACATCGATAATATCAATGGTGGAATCGAATGTTTTCCAGCTGTATATTATACCAATGAACGGCGTTGCCAGAAAATCATTTATTTCGGACAATCTGTTCAATTGTGGCCAGCGAAAGTACAATTTCATATAGAGAAAAAAATTTTCAGATATCCGGCCGGATACTATGTATCCGGCTACATATTTTTACCGGATATCCGATATCCGGTTATCCGGCAAATTCACTATCCGGCACATCCCTAGTTTACTCAGCGATTATCAATCTGGATTCAGAGCAAAACATAGCTGCACTACAGCCATGTTAAAAATTGTTGAAGACATACGAGAGAAATATGACAAAGGTGAGCTCTCAATCTTAGTTCTCTTAGATTTTTCGAAAGCTTTTGATACGCTTAACTCAAAAGTTTTGCTCAAAAAGCTAGAAAAGTACTTTGGGTTCGACGTATTTGCAGTGGAACTAATGAGAAGCTATCTGAATGATAGGTTTCAATGTGTCTTATCTGGTGGAAATACGTCATCCTGTCATAAAATCGTTTCTGGTGTTCCACAGGGATCTATACTGGGACCCATCCTTTTCAGCTTATTTATAAATGACATAGAATACTGCTGCGATCATGTCTCTATACATTTATACGCAGATGATGCCCAAGTTTACCTTTCTCGTCCAGTGGGACTTGTTGAAGATCTTGTATGTAGAGTAAGTGAGGATCTAAATAGAATATCCGAGTGGGCACGAAACAACATTTTGAAGCTTAATATGGCAAAAACACAGGCAATACCATTTTCATTCTCGGATATTGATTCACATTCGCTTCCAATGGTGTGTATCGACAATACATTTATAAAATATAATAGCTGCGTCAAAAGCCTGGGCTTCAAGCTCAACGCTAAGCTAAACTCTTCTGCTCACATTGATCACACAGTTGGCAAAATATATGCATATATATTACTATTATAGATTGATGACTCTAACAGGAAACACCTCATTCCGAATAAGTGTCTGCGCGGTGATAAAAATGTCGCTCTTTGATGGCTCCACCACCCACACTTCGTTTGCCCCTTGCTCTCCTTTTATTTTTGCCCAGATAACCTTCTCTGTTCGTGGCGGAATGTTCTTGTGCCTTTCTACGACTACCTGATAAATGGAATTGTTCTGCTCATAACCAATATTTAGGGGTATTTCCACATTGCCCCATTTTAACAAGCGTCGTTCCAAGTCCAAGCTTGTTCCGTGTTCAATCATAAAGTTTATTCCCAGGATGACATCATCCACGATTTCTGCCACAATGAAAACATGCTCTGCCGATTTTCCTGCTATGGAGACTCTGCAGGTGGTTTTTCCGGTAATTTCTGCCGCATCTCCAGTCGCTGTCCTCAGTTTAATACCGGTCAGTGGCTCAATTTCTCCTCCTGCCTTGCCCTCCTTATCACGGAATGCGAAGCGCCAGTGTCCAAAGTTAGCGTCGTCGTGTTGTCATTGACAGCTCCATTTACTGTTAAATTGTTCGCCTTTTTGGTGATTTGGGATACATAGGCCATAGAGCACTCTATAGTGCGAGCCAACTCGTGCCCCTCCGAGCCAGCTCGTTTTAGTTTAACGGTGTTTATTTCTGAGAGAACGAACGAGTACTCTCCTGGCAATTCCGTGCGATGTGCCCCATTTTCCCACATGCATAACACTACATCTCTTTTCTAGGTCCTTTAAACCTTCCCTCCTGTCTACCCATCCTGCTAGCGGTACTCTCAGTTGCCTTGGTGTCAGTATCGATCTGACGAAACTTGGCCAGAGGCTTACTCAAGGCTTTGGCTGTCTCTAAAGTCGATACGTGTGCAAATGTCTCCGCGAATGTTGGCTGATTGACAGAGTACGCATGCATCTTAAGTTCAGAATCTCTTAATCCGTTTTTAAAAGTTCTCCTCTTCTCTTTATCAATTACATCTGGCGTCGAGGTTGGATATGCCAAGTAAGCCAAGCGCTCGATTGTCCTAGCATACTCTTCCAGGGTTTCATAGTTCTTCTGTTGGCAGTTTTGCAGTTCTATTTCATACATGTAGGCCTTACCAAAGCTGCCGAAGCTTCTTTCCAGCGCACCCATAATGGCGTTAAAATTTTGGCGTTCCTCCGGAGGCAAGCCATACAATACATCAACAGCGTCTCCTCTGAGTGCTCCAATTAAGGCTGTTGATTTCCCCTCCAACGACCACTTGCATCTATTTGCCATTGTTTCAAATTGTATTCGAAAGCTGCTGAACCTCTTTGAGCCGTCGAATGTTGGTATTTCTACTTTGAAACCATGGTCTTGTTTCACAACGCTGATTTCGGTTCCTGCACTGACGATATTTCCGTTCTCCAGCTTGGCCAGTCGATCCTTCAGGTCTTGGAGTTTGGCATCAAGACGTCCCCATTTCGTGTCTTGGATTTCAAATTTTTCTATGCAACCCTCTGCGAGATCCTGGAATTTTTCATTGATTTCCTTGAATGTTCCAGCCAGATTCAAGTTAACATTGTTGAATTTCTCGTCGAGATTTCTACCTTGTTCTTTTCTGATTGAAATTCTCTACAAGATTCTCGAATTTTCTGTCTTGATTTTCATTCATCTGCTGAAGCATTCATTGCAGCATTGTCGTTAGTAACTGATCTCCCGTCATCGGTATCGTTGGTCTCCCTACAGCCGTTGGTACCGTTGGTTGTTCCAGCGGATCACTAAACGCATACGTCTGTGGGTTAAGTCCTTCCAATTCGCAGAATTCAAGCAATCTCTTTTGCTCCGCTTTTGCTCCCGTCGTTGGCAATCCTCGTTTTGCCAGCTCCTTCTTTAAGCACTCCACTGTTAGTTGATTGAAAAGCATCCTGTAATTTTAGTGTCACAATCCTACTTCTGACACCAGTTGTTACGAATTTGCAGGCGACCTCCGTTCGTATCGCTGGATTGTGACTACCAAAAGAGCCCGGTTCCTTTCACTCTTCTAAAATCCTTCTTACCCAGAAGGAAGAACAACTTAATTAAAAGGAAGTAATTTATTTCAGTTTATATTTATTTCTCTAACACCGAATATCCCTTTTCTCTTTTTCATTTACAATAATGAAAACTATTTGTTTATACAAATTGAGCTACTTAGATCGAACTCTGTTGAAGTGGATCTTCACACTATTTTAACGTGGCGATGTCCTAGGCAGTAGTCAATTGTCCGTTCCTGCATGACTTTGTAACTAAATAATAGCTGGCTACTTTTAAGTTGACTTTAAGTCAGAAAACGAAAACACTGATTTAAATTGGTTAAAAAATGTTCAATAAAAAATTACTTCCATTAGAATTCCCTTTTTCGGTTTCATCTTTTCTGTTTTCAGCAGCAGAAGAATAATTTATTTATGAATGTGAAAATGTTCTTCAAGCGATGCATCAGAAAGAAATCCATAGGCGACTATTTTGGCTGACTAACGTTTCGAACTGCCGTTGGGGTTCTCATAAGAGCAAGTTTTACGGATTGGTTGACTATTGATTTGAATCTCGGTTAGCCCTTTAATATAACTTTGAGTGCAATTCATCAGTGGCGTAGCGAGCCTAACTGGCGCCCGGTGCATAATAAATTTTCGGCGCCCCTTCCCTCCACCCCCCAACTTTAGTAGGATAAGGTCGTTATAACAATGCACAAACAACAATATTGAAAATATTATAGATACATAAATTTCATCATTTTTTAAGGAACACTTTTATTATTAGTAAAAAAAAAGGTAAGGCTATACATATAATGACATGCGAAATTTTCGCCTGACGTTATAAACATTAAACACAAAGTGCCCATATGAAAAAGCCTACAGAAAACATCTAAAAATAAAACATTTATGGAAACATGGCATTAGCGAAAGTCAGATGATTCCGTTAACGAGCTTACGCGTTTTATACGTTCGCTTTGCGCTATCAAATCGTAGTGCAAAGCGCGGAAAATTATTTCCATACAAAATTTGACAGTTGGTTTATGAGGGTGCGAGAATATCAGGTTTGCGCTGTTACATGAGTACCACCAAAGTTAATATCATGTACGAAATGGCCGAAAGACTTCAGCATATGGCAGATTTCGTGATATATAAACATACTAGCTATACCCGGCGCGCTTCGCTGCTTATAGAAAAAAATCAGTATTAAAAACAATGAATATAATTTTTTTTTATTTTATTTTTCTGAAAAAATGATGTACAAAAATCAATATTTTTCTTATTTGAATCCTTAATTTTCATTTCATTTATTGGGCCATTCGCTGTGAAAATTGGTCACGTCTCCTTCCTCCCATGTTTATTGAATTAGCAAATTTAAACTTCTTCTTTGAACCTAAATAAAAGCATTAATAATTTACAAAAATATAATTATACTTTACCTCCTCTTTTGCTTTTTTCTTTACCTTCTCCATATTTTTATTCGCGCTTGTCTCCGTTCCAATTGTATTTTCTGTCTTTATTTTCTTTAATATTTATTTTCTATAATTATTTCTTATTTGAATTCTTCATTTCCATTTCTTTTATTGGGTCATTTTTCTGTGAAAAAATTAATCCTAGTTCCTCCCATGTTATTTCGAATGGAAAATTTTCTATAAACTCCTTGTTTGAACCTAAATAAAATGATTAAAAATTTAGAAAAACATAAATTATTTTACCTTACCTTTTGTTAGGTTTTTCTTTTTTTCCTCCTCCATTTTCTTCAATATTGATCTTTTTCGTTTTATATTTATTTTTAAATATTCACGAAATTTTTAGTTTTCTTTTTTTTAATTTACAAATTCTATCATTTAAATTTCAAAGCTATCTTAGTGCTTAAACTTTTTACAGTAACTCGAATCCCATTACACATCCACTGTTTCCATTTTACCTTTTTTAGGCTGTTTTTTTTTTCTTTATTTAAATTCAATATTTTTCTTATTTGAATCCTTAATTTTCGTTTCATTTATTGGGCCATTCGCTGTGAAAATTGATCCAGTTGCCTTCCTTTCATGTTATTTGAAATAGCTAAATTAAACTCCTTCTTTGAATCTAAATAAAAGCTTAAAAATTTACAAAAATATAATTACACTTTACCTTTTTTTTTTTTTTTGCTTTTTTTTACCTTTTCCATATTTTTATTCGCGCTTGTCTCCGTTCCAATTGTATTTTTTATCATAAAGTTAGATAAAGAAATAAATAAAATCATTATTAATTTCGAAGAGCCATTAAATGTACGATATTTTTTGTCAGTCCGTCTTTAGCCAACACAAATAAACTTGATGGTTTGCCCACGCGAGAACATGCCACGTACAACTGTCCATGTGAAAAACATGGTGTACCCAAATCTAAGCCGCAAACGGACATCGTTTGGCCTTGAGACTTATTGATTGTCATGGCGAATGCCAATCTAATTGGAAATTGAACGCGTTTGAATTCTATGGGCACGTCTGTTGGAATCAGTGGAATTCGTGGCAGCAAAACATTTTCGCCTCGGAATTTGCCATTCAAAATGGTGGCTTCGATAATATTTCTCATCAATTTTTTTTATCACCAATCGCGTACCATTGCACAGCCGTGGTGGGTTCAAATTCCGAAGTAAAATAATCGGAGATCCAACTTTCAGTCGTAGAAGGTGTGGTGGCATACCTGGCAAATCCAGTGAGTTCAAAAACTCTGTTGGATAATTTACAGCTTCGTTGGCGTCGCAAACTGTATCGATCGATTTGTATGATACCAATTCCCCTGGCAACGACTGCTGTATCTTGAAATTTAAATCGTCTACGTCTACATTTTTTGCTGCCAAAATGGCTCTTTCTGCCAACCACTCATGATTTATGTAATGTGTGCGTACATCCTGAAATATTTTGTCAATGAGAGCATTTTGCGAATCGACGATTGTACAGAAATTGGTTGGCAGTTTTATGCATCCAGTGTTTTCATGGACAGCAACTTTTCCATCGCCGATATCTAATAATTGATTCGAGAATGTTTCAGCGGATGGATCTTGTAACATTTGGACGCGCATGTTTGTTTTTAGCTTGAGTTTTTCAACACTATGCCAAAGTGGCGATGATTTTAAGCAAGCGTTGATCTCATCAGCGTACGTTGAACGTGGAATGACGGGAAGTGTTTGTCTGAAATCACCTGAAAGGAGTAACAGAGTGCCGCCGAATAGTTGATTGTTGTTTTTTATATCTTTGAGTGTTTTGTTCAACGCCTCAAGAGAATGTTTGTGTGCCATAGTGCATTCATCCCAGATAATAATTTTGCATTGTTTCATCACTCTGGACATTGACGATTGTTTTTTTTATGTTGCACATAGCGTCTGGGTTATTTTGAATGTTCAATGGCAGTTTAAATGCTGAATGAGCTGTTCTGCCTCCATCCAATAAAGTTGCTGCAATGCCAGATGATGCAACAGCCAATGCGATTCCATTATTTGATCGTATTTCGGCGAGAATTAGCGAAATAAGAAATGTTTTGCCAGTTCCACCTGGTGCATCCAAAAAAAAGAATCCACCTTGTCCCGCCGAAACTGCCATCATAATGCGTTCGTAAATGATTTTTTGTTCGTGAGTCAGTAGTGGGACATTGCGAGTAACAGTCGCTGCCATTTCGGCAGTATCGTACTGCAGTTCACGATTCATTTCAGTGTCCATTAAATCCGATGCACTTCGATTTGGCGAACGCATACCGAAATGACTGAGTTCTAAATTGGCAATGGCAACGCATAGATCCTCGATAGCAATCAATGCTTCATTGTACATAGTGTCGCTAAATGGTATCGTTTGATCGTTGCACCGTATACGAATTCTGTGCAATATATCGTCAGTTAATGAATCTTTGTACTTATTCCACAACGTGTCTGCTCGACCCGGGAAACATGTAGTCAACACTATAGCGAATAGTAGCCGAATTTGTTTTGCTGTACAGCACAATGCTGCTTCACCAAGCATATCGTCCCACTGATGGTCGTTTTCGAGCAAGCCGAGTGCAAGGCATGCATCTTTACACGTTGGATACTGTTGTCCATTTACTTTGCGTATATCTTTGAATGACAATGGGCCGGTGACATTAACCAACAACAGTCGCAGATAGAAGCACTCGGCCTGCCTTGGATTGACTGTATATACTCGACCTAAAGTGTTTGATTTAAATAGGCCGGGGCACGCATCAACTGGTATTCCTTGCTTGCGGGGCATCCATTTTTTTGTTTGATTCCATGTGAAATATCGTGGTACTTCGGAATAGATTAATGTTCGCGCAAAGGCACCAAAAATATCTGGACGATTGCACAATTCGAAAAATTCGGTTAGTGTAGTTTTTGGTGGATTTATGGCACGCTGAATTGCTGTCTCGTTGGTGAAAAATACGCGCTGGCCGTTTTCAAGATGGACGGCTAAATGTATAACTGCTGGGTCCCGTTCATGAATTTGGAAATTACAAATTCGCCAGACAGCTTCATTGGAGCTGATGTACCGCCCCATTTGGTAGCACATTATTTCGTCGTTTTGATTAAATCGATGAGAATTCACATTGGTATTTTGAACTTGAAACACAGCCATATCGCTTCCTTTATTCACATATTTGCAAATATATTTGATGCTCTCAACAGAACTGCAGAACTCAACATTAATATGAGCAGTGAATGTTTTGCACAGCAGTGGCGAATATGGTACCACCCAGCGATTGTCAATGTCAATGTCAATGTCATTGATATTTAACGCAAATGATTGTCCACCATTATCAGTATTTCTTCGACGATATGTTGGATATCCGTCGACATTTGTTATCGTGTCATTGGTGAAATCTTTAGGAAAGCGCTTTGCACATTTTCCATCTAACATGCATGGTGATAAACGATTCAGACTACCACATGGGCCATGAATCATGTTTTTTTTAACAATATCGAACAATAATTGATCGGTAGACGGATCTGGAATTTCCGCGGAAATTACACTATCGATTTCTTCAGGGCGTATTTTTTCGACTAACCAAATTAAAATGTGTGCATGAGGTAATCCTCGCTTTTGCCATTCAACCGAATACATCCAGCAACGTGTTGGACCGAATACGTGTAATTTTGTAATGAAGCTAATTAAAGACTTCAGTTTTTGTTTGAACACACGCGCTGTAATGTCATGGCGATGTATTGCATTTTGGCCTGGCAATAGCAAAGATGTAATCTCCTGCCACTTTGGATTACATGTAAACGTAATAAATAAACACGGTCGTCCGTACTCACGCACGAAAGTCATAGCATCCTGTACGTATTCTTGCATATGACGTGGACTGCCTACGTACGATGATGGTAGAATTACAGAATTACCAATTTCAGCAGTGTCGGCGTTGCTCATGATAGCGTCCCTCAAATGAATATATTCTTCCGCACGCAAATTCTGTTGATTGTTTCGCAGAAATCGAAGTCGTTCGCTCTCTACCTTCGCGTACATGTCGACCATAAATTGTTGGCACAACTCACGACATCGCAGAATAACGTTGTCCTGATCGCGTCGAGTCATCAAACGATACCCATAGAAATCCTTCGAGCTCACTTTCTTGTTTGTTTCGGCTCCTGTAACAACACATTAATAATATTAATTCAAAATGAGTAATGATGTTCATAATCAGCGTTGGCCACGGAAGCAAGCTGGAAGCAACGCGAGCGTAAGCTCTCGTACGTATACAAAATTTCTCTCAAATTAAAAGCAAAGGCGAGAAGTCAAAATCAATTTAGTCGTACAGAAAGCATCAAGCAGGCAAGACCTACGACGGACGATGCTAAATGAGCGAATATGAACTACTACACACACAAATGTAAATGTAGTGGTGGCCATTACTGTTCATAATGAATGAATTACCTGTTGCGGGATCTCGTTGTTTAATGTTTATGCAATATCCATCTTGTCCCTTCCAGAATATTAGCGGATATTGGAGAGCGTCGTATGAACGGTGTGTGTCAGCGATGAACTCCAGATTATTATTTCTTCTTCGAATCACAATTTCGCGCGTCGCTGTGCGATCGCCAACCATGATTCCAGCAACGTCATCCACAACAGGCACATTAAATCTTCGGACGTGCTCTCCAGCTGGTGTTTTGTCAGGATTGATGACAATAGCATGATTGTCACTTTCCAATTTGTGCATGTGTGATTTGAAAATTTTCAATAAATCATTGTGCTCATTCAACAGGGTGTCCAGTTCACCGACGATGCGCCTGGCATTAGGCGAATTGAGGTTATTATAACCGCAACGTGCATCCACACGATTGATGTCCTCACCGCCCATAAAATATATTTGTAAAAATTTGTGTGATTCGTTTGTCATTGGCAGCAATGAGCCTATTTGGTGGTACACTTGGCCTCTGATTTTGAACGTTGAATTGAATTCTTGACCATTTGCCGCAGTATTGCGAACTATTTTTGTTGCTCCGAAAGAACTCATTTGGAAGCATGCATTGAATTTCCGAATGGATTTCAGGAATAGGTTTGAATCTGGGTCTGTCCCAATGAGCAGGCCGTTCAATGGTTCTGGTGGTGTCTCAATTTCTGGTATTTTCACTTTTCCTGATGCGCAGCACATCCCGGCTGACTCATTTTTGAATTTAAGCGCATGACAATGGGGACATTCTTTGTCCATAGCACCAATCACCACTTTCGGATGTGCGGAATATTCAACATCTGGCTCGTACTCAAATGCGAGACGAAGGAATGAAGCATATGTAAATGCTCGATGTACTTGTTGGCGTTGTCGGTCATTTTCTCTATTTGTGTTAACTACGAACCGCCGCGCTTGTCTCCGTTCCAATTGTCGTTGTTCTATTCTGTGAGCTCGTGACTCTTGTGGTTGAGATGCGCGCAATCGCGACATCCTCTCACGCACATTTTCGTTCCCTTCACCTATTTGTGCGTCTCTTCTGTTTCGCATGGTTGTTGCTCTTGTTGTTCGACGGGCCAAATTAGCCCCCCTGCGCCTTGCTGGCATTACAACACACACTCAAATAGATAAAATTCTACTTTTTGTATACCGAATATATAAATCCAGATAAAAAATACAAATTAGGAACGAAAATTTCTCTCAAATTTTTGATTCCAAATAAAAACAAGTAAAGAAGTTTACATCGGCTAAGCCGATTGCACACATACCTTTTCCTCAGCCTGAAATATGTTAAAACATTACCTTAACAAAAATTCCTGCCGTTCCTAGCTTGGATATCTATTTATACCTTCTAAGACTCGAGATTATTATTAAGCACAAAATTTTCGCGGATGGTGATCATGGTCAAGTTTTAACCGTTAGAGGACATTTTGTATAGCTGCGAAATCCTCAATTCAAAATAGTGAAAATAAAATTTTTGCGAATTTCGCGAATGGTGGTCATGGTCAAATTTTAACCGTTAGAGGACATTTTTTCTAGCTGCGAAAACCTCAATTCAAAATAGTGAAAATTAAATTTTTGCGAATTTCGCGAATGGTGGTCATGGTCAAAATTTAACCGTTAGAGGACATTTTGTCTAGCTGCGAAAACCTCAATTCAAAATAGTGAAAATAAAATTTTTGCGAATTTCGCGGATGGTGGTCTTGATCAAATTTTAACCCTTAGAGGACATTTTGTTTAGCTGTCATGGTCATGGTCAAAATTTATCCATAATGGACGACTTTATTTGGCGGCAAAATACACAATCAGAAGAAGCAAAAAAATAATTTTTGTATTCAGATATGAGAATAAGAGAAAGAGTGTTTTTTTCTATTGTGTAGGATGATGACCATAGTTATAGCGATGTCGCAATTTTTTTTCAGCGAAAGCTTAAGTCTACATAGTAGCTATACACTAACCAAATTTCAATAAGCTGGGATGTATAGTAAAAAAGTTATCCAGGAAAAACGTTAAAAATCGTGATTTTTGAAACTTCTGAACCACTTCCCACGACCCAAGAAGGGACTACGAAAAAAATTTGTATGCAGTTTTTCGGACATTTACCTGGTTGAAGTCCATGCCAAATTTCAATATGATATCTTTCATGGCTTAGGAGTAAATTACGAAAAACTAAAGTGTGACCGACAGACAGACAGACAGACAGACAGACAGACAGACAGACAGACAGACAGACAGACAGACAGACAGACATGGCTAGATCGATTCCTCTTGTCACCCTGATCAAGAATATATATATATGTCTATATCTACCGCGACTCCTTTGGTATGTTACATACACCGTGCCAAACTTAATATACCCTTTCCTTCGGAAAAGGTATAAAAAAAACATAACATATAGAACATAAAAAAAAATTTTTTTCGGAGTAGGTTGATATTGATTTGTGAAACATGCCTGTAAGTGTCGATCCGACTCTTTCTCTCTCCCCATCACTCTCAGCCTCTCTCTTCTGCGCTCTCTCTCTTTTTCTCTGTCAGTAAATCATCTTTTTTGATTTTTTAAAATTTGCAATTTTCGCGGTTTGTGGTAAAGTCATTCTTTCAAAACTATACCGTACATTAATCTACGCGTTAACAGCTTTCCAACGATACCCATTTCACAACTTTAGGATAAGTGGTTTAAAATTTGACAATTACTCGCGTACTACCTCACCCAACGCTATGAAATATACCTTACGTCCTATTCTCATACCTACCTGTGTCAGTAAACAACCTTTTTTTTGATTTTTTAAAATTTGCAATTTTCGCGGTTTGTGGTAAAGTCATTCTTGCAAAACTATACCGTACATTAATCTACGCGTTAACAGCTTTCCAACGATACCCATTTCGCAACTTTAGGATAAGTGGTTTAAAATTTGCCAATTACTCGCGTACTACCTCACCCAGCGCTATGAAATATACCTTACGTCCGATTCTCATACCTACCAAATATGAATACCAAATTTCATAAAGATCGGTCCAGCCGTTTCGGAGGAGTTCGGTAACGAACACCGTGACACGAGAATTATATATATTATATTAGATAAGCAGGTTAACTTAAATAAATAAAAATTTTATGGCGATTTCTTAAAATATGTTATACATGCATTTTTTACCAATTAAAAAAAAAAATAACTAAGGGCAAATTGATTTAAATCAAAACAAAAGAATTCTTAAGACACATTTAGAGAGACCGCTTCAAGTGAGCAGTTCATTTCTGTTGCTATTTCTTTCTTCGGATTTTCCCGAATCATCGTATTGGCATAGCCCGCCCGGTGTTCCTTCACCGCGGTGTGAATGCGGACTGAAAATCCATGTTTGTGCGTACATGGCTTGTACCGTGTGTGTCGGAGGATTTATCGATAAATTTTATGGATTTGTGCAAATGCTTGTATACTGTATTTGAGCCTTTACTCCTCGTAACACAAAGACATCGATGTCCGGGTTTAGATTGGGAAACAATGTTTCGGAAACATTTTTCAACACTAGCTTCTTTACACATTTTTCCCCAATCTAAGCCCGGACATCGATGTCTTTGTGTTAAGGTGTTAATGTGTTAAGGTGTTGTTTAACAATAAACAAATCTGAAAAAGAAATGGTAAATTTTTCATTTTTCTTTAGGATCATTTGGCGCCCCCCTACGAGTAGCGCCAGGTGCATGATAGACCCCCATGCCTCCCCATCGCTACGCCACTGTATACACTTGTCTACGTATCTACACGAGAGTTTTTTCTCTATCTCTACGTAAATCAATCTATAGTCGACACTTGGCTTTACACGTACATTTGTTTCAGGTAGTTTTTTCACACTGCCCTTAAGGAGCTAATAGAATCTTTTTCATATTGACTACCACAAATTATAGTTAGCGCTATTAGTTAAATCTCCTGGTAATTAACAGGTAGTGTGTTTGCAGGGTAGCTACAGCTGCAAAGCGCTGCAAATGAAAGTGAATTATTTTGAAAATAGACAGTTTACCGATAATTTTGAGATAGGAGAGAATGTATGGAAATGCATGAGAAATTTTCTAGGCCTACGCAAAACTAAATTTGAGGTTAGAATTTTGCAGAAATATTGTGTGGTTTAGAATATAAAAACTACATATATTAAGACATTTTGAAGTGCAAAATATGTCAAAATAGTTTAAGCATACCTTCTTCTTGGAAATCCATGCCAAAAAACTCACAGAAAAGCAAAAAAATTTATTTCTGCGTCACTGATATCAGCAAATTCAAGCGTAACCATGCTTAGACTTCGGAGGGCAAAAACTAACTGGAAATTAATTCCAATAGGTGACATATTTATATTTTCAGGTAGGACGTTTATCGGTATATCAGAATGTGTAGTTGAATAGTGGATATTTCAAAATAGATTTTGTACCTTTATGACCGATGGGGGAACCACTGTGCATTGGGGATGGAATAACAAAAGTAAAAAATATACTTAACGGCACCAGAATCTTTAAAGCATGCTATCCTTATTTTCGTAATCAATTACTATTTAAAGATCCCACCCCAGTGTGATTGATAAGTATCCTCTTTGCGTGTTTCAACTTTGAATTTATGCGGGACACCTAAATGGTTTCGTGTTGGGAATGCAAGAGAAGAGTTTTCCGCTTTAACGTGCCATCATTATTTTGGTAAATACAATTCTAGAGCACATTGTTGTCCTTTCATTATGATGCCGGTGTTAAAGATACTTGTTGAATTCACTCGCATTCCCTTAAGTTAAGGATACGCGCGAATAAATCAAGTTCGAAATGATAAGTAGACACGTTGTTTATACTTGCGTTGACAAGATGAAAAATGACTCGATGGGCTCAACAGATTGGGCTCATTAATTTAAGGCTCTTTAGTTGATTTCTTCAACACTTAATTTGATAAATTCTTTGACACTTGTAAGATTCCTTTTTGAAAAATTGCAACAGCATTTGAAGAGCTCAACTGAAGATAATTTTTCAGAAATAGTTCTCTCATAAGCATTAGATAAGGTATGGGATCTGATACTGTGGGATTTTCTTAAGTATGTGTATACATAAAACACAGTGTATTCGAAAAAAATAAAACATATAAAAAACAGAAAACAAAAAATGAAATGCATAAATTTAAATACTACTTAAATCAAATTTGACTTTCTTTTATAAGCCTTGTTAGGCATTGATGGAAAATATGGAAGATTCCCAGCTTCAATGTTTTGAAGGGGCCAGCAATTTAGGGGATCTATTTAACGTTTCCTTGATTTATTACTCTATCATAAAATATGCTTTTCATATACCCCTGTTAAGACACTTAAAAATACGATTATTTTCGGGATGGTCCTTTTTAAAAATGAAAAGCCCTCGGGGTTTCCATAGCAACATCCCAAGTAGCAAAATGTGGCATTCATTCGGTATTTCATTTCTTTATTCAAACTTAATATGATCAGTTTTTGGTATTTGAATCCTCCCTTCTTTAATGTCACTTAAATCGGTTTTAAAGTAGAGCTGTCACTTTGGTTTTAAATTGGTATTTATATTTTTATATTTTATATTTTTTATTTTTAACCAATCTTTCTTTTTAAATTCATTTGTCTATGGTTATGATAACTTCGTCCATGGAGGTTTAGTTATACTTTACAGCACTAAATTATATCTATTTACTGTTTAAGAGTAAGATGAATGAATGTACTAAAAACTTAAATTAAAATTGTGGAGAGAAAAACATTTAAAAAACTCAAAAGGAAAAAGCAACAAATTAAGGGTATTTTATTGCAACTAAGGTGTTGGAATCTGCTCGTTGAACAAATCCCTTATTAACAAATTGTCAGACAGAGCACTACCTCTGATAAGATTATCTCTACTTTTTTCTATATAATCCTTAACAAGTTTAACATTTGTTCTAGCATGAAGCCATCTCGTTGATGTAAGTCTAGGCTTATTTGCCATTTTTTTTAGGATTTTGTTTTGTAAAATCTGTACCTTTTTTAGATGACAGTTTGCTGCATTTGCCCAGACCGGAGATGCATACAGTAATGTCGGTTGAAAAATCATTTTGTACAAAAGAATTTTTGAATCTAGCGAGAGGAAGGATTTTCTATTTATTAGGGGATAAAGGGTTTTTATGAGTCGTTCCGTTTTTTTCCATCTCTCTAATATATGCAATTTAAATGTCAGTGTTTTATCGAAAACCATTCCAAGGTATGATAGTTTTGGGCTCCATTCGATTTCACTATTTGCAAAATTTATTTTTCTTTGCGGCAATTTTGCGGTTGATCTCTTCCTAGTAAAGCACATAGCCTGAGTTTTTCCTGTATTTATTTTTATTTTCCATTTTGTAAAAAAGGCATAGATGTCGGCAAGACTTGTTTCTATGTTGAGAATTACTTGTTCCGGTAAGCTTCCTGCAGAGTAGACACAAGTGTCGTCTGCGAAAAGAGCAAGACTTGCTCTGCTTGATTTAGGGATATCCGATATGTAAATTGAGTACAAAATTGGCCCCAACACGGATCCTTGCGGAACTCCAGCAGCGATACTAAATAAAGTTGAGCTTGTGTTCTCCATATGAACAGTAAAGGTGCGGTTGTTTAAAAAACTTTTTATAAGTTTACACATATATGTGGGATACCCAAAGAGTTGCATCTTGTGGACAAGACCGTCGTGCCAGAATTTGTATTTAATATCCTTCTTAAAGCAGTCTTAGATGGCTCTGAAATTAGTAGCCATATTCGAAGCATTAAATCGGTATGATCGAACGTATTTAATACTTCGAATATCGTACTTTACACTTAAGTACTTTACACTCTTTTGATGCATTTTTGTTTCAGCGTGTTTAAGGAGGTCAGACTTTCCGCATTTCAAAACTTTATTGCACGCAACGCATTTACATTTAAAGGGATCATTATCCATGGCTTCTAGCCAACCACTGAAGTTTTCGTCTTCCAGCCACTTTTTGTTGAACTTTTGCTTTCTGTACTTGATTTTTTTGTTTTCTTCCGAAGATTCAGTTGAAGAAGACGAACTCATTCCTGTAAAATATGTATATTTATTTTAAATACAAAAACAGAAAAAATTGAAGTAATTTTATACTTACTTTCAAAGTAAAAATTCTCTGGAAGTTGCCAAGAAAAAAGCGCGGCACAACTTTAAAACAGTAAAATGATATCCCAATGTCATTGTTGCCGTACTTACTCGTATTAAAACTATGCTGCCACAAGCAAAAAAATTTGGCATGAAATTTTTCTACCTACTTCTTCTTTAAGAGAAATTTTACAGTCATTTAAAATTTTTTAGGTCCTTTTAAGAAAATTCCCTACATTTAAAGGTTTTAAAAAAATCTGTCCTTTTTTTCCCTACACCCATTTTTTTCGACAAAAATCCCTACATGTAGGGAATTTTCCCTACGTTTAACAACACTGGTTCTATATTCTATATATGTCACTCAGGAGCCGTTTCGCTTTTGGCTCGTTTCACCACGGTCTTGGGTACCCACCACCACATGTACTTAAATTAGTAAAGTGTTTTTCATCAAGGTGTGCTGTCAAAATGAAAAAAAAAAAAAAAAAAAAAAAAAACAAGGGGGCTGCGCCCCCCTGCTCGCGTCGCTTCGCTCCGCTTCGCACTCCCCCCTTTCTTTAAGTATTTTTTATAGTGCACCCACGATAGTTTTACGTTTCTTCATCAATGAAGAGCTAAATATTGCGATTAAAATGAGTCTCATTAAATAATAAAACAATGCTGGGGCATAATTATATTATTACATTTTATTATGACGTCATCAAAAAGTCGGGGTAGTGATTGGACATTGTTGTAAGTTTTATATATATAAAATAGTTGTTTGTGTGTTTGTTTTGAGTTATCGATTTATCGATTTTTTAGTTATCGATTTATCGATTTATCGATTTTTGAGTTATCGATTTATCGATTTTTGTGTTATCGATTTATCGATGTTTGAGTTATCGGTAGTTATCGATTTATCGATTTTTGAGCTATCGATTTTCTATGACGTCATCAAAAAGTCGGAAAAAAAAGGGGGTAGACAATATGCTCATTTTAATCGCAAAAAAATTATGGTCACCCTGCATTTCAGTCCGGTGTCGACCACCGAAGGGAATGGTGTACGCTCGGATGTTAAACTTTTCCTAATCAAATTATTATATTTTTATTCCTTCTAATTTGCAGCAATACTTACGATTGTACGAAATTTAAAATGCTTACGAGTTAATCTTTGCAAATTATTTGACTTAAGAAAAGTATATACTAAAACCCCACATAAAAACACATTTTTAAGCACCAGCGCATTGATTTCAGCGTAATTGTTTTACAAAAATATTTCATCAATTCAAACAATTATGAAGGCGCGTGAATTTTGAAGGGGGCAGCAGGTGTAATTTCACCGTAAAAGTCGTTACGTTTGTAAAATCGCTTCAATTTGGCGTAACGAACAAAAGCCAAAGTCACTTATTTTACTTATCATAGCATTGATGAACACAAATATCTTGTCAATAAAATTTTAGACAGAACCAACACCCTCTGCGAAATATGTTTTCGTTTCATTTTATCATTAGTATTTTAATCAATGTGATAAAAAGAGATAGAGAATGTTTTTATAAACTCATAAGCTGTGCTGGAGTTAAGAAGCCTTTAAGAAGATAAAAACTGGAACTTGAAACTTCGCTCTCCTATATAAGTGGCAATTAAGATATAAATACGCTTCTCAATTTCTTCTATCGGACCGCCCACATGGGCCCTTTTGCACTTAATTTGGACTTTAATATGTCTTAAAGACGGAGTGCAAACCTTTTGTAGCCTTCTTCACTACTTCTTTAAGTTATGATAATAAACATTTTTGTTACTTGGGATATCACTTAAAAAACTATTGAAAAGGTTTTGCCTTCAAAAATATCGTTTGAGTTTGATGATTTAAGCAGTTGTCCAAGCTCTTCTAAATAATTCATTTCTAACCAAATTTAAAACATGCCAAGCTCTTACAAAAATAGATAAAAAGATCGATTGCTGCGGCAGATTCGAATGAAATGGGAAAATGGAAAACATCGAATTGAACAATTGAAAACAAAATGAACAAAAAATTTCTCCCCGTTAAACAAAAAGAAGGCATTTTTGAGCAAAAAGAATAACTTAATTGAAAACCAGTGAATTTTTAACGACCCTTCCACAACTGGTATTCAAATTATGCAAATGGACTGCGAATTTTTCAGAATAAAACATAAGTACAAAACCTATTTGGTGTACAATTTTATACGCCCTTTCCCCAAAACATGGTCTTTAAAGTAGGTAAGTTGTTAAAAACCTGATGTTGAAATTTATACATCTTCGGAGGACTTTTTGTTTCAACTTGCGGATAACCATTTTTAAACTCGACAAACTCTGTGGCTGTGCACTGTGGATGCGGGTTAAATCAAATGCCACGTTTGGCTGTATGATTTTTTCTTAAAATTATTCTAGCCTTCCTCATGGAGTTTCGCAAAAGACTTTGTAAATTGTGAGATCGCAAATTTTCCCATATTAAATTAACCACCATTCAAAAAAACTATTTCACAAAGTGTGTGTGCATGTTTAACATGAAGAAATATCAGTAGAAGGTGTAATGAGTAGTTGCAATGAACTGCAATGAAACCTCTGAAAATGGAATTTTTCTTTGAAAATTTTCTGCATCCGGATTCGTCCAATCGCTCCATTTCCAAATCTGCATTCATAGTACAAATACATTATATTATATGTAGCAAATATTTAATGTGAGGCACTCAGCGTCAGATATATGTAGATGATATTCGGTATGCGGCCGGATTCTAAACCTATTGACAACCGACTATTAAGCAGAAGATCTGCACATATTAAGGTTATTTTTTCTAATGTTTATATACCCGACACACTCTGTGTCGAGGGTATATTGCGTTTGTTGGGTTGTGTGTAACACTCAGAACCAGTCGAGATAGACTATACAAAATGTATATAGAAATGATCAGCGTCACCAGGAGATTCGATTTAGACAGGTCCGTCCGTCTGTCTGTCTGTCTGTCTGTCTGTCTGTCCGTCTGTCCGTCTGTCTGTATACAGTTATCTTATCGAAGGAGTTGAGCTATCTTGACAAAATTTTGTATGCGTGCTCACGGGGACATGAGTAAGACTAAGTTCGAGAATGGACCCGATCGGACCATTTTTAGGGGTACCTCCAGTACTAGGGTCTGTTACGAAAATCACAAAAACTGCTCTAAAATCGGAGTTTTTCAAGATATTTTGATGAAATTTGGCATTTGAACATATTTTAGGCCAATTAATGTGATTTACAAAAATCAGAAAAATGGGCGTGGCAGAAGGGCGTTTTTCGAAAATTGTCTCCTACTCCCGAAACGCCTATGTGACTTGAACGAAAATTGGCACTTATACTTCCTTTGTAACCATAAACATCCTGCCCAAAAATTTTCTGGGTCGGTTCATTATTAAGGGTACCTCCAGTACTAGGGTCTGTCACAAAAATCCGAAAACTGCCCCAAAATCTGACCTTTTCCAAATATTTCAATGAAACTTAGAATTTGCGCGTATATTTAAGCCTCCGATTAGAATTCCGAAAAATTGGAAAAGTGGGCGTGGCAAAGGGGCGGTTTGCATAAAGAAATTTAAAAAAATGCGGTATATGGGGCCCCTATGGCCTTAAACAACTCCTGATATTAAAAATTATTTGAATATGTGTGTCTGTGTCGGGTATTCTATTGTCAGGCTCGCCTGACTATAACACCCTTACTTGTTTATGTTGAAGAAAAACGAAATAAAAAATTAAAAATCGATCGCATTAGCTTTCAACTTTCCACTTTCGGCAATTAGAAAAAATTTTTATAAGATCTGTTTGACAGGCTTTTTGGTCCGGATGTACTGTATGCGAAAGGTTTATAAAACACAATCCATAATTTTCTCCCAACGTTTCGATGGTTAACTTTCCATCATCTTCAGGGGATCTGTTTTATTCCAACAATTAACAAAAATTAACAAAATACAAAATTAGATCAAATAATTTTTTGCAGCACTGTAACATTTTACACTTACAAATAGAGTTAAGTTTCCTTAAACGATTTTTTTAAAACGATTTTTTAAACATTAAAACACAAAATTTACTCTACACATTTTTCTCAATTTACAAAAAACAAAAAAGTATTAAACAGACATTTAAAAATAATTTCAAAATGTATTGATTTTATTGTCAAGTGAGAATTTTTAAATTTTTAAATTTCGCGCGTCATTCTTCTTTATGTTTTATTCGTCGACTGAATTGCTAAAGCATAAACTGTGTTTGTTTTGTCTTTGTCCTCTTTGTAGTTCATTGTTTTTGTAATTTTTTCTTGTATTCTCAGTGTTTCAAGTGTATATCTTTTGTTGTTGTTTTTTTCAGTGTCTAAAATAAGTGCGTTATCAAAATCCGCTGTGTGTTTGTTGTTGATCATGTGTTGAGAGAGGGCAGTTGTTTGTTTGAGTTTTGCTATGTCATTTTTATGTTCCCCTATTCTTACATCTAGTTGGCGTTTTGTGCAGCCTATGTACACTTGCTCGCAGGGATTGTCTATAGCTCCGTTGCATTTTATAAGGTAGACAACCTTGTGTCTCTCGTTTTTTTCTATTTTCGTTTTTGTGTTTGTGAAAATTCTGCTTAAGTTCTCCTGTGTGCTGTGCGCGAAAGCTATGTTTGTGTTTTCAAACAAAGGTTTAAGATTTGCATTGTCAGTGAGTTTTGGAATGTATGGTATTTTGAAGATAGTGTTTGTTTGATTATTGGAGCGCGGTTCATTGTTGTTTGAATGTCTTGACTTCATTTTTCGCTCTCTTATTAGTTCGTGTATGAGACGATGTGGGTAATTGTTGTTACGAAGTATACTGAATATTTTTGTTTCGTTTTGATTTGTGAATACAGGGTCACTTGTCATGTTGATTTTGTCTATTAAGTTTTTCGCTGTGTTTATTTTTTGTGAAGTTTTGTGATTGGAATAGAAGTTTATGATTCTTCCTGAGGCAATCGGCTTACAGAACCAGTTAAACATCAATTTTTTGTTTTTTCGGTGGATCTCCATGTCCAGGAAAGCTAATTTGTTGTTCTTCTCTTGTTCTACAGTAAACTGTAGTTTGGGATGAAAATTGTTAAGTGTTTGAAGTATTTCAACCTTGTCTTTTTTATCTATAATTGCGAATATGTCGTCAACATATTTTGTTATGAACTTAATATTGATGTTTTTATTTTTTAATGTGGCTATTGTTTCGTTTAAAAGTTTGTCCAATACTATGTCTGCCAATGTTGGGGAAAGTGGATTTCCCATCGGCATGCCAAAAATTTGTTTGTATATATTGTTGTCGAAAATAAAATAGTTATTGTCCTTAAGGCAAAATTCCAGTATCTCCAAAAAATTTTTCCGTTTTATGTTTGTGTAATTTTTAATTTCATCCCATTTTTCCATAATTGTCCTGATAGCTAAATAAGTTGGGATGTTGGTAAATAGAGAAATGACGTCAAAGGATACCAGGATATGTTCATCGTCTAATGTTATATTTTTGATTTCCTCTTTAAGCTCAGTTGAATTCTTCGTGTTTAATGTTTTTGATATTATGTTGTTTAGAATTGTTCCTATATGTTTTGACAAATTGTAGCAAGGTACATCCACCGACGATGAAATGGGTCTTAAAGGTATATCTTCTTTGTGAACTTTTGGTAGTCCATACAGTCTCGGTGCATTGGCAGCTGCGCAGTGGAGAGAAAATTTCAATTTTGTGTCTATTTGTTGTGTTTTGTATAAATCAGTGACGATTTTGTTATTTGTTTTTATTAATTTCTTTGTGGGGTCCGTTCGCATACTTCTGTACGTTGAGTGGTCATCTCATCATCAAATTTTTGTTTTTTTCAATTGCCAAAAAATTGACATTTCATAACAGAAATGTTTGGACCCTAAGCCCGAAGAATTCAAACCAAAAAAAAAATATTTAAAAAAAAGACCTGCATGCGTTGGAAAGGATTTCTATCCTGGTATTAAATTTCCCAATGGGTTATATCAATATGACTTTTTGTAATCAAATAACCCATCGGTTATGGTTATTTGAAAAAGACAACCAAAAGGTCTATCTATAGCCAAAACACACAACGAATGGGACAATATGACCCACTTCTCTGTTATAAGAAACACCAATGGGATATATCGAGCCCTAACCGCCAAATTGACGTAAGCGACAAAAAGAAAGTTTTACAGGAGAGCATTTTTTTCTGAACTTGTTTGCATTGACTGGCATACAAGTTATAAGACTTATAGTGCAATATCTCTGTTAAAATTGAGCTTATCGTCCTTATATTCTAATTCTATTGTTACAAATAATTTTCATCAAAAAGAATACATTTATAATAGCATTGAAAGTATCGACTTTCACAAAAATGAAAATCTTGCGACATCGATTGATTCGACTAAATTTCATTTATATAAACATACAAATCATTTTACTAGGAGATGAGTTTCAGGCTGTAGAACATATTTTCATCAAAAAGTCAAATTCGGGAAAAATGTCACTTATGCTATGTTCTCACTATAGGGGTTAAGTTCTTAACGCGATACTTTAACTCAAAGCGTTCATATCAGCTTCGAGCGAGTTAAGGTTTACTAACGTCATATGACCCTGCCGGAAAGTTCACTACATCTGCACTACTTCCGAAGTGGTAAAAATTCATACTGCGGGTACTCGCATTACTAACCCTAACTGTTAATGAAGTTTGTTGGGAGATGGCCGCTGTTTTCATTACATGCATGCGATAATGTCCGGCTTGGGAGTTTAAAATCTAAGAAACACGCATATCTGATATACTATATCATCGAGAAATTGTAAATAAAAATGGAATTTGGTTTATTAGAAATGTTTAAAGAAGCTGAAAAAGCCAAAGGAATATTGGAAGCAATAATATCAGAAGAGCATTGCAATGTCCGCAGGACCCACAAAAAAACGTGATCAGCATCCCTTCACGATGACATGTCCTCCAAGATGTCCTGCATGACAATGTCACCTATAAGTCATCGATGACATCACTGGTGACTTTGTCATGCAGCAGATAACTTCCCGCTGGGATGTTTCACTGCACTTAACACTTAAAAAACACTAGGCGTTCACTCTACAGAACAGCCATGCTCGCCCAAAATCATATAGGGGTCATAGGCGTATACAGTAGGGCAAGGAGGGGCAGCTGCCTTCACCCCCAGCCCCCCTCAATTTTTTACCCAGTATACACCGCAAAAGAGTTTTCCAGGAGTGTCAAGAAATAAGTCAAGGCCGCCAAAATCATGTTTCTGTAGATAAAAGGAGAGCTATGAGTACATGTGACAGCACCAATGAACAAACGCTAAAGTTTTACCATACATATAGGGGCATTTCACGTCAAGTGTACCCGCTCAAAAAACTTCATAACTTGGATTTTGATGAAACTTGGTGGAAATGTTGCTCTATGAAAGTACATGAATTATGCAAAAGGAGGAGGGGAAATATTGACCGGGTGCCTAGATACAGGGTGTTAAACTTTCGGTCCTTTTTGTATTCCAAAAATTCTACGTCTCACAAATTGGCAAATTAAAAAAATTTGAAAAGGATTTTTATAGATTTTTGTCTGCTCTTTCCGAAAAAAAATATTTCAATCCGCAGAATTTATTATTGATGCACAAAAAAACGGTTTTTATTAGAACGAAGTTCTTTATGAAACGATAGCGACAGGGGACCTAGTCGAGAAAAAGTGAAAAACCGCTATAAAATCCGCGTTACCTAAATTGAAGTTCGCAAAAAAGGGTATAATAACCTTTGCAAAAAGAAAGAAATATACATATATTTACGTAAAATGACTTGCTGATGCGGCCGAGATATTATACTTTTTTAGGCGACACTTATTTCCGACGATATCCCGAAAAAACAATTAATTATTAAATTCAGAAACTACACAGCCACTTACAAGCATAAATGCATTCATACAAAACAAAACAATATGTGGTGCTGCCAGACTGAACGTTTTCAGAATAACTCCGATTAGTAGGTTTTTGCAAATATATAAGGGCATTTTAGGTAGCTTATAATTTTTTTGCGCTATCAAAGTATACGTCAATTCGTACATAATTAAAACATATTTAAAATCATCGTCTGTACTCCGGGGGCTGCGGATGTAATATCGGTGTGAAAAATATCGATACTTTAAAACATCTTTATGTATGAAAATTCGCATTTTCGAGACTATCTCATTTGCGATGGAAAACCCTTTACACGTATGCTTTTTCAGTTGCAATATATTCTGCTTATCTAACTTAGCACTTTGAGGGCTCAACGCAGTTAAAGTAAATTGAAAGGAAGTAACGAACTCACTACTTTGAAGAAAGGAAGTCAGAGTTGAAATTTCGATGACAGGTTGACAGAAATATAGAAAATGTGTGACTTAAATGCAAACCTATGAGTCCGATTACTTGTAATAAGCGTATGCGTTCAAGTAGCGAAAGTAAGTCAAAGTACTTATTTGTTTTTATACCCAGCGTAAGCAACGTATATTACGGTATCTTGTAACAGCCAGAATAACGCTTCGTAGATATAGACATATATATATATATATTCTTGATCAGGATCAAAAATTCGATTTAGACATGTCCGTCTGTCCGTCCGTCCGTGTCCGGATCTCCTCCGAAACGGCTGGACCAATCAAGTCGAAATGTGGCACACAGGTATATCGGGGTCCGAGTATGATCCTTACTAAAAATGGAAGACATCCGCTCACTGCCACGCCCACAAATGAATTTAATGTGTTTTCAGTAAAATGCTTGTAACTTGCGAACCACTCAACACATTACATTGATATTATTTGGTGTACTGGTAAACTACGAAAAGGGACATATCCTGGAAAAAAATGGACGCCGCCCTCCGTGAGCCACGCCCACAAATAAGGGCTTATCGTAACTTGTGAAGTAAAAGGCATCTATAAAATGACATCTTGAACAAGATGACATCTCCAACACTAACGACTAAATAGAGGTGGAGAACCCAGCGCGACCCACGCGCCAAGTACGCAGAACCCGTTATTCAGCTTTATCAACTTGAGAAGTTCAGCAGCCAGAGCTTTACTTTTAAATGGGCAATATTGAAACACCTTAACAGGGACCGAAACGGTTATAACGTTTATATATAAACGTCACTTGATTACTGTTATTTTAAGACGTAAATTTTTTTCAGCCGCAATAACCGTTATTTCTTGCCGTTTATTATATTCAGTCTGAATAATCGTTTTTCTGGGCTTTTTATTTTTTTCAGCCTGAATAAAAAGCCTTTAAAGATCTTCAAATATCAAATTTCATTAAAATATCTTGAAAAACTTAGATGTTAGAGCAGTTTTTGTGATTTTTGTGCCAGACCCTGGTACTGGAGGTACCCCTAAAAATGGTCCGATGGGGTCCATTCTCGAATTTGTTCTTGCTTATGTGCCTGTGAGTACGCATACCAAATTTCGTCAAGATAGCTCAACCTCTTCGATAAGAAAACTGTATACAGACAGATCATTTCTATATACATATATTTTGTATGGTCTATCTCGACTGGTTTTGGGTGTTACACACAACCCCACAAACACAATATCTACGCTCGACACAGAGTGCCTCGGGTATAAAAAGAATTTACTCATGGTGCTAAATAAAGTCAACTCAAATATCTATGGATTAATGGATTTTAAAAGCTTCCCCTACGTTGGTGGGGAAAGGGGGTCCTCTTTAAGGGGGGCAGGGGCGTTGCTGAGTGGTTTTGAGCAAAGTTAAGGGTCGTGGGTAACTTCTGGCCACAGATTCGGACAAAGCATACCAAAAAATATACTGCAGGGTACTGCTATTCTCGAGTATCAAGTGAATATGCCTTTGGATTAATAGATGTCAAAAATGCCTTTAAAAAGGGGCGGGCCACGCCGTTTTTTGATAAATTCTTAAAGAGGAAGTATTAAAGTATAATATTGCATCAAAAGTTTTCCAAAATGACGTATTGCTTAGTCAAAAAAATGCCAGGCTTTTTATTCAGGCTGCAAAAAATAAAAAGCCTTGAATAACGATTATTCAGGCTGAATATAATAAACGGCAAAAAATAACGGTTAGTTTTTGACTTAAAAATAAAAATCAAAGATTTAAAAATTATGTCTTCGAATTGAAGTCAAGGATGTGGCAATCAAAACTTAGTCTTCAATATGTTCACGCGTCAAGTCGTTCTATTTGCTTTTTTTGTTTAAAGTTTCGCAAATAACTATTATTTTCGGTCCCTGCTCCTTAATGTTACTCTTGGACTCGTGTTTTCTTAAAGTTTAGGTTTTCTGCATTCTTTTTTGTAAGCAAATTCAGGATTATATGGGTTTAATAACAAAACATTTTTTTTTTTGGGTAAATAGAATATTCAATAAAATTTTCTATTTATAAACATAGTTTAAAAAAAAGCTATAAACAACAGATTTTGTTTCATAGATGCCCAAGGAGCCATAAGACTATAATGTCCCAGAATGCAATCGGATCTTGAAGTTAACAAAATGTAAGTGGAGTTTGATTTTAAGCACTCATCCCATTTAAAATAACCTTTCTCTATTTTCTTTGCTTTTCTAATTCATAATTCGGGAGGGAAAGGGTAAAGAGTATCTTTGTTACTAGCGTATGTTAAAACATCATTGTTGAAACATAACATTGTGATTTGGTATTTCTTTCAATAAAATAAATTGAAGAAATAAAATTATTTGCATTGCTGCTTTTGCATTACTCTGCCTGCCCTTCACCACAGAGCTGATAGCATTTCAATTTAAAGGTGCCTAGTTATTCAGTCCTTCTAACAGTCCTCGTAAAAGCTCAATATCATGAAAGTCACTAAATTAGACTTTCTATTGTTGAAGTAAGTTATGTATTTAGCCTCCCGATAAGCTAAAAGCTATGAAGGTTATGAATCAATGTGCTACGCTTTCGACTTTATTAATAACAAAGAACAATAATTTATTTCAAACCAAGTAAAGAGGCAATAATTTGTCTCTTAAGAGTTTGAAGGACGAGTACAGTTGAACCGATTGAAAGAACTTTCCACCGGCAATTAATTACGTTTCAATTTGAGCGAATGAATTATTATCCAAACATAAATTAGACAGCTTTTTATCGCTTAAACTACTAATAGTCATTAAGCTGTCTTTATCGCCATTTTGGTCATGAACGTTTCTCAATCGTGAAGTGAAAATAAACGAGAACAATAAGATTGCGTGCTTAAATGCTTTGCATAGTTTAAGGGCAGTGGAAACATATTGCTGTGTGATACGCAGTAAATAAAATAAAAAAGGAACGCTGAAAGTCATCTTAAGAAACGCTGAAAAACACACAAGCCAAACAAAATTCTCGAATCCAAAACCATCTGCCTTTGGGACTTGTGTTTACTTTCGTGTCTCTCAGTTAAGAATTTCAGTAAAGGAACGTACACATTGTCAAAGTTTCGAATGTCATGGCAATTGATAAGAGAGCTTACGACCTTCAAACTTTTAATATCAGCGCTCGAAAACGGATTGTGGATGGTAGCAAGATCACCTCAATGTTTTCCTTTTTGGAATTTTATTTTATAAGACGTTTCCGCATTGGCTTTGCAAGAGTTATGTGAGCGATAAAGTTTTTATTCCCCCACGTCATGTGACTGAAACAATTTTTGCAGCTACAGAAAACCACTAAATAAAAATTTTTTGTCACCTTGTGTTTCGTACCACATGTTTAAGTTAAGTTCGTACCAGCAACTTTAAGTCCGAAGACACCAATTTGCTGCTATCTATCAATATCAATTATTCTTTTAATGACTCTGCAATACCTTTTGAAACTCTTTTGGTGGTTTGTTGGTTGTGTGCGTTGCTTATATAACGGAAACACTGTCTAACTATACATAACATAATTGGCAAAGCAGTCTCAACAAAGCCCAAAAAAATCGAAAAGTTGACCTGCTCATTTGGAGATAATATAGGAGAACAAATTTTCGGAAATAAACGATTGACAATTAAGGGGATGGTATAGTTTAAAAAAAGTTTTGGTAGATTTAAAAAAATATTATTTCTCAATAAACAACAATTCTAGAGTATTGTGTCAAAATTTCAAGGAAATTGTGCTAGGGCATACGAAGATACAGCGTTTCAAAGCGATTGGCCCACCTGCATTTGTTCGGAAAAAAAAACTTTAAATCGGTTTTGTGAAAAATGTCTTTTTTTGAAGTCAGTGAACACAATGCTGCAAAATCTACTTGACCGATCGATTTACATTTTTTTTAAATTTTTCTTTACATAAATACTCATACAAAAAATAAACTAACCTCAATTTTTAAGCGAAAATCGCATTTTTTACTTCATAAGAGTACCCAAAAAAAAAAAAAAAAAAAAAAAAAGCATAAGTAGTATATTTAAAAAAAGGGCCACGATGTTAGCTCGGGACATCAGTTCTCTTTTGAAAACATCTTTTTTTTTTCTCAGGTGATCCGTTAACCCTCAATCGTATTTACCGCAAAACAACCTTTTTCGAGGGGCCTCCGAAGAAGCGCTGCCACCGATATATTTATCGATAATTTCTATTTTTTTCTACCAATATACTTTATACATAGCTTGTTCTCATGGCGTTGTGAAGCAAGTGTTTCGGTTATCTGAAGCGAGATGCAGATTTACCCGTTCTCACGGTGCAATCTTGTTTCGTTCCAGTGATACCAACATATATATTTTTTCACATTCCGTTGCTAACAGTTGGCAGCACTGCTTTGTTTTGACTGTTGGTTTTTGTTTATTATCATTAGCAAAAAATTTGGTTGTTGCGAAATGGAGATAAAGTACAAGTTAATTGTTAAGCGTAATTTATTTTTAAAGAATCCATCTTTTTACCCGGGTTGGTTTATTTTTCTTTCTCTGCTGTCATTTATTTCCCACTATTTCCGATTACACAGGCCTGCAAATTTGAAATTTTTTTCTCCCCTTTTGAGTTGCAGTAGTGATTCTATTAGATTTGTGTGTGCTGAAAAATTTAAAATTTTCAAAAAAATTCCATCACGTTAGAATTTCGAGAAAACCGCGTAAGAGTTTTTAACGACCATTGCTTTTTTGAAACCCGTTTTGCTTGTATATGACTTAAAATAATTTAAAATTTTTAAATCTTTTATGTTCTTAAAACAAAATTTTTTAATATGACATCAAAAATAACTAACAAAACGTTAAATGAATGGTGTAAAATGATGCTCAAAGTCGAAAAATTGAAATTTTTTTGGACGATTTTCAGTTTTTTTGGACTTTGAATTAACATAGCCCACCCATTAGCAGTCCCCCTTCCAAAAAAAAAACGATATTTTAAATTGTTGGCCAATCAATTGTGTGTACATACACCGCGCGTCACCAGGTTAGCACAACTCCCACCAGCTTATATAATTGCTCTTGTTCTGATTGTTTTTAATAAAAAGATAAGTTTTGGTATTCAGTTCTTCTCATCTTCATATGAACTCTTACTGATAATCAAAGCAGGCGACCAATCGGTCTTTTAGTAAGGTTTTGGCTGTGGTATTTTATATTATATAGAAAAACGTGCTTTGTTTTCGCGTTACTAGGTTAGCACATTCAAAGTATTTTTAGTTTATTTTCAACATTTGAAAGCCTACGACCATAGAATTTTTTTTCCTGCTCACGTGCGGTATTGATCTCAATATGGGTAAAGGAAAATCACTTTCTATAGAGGAGAAATCAAAAATTGAAGCTTACGAGGATTTAAAGGTGTCAATAAGCGAAATATCAAGAAAAATTGGGAGAAGTCGTAAAGGCATAACCTCATTTTTGCGCAATAAGTCGGGATATGGCAAAAATAATAAAGGAGGTAATAACAAAGTCCTTTCAGACACTGATAAAAGAGCAATTTTGAGAAAAGCGTCGAACTCCCATGACTCCGCCGCAAAGATCAGGGCTAATGTTGGCGTTAATGCAAGCCTATCTACCGTTCGAAGGGTGATTAATAATGCTCCACATTTGAAAAGGCTGAAACTAAAGAAAAAACCCCCACTTTCGCTAAAGGATACATGTCATAGACTTCAGATTGGCGATACGTTGTCTTTTCGGATGAAAAAAATTCAATTTGGAAGGTCCAGACGGTCCTACTTCCACGATCTTCGCAAAGATCCACACCAGTTGGATCGCCTTCATAGTCGGGTGGGTGGTGTGATGGTGTGGGGAGCTATCTCTTACTTTGGAACTTGCAAGTTGCAATTTTTGACAGCTAATATGAATGCCCAGGCTTACAAAAAAGTGCTTGAAACTGCTTTTCCAAAATTTAAAAATTTTTTTGGTGATTTACCATGGCATTTTCAACATGACAATGCCCCTATCCACACTGCCCGGATAATTAAGTCGTGGATTGAGTATCAAAAAGTAAATTTAATGAAGTGGCCGCCTTATTCTCCCGACATATATATAATAGAAAATGTTTTGGGATGGCTCGTTCGTAAAGTTTACGAAACTGGGAAACAATATTCCAACAAATCAGAGCTTATTGACGGGATTAAGTGCGCCTGGTCAGAGATTTCCCTGAATTATATAGAAACATTGTATGATTCCCTTCCAAATCGAATATATGAGGTCATACTCAAGGGAGGAGGTTCAACGCATTATTAAATGTACTTAAAAATATTTAATTTTGTTAATTGTTCAGTTTCGAAATTAATTTTTTGCTTAAAAGACAGAAAATAAAGAAGAAAAAAAGTATGTTCTAACCTGTTGATCAAAATTGGAAAGGTGATAATTATCTTATTTTTGGGGGAAAATTCATCAAACAAATATTTGCAGTGATAAATCAATACTCTGTATCTTATTTAATCGGAAATTAAATAGGCTTTAAAGAGAAAAAAAATTAATCGATTCGTGCTTTTCGTTCGGGGGGAATTGATCCGAAACTACTAAGATGAATCGGCGTGCTAACCTGATGACGCGCAGTGTATGTCAAATCTAAGAACTGCATCACAAACAGTTTCCACCATATAGAGGTTTTTCTAAAGCAACTCAAATCAGAAATTCGTATACATAACATAATACACGCTGGAAATGAAAAATTCACTTGTTTTTTCGTTTGAAAAAGAATAAATGACTAGATAATTACTAGATAAAACACATATTTAAATAATTTTTGAACCACGCCTAAAAAACAGGACCACTAAGTAAGAATATTCAAGAGGTTTTTAAGGCCATTAGGGGCCCCACATACCGACTTTTGTTAAATTTCTTTATGAAAACCGCCCCTTTTCCACGCCCACTTTTCCATTTTTTTTTTTGCAATTCTAATCGGAGGCTTAAATATACGGACAAATGCTAAGTTTCATTGAAATATTTCGAAAAAGTCCGATTTTGAGGCAGTCTTGGGATTTTTGTACGGACCTTAGTGCTGGAGGTAGGTACCCTTAATAATGGACCGACCAAGGAATTTTTTTGGGAGGATGTTTATGGCTACAAAGGAAGCAAAAGTGCCAAATTTCGTTCAAGTTCCATTTGAATTTCGGGTGTAGGGGAAAATTTTCAAAAAACGGCCTTCTGCCACGCCCACTTTTTAATTTTTCGAAATCGTATAACTTGCCTTCAAACATGTTCAAATACAAGTTTCATCAAAATATATTGAAAAACTTCGATTTAAGAGCAGTTTTTGTGATTTTCGTAATAGACCCTAGCACTGGAGGTACCCCTAAAAATGGTCCGATCGGGTCCATTCTCGAACTTGTTCTTACTCATGTCCCTGTTAGCAAGCATACCAAATTTCTTGAAGATAGCTCAACTCCATCGATAAGATAACTGTATACAAACAGACAGGCGGACAGACAGACAGACAGACGGACAGACAGACGGACAGACAAACGGACAGACAGACGGACAGACAGACGGACAGACAGACGGACGGACATGTCTAAATCGAATCTCCTGGTGACACTGATCATTTCTATATACCTTTTGTATGGTCTATCTCGACTGGTTCTGGGTGTTACACACAACCACACAAACGCAATATACCCTCGACACAGAGTGTGTCGGGTAGAAAAATTTCCTCTTGTTTGTAGGCTTGCTTACCTTCCTAACGAAAAAGCCATTTATTTTTTGTCCTTCTATAAGCTAAATAAGTTACATAAGAATGAGAAAGGGAGAGATCTTATGTTATTTCTCCTTCGGGATGGTATTAAAAAATGTTGTTCCGTGCATAGAATTGAGGAAAAAATTTTTATGTATTTCAAATTTGAAATTGTTTCTAGAATGTTATTGGTTATTGTGGAACTGGTTATTGCGCTTTAGAAATTTAGTCCATTAATAATCATAAGAAATGTCGGTAAAATGAAGATAATAGGCCATAATGTAACAACTGTAAATACGCACGAGTGCACACGATGTAAATGTACGAAAATTTTAGCGGCCATTTTGTCGGACTTATTACAGCATATCAAAATATTTTTAATGCAAAATCACACAGCCCTTATCCCTTTCCTTGTTCTAAGGGCTCCCTGAAAAATGGCCCCAATGCAAAATGGCCCCAAACTCAAAATGAAAAATGACCCCAAAACTTAATATTGAAAACAACAACACGAATTTTGGGGCGATTTTTCATTTTTTTGGGGTCTTTTTTCCTTTTTGTTTGGGGTCATTTTGCATTTTTCAAAAATTACATTGAGTTTGGGGCCACTTTTCCTTTTTTGTTTTGGGGTCTTTTTTCATAATGCAAAATTACCCCAATTTTGGGGCCATTTTTCCTTTTTTGATTTGGGGTCTTTTTTCATAATGCAAAATTACCCCAATTTTGGGGCCATTTTTCCTTTTTTGATTTAGGGTCTTTTTTCATAATGCAAAATTACCCCAAAACTTTATATATTTCCGGGCCCGTTTTCCTTCGTACAAAATTGGGGCTCCAAAAAAAAATGGTCCGAATTCAAAACTATCGCCAACTGAAAATGAAAAAAGGCCCCAAAATATTGTTCTGAATGGGGTTATTTTTCATAATGCAAAGTTACCCCAAATTTAGGGCCATTTTTCCTTTTTTGATTTGGGGTCTTTTTATACCCAGCGTAAGCGGGGTATATTAGTTTTGTGCAAATCTTGTAACAGGGAGAATTAAGCTCCGGAGATATAGAAAAATATATATAGAAATGATCAGGATCAAAAACTGAATCGATTTAGACATGTCCGTCTGTCCGTCCGTCCGTCCGTCTGTCCGTCTGTCCGTCTGTCCGTCTGTCCGTCTGTCCGTCCGTCCGTGGTCGGATCTCCTCCGAAACGGCTGGACCAATCAAGTCGAAATTCGGCACACAGGTATATCGGGATCCGAGTATGATCCTAAGTCAAAATGGGAGACATCCGCCCACTGCCACGCCCACAAATGAATATAATGTGTTTTCAGTAAAATGCTTGTAACTTGCGAACCACTCAACAAATTCCATTGATATTTGGTGTACTGGTAAACAACGAAAAGGGACATATCCTGGCAAAAAATGGATGCCGCTTTCCTCGAGCCTCGCCCACAAATAAGCCCAAAAATAAGGGCTTATCGTAACTTGTGAAGTAAAAGGCGTAGAAGCTTCTAATTCGCAGCATAGGTTAACCAAGGCAAATGAAAGGTGTAGGAACAAAAATTTATGTAGCCCGCCCACTGCCACGCCCACAAATAGAGAACTTTCATAACTTCCGAAGTAAAAGGCGTAGAAGCTTCAAATTCGCAACATAGGTTCACCAAGGCGAATGAAAGGTGTCGGAAAATTTTTTTATGGCCCGCCCACTGCCACGCCCACAAATGAAGATTTTTCGTAACTTACGAAGTAAAAGGCGTAGAAGCTTCAAATTCGCAACATAGGTTCACCAAGGCGAATGAAAGGTGTAGGAAAAAATTTTTTGCGGCCCGCCCACTGCCACGCCCACAAATGAAGATTTTTCGTAACTTCCGAAGTAAAAGGCGTAGAAGCTTCAAATTCGCAACATGGGTTCACCAAGGCGAATGAAAGGTGTAATGAAATAATTTATGTTGCCCTCCCACTGCCACGCCCACAAATAGAGAAGCAAAACATAGTGCGCTCATAATGTCGGGACGCTGGGTATTTCAAAGTCGGGCTTGACCGACTTTAGCTTTCTTACTTGTTTCATAATGCAAAATTACCCTAATTTTGGGACCATTTTTCCTTTTTTTCGTTACTAGCCCCAAATCTTCGATAGAGGTTATCGAATCATTTCAATTAGAGCGAGTGTGGACAAATTTCGGTTTGACGAAAGATGAGCAAAATCCCAGACCATTTTATACCGCATGTATAATTGAAGATGGGTTTTCGCATTGTATATTTTTCTCTTCAAAATCCATCGATTTAATAAAGGAAAATATACAAGACCGAAAATACATAATCGACGCGACATTTAAAATAGTTCCTCGCGGATGTTATAAGCAAGTCCTTATTATATATATAGAACATTTGGATGAGGTAAATAAATTTATAATAAGCAGAGTGTGAAGTTCTTGCGCGATTTAAAAAAAATTTTGCCGGCTATCACCCGATTTCTTCAAAAAAAACTTTCGTCTCCATCAGAAAAAATGTCGTTTACTAGTTTTAACAGCAGTCATAAATTTTTCTTATATTTCTGTAATTTTTTTATACCTAGATTTTTCCAAGTTTGGGGTAATTTTTCCTTTTTTGATTTGGGGTCTTTTTTCATAATGCAAAATTACCCCAAGTTTGGGGCCTTTTTTCAATTAAAAAATTTCAAGTTGTAGTTTGGGGCCATTTTTCATTTGTATTCAAAACGAATCCTGATTCTTGGGGCGGTTTTTCATTTCATGTTGGGGCTATAATTCATAATGCAAAATGACCCCAAAGGTCGGGGCCTCTTTTATTTGGTTATGAATCCATTTCGCGTTCCAGCCCTGTTTTATATTCTTGACTTATCATTTGACTTTGGGGCCAAATTTCATTTTTTAAAGTGGGGCCATTTTGCATAATGAAAAATTACCCCAAAATTGGGGCCATTTTTCATTTCTAGTTTTTCAAATTTCATAGGGCCATTTTTATTTTCTAGTTTGGGGTCATTTTTCATTAAGATTAAAACACATTGTCCGTTTTTCGACGTAGCCGTAGCCGCTATGGGCGCGAGCCCTTAATCGAACCGTTTCAACGAAACGTTTTGTGCTCTCGGGTTCAACAGCTCGAGCTCGAGGGAAGTTAGTGGAGTCTATGATCGCAACCGCTAAGACGCGCCTCGCCGTTACGCTTTAAATCGAAAACGAGTAGTCGTCGATCAGTCTTTTGATAAAAACGCGCTTCGCCGCTCCGCTAATAAACTCAAATCGCGAATTTAAACTACGAACAAACCAAAAAGGTGAAGTGAAGAATATATATAAAACAACAAAAAAAAGAGAAAAAAAAATATAAAAGCAATCGCCACGAAGGTAGAACATAGTTTACATAAACAAAAGAACATTTTTTAGTAACTCCTATTCAAGTCGCCAAGGAGGCGCATTTTAATTTCTAATATCGTTCTCAATAAATCGAAGTAACGCGTCGCGCAATCCGTCCAATCCACCGTCCTCAGCATCATATCCAGGTACGTCCCCCTCTTACTCTCCCTCACCTCAACACACATCTTTTTGATTTTGGGGCCTTTTTTCGTTTTATTTTGGGGCCAAATTTCATTTTTGATTTGGGGTCATTTTTCAAAATGCAAAATTGCCCCGAAATTTGGGGCCTTTTTTCATTTTCAGTTTGGGCCATTTTTCATTGGGGCCATTTTTCATTCCCCCGTTCTAAGCCCCCATACATATGACTTGCTTGAGCACTCATACTTGTGAAAATGCGTTGGGCAGCACTGGTTTAATGTGAATTTTAAGGCTCACAGGCTTGATGACATTTAAAGCACTTCAAAATATACTTATAAGTAAATACCTTCAAATATGTTATTAAGGTCAATGAAAAGGCGGCGTATGTCCGTTATTCGAAGAAGCAATTTTATATGTTAAAACGGCTTTGGAACTACTGAAATATAGTCGACTATTAAACTTTTGAAGCTGGCAGGCACAATGAAGTGAATATCCTATTAAAGCCACTTCCCGATGACATTCTATAATAAAGAAGTTTCTTCGAATATAAAATACTCCCCGCAAAATGCTTGGAGCACATTTTTGCACCTTTATAATGTAAACAAATCCGGCTGTATCAACATCATTAAGGCGATGACATTTCACTGATTGTATAAGAACTTAATCCAATAACGCAAAAGTATACCTCAATTTGTAGTTTTGTTTATTCAACATAATCATTTAAGTGGCATAATAAGGAGATGATCATTCTCTGAAATTCAACATTTATTTTCATACAATTTCGGTAATGAAAAAATATATTTTCCCTTTTTCTATTTAAATTTTTCGAAAACTTACTTTTTTTACCCAACGGAGACCCTTTCCTGTCGCTGTATATATTGACATACTTTAAAATTGCCTTCTTGTAAGTCATTTCTTGTGGGCAATGTAATGAAACGTCATCGAGAAGATAAAGTAAATATTGGAAAAAATTTCGATTATGATTTTGATTTTCATCTTAAAAACTACAACGAATTTATTGGAAAGTGTAAAAGCTCTTACGTTGGGGAAAAACAACCCGCTTGCACGAATTAGTTGAAACTTTAGTTTTTTTTATATGAATATGAGAAAACCGGGTCTTTTTCCCCAGTGCGTGACAAATTAAAATCGCAAATATACCAACGTCGACATTTTCCGACATAATTCCACCTGCCTCGTACCTAGGGATGCAAACGATACATTGATGTTTTGGAGGCATCGATGTTTTGACATTCAACATCGATGCTATAACATCGAAAAAAGCAATTAAAACGTAAATAAGTTCATTTCAAATTAGAAATGACCGCGTGCCAGCTTATGATGTCGAAAAAAATTCAAGAGTGAATAATTATTGATTATAATCTATACCATATGGCAGGCGCAGCAACTATGGGGGGAAAGACACTTTTTGCCCCTCCAAAAATTTTATTGGAGGGGCCATGCCCCCCCCCCCCCCAATATTTCGGCAACTGAAAAAAATATTTGAAATTTTTGTAAAGATATTCTAGCAGAGGTGTTAAAGAATGCAATCATTTCTGAATATTTAGTCTTTTGATTGCCCGAAAAATGATTGTAGTGACTTTTTAGTTAGTCAGGAGTAAGACTGCAAAAAACAAATCTAAATCATTTTTGTTATTCCTGAATAATTAGTTTTTTTTTATTCATTTTTTCATCATTCATTGATTGCAATCACTGAATTGCAGTCCCAATGTTCAGGAAAGACTGCATTAAAATTTTTTTAGTCAGTACGAGATTTCAGAAAAGACTTATTATTCATGAATATTGAAAAAGACTAAAAACTGCAATTTTCAGTCTTTAGTCAGTAATGCGGTTTTTTGATTGTAATCATTTAAGTTAGTCAAAGATTGTGACTTGAACTAGTTTTAAATCAAATTGATTGCATTCTTTAACACCTCTGTATTCTAGAATATCACACTTTTATTCTGCAATCCCCATAATTCATCTGAGATTAATCATCTTTCATACTTCTTAACTAATTTACTACAATTTTGAAGTTCGGTAATTCCAATTTACCCGCCTCTGCCACCAACACTGCGTATTGTTCCCTGCATAAAAATTTTTTGGCCCCCAATATTTTTGGTACTTGCCTCCCCTGCCATATGGTATTATACATAACATATGTTCGATGGGTACAAGTACTTTTAGTATTATAACCCGGTATTTTGAAATAGCCACCACGTATAATTCAAATCAGCTGGTTGAATTACTTCAGTTTCGGTGCTAGCCGAATATTCGGCAGTTTCTTGGCCGAAACCGAAACTATGGCCGAAACTCAGTTTTTTGACCGAAACTGGCCGAAACAGAAACCGAACCTTCGGTCGGACAATACTTTTTAATAAGCACAACTGCTTGATTACTCGACTTCATTCCTTGGCTTTAGCTCACTACTTTAACGTTGCGATGTCCTAGGCAGTGGTAAATTATCCGTTTCTGCATGACTTTGTAGTTAAATAGTAGTTAGCTTTTTTTTAGTTAATTTGTAATCGGAAAATGAAAGAAATTGTGAGCGCTTTTTTGTTACAGGGACTTTTCTAAATAATCAGCCCTTAAGGGGGTCTTCTCATTGAGCAACTTTTTTTTCGACTTTTTTTGCATTTATTTATAGCTTGGGTAGTTGTGAATATGCCCCTAAAAGGATTTTTTGAAATTCGAAATAGTTTAGAGGATATAGCCTTCTTTGTAGAGCAAGATCTGCGCTAAAACGAGTAATTTTTGCGTTGCTTCAAACTTTAAACGCGTTTATCTCGAAACCACGTTTTTCGAACTGGCGGCCATGATATCTCCAGTTCAACTAAATCGATTTTCATGAAACAAAGTGGAATCGACGCAGAATTGTCACCATTCTCGGGTGAACCTCGACCATAATTAAAAAAAATTTTTTACTGTTTTTTTTTTAACACTAAACTACAAAAAAAAAGCCCGAAATTGAAATTTTTTTTTTGAATGGCCGCCATTTTGTCAAAAAAAAAATCACAAAATTTAGCTTGAGGTTCACCCGAGAATTAAATCTATACTGATTATAACCCCGTTTTTTTTTCCATTTCGGACGCTCCGGTGACCCGAAATCGTGGCCGCCGTGACGGCACCTTTTTTTTCACCACCAACTTTGAAGTCTCATTTCTTTTTGAACAGCCCACGTATCGAGGCAAAACAATTTTTTATTTACTTTGAACCTTTTGTAATACAATAAATAAAAAAAGTTTTAAACAATTTTTTGCGTTTTCAAATAAGAATTTTTTTAAAAAAGGTCAAAAAAACGGGTTTTCAATGAGAAGACCCCCTTAAGAGAGGGGATTGGGAAAGGAGGATTTTCGCCCGGGCTCGAACTTTCTGAAGGGACCCACAATTGGCATGGGAGGTTTTACTATTTGGTCGCACATTTTTGTGCCCCCGGACCCAAAATTCTCTCTACGGGCTTGTAAATAATGAGCAAAACATTCAATCTCGATAATATGAACAATCTGGATACAATGAACAGGACGTGCAAAATTTAATTCACTCTATCCAGATTCGACTTTATTTAAAAAAGAAAATAACTTATTAGAATTATTTTCATGCGCACATCTTTCAAACACCAAATCTAAACACAAATGACTTCAATCGTCCCCTGTAGGACCTAAATCAACCAGTATGAAAGAAAAAGCACCTTAAAGTTAATGATTTTAGAGCTAACTATAAATTGGTTGATAAGTCATGCAGAAATCAACCAAAGTAAACAAAATATTATTTTCGAGCACGTTCTTTTTCAATGAACTGAGAGTGCGAAACAATTCCCAGAACTACGAAAACTCGAAACTTACTGAAAATTTAGTTAAATTTTTTTTTAATATCACGCGAAAAAATTGAGAGGGTATGTAATAAGAAAGAGTTCTACAAAATTTATGAAAGTTAAAATATCTTGAAAATCTTCAAACGATTTCTGATTTTCAATATATTCAACTTTACCACACACTGCGTATAAAACATTTGATCTCTCAAAATATTAAGCCCTATTAGTGACATTTTAAGCCATACAATGACCAGAGTATGTGAAAAATGAGAGAGATATTTGAACATGAACCAATCTGAAGCGTCGAATTTTAATATGAATTGTACACTCAAGGTATGCATGTCAATAATGAAAGCTAAAATTTCCTATTAGTTTTAAGTATTTTGTTGCGAAATTTTGTTCCAACTATGATACATAATTAACATAATTTCACTTTATATTTCAGGTATCGTCGTTATGTGGCAATTTTTAATGAAAAGCCACGATTTTCAATATAAAAATTTTTCGATACATACTTTTGGGGGAACCCATATGAATAGGGTTGCCAGTTCTTCGGGCCTAGAGGCCAATCTTCGGGTCTTCGGGCGATGCATGAATTTCTCCGGCTCAGATAATCTGACAGCAAGAAATATTGATTTTTGAGATTTTTTTAATCCTAAAAGAGCTGTGTAAAATTCTTTGTGTACGACCAGAGCGTGTGTACGACATATAATTTATGGAGAATACTTCTAGGATTGGAACAATTGCAAAAATTTACATCACTAACTATCATCTGATTTTATAGCCCATGAAAAAAGAAACAAGGCACAATATTTCTGTTTGATTAGCAGTTTTAGCTCAAAATAAAAACTATAAATAAATTAAAATGACTGAACTTGAATTCCAAAAGAGATGAGAAATATATGTGTTTACATCAGAATAGCACCATAACACCTTGTGGATAGAGCTTCTTGTCCTCAACTGTATTAAATGATCACTTAAACAATGAATATGTTATAAATAGACTAAAAAAAAGAGTCTACTGTAAGTTATTCCAAGCACGGAAGAGATGTCGTAATTTGCTGACATTCATATGAATGGAAGTCAGCATCAAAAGCCCGAAAAGGATGAAACTTCGAGCTTGTTTGATGATTTCCCTCAAATTCCACCCAATCTTTATTTGTCGTTTTTTGGTCTGTTCTTGAATTGAGAAATACGATTCATTAATTCTTAATAATCCCAGAAAATTGCTCAACATTATCTTATTTATCTTCAATCAACAATGAAAAAGGACCTTTTTCCCTTTTCCGTTCCGATAGGCTATCAAAGAACTTTTCATACGATCTTTAGATTTCATTTTTAACATTTCCTCAACTTTAAATGCTTTGGCAATATAATTAACATCTTTTTAGGCTCACTCTCACTCCCTTCATTTTTTTAAAAGTCCAATTTGTATTCTATTCATGTTGTCTTGGACCGAAGAACTCCGTTCACTAAATGTTAAAATGATTCAGCCACTTATGTCACTCTTTGTTTTTGGGATTGTTCCATTATTTCAAATCTTTTGCCAGCATGCGTCAATTGCTCAGGTGGTATATTCTTAATTAAAGGACCTTTTTATAAACGAGATAGTATTGCTGCAAATTTAGACCACAAATAACAACGGTCAGTAGACTGCTTTGCGGGTTCTGTAATAATGATTCTTGGGAATTTTAATTATGGAAAATTTCCAACTTAACGTTAAAATTTACTGACAAATTCTATCAGACCAATCCTTCCTTGAACGAATGCGTAGCGCACGTGCTGGTCGGCCATTGCTAGCTAGTTCGGGATAAATGGGCGGGGATCTTGCCTCCTTCAAGGAAATACGTATCGTATCTGTAAGCTACTATGAAAAGAACAAAATTTTTGAGTCGGTCATACTCGGAATAAAAACAAAACGAAACAATACCACTTCAATGGAAACCGAGATGTTATTGGCTCCAGCCAGTCTCTACCGCACCCTACCTTTAGTTTCATATGGCCATGTTACAAGAAACACCCTATTAACTTTACACTGCCTTGCCCAAGTTTAAGTGAATACAATTATTTCATTTTAACCAAAATATAACAATTCATTATTTTATTTCATTATTGAGAATAACAAATGTAATTATAACTAAGAAAGAGCTTTTACAAAATATTTTATTCACCACTTTAATTCAAAACAAAATCATAATTTATTTTTTTTTTCCAATTCTTTATGTCAATAATAGTATGTTTATTTTTTTTCGAATTTACAAAATATAAAAACAAATATTAAAAACAATGCAATAATTCCACATTGCGACACATAAATTAATTCAAAAGAAAAAAAATGAAAAGAATTTTACTAACAGATATTATATATGTGACCACTGTACGAGCTTGGCTTTTCTCACAGCCCAAAATTCTCAAATTCTCGCATGGGAGAAACACAAAATATAATTGAATTGCAACAAATATACCAACAACTAGCAGGAGAGAAATATATGTATATTTATATGTAGGTAGGTATTATATTCTTTTGTTTTACTTACATTTCGAACTATTTTTTTTACTAACAGCAATTGTCCAGCGACACGACGAAAGGCCTTTCTCGTTGCTTTGACGACGAGCTGTGCTTTAAAACAAACTAAAAACTAAAAAAAAATTAGCTTACTCGTGGTATATTTTTTTTTCTTATATCATTTGCGCTTCTTCTTTCTCTTCTTTTTCTTTCTTTCTTTTTTTTCACTTGATCTAATATGTACTACATGGCTAACTAATATAATGAAACATAAGTTAACTAAAAATTCTTTTTTTTTTCCTTTTTTTTTATATATTTATAATTTAAAATTCATAGTTAAGGTTTATGATGAAATCCACGACATTCGCGTTGCGTAAACTCTTTAGATTTCTCAAAGACGGCGTATCTCTGCTATTATTGAAGATTGCAGGCTGGGGAGGATAAAAGTGATGCTTTTACGAAAATAAACGACTCTTCCAAAAATTCCGGATCAATTTAGGCGCTTGACGACACAAAGGTTTTTTTTTTCTTTCTTTTTTTTTCGACAGTGTACTTCTCGGACAAAATTCCAAACGTAAATTATATCGTTTCTATTATACCTTTTCCGAAGGAAAGGGTATATTAAGTTTGGCTCGGAGTATGTAACATGCCAAAGGAGTCGCGATAGATATAGACATATATATATATTCTTGATCAGGGTGACAACAGGAGTCGATCTAGCCATGTCTGTCTGTCTGTCTGTCTGTCTGTCGGTCACACTTTAGTTTTTCGTAATTAACTCCTAAGCCATGAAAGATATCATATATTATATATATATTTTCAATTGTTTGAAGAATCGGTAAGTAAGAAATAATTAGGGGTTAGTTTAAAAAACGAATTTTGATCTTCTTTTAATAACAGAAATGCATTCATTGGGAAAAAGACATATATGGCTTGTGGGTGAAATGATTAATATTTTGAAAATATTATGATAATATGGGGTTGATTTTAGCTTTAAATCGATTGCCATGAAAAAGACGTCAATTTGAAATTTTGGAAAACAAATTGCCTGTTATGTTAACAGTGAACTGTTCAAGTTTAAGCCTTTATGTAGGCAACATATTTTTTCACCACTGTGTACAGTAATATTATAGGCTATAACTGTAGAACCGTAAGTCGAAAATTCTTAGCAATGGTCTTAAATTATTTACAACTTAGCTATCTCTTATACTACATCATTACTTTTGTTCATTTTCATAGTATCTTTAAAAGTTATGAAGCCTTTTGTTATGAGATTTACAAAAATTTTCCAAAAAAAATTTAATACATGACTTCAAATTGACCAAAAAAATGCCAGACGTTACGTTTTCTGTACACCAAATTAAAGTTTCGATAGCTCTGTTTTGTAGCGATGACTCTAGGACTCAGAAAATGTTTACTTTTGATAGATTTATGCTGAAAATCAAAAATCTTCATAAAAGCCTGATTTTTATGGAAAAATCGACGAGAGCTACCTCTAAACCATCTTCGAAAAATCTGGAAAAAATCTCAAAAATACTTCACCACATAAGCTTTGAAATAAAGCGTGTGCAAAATAAAAAAAATTTTTTTTGGGACACCCTAATAAATAGTCTTTTTCAATTTAAACATACAAAAAGTCTTTTTAAATTAAAAAGCAATGTTCCATTTGTTTCGTTTCATTTAAACTTTTTATATTTTAAGTCAGCTTAAAGCGACTGAAGACTCCGACTCTCTTTTCTCACTACTTGATTCTCGCCTTTTATATCCTCTCAATAGCATCGGATGACTTTTGGCGCGAACATTTTTGGCACTTTTTCATTGCACACTAATGCAACTGCATCCCGTTAGAATCGACTATGTTCGTAAGCTAGACTTAAGCTATGCCAGGGAAAAGAGTGCCAAGGGTAACTGAGTAAGAGCAAAAAGGACAGAAGACAGTACAAGACTCACTGCGGCAAATTTTTTTTTTAAATGAACAGTGGCGCGTGTTCGATAAAATTGTACTAAAATTGAGTACATTACACTGGTCTACTCTTCGTTTTGCAAAGGTAGTGATTCAAAAAAAAAATATCAAAAAAAATATCATAACAGTTCGCCTATCGAAACAGCCGATCAAAATTATAGTTGAATTTGTCGCACAAATGGACGATCAAAGGCCATTTAAATGAAATACGAAAGTTGAAATGCGAATAATTTTTCATATGATTGCACCTATGTACTTACTAAAATGCAGGCAAGGACTTCCAACATCGGTGTCAATTTTCGCCAGCCAATTGATATTGTTCTCCCCTAATATATATTTTTTATAGCTGTCAAACGTCTGATCATGACCATCCAGTGTTGCCAGACGGAGAAGTCTGAATTATGGTCAGACCATCTAATGTGTGCAATTGAGCGCGAAACCGAATGTAACATACTTAGGCATCAAGAAAACATACGATGACTGTTTGTTATTGTGTCACTGTTCCGCACGTGTGACTTCCAATAATATGGAAAGAAAATAGCAACGAGGAAATGTTTATTGAAAGCGAAATGTTTTTGTTAGAACCAGGCAGAAAGATGTATAAAAAAAATTGATAATATGAATTGTAAGTAAAAACACAAAATGGTATTGATTGTTTATTTTGGAGATCAACGCAATAAAAAATTTCTATGCATTTTGAACATCCTGTAAACAGTCTTACTGAGGCATTTTTATACCCGACACACTCTGTGTCGAGGGTATATTGCGTTTGTGTGGTTGTGTAACACCCAGAACCAGTCGAGATAGACCATACAAAATAAATATAGAAATGATCACCGTCACCAGGAGATTCGATTTAGGCATGTCCGTCCGTCTGTCTGTATACAGTTTTCTTATCGAAGGAGTTGAGCTATCTTTTTTTGGTAAATTTGTTATGGAAATTTGGTATGCGTGCTTTCGGGGACATGAGTAAGAACAAGTTCGAGAATGGACCCGATCGGACCATTTTTAGGGGTACCTAAAACTTATTTTATAATTGGAAAAGTGGGCGTGGAAAAGAGGCGGTTTTCATAAAGAAATTTAACAAAAGTCGGTATATGGGGCCCCTTATGGCCTTAAACACCTCTTGGTATAAAAAATTATTTGAACATGTGTGTCTGTGTCGGGTATTCTATTGTCAGGCTCGCCCACACCCTTACTTGTTTGTAGTAAAATAAGATAAACTATAGGGAAACGTTCCTGAAAGAATTAAAAATTGAAATGCTCCTTTTTATTTTTAAACTAGTTCACTTTAATCACCATCGAAGGACGCTTCAAGTGCCAAAAGAATTTTTTGCTATACAGCTTTCATGATATCAATCAACCATAAAAAAATAGTCACTGGGCACAATGCCAGGTGCGAGCTTAATAATAGATAAATCATTAATTTTTCAAAAATCGATTCTTCCTTGATTCTTTTTTATTTAATAATTTATTTATTCATTTATATATTTATTTGTCGAAATCGACATGCTCGTGTCTCATATCCGAGTCATATCGAGGCAACCTCTTCTCGGAAGACCATAACAGCAACTGCTGCCCTAGAGTAGAGAGAGTTCACAGATATTTATTCGAGAAATTGGTGTGAAGGAGCACAAAAACTTAACAGAAACACAACTACAGATGCAGAAGTGCTTGGAGGACGACATTACATAGAACACAACAGCAATGGACTGGTAATATTTTCACGGTCATTTAAACATTTCGGAGTTGCATGTTAAGCAACAGATGTATAACAGAGTTCTGTTAATTCAAAGCTGTTAGAAAAACTTTAAACATCATTTGTTCTGTTTGTATTGCATATATAACATATATTATATATGCCTATTTATGCCTCTCAGGCATATTCTGCTTCAGGATTTCTATCATTATCACTCAATATGTGCAATTAGTAAATTGCGACTCACCTTTTATCCTAATTAAGACACTTTTTGTCCCTTTTTCATATGTTCTTTTCAAGTTCTTTTAATTACTGACATTGAATCCTTTTGTGTTCGCGATTGCGAAATGATTAATGTCTTATTTTCGTCTACAAACTCACAATTAGGGATTTTAAACGCCATTCTTCATGGTTATTGTTCTAAGGTATCTTAAGGATGTGGTCTTTCAACTTTAATGAAAACGTTTGCAACGGAGCCTCCATTTTCAATTTCAATTTATTATTATTATTATATTTAAGTTCCTAGTGTGACAAGATGACAAATCTTAAAATACACTAATCATAAAACCAAGATAGGGTAGGTAACAACCTGAATCGAAACACTGTAATGCTTATAAATAAATAAATAAATACATGAATGACTATATATAAACTAATTTAACTAATTTAATTTTAATCGAATTTCTTGCTTGAATTTGATTGTGCTGCTAATTTGTTGTGTCTTTTTATCCAAAGAATTCCAGAGACGAGTTCCGTGGATAAAGAAGTGTCGCTCAGAAATGGAGCATGTATGCTTTAAGGGAACTGTATTATTGTTTCGCAGAGATCTTGTGAATCGAATCCTATTAAAAAGATAAGAAGGCTCTTGACAAAATATTATTTTGTGCATCAATTGGAGGACCCTGCTTATAAGTAGGGCTTCGAAAGAGAGATTGTTGATGCGAAATGCAAAGTCTGAAACGTGATCATTTCTTGCAAGATTAAAGACATATCGCGCAACGTTATTGTAGCAGACTTTTAGCTTACGTGAGTGTACAGCGTCTGCGTTGGCGAAGGCCTCACAGCCATATAGCAACACAGGTAATATGTAGGATTTTGCAATGAGTAGCCTTATATTCATTGGCGTATAGTATTTTGTGGACCATAAACATCCTAACATGCCGGTTACCTTTCCTACGGTGCAGTTAATGTGATCGTTCCAATTAAGCGTATTGTTGAAAATAAAACCTAGATTTTTGGCTTTGCTTACATATTCAATAACAGAGTCGTTGATTTTGATTGGCGGCAGCAGCAATGTATCCATAGATTTTTTGTATATTAGCATACATTTCGATTTATTTGGATTTATTTTTAGCTTGTTGGATCTCGCCCAGGAGCTTACTTGCTGTAGTTCACTATTTAAGACACTAGCACTTTCTTGCATATCGCTTTTATCACCTGATAAGTATAACTGGATGTCATCAGCATACATGTGGCAAGAACACGCTTTCAAAACCAAAGGAAAATCATTAACATACACCGAGAACAAGAAAGGGCCTAAGACTGAGCCTTGCGGAACACCTTTTGATACAGGAAGAAGGTCAGAGAAAGACGAGCCAGAACAAACTCGTTGGGATCTGCCTGTCAGATAAGACGAAATAAGTTTTACGGCTTCTGCGGAGAATCCGTAACAATCTTTTAACTTTTTGCAAAGGATATTGTGGTCAAGAGAGTCGAAGGCTTTGGTGCAGTCAAGAAGAACCAGCCATGTAGGTTTGTTTGCATCCAGGTTTATACGAATATCTTCGCATACATCTAGGATGGCGGTTGTACAACTCCGCTTAGGGCGAAAACCAGACTGTCGGTCCGTTAACAGCGAGTTGGTTTCAAAATACTTCGCCATTTGCTTGTAAAGCAGGGTTTCGAATGCTTTGGCAAGGTAAGGCAATATAGCAATCGGCCGGAATTCATTTGCTGCTTTATGAATAGGGATAATTTTTGCGGTTTTCCAGGCCTTCGGAAATATAGATTTCGTAAAAATTGTGTTGAATATATGAGAGATAAATGGTAATAGTCTAATCAATAAGAATTTAAGGAACCTAGGGTGTATTCCATCAAGACCAACAGAGTTGGATTTAATGGAAAGCAGAGATGTAAGGACGTCACAGTCGTTCACACAATGGAGGTTGAAGCTCTCACAAATGTTTCGCTCAGGGTTTGGCAAGGCTTCGAAAGGAAGTTGGCTGTCACTATCAATACCGCCTATGAATTGTCGATTTAACTCGTTGAGATCTGAGTGGATTTCTTGGGAATGTGTTTTCTTCAGCCCTATTTCTCTAATGGTACGCCATTTAGCGTTGGAGCTGGTTGCAGTGGCAAAACGTTCAAAAAAATGTTGGGTTTTTGCTCTTTTTATGGCACTAGTCGCAAGGTTTCGCAATGTCCGAAATTCTGAGTAGATTTCAGGCACTCTGTATCGTTTCCATCTGCAATAGGCCGTGTCACGCTTCTGAATAAGAAGTTTCAATTCATGGTGAAACCACGGTTGACTTGTGTTGCTAATCCTCCTTTTCTTGACAGGTACATATTTAGCGAAGAGGTCAGCGACATTTCTATTAAAGAAGCAAATTTGATCGTCTACTGAAAGCATGGAGTAAATGTCAGACCAATTAATTCTTTGAGTTTCAGCGTCAAGAGCTGAAGAGTCAATGTGATTGAAGTCAAGATACGTAAGTGTTTTGTCAGATTTAGGCTTAGGACAATCGAGAGTCGGAAAAATGAGATCATGTCTAGAGAAGAAAGGAACCGATAGCTGGTCATAAAATCGAACATGTTTTTTGTCATTGGTAAAGAATACATCAAGAAGAGTGCTTGTAGTGGAGGTAAAGTGGGTGGGGACGCATACATTCACAGGAAAAAGGCCAAGATGAGAAAGACTTTGTGGGACGTAGCTATTTTTTAGAAGGTCACAGTTAAAGTCCCCAGTGACTATAACCTTTGGGTATCTCAGTGTTATTTCCCCGAGGGAGTCAGCCAGCGTGCCAATGTCAATGTTGTCACGTGGCCTATACACAACTCCGACAAGTGTTTTTTGCCCGTGGATAGTTATTTCAATAAAAATGTATTCCATGTTCTCATTATCACTATTTTTTAAAACCAGATTACAGTTTAGATTGTTCTTAACATAGATAGCGACGCCACCTGCATGGCTCAAGCGATCAGAGCGAAATGTGGTATAGCCGCGCATGGCAATAAAAGAGTTCGAAAGAGAAAGATTGAACCATGTTTCAGATACACATATAATATCAGCAGACGAACCCTCGAATGTGTGTCTGAATTCATCCATTTTGTTCCTAAGACTCTGCGAATTAATGTGACATACATGAAGCCCTTGTTTTTGCCTACTGAATACGTTTAGCATCGTGCACACACTCCCTCCGGAACTCATCGCACTATTTCGAGATAAATACATAAGGGATATAAGAAACACTCCTAGCAGCACAATCAAGCATATACAACATAAAAAACATGACACAAAAATTAAATCTTAACTTATAAATAGTACACATAAATTTCAACTTAGAGATAAACGTTAATATTATAAGAAAACAAATAAGCGAGAAAATGGTTTGTTGGGAAATGAAACAGATAATTAAGAGAACATTTCTAGTCACGAAAAAATTGTTGCTCAGTTCTAGCGCAGTGTACTAGTTCATTAAGCATTTCAATAGAAGTAGCTTCGGTCGAATTATCACCGAGAGAGCGCTTTACATATACGCGGCCTCTCAGAGTGAAAACGGCACACAGGTGTCGACTGCGCTTTAGATGAACGGCAGCATTGAGAATTTGTTTCCTCGTTTTCGTCAGGCACTCATTTATGTAAATAGGCGTAGCAGCATCAAGTCCAACATGACTAAGTAAGAGAGTTGAGTTATTCTGCTTCCGAAATTTAGCAGCTTCTCTTAAGACTTTGGCCTTATCAGCTGTTGACTTCAGTTTTACAATGACTCCGGCGTCGGTGACAAATTCGCGATCATTTTTTACGTTTTTAATGCGGAAAATGCGATTTATAGCAATGTCGCTGCAGTTGATGGTGGTGCATAAAGTGGAGAACATTCCATTTAGATTTTCGCTCTCATGTGCAGGTATGCCACGTATAATTAGATCACAAGCGACCGAGTTTTCTTCGAGTTTTGTTAGCTCAGTACGCAGTGCTTTAGCATCAATGTGTGTGGCTTCCAATCGATTTATACGACTTTCCAATTGTGCTTGACTTTGACAAAGTTCGTTGACAGTGTTGTTTTTAGAAGAGATATTTTCCTCAAGCAATGAAGTTCGGACACTTAATTTCTGAACCTCAGATGATAAGGCAATGAAGTTCTCGTCAAGCTTGGATAATTTGGCAAACAAATCTTCAAAATTCTTAGTGATCATATTGGTGAGAGTGTCAAACCGGGCATTTACGGATCCAGTCGGCGAATTACGAACAGCATTAGATGATAGAGCTAAGGGAGAGCGCTCGGTCGCTAGGTTGTTGTTGGTAGTTTTTCGTGACAATAGCAAATTGGGAGAATGAGACGAGCGAGATGGAGCTGAGGTTGACATTTTCGATGAGCGAGTTGACATCTTATTGATGTCAGCTGTGTTTTGTTTATTTTCTGGCAGCATTTCGTGGAAGGCGCTCACTTTTCAATTTGGAGAGTTTTTTGTTGTTATTTTATTATTGCTAGTCTTTTGTTTTTGTTGTAATTTTGTAATAGCTAGCTTTTTGTTTTTGTTTTGAAATATTTGATTTTAGCTTTGAGTTTAATTTACTGATCTTAACTGAACACTATACAGAATTTTTATGCAAATGACAAACTTGTAACTTATTAGAGTTTCAAATTCAATTTAGTGCAAATTTACGATTTTAATACTGTCTTTTTAGCAAAATTTGAGGAGCACTTTAAAACACGACCGGTTAGGTTCAAAGGTTACTGCCTTTAGGTTTTGTTAATTTCCAACGCCCCTACGTAATGCGTTAAAGCCGCACTCATTAATTCAGTCATAAAGAATTTGTTCTTCTTTACTCTCAATGACAGTTTTTTTAGGGCTTACGGATCCGTTATTTACAATAAGACATTGCTCATACTAAACCGGTAGCGCCAGAACTAAATTTTTGCATAACAGGAAAACTGCGAGTATTTGCGGCTTTTGTGCTAAATACATTATTTGAAAAAATGTCAATTAAGCTTTTAGGAATGCTAAATTACTTTACGAAAAATATTTTTGAATGAATCGAAAAAACAACGAAATATATTCATGCTGATATATTCTCGAACAAAACAATAATAAACATATCCTTAAGAAATCCTTGAAGGTTGAATACTTTTGACTTTTTCGGTGTATAAAAAGCTTTTACTTTGACAAACGAATATGACAAGAGTTAACAAGTAAGAAAGCTAAAGTCGGTCAAGCCCGACTTTGAAATACCCAGCGTCCCGACGTTATGAGCGCACTATGTTTTGCTTCTCTATTTGTGGGCGTGGCAGTGGGAGGGCCACATACATTATTTTCCTACACCTTTCATTCGCCTTGGTGAACCCATCTTTCGAATTTGAAGCTTCTACGCTTTTTCATTTAATTTTTCATTTCATTTTCATTTATTACTAGTTTTCCATTAGTACGTAAGATTCGCAATCTTTTAGGTGCACATATCGTCGCCTTACTTCCAAAACCTCGTATCTACAAAAATGCTGTTTTTCAGAAAACGAAAAAAACTGATTATCTTACGTAAATTTCACTTTATTAACGATTTTACTTTTTTAAACCATAGCTAGGATATTTACTGAAGACTCTGAACTGAGTTTACGGTACGAAGCTCACTAAAGAAGTAGCACTGGCTGATTTTGTCACTTACGTGTTTTTGGTCCTTTAGAAAATTACAAATGTTGTTAGTTGCGAGGTTTTGTGTGAACTAAAAAAAGACGTGGCTTAAAGTTTTCATTTCTTTTTAATGTAACTTAAAGCAAATATTTGGAACATAAAAAGAATAAAAATAACAATTTGAACTTAAATTCAATTATTTCAGTGAAAATATATGAAAAAAATTTGTCGTATAATTTCCCAATCTGCCACTTTGGTAAATATGAGCACTACAAGAGCTGTATTTCTTTAGATACGCCACTGGTTTCATCTTAACTATAATTGCAGCCTAAATTTGCTTTTTCGCTTTTGTGTCTCTGTTTAAACCGGGACATTGAGACAACATACCCAACAAGCAAGATAGGGAAATCTGACCAGCATTAAGTCCATTCGACCTAGTTTGGTTGAATTTTCCCTATTTTTGACCGTTTTTTTTGCCTTATAAATTGCCTGTCTTTAAAGTCTTTTTTTCAAGGTATAAATTAGTTAAATTCTACCTTTGCGATGCCTTCAAAGTCATTTCAACTTTTAATAAAATTTTTGGTTGAAAAAATGTTAAAAATGCCCTCCTTAATGCCTTAGAAGTGACTTGACTTTGATTTCGAAATTATCTGAAGTTTTTAAGGCATATAAACCAAATTTTTACCTTAAATTCAAGTATCAAGTCAGTTTTACTTTAAAGGCTATATTAAGGCAAAAATTGACTTATTTTATTGGATACTTCAACGTATAAGTCGAGTAGTCTTGATTTTTCGACCTTAAAGTCAAATTGTCGATTAGGACGAAATAAGTCAAACTAAAAAAATCATATGCCCTGTTGTGCCCTATATTTGCCCAATTCATAAGAGCGTGAATGTTTTTGATCTAACGTAGCGCCAAAGAGCATGATGCTCTCAGCTCTCACTGCGCAAATGACGTCACGTCAGAACTTCTCATATGACGCTGATGTTGTTTTGAGTGTAACTCAAGCCAATTTTTGTGTTTTATTTATGTTTATTTTTATGTACAAATGCAGTAAATTTGTGTTTTATTTCAAATATTTAAAATTACAATAAGGGTCCTCATGGAACGCAGCTACACCGTGTAAACTGAGAAAAGTTAATAAAACTGTCAAATTTTGTATGAAATTTTGACTTTTTTACTTACTTAACTCAGTTTACACGGTGTAAATGTTTTGCATGAGACCCCTTAATGTTTTTCTTTTTTGAAAATAGTAGGTAATGTTTTCAATATTTTTCTATAGAGTAAAAAAGACATATCGTTAGCTTAATATAGATGAATTTCGTAGATGGTCATATCATATACAGGCATGCTCTAGAATCTGAATTCATTTCGACTAAAAATTCAACTTGAAATGCACAAATATTTTGAAGGATTACATTTTAAACCGAAAACAGTTTTATGGGAAATATAAAATGGTTAAACAATTTTACAGTATTCAATTACTTAGACTTTCTTATAATAACTACATTAAAAAGTCAAAACTACAAATCTTCCTCTTTTATTCAGTTATTTTTTTTCCTGTAAAATACTGAAAATGCATGTTACGCCCTTTTTATATTAAGCTTATATTTAAGTATGCTCCTCCGTCTGTTCATTTGTCCGTCTGTTCATTTGTCCGTCTGTCTGTCTGTCTGTCTGTCTGTAAGAGAATACATTTATTATTTTCCAAAGTAAAAAGTTTTGAGTTTTTTATGCATTAATTCAAACATAAATATATGCCCAGTTTGTTGACCGGGACCAAAACTCAATTTAGTTAAATCTCGGCGTAAAATACAACAAAAAAATAGGATTTTTTAATTAAATCGTTAGTTAAATGAGGAGCTTAGGAACAAAAGGTGACATTTACGTGTTTGGAGTTTTTGGGTTTTTCATTTTTATACGACTCAAAAGGTTGACTTTTATCATCATCCGGTAAGATTAGTTTAAAAAGTTACTTGCTTCGAAGAAAAATGAGCTTGAAAAGCTGCTTCTGGGGCAAAAAGTTACTTTTTAATATTTAATTTCTCAATTTACTCAAAAAAATAAAAAGTGCAAATGTCACCTTTTGTTCCTAAGCTCTTCAAATATAAAAATAAAACACAAAAGTTCCCTTGATTCACATGCAAGACAACAACCACGTCATGAAAAACTCCTTCATGACGTCACGCCATATCTCTTTCTATTTGCGCTAAATGTACATTGCACGCACGTGATTGTGAAATGTCGAGTATTTTGGCGGAATATTTACTTTCAAGGCGATTTAAAGGCAAAACGCCGAATTAGGTCGAAATGTCTCTAGAATGCCTCAATAAGTTAGAATACCTTATGGAATTTGACCTATTTGGTTAAGAAAACAAGGATATTCGACTTTGTGGTCCATGTTTACGTTCTGCCATCTTGTTTCGTATTTCAGTTTGCAAATTCTTCTTCTCAATCAGTTTCAGTATGAAAAAAAAATTTTTTAAAATAAAATTTTCTTTTATTCTTTTTTTCAAATAACATAAGTAGTTGCTAGAATTTTCATTCTTTCATTCATTGCACTATGTGTAAATACATATTAATAAGTAAGAAATTATTATACCTATATCTTTCTCTTTTTCTCTACTTGAATTCATTAATTCATAAGCCCAGTTTAGGTGAAAATTTCGTAATTTCGACGTCCTTTTGACTTCTTTTATACTTTTTTTGGTCGAACTGCATTCTTAACTCCCTAACTTTAACAACTAAATGCCTTATTATGCCCTATTATTACTGCCAATCGACTTCCATTCTATTCCCCACTTTCGACGAATCAACGTCGAATGGACGTAATTTTGCTTTATTTAGGTCAGGTCAAACAAATAGTGTGCCCTTAAACGCAGTCGAATCGACTTATTTTCGACCTATTTTGTTAGTTGGGTAAGTGCATAATTCCCCAGTAGAAAATATCGCACTGAAACCATCAAAGGCATGCTATGATATTGAGAGTTATTGAAACTATAAGCTCTTTCGGTTGAAATGCCCTCTTTTTTATTTATTTTTATTTTGTTTCATATTGATAAATTATTGACTTAATTATTGCTAAAGACATTTCCTACTTGGTTACATTTTATTGTTTAGAGATGTTATATTCTAACCAAAAACAAATTTGCCGTTTAAATGTCATATGAGCCACTTCAAGTTTATTTATAGAACAATAATTTACATATACGAGGTTTTAGAAGGAATTTTAAGGTAAGCTTGCAGATACGAGGTTTTAAAATATGTTCATTCATCAATGATCAACTTAAGAATAAATAATAATATTCAGAAAAAAAAGATAGAAAATAAGAAGATAAGATGAAAAAAGAAGTATAAGAGTAGGTATGTAGTAATTAATTAATTATTAATTAATATAATATATGCCAGTTGTATGTGAAAAAGGAAGATGAAGGAAAAATAAAAAATAAAAAAAAAACTAATTTTATTTGAGAAGGGATTTTTTTTTTTTACATTTAGACTAAAGAAAAAAGTGAAGTGCTTTTAAAATGAAAGGAAGACTATAAAGTGATGCGAAATAGAAGTAGAAGTGAGGCAGTAGCTGAAAAGGGACGAAAATTATTGTTATGTAAGTAGGTACATAAGTATCTTCCCAGCAAACATTTACGCTTACTAAACAATTGGAAGTAACTTGCGCCCGCAAACAAAATGCTTGGATCCAAGTGTTGGAATTTATTTGGAATTCAAGTGTAAATAACCAAAACGGCTCCCTTTTTATTCAATTGGATTTCAGATTGGAACACATATAAATCCAAGCAATCGAATTAAATATTTTCCAAGCCTAAACAAGCAGTACCAATCCGATGTAGGCGGGTTCAATCCCCGCTGCGGCGAGGGTTTTTTTTTTTTTTTTTTGAATACTTAGGTAGATAATATAACATTTAAATAATATTTCAAAACTTAGAGGAATATCTAGCTTTCATCCAAACATTTAAAAAAAAAAAATTTTTTTTTAAAGCACATGTGTATGCATTACGTTTCTGACGACCGGATATGAACCTAAATTTATAACTGCCAACTTTCTTTCTCCCCCTCTAAGTGTATCAAATTTTACCACAGATATCTTTCTACGTCCCAATTTGTCCACAATCTTTTTTCGCCCGCGACAGGAATCGAACTCGAGCCCTCCAGGTTACAAATCGCAACACGCTCCCATTACGCTACCGAGAGATCTCATTCGCGCGTGCTAGAATTAATTAATAAATTTAACGTTCGAAAAAATCGAACTGTAGACACCTCGTATGTATGTACGATGTATGTACGGATTTGCGAAGTACTTGAGAAATTTAACGTTTCCCAAACACATTTGGAAAGCGTTTGGGAAATGTTTGCGAATTTAATATAGCACATATATGCTTGGAAAAAGTTTGGAAAATTTCTTGGAAACAAATGAATAGTAAGCACCTTTGTAAAAAGCTTATGCAAATGTTTGCTGGGCGCTCTCTATTTGATAGTGTCCGACCGAAGGTTCGGCTTCGGTAATCGGCATAATCGGCCAATTCTTAATCTTCGGCTTCGGCTTCGGCTGGAAAAAGCCGAATATTTTTGCCGAATATTTTTGCATTTTAATGGAAATAAAAAAGTCACGATAGATTTTCAATTGCCGTAAATTCACACTTTGTGAGCGACTAAAGCGAAAGAATTTAGAGAAAATTTGAGCGGTTTTTTTTTTGGTGCTTGTCAAATGAATAAAGACTGATTTTGTTTCCTTACTGTAAAATGTTTTGCAATCGGCTTCGGCCTTCGGTCTTCGGCCGAAGTCTTCAACTCTGCCGATTGTTCGGCTTCGGCTTCGGCTAAAAATCCACCTTCGGTCGGACACTACTATTTGATTTTTTTATTTCATTTGGTAGATTGTTCCACAGACGAATAGCGTGTATGAAAAAGAATCGAGAGGAATTTTAATATGTATATCGCGGAATGATGAGATTGTTAGATCGGCTTGAGTTGCCGAAGCGGAGCTGACTGTATAAAAAGTTTGGTGATTTACTGCTGATTATTTTATAAAGAAACAGACAGTTTCTCACCGCGATATAATTTTCTATGTATCTGCTGAGAAATTTACAGCACCAGTAGCTTATGTGCTCATATTTCTTTAGTCCATAAACGTATCGCACTATAAAATTATAGGCTAGCTGCAGCTTGTGGTTTGATTCAGAGTCAAATTTGCAATAAACAGGACTAAAGTAAGATATTAAAGGCAGGAGAAGTTGTTTAGCTAATCGATACCTGATTTCAACAGGCGTGTAGCACGCAGTTTCTCGTAAGTTACGAAGGCAGTGGAAAATTTTACTTACCACATTGTTGACATGATCAGAGCAAGTTAGTTTTGAGTTAATAATGACACCCAAATTTTTAGCTTTTCTGACGTACTTAACTATATCATCGCCGACATAAATGGAGGGTAAATCATATGTGCATCAAGTTAGCTTGCACTTTTTCGAATTTCCCGAAAAAAATTATTGTGCTGTAATGTGCCCAGTTTGTGCTATCATGTGCCGTTTCGAAAAAAAAAATTCCTCAAGGGATGCCATTTTTATGAGGAGGTCCTTTTTTTCGAATGGCAAATCATTAAATGATGTGCTGATGGTCGGGCCTACATTACAGAATGACCTGGCGACTGTATTACATCGTTTCCAAATGCACTGCTATGCGCTTATAGCCGATATTGCCGCCATGTACCGGCAAATTAAGGTGTGCAAGCCACATACGGACTTTCAACGCATCGTATGGCGAAAATCTGAGGACGATCCGATACAAGACTATCGTATATTGCGTGTGATCTATGGTGTCGCCTCAAGTTCACATCATGCTGTACGCGCGTTGCAGCAAACTGCGAAACAACAAGAGAAGCAATTTCCACTCGCCGCCGCAGCGATCATAAATGATTTCTACATGGATGACCTGCTGACGGGAGCTACCACTGAACACCAACTCAAAGCACTTCGCAAGGAGGTAACAACCATATTATCCACAGGATGCTTTGAGCTTCGAAAATTCGCATCGAACTCTTCGCAAACTATGATCGATATACCGCATGAGCACAGAGAGTTCAATCGTACCCATTTACTCGCTGACGAGGATAACATTGGAGCACTGGGTATTCGGTGGAATGCTCAACACGATTATCTTCATTTCGAAGTCGATTTGCAGTCTGCACCTAATACATTCACCAAGCGAACGCTATTGTCAGACTCGTGCCGTCTTTTCGATCCAATTGGTAAGTTGTCACCAGTAACCTTAGTTCCAAAAATACTATTTCAGAAAGTTTGGCAACTTTCACTCGACTGGGAAGACGAAGTGCCACACTGCAAAAGGTCACAATTGTTACAGCAAAGGCAAGAGCTGCAAACACTCTCTCGCTTAAAAATACCCAGATGGCTTGGAACAGGGTGCGATGGAGCGTCTACTGAATTACATTGCTTCGCCGACGCGTCAGAAATGGCGTATGCTGCAGTCATTTACGCACGCACACGATATTCAGATGACAGTATACACGTTCACATGGTCTCTTCAAAATCCCGAGTGGCTCCATTGCGTACAGTTTCCATCTCTCGGCTGGAACTGTGTGCCACGGCGTTAGCTGCCGATTTAGCTGATCAAGTCAAACGAGCTTTAGCTTCGACCGTGCAAGCTGTTTACGGGTGGACAGACTCGAAAAACGTTTTGGCTTGGTTAAAGGCACATCCAAGTAAGTGGAACGTTTTTGTAGCCAACCGCGTAGCGAAGGTTCAGGCTATTATTCCTTCCGATAACTGACAGTATATATCGACAAACCAGAATCCAGCCGACTGTGCCTCTAGGGGCATGCGTGCTTCAAAGTTATTGGCACATGATCTTTGGTGGAACGGGCCGGCTTGGTTGCAGCAAGATGTTCATCATTGGCCAACAACTCATCAAAAGTTCGCTACCGAACAAGAACGAAAGCCAACTAAAGTTTTAGTTCACACCGCTTCTACGTCATCATTCATCGACGACATGATGCAGCGTTATTCATCGTTTTCTAAACTTAAACGTATTACCGCTTATCTACGCAGACCATTCGTAAACAAACAACGTTACACTAAGCAGATGTTACCCATTTCCGGATTTCTTGGCAGCGCCGAACTCCGTTGGGCTGACGAATTTTGGATAAAAGCATCTCAATCTACAAATTATCATGAAGAGATTAATTGCTGTTCGAAGGCAAAACCTGTCGCCTTGCGGAGCCCAATCGCACGATTAAATGTGTTTTTAGATGAAAATCACATTTTACGAGCTGGTGCTCGCTTACGAAGATCCAGTTTGCCTATCGCAGCAAAGTTCCCGATAATTTTGTCATCGAAGTCACCTATCGCCCTGATCATTATTAACGATTTACATAAGTCGCTACTGCACGCGGGTCCATCCTTAATGCAATCGGCTCTACGAAGAAGGTTCTATATTATCGGCGCACGAAATTTGGTGCGTAAAGTTTATCGAAGCTGTCTAACTTGTTTGCGTTTTTCGACTACTAGGCAACAACAAGCTATGGCTGACCTGCCTTCTGTAAGAGTTAATCAAGCTCGTGCGTTCTTCACCACCGGCGTCGATATGGCCGGACCGTTCAACCTGAAATTTTCTCATGGCAGAGGTGCAAAATCGGTCAAAGGATACATCGTAGTATTTATATGCATGGAGACTGGAGCTATGAATCTTGAGCTCACGCCCGATTTGTCTACTCAATCATTCGCTCGAGCCTTGAAGCGACTCGTCTCTCGTCGTGGGTATTGCCGCAAGTTCATATCTGACAACGGAACCAATTTTGTTGGCACCGAGCGAGAACTTCGCGCAGTCTTCCAGCAAGCGATGACAGACGAGGCCTTTCAAAGTTATATCGCTAACGACTATATCGAATGGCAGTTCAACCCCCCTAGCGCGCCTCACATGGGTGGCTACTGGGAGGCTGCTGTCAAGCGCACTAAATTCTTCCTAAAGCGTGCCATCGGCGACCATCTGTTAACGTACGAGGAATTTTACACCGTTTTGGTCGAAGTCGAAGCTTGTGTGAATTCACGCCCGCTGTGCCCGCTTCCTGATGATGAAACTGGGTATGATGTACTTACGCCTGGCCACTTTCTTGGTACCTTTGAGCCTCCCAAGAGCATTCCAGAACCCGAAACCATTTCGTTCAAGGGCAGCATGTACGAACGCTGGCAGCTATTGTCTCACATTCGCAACTTTTTCTGGCGCCGCTGGCATTCGGATTACCTGACAACGCTACAACGCCGTGCTAAGTGGCTGCGTTCAAATCAAAATCTAAAAATCAATGATCTTGTTTTAATCAAGGACGATCGTACGCCACCAACAAAATGGCAAGTAGTAAGAATTTTTAAATGCTTCCCTGAGGATGATGGAATGGTTCGAGTGGTGGAAATAAAAACTCCTAGCGGAACACTTACTCGTCCAGTTGTTAAAGTGATACCATTGATAAAGGGCGCTGATTAAATAAGATTTATATTTGTGCTATCGCTCTCAAATTCATTCCAATCAAGCAGTCGTTTCGGACTATTAATAGTCCAAAGGGGGCGGTATGTTCGCGCCTTTTCAATTCACCTTATATTTGCTTACTTGTTTTATATCTTATTCTTCATTATCATTGCTCATAAGAATGTATGTAAAATAATATAACTATCTCTTTCCTACGCATAAATCTTTCGTTGTTACTCCTTTCCTAAACAGTTTGAAGCTGTTGCGTTGTTATAGTTTTTAGTTTAATAAATGAACCAGCGAAGGAAACACGTTCTTTTTATTCAGCTCATGTTGGCTACGCCAACAACAAGTGAAACAAAAGAAATACTTATTTTAAAACAAAATTCTTTTCCATGTAGGTGTGTATGCTCTTTAAATACCAATTATATCAATATTCTGAGTAGTGCCCAGCGTTCGATTTATCGAACACTCAGTTTTAAACATAGCGGCTACGAGGACAGTATTATATATCGGAAAAAACTTTAAGTATTTTATAATTCTTATTTATATACAATTAAACTACGTTTCTAATTTATTTTAAATTCGAATTTTAAAAAAATATAAAACGTCATTGTCCGTTTTCTCGCCACAGAGTCTATGCAGCCGCACCGTTAACTAAATGGCGAATGTATCGATATTATCGAATACCCTTTTTCTTTTCTACAGCGCTAGCTCAACTGAGAGTTTGAGCGATTTTTCGGATTCGAACCTCGACGCTCAACCCGTTCGTTTGACAAAAAAGGAAACCGCGCATCCGAAAAACATCGATACGACTAGTGCGCGAAAATAAAGAACAATAAAAAAACCATAATCGTAAGCCGTTGAAAAAAAAAAAAAAAAAAAAAAGAAACCAATATTTGTTTTTAAGTTCGTATGCCACGAAGGCAAAATTCGGTTTTTTTTCCTTTTATAATTTTCCCTAATCCTTAAAAGCCAACAAGGCCATATTATTTTTCATCAAATTAAATCCTCCGCGCAAACCTTAATCTATCACTCCGCGCCCCGCAACTTCCCGTGTAATCCGCCAAGCCGCTTGCCGAATAATCAACCACCGTTTCCCGGAATCCAGAGTGGATCACAGGTACGTACCACCTTTTCTGAAAGAGATATTACCGATCCTGCCAGGAGCCTGGAGTCAGGTTCTGGTGGACCATCTAGGACGGAAAAGGTCAAAAAGTCCGCCACGTGTACTACTCTCGTGTCTTTCAATCGCCCTCCTTGTTCAAGGTCAAGAGCATCAATTTATACGAGTACGTACAGCGTGTCACGCATCAACAGTGTGGATAGATCCCTTTCCCCCTGCTTCATTAGTTCGCATTGCGTACGTGCTTGGCTGTCCTCTGGTTGCCCTTGAGTCGAGGCAAAATGAATCAATAGCAACAACAACTTAGTGGTCCAGCGACTTGCATTATAAATTTCGGTTTCTTCGTTCCCTTTCTGTGAGAACGTAAAGAATTAGTCGGCCGGTGATCGGCTTGTTTTTTGTTTCCCTTTGGGCGTCTCAGCGACGTACACCCCTCTTTTTAGCTTACGCCTTCGTCTTTCGAATTTCATTAGAATTCCGACCGAAGGAAGGCAGTGAGTTTATGTGTATGTCGAGCTCTCGTTGGTGTTTCGCATATTGACATACGTACAACCGAAAAGCAAACAATTCCACAATTGTTTATTGTTGGCTGAGGTCAGTTGCAACGTCGTGCGTTAGATCGAACATAGAACATCCAACCGATCCTATTTGAGCAGTATTATCCATGTCAAGTATAAGAGGCATAGCGCACATACACACATTCACTAGCCGCTTGCTTTTCGCTAAGCCATTCTCGGAATAAAGACCACAAAGAAGTGAAGGCAAGTCTGTATGTCGGTTCATTTGCTTTGGCCGTCTACAGTTTCTATGCATCTATAAGTATATGTACGTACATATATACTTTGGCGAAATTTGAACTTCCCATTAGGAAAATTTATGAAATATATGAAATTAACGGATATATATATTAAATTCTTTGACTTCGAGCTTGTTTGATTATATATCTAAGCGTTTTAAAACGACCGTGATCTTTTCCTTACATTTCGGGTTGAAGGAAGTGTGTGGGGTGTTGCGAAGGTGAAAGGCTAGCAGTTGAAGTGCGCTACACTCGGCATTGGTCGCACGTACAATTGCTACGATCGTCTCATCTGTTATATTTTGTATTGCCACAACGAAGTGGTCATTTGTTTTCTGCCACGGGTTATCTCTTCTTTCCAACAGGCATCTAGCATACATCCCTAAAAGCCGACGGCAATTTAATTTAGCGCTATTTGCACCGTGAAATTAATTAGGTACGCTGACCTTTTCGGAAGCTGAGTTGCGTCGAATTTTATTTTCGTGATCAAGTTTTTGGCACAACATGGACCCCTTACGGCGTTTTAACTCCGCGGTAGCTGAGCTCAAGAACATGTGCGATGCAGCCATGAACACCGATCCGATGAATCAAAGCGAACAATTGCTGGAGATTAAAATCGAACAACTGGTGTACGATTGGAATGAAGTGCGTCAATCGTATCGAGCAGCGGTCGATAAAGGAGCTTGCAGTCCAGAGGCGGCCGATTCAGCAGAAATTAGTTATCACAAGTGTCGCGATCTTTAGATGATAGCCAGAGCTAGGCTTCAAGAGATGTTACGAGAAATCACCCCCCAGCATCCTCCGCTGTCGAGCACTCGGGTGACTCCTCCACCTAACGACTTTCATGGAGAAGACAATTTTATCAGAGTACCACCGTGTGATACTGAAGTTTTTTCTGGTGGCTATAGTGAATGGCCGGCATTTCGAGATATGTTCACCGCAGTTTATGTTAATCATCCTCGGCTGCCACCGGTGCAAAAGCTATACCATCTGCGCAGCAAGACGACGGGAGCAGCGGGTGCTATCATTAAAGGCTATCCGCTGTGTGGCGACAACTTTACGCATGCGTGGGAGGCTCTCAAGGCGCGATATAGGAACAAACGCATCCTCGTTGATCATCAATTAAAAATTTTATTCGACCTGCCTGCTGTCAAAGAAGGAACGCCAGAAGGAATCCTGCGCATACAAACAACCGTCAACGATTGCCTCAAGATGCTGAAAAGTTATGAAGTCGTGGATATTTTGGACGCCCTGCTCGTTCATTTCTGTTCCAGGCGTCTTCCGGCGCAAACGATCGCACATTGGGAACAGTCACTAGCGTCACATCGAGAGGTGCCAACGTGGCCACAAATGATGCCTTTTTGACTAAGCGCTATGAAGTTGTTGGACGTCTTTCCAGTTCTAATGCATTGGAGGCTCCTTATCCCGCTGTACAGCCCGAAGTGCCTTCGACGAACGTGTTCCTTGCCCAAGAGCGGACGAACGGAGTCTGCGTCCTCTGTAGCGGCAACCATCCTCTACGTCAATGTGATACATTTCTCAAGATGTCGGTCGACGAACGTGTCCAAGCTGTTTTGCAGCACCATGGATGTCTGAACTATCTCTCGGCCGGTCATCAAAAGGCGAAGTGCAATAGTACCTTCCATTGCGAAAAGTGCCAAAAATCGCATCATACGCTCCTTCATTTTCCGAATCCAATGGCTACACAAAAGGGTCAAGGATCTTCAACCACACCGACGCCTCTTCAGGCTGACTGCCCGTCTACGACGAGCTAACCGGCGCAAGCTTCCGCGCCACCGAAGACTTCGAATTTTGTAACCATGGACGGGTCCTCTACTTCGCAAGCACATGCGCACGTATCGATTAGCCAGACGCAAGTACTTTTGCCTACCGCGCTCACACACATCTTGCATCAAGGAGAGCGCTTTGCAGTGCGAGCCCTTCTCGACCAAGGATCTCAAATGACATTTATCACCGAGCGGATGCAGCTGCAATTGAATCTTCCAACTACGCCCAAAGTGTGCAACGTATCCGGTATGGGCGGTCAGTGCACCTAAGTTGCAAAAAAGGAGTGTTCCATCATGCTCGCATCGCCTCGTTCTTCGTTCGAGGAGCAGATCGACGACGTGGTGTTACCAAAGTTGACAAATTTGCTTCCAGTCAAACGGGTCTCCAACAGGGATTCCCAAGAGCTTTCATCGCTTGAGCTCGCCGACCCCCATTTCATGAATCCAGACCGCATAGATATGGTCATCGGCTCCGATATTATGCCGAAATTACTACGACCGGGAATCAAAATGAACGTCGGAGGGAGTCTCGTAGCACAAAATTCAGTGTTCGGGTGGTATTTGAGTGGGCCCATCGCCAGCGAATCCACCGATGCGTTTACGACGCAGGTCTCCTCCGACACCCATGAGTCGCTCTCCGAGCTGCTTAAGTCGTTTTGGGAACAAGAAGAAGTTCCAAATTCCCCTCCGCCTCTTCTAGAAGACGCTTACTGTGAAGAGCTTTATGCTCAGACCACCATTCGAGATTCCAAAAGTAGATATGTCGTACGTCTGCCATTTAAGGTCGAATTTTCGAAATCGGCTCTACGCTTAGGTTCATCACGATTCGGAGCGCTGACGCAATACAAGAGCCTGGAGAGAAGGCTTGCGAAGCAGCCTCTTATGCACGATACTTATAACTCCGTGTTAGCAGAATATTTAAAATATGATTACATGGAGCCATGCTCCAACTCTGAAATTTTACGCGAAAATAATTTCCTTTCTTTCTATCTTCCCCATCATGCAGTGATGAAGCCAGAGAGTACATCCACCAAAGTACGCGTCGTTTTCAACGCGTCACAAAAAACCTCGTCATTCTTATCGCTGAACGATGTGCTTCATGTCGGACCGGTGCTACAAACAGATCTGGCCATCCTTCTCCTCAATTGGCGCCTATATCGTTTCGTGTTCAATAGAGACATTGAGAAAATGTACCGGCAGATCCTGGTACACGAGGATGATCGAGCATTTCAAGGCATCCTATTTCGCGAGGAAGAGACTGGACCGGTCAAGGACTATGAATTGAAAACCGTGACGTTTGGAGTCAACTTTGCTCTATATTTGGCCATTCGAACGCTTCATCAATTAGTAAACGACTCTGCGCACGACGCCCCCCAAGCGGCATTCATTCTGAACAATGAAACATACGTCAACGAGGTGCTATCAGGCGGCCAAAAACTCGAAGAGGCTTGTGCAGCCAAAGCGCAACTCATTCGCACGGACGGCTCCGCGGGATTTCCGTTGAAGAAAATGACCGCGAATCATGCCGGACTACTGAAGGATGTCGCATCTTCCCATATTCTTGATGCTGAATTCTTGAAGTTTAAATCTTCCAGCGACGCAAAAATGTTGGGAATCCGCTGGAACGCCATTGGTGATCGTTTTTCATACAAGTTGAAGGCCCATTCTGCCGCATCATCGACGACCAAGCGACAGATTTTGTCGGACATTGCGAAGCTTTTCGACCCAGCAGGATGGCTGACGCCGATCATCATCCGAGCTAAGGTTCTTATGCAACAGCTGTGGTTCAAGGGCACTGACTGGAATCAGAGAGTGTCAAATGAGGCTTTAGAACGCTGGAACGCTTTCGTCCTTGACTTGCCGTTCATCGAGCAGGTTGAAATTCCGAGATGGGTGCATTACGATCCTACTGTCACAGTCCAACTCCACGGATTCTGTGATGCATCGGACCGAGCGTACTGTGCAGCACTCTATCTCCGCATCGAGAGCCCCAATCATGTTCATGCGCACTTGCTTACTTCTAAATCAAAGGTAGCTCCGTTGCAAACTGTCAGCTTACCACGACTCGAACTCTGCGCCGCAGGTCTCCTGTCCAAATTAGTCAAAGCCATCAACTCTCAGCTTCATATTCATGAACATCAAACGGTTTTATGGACAGACGATTCGATCGTGCTGGCATGGCTAAAACGTTCTCCGAATGCATGGAAAACTTACGTCGCCAATCAAATTTCCCAAATTCTGACAAACGTTGGCAATACGCCATGGTGCCATGTGCGATCGCGAGACAATCCAGCTGATTTGGGAACCCAAAATATGCTAGCTCAGGACCTCCGCGAAAATTCACTTTGGTGGCACGGACCGTCGTGGCTCGTAGAATCGCCAGAAAAATGGCCCCAACTTGAAACCCCACCATCCACAACAATCGAAGAACGAAAAGCGGTCGCATTCACCGTCATTACCGAAGCAGAGGACGTTCTTACTAGATTTTCATCATATGATTGGGCACTTCGAGTCATCGGCTATGTAATGCGTTTCTACAGACAAGCGCGAAAAGAGATGGCACCAAGTACCAACACACTTATACTTTCACAAGATGAGCTGACAATAGTGAGAAATCGTTTAATTTTATTTTCACAAACATTTCATTATCCTCTCGAATATCAAGATCTCAGTGAAGGAAAACCACTAGAAAAGAAGAGCGAACTGTTATCTCTGAACCATTGCTTGATGAAGATGGGCTTTTGCGGGTCAATGGTCGTTTGATTCATGCAGATCTCACGCAAGACGAAAGGTATCCGATCATCATACCTAGCTCCTCAACGTTTTGCCGCTTGTATTTGGAATTTGTTCACAAAACGCTCTTGCATGGCGGCGCTCAACTCATGTTTCGCATGGTGCGACAAACCTTCTACATCGCGCGACTGAAACGAAAAATCAAGAGGTGCATCACCTGCTGTCATGCGTGCACCATCCATAAGCAACGATTGAAGACGCAAATGATGGCAGCGCTGCCAGCCAAACGATCGATGCTATCGCTCCCATTCACACATACAGGCGTCGATTTTGCCGGGCTATTTGACATCAAAGCTTCCGCTTTTCGAACCGCGCCGTATCTGAAGGGCTATGTCTGTGTCTTTGTGTGTTTCGCCACAAAAGCCGTTCATCTGGAGCTATGCTCTGAACTTTCTATGGCATCGTTCCGAGCAGCGTTTGATCGTTTCGTCGGGCGTCGTGGACTGCCTAGGTGAATTTTCTCCGACAACGGTCGAAATTTCATAGGCGCAAAAATGTTTTAGATACGGAATTCACCAGCTTTCTTTCAAACGCTGCTGAGAACCTTCAACGAAACTATGCCCTGCAAGAATTTGAATGGCATCTGATCCAACCCCACGCACCTCACATGGGTGGACTCTGGGAGGCAACGGTCAAAAGCTTCAAGACTCATTTCGTCAAGGTGGCTGGTCCTCACAAGTTCTCGTTCGAAGAATTCGCCACCTTTCTAGCTCGAATTGAAGGAGTCTTGAACTCGCGCCCGCGCACTCCGATGTCTGAAGATCCGGCAGACCTATTGGCGCTGACGCCTGGACATTTTCTGCGAGGAGCTCCTCTCACTGCATGGCCCGAAGAATCTCAAGCCGATTTGCCGCTCACTGCGCGATGGGAGAAAGTAAAGATACTACATCACCGCTTCGCTCAACGTTGGAAAATGGAATATCTTTTGGATTTACATAAGAGAGACAAATGGAAAGTGCCGCAACCGAATTTAAGGTGGACGATTTCGTCGTCATTATGGATACTCAGCTGCCCCCATTTGAGTGGAAGAAGAGAAGGATCGTTCGGGTGCACCCTGGAGACGATGGCCTTGTGCGCATTGTCGATGTCAGGACGCAGGGTGGCATTATCACAAAGCCAATCACAAAACTTTGCCTATTACCCGTTGAACTTTCAGAAGCATTATGACTACCGTAATCACCCTCTCGCAACACCCCCTCCTCGCCCCCTCTTGCCTTATCCTCGACCATCCGCTCATCAATTTCTCCTATTCATTTCAGACTATTGCTATGGGAGGACGACCCCCGTGCGTAGCGTGCACTAAGGCCCATGGGTTAAGTCGCTGCCGCCGGTTCCGCCGATGGACGTTCGAAAAGCGACTCCTGGCTGTGCAGCTGAGCAAATGTTGCCTGTCATGTTTGTCGCCGACCCATCTGCGAAAGGATTGCCGGTAAAAAAAAAGAGTTGCAAAATTTGTGGAGACCAGCACCACACATTGATCCATCAGCGACAGCGATCGCCATCACCCGCTGAGTCCGGCCCATGGCGCCCCTTGAAAGCCCGGGAGCCTGATTCGTGGGTGACTCCGGCCGCTCAACGACGCTCTCGACGACGCCGCCGCCATTCTCGAACAACATATGATCGTCCGGAGGAGCGGATCAAATCCGGCGAGCGTAACCGCCCGCCTCCACTAGACGCAACGGATCGAAGACGCCTGCCGCGACACTGAACTCGGTCGCCAGTTGAGCGGCCCCGTTCGCTATCAATACCCCAGCGCCGAGGGCCGCCGTTGCAGCGCCGAGGACCCCAAGCAGGCCTCAGTCGGTCGTCATCACCACCTTCGAGCCGTCGACATTACGTCACCCAATCAGGTCGGATCCGGAAAACCCGCCCAGAAGCAGCGAGGACCCCAAGCCCCCGCCGGGAACGTCACATACGCTTCGCGCTCTCTCCAGCCCCCCAGTCAACGACCTCGATGTCCCCACCTGGCGCTTGGGATTGGCAGATCCCGTTCGACCGCGACATGGCCCGCGTCCGGGAGATGATGCGAGAGGTCCGCGACTTCTTGCGCAGTCGAGAGTGGTAAGAAGGAAATATCGGTTGCGTAGCGCAAGGCGGGCAGTATGTCCGTTTTCTCCCCACAGAGCCTATGCAGCCGCACCGTTAACTAAAGGGCGAATGTATCAATATTATCGAATACCCTTTTTCTTTTCTACAGCGCTAGCTCAACTGAGAGTTTGAGCGATTTTTCGGATTCGAACCTCGACGCTCAACCCGTTCGTTTCACAAAAAGGGCAACCGCGCATCCGAAAAACATCGATACGACTAGTGCGCGAAAATAAAGAACAATAAAAAAACCATAATCGTAAGCCATTGAAAAAAAAAAAAACAAAAAAAGAAACCAATATTTGTTTTTAAGTTCGTATGCCACGAAGGCAAAATTCGTTTTTTTTTTCCTTTTATAATTTTCCCTAATCCTTAAAAGCCAAGAAGGCCATTTTATTTTTTTTTTTTCAAATTAAATCCTCCGCGCAAACCTAAATCTATCACTCCGCGCCGCGCAACTTCCCGTGTAATCCGCCAAGCCGCTTGCCGAATCATCACACACCGTTTCCAAAAATCCAGAGTGGATCACAGGTACGTACCACCTTTTCTGAAAGAGACAGTCATTTTAAAAAGTACCACAAAGGGGGTGTTTTTGATATATGCATAGGGGGAAATGGGGAGATCCCTTCACTACGAAACTTTTTTTACACAAGAAGAAATCTCGTTATATTATAGAATGAACCTATTTAGTGATATTTTGGTGTAAGAATAACAAAAAAGCAAAACTAAAATACCTATAATTTTCTGTTCGATTATTCGAACGATGGGCGGATATGGGTTAAGTGGTGGAAATTTAAAGTGAACCAAAATGAGATTATCCCACATATATTACTACCACCGATCATATCTGTTGAAGATACATGGAAGATATATTTTTCTCCCCCTGTGACGACCGTCTCCACGCAACCAGCACTCGCGCATGTGACCGACAGCGACAACCAAGTTCTCTGGCCCAATGCTCCCTCGCATGGACTCGGCCCTGCTAAATCAACGAATGTTTCATCTCTCTGTAAGTCATTCCAGACGCTAGGCTCGTTGACGACGAGCAACTCCGCAAAACATGCGATGATGCTTTCTCCTTCGGCCCCTACGTTCAAACGACAAGCAACCACGTATCTGGCTGACGGCCGTACTGAAATACTTCTACCTACCGCCCTAGCGCATTAATTTTCATCAGGGCGAGCGATTTACTGTGAGAGCGCTCCTGGATCAAGGCTTTGAGCGCACATTCCTCGACGACAGCACACAAAAATTGCTCACTCTTCCCACACTGCCAAAATTTCGCAAATTCTTTGGCATTGGCTGGCAGAAATCACCAACAGCGAAAAAGGAATGCATTTTCACCTTGGCCTCTCCGCGTTCTGAGTTTCAGGAGGAGGTCGCTACCGTCGTAATGCCAAACTTAACAAATTTGCTTCCCTCATTGAGAGCAACAAATCCCATCTCGAAAGAGCTACATTCCTTGGATCTTGCAGTGCCACACTTCATGGAACCAGGACGTATCGATTTAGTTATTGGCTTCGCCATCCTCCCGCGAGTTATGCTATCAGGAATTCGAATCAACGTCGGTGGCAGTCTACTAGCACAAAGTTCAGTCTTCGGGTGGTGCTTGAGTGGTCCCATAGCCAGCGAGTCCTGTGAACCATATGCCAGCTGCGCAAACATTATCCTGCCTTTCGACCCAGGAGGAGCTTTCAATTAGTGACAGAACGATCCTCCGAATCCTCATCAACGACAGTAGCAGCCTGATCCGAATCAACAGCAGCAGCATCAATATCTTCCAAGTCGTAAACCGCCGCCGTAATCCCAGGTACGTGGTTGATCATTACTCCTTTGTTTAACTTCCAACGCTTTCCCTTTGCCCCATTTGGGTCCAATTCGTCCTTGCGGGCACAAACACAATCAAAATCCAATTTGTATCTTTAGGCAAGAGGCATTGTTATCTCTGTCAACGTTGGAACCACCTGATCAACTTTGAAATATAACTATTTTGCTCTACGAAGAGCAAAAGATTTCTTAGTGTAAGTTATGACCAACATATCATATATGTAGGTTGAATGCATAGTCTTACTCGACGTTTGATAACAATTTGGTGCTACATGTTCTCATGTATCATGATTCATAAAGTCATATTTTGAATGCAATTTCAGTTTAGATATTTTCTCAGCTGTTTAATATGTATTTAAAAAGTTTTTTGGGTGCGATGAAATTTTTTGCTTTTCAAAAGTCTCTTATATTCCATAGCCATTTTCCAGACGAGCTTTTTTTCTTTCGGAAATTGAGTTCTTTTGAAAGTGAATGCCTTCTTGGTTCTGGCCAAAAAGTGCCGATTGCTTAGCATGGTCGAGCATGTATGATGGAATGACTAAAATGACATTTTTGTCTTGGCATCTCGAAATGTTTCTTAACCCGGAATCGTTATTCGAATAGTCGGTTCAAAAACGCACGGTTATATAATTTCAAACAAGTTAGAAAGCTAAAGTCGGTCAAGCCCGACTCATAGTCCCAGCGGCCCAACGTCCCGACATTATTGGCGCACTATGTTTTGCCTCTCCATAAATTTTTTCCTACACATTTCGTTCGCCTTGGTCAACCTATGTTGCGAATTTGAAGCGTTTATGTCTTTTACTTCGGAAGTTACGAAAAATCTTTATTTGTGGGCGTGCCAGTGGGCGAACCACATACATTTTTTCCTACACCTTTCATTTGCCTTGGTCAACCTTTGTTGCGAATTTGAAACTTCTACGCCTTTTAATTCGTAAGTTACGAAAAATCTTTATTTTTGGGCGTGGCAGTTTGCGGGCCAAATACATTTTTTACAGATTCTTATCTTAAGTCAAATTAAGTTTTCATTAACTGCTCCCATAGAAAATGAACTCAACACATCAAGTCAGCTGATTTAATAAGTAAAGTCAAGTTACGTTCAATCAAGAGTAACTGAGCTAGGGATGGGTAGTGCAAACCTAGATTCGATTTTTTCGAATTTCGAACATTTTTTAAGCATTCGACTATTCGATTCGGAAATTGGCACTGCAAGTTCGATTTATTCGATTATATTCGAATTCTCAGAAAACATATATAGCAGTATTTTTTCAACTTGATAGTGCATATCTGTATTTGATTGGGCTTCATGATGAAGTCAGAAAGTAAGAGGGAAGTTATCTTTAGCAATGAAGATTTGTGCACGTGGCTTAAGTATTACCAAAACTTTGATTTTATGCACATTTTCTCTCCAAATAAAGAAGTAAATTGATTGTTTTGCTTATGTACTGATATTTTGGTTACTGAAATGAAATGTATCTTCTTATCATGGCGGCGATGGATACAAATACAGTCGAATCTGGATATAGTGAATTATTTTATGTACGTCTTGTTCATTGTATCCGGATTGTTCGTATTATCCAGATTAAATGGTTTGTTCATTATTTACAAGCCCGTAGAGAGAAATTAAGGGCTCGGGAAAATTTTTTTTTCGGAGGCCCCTTCACAAAAATGTGCGACCAAATCAAAAAATCCCATGTCAATTGTGGGCCCCTTCAGAATGTTAAGGCCGGGAGGAAATCCCCCTTTCCCACCACCCTCTCTTAAGGCCTGATTATTTAGAAAAGTCCCGAAGGCCGAAGCCAAATGCAAAAAGTTTTACAGTAAGGAAACAATATCAGTCTTTATTCATTTGACAAGCACAAAAAAACCTCTAAAATTTTTTCTAAATTCTTTCGCTTTAGTCGCCCACAAAGTGAGAATTTACAGCAATAATTCACTAGTGTAAAAGGTTTCAATGAAGCAATTGAAAATCTATCGTGACTTTTTACTTCCATTAAAATGCAAAAATATTCGGCTACAATATTCGGCTTTTTCCAGCCGAAGCCGAAGATTAAGAATTGGCCGATCATGCCGATTACCGAAGCCGAACCTTCGGTCGGACACTAATTTTCAGTGTTGCCCGTATTTCAAGTTAATTCGATTATTTTCGGTGAAAACTTCGATTCTACCGAATTTTGACCCTCTTATGTTCGATTTAAAAAATTCGTAATTTTAGGGAAAAAGGTCGATTTTATTCGATTTTCGAATATTCGAAAATCGAATTTACCCATCCCTAAACTGAGCCTTTAGCCCATACTTCCCAGTATAAAATTACCACATGTAAAAAATGTTAATCGTAGCAGGTTTAAATTGGTTTTGTTATTTTGTGCAAGAAAAAACTTATAAATATTGTTAGATACATATGTAGGTAACTAAAATTTCTAAGGCGGACTGTCGAATGCAAGGTTAAACTGTCAGAATCGACGTATAAAAGCAATCTTTAACCCTTTAATTCCTGGCTCCGTCTAGACGGAATTTTTTCTAACAAATTTAAAAAAAAAACATAATTATTTCAGTGTTTTTTTTTTACCCAAAATTAGACATATCTGAACTTTTCATTGAAAAAAAAATTAAATTGTGGCATTAGAGGGTTAATAACAGATACAATTTTTTATCAAAAAAATCAACAAAGAAAGGACATGAATTATTCAAGGAAGTCAAGGTTTAAAGAAACGCTCGAACCATAAAGTAAGTTTGGGATAAGGAGGCCGCTTTACCTGGGGAAAAAATGTTTGATTTAAGCATAAATAAAGGATTTATTCAAAAACCAATACCATTATTTTCAATTTCAATGCATTTCACCTCTAGACGGAATTTTTTCTAACAAATTTAAAAAAAAAACATAATTATTTCAGTGTTTTTTTTTTACCCAAAATTAGACATATCTGAACTTTTCATTGAAAATAAAATTAAATTGTGGCATTAGAGGGTTAATAACAGATACAATTTTTTATCAAAAAAATCAACAAAGAAAGGACATGAATTATTCAAGGAAGTCAAGGTTTAAAGAAACGCTCGAACCATAAAGTAAGTTTGGGATAAGGAGGCCGCTTTACCTGGGGAAAAAATTTTTGATTTAAGCATAAATAAAGGATTTATTCAAAAACCAATACCATTATTTTCAAGTTCAATGCATTTCACCTTTCAACACAACGACTCCATTAATATTAAATTCAAAAACTATTATTTAACCGAGGGAGAAAATTCAATATATTTTGGAGAATTGCAAAAAACACTCTCTATCGGAGTTGACCAGACAAAACTAGAAAGCAGTGAACATGTACGCAACAAAATAAATATTAGATAAGTAAACGAAATAAAACAATCTTCGAAAAAGGTGCCAGTCATTCCACACGGGTCATTAGTGCCAATTGGTAAATAAATTGGTGGAAAGTCTCCCAAGAAAGTTTCAAAAAAATTGATATCGAACTCTGAAGCCTTGCAGTCAACCTTGTTAAATTCACGTAGCTTTACATGAGTCCTAAAATTTTCGGATGTTGCCAGTTTCTACTTTTATCATCGCCATTTAAAAAAGGATATGTGAAGGAGGATATGGTCAAGCTAATTTATACCATATATGTATGAGTGAGACCGTAGAAGTTCAGACTGTCGTAAAAAATTCATGCAAGCATTCTTCCAACTTTTTGTCTTTTAATTGAGAAAAAAAATTCCCGTGCATGACCGAAATTTTTGTTCGAACTTTTTCAAGAACGACTCGAATATCATAAAGGACACAACAAGCTTTTGAACTTCAAAATTGTTTTTGCACATTCAAGTGGGACTTGTACATCAGCGCGCTTGAATAGCCAACTTGAGTCCCAAACGTTCAAGTTGCATGGGAACTTTATTTTATATTCATTTTTTTTTTTTCAACTATTTTGTGTACTTCAAGTTTTTTATTCGTCGATTTTTGCGTTTTCTGTATCTATGCATGAATTTTCATACAACAACAGCCACGTTCACATGTGGCGACCCAATAAAACGCCTCCGGCGCTCTGACAGTCGCAGTAATCCTCGCCACTGTGAGCTCATCTGACCATGAATTCGAGCCGCCTTTCATATTCAAATTCGGAATTTCGTTGACATTTCGCCTTGTTTGTAAGTACAGTTGTGGACAAAACATAGAGTCACTCATATGCATTTTTTCATGCAAGTATAAAAAGTTTATCTTTTAATTTTCATCTTCTTACAATACCTTAAAATACTAGCGAAAAAAAGAATAAAATCCTTCATTCAATGGCTATAAGAAAACCAAAAAAGTGGCATTAGTCTCAAATTCGTTGGTCATCAAAATAGTGCCAACGTAGGAAAAAGTTGAAAGCTGCAATTTATTGCATTTGTAGTATGTATACACCTGAACGTACAAAATCATTTTTCCACTTCATTCACGGCATAAATGGTTTCATATAACCAAATTCCTTGCAAGCTGCACTCATTGCACGAGCACCATATTTTGAAGGCAGCGTCGTCGAATCGTGGTAAAGTGTTTTGTCAGCATACCTCCCAAGCTAATTCGTAAGATTCTATATTTTTTAATTGTAAGTCATTTATGCTTACTTAACATATTTTTGATATAAATAAAGTTTGATGTTCAGTTGGAACTTCAGATTGGATTTACATGCGAAACCTTTTGCTTTCCCATTCTCAATAATTGGCGTATCTCCGCCGTATAAATATAGAGATATTGGGCGCTAGCCGCCAAATAGATTTGCAAGTCCTGCCGCTCAGCAATAGCGGGACATATCAAAATAAAACCTCTAGGATATAAAGAAATAAAAACTATAAAATCAAAATATAAATCCTTCTACACAAAGGATATACTACACTTAAAAAAATTTTGTTTTTCTATTTTTCGTAGTGTATCCTTTATTGTTAACTACACCCTTGCACCGATTCGGCATAAAATCCACTAAATCCATACAAATCTTAACAGGAAAGGAGTACCAAGAATCCTTAATTAATTCTTATTTTTAGGCTTTATCGGCCCAACGCGTTCTTTTACTATTTTCCATAAATTTTCAATGGGATTTAGGTCCGGCGATTGCGCCGGCCACTCCATTACAGGAAATTTATGGTCAAAAAACCACTTCGTTGCTAGCCCTGACGTGTGCTTCGGGTCGTTCTCCTGCTGAAAATGCCATTTAAGCGGCATTTCCCACTTAGCAAAAGAAAGCATTTGCCTTTTTAAAATATCAACATATAGGTTTTTATCTATAATTTTCTCCATCCAGAAAATAGGCTCAACACCATGGCACAAAAAGCAACCCCATACCATAATGAAACCACCTCGGTGCCTTAATGTTTTTGTTGTATAGTGTGGGTCATAACGACAATTTTTTTGGCGTCTAACATAAATCCGTCCATCAATTCCGACTAAATAATTTTGGTTTCGTCGGACCAAAGCACATTGCGCCAGGTTTTTCCGCTTTTATCACCTACTCGATCCATGTGCCTTTTTGCAAACAATAAGCGACTTTTCCTTTGCCTACAAGTCGGTATCGGCACCATCCTCGAAATTCTTCCAAAGAGATTTTTCGCTCTTAATCTGCGTCTGACAGTTCTGGACGATATTTGTAGTCCCAGCTCAGCTTTAGTTGCCGCAGACCCTTTAACTGGGTCACGCATCGATATCGGTTTGATAGGATTGTCATCTTTTGATGTAGTTTTACGTGGTCTTCCCATAATATTCTGTTTTTTTTTTCGGTTTTAAGGCATTATGAACGAAGTTTTGCGAGGGACCAATTGTTTCGGCCATTTTTCGTTGACTTTTTCCTTCCCTTTGCAATTTGACAATTATGGCGCGTTCCACTTTTGTACAATACAGGATTTTTTTTCCCAATAAATTACATTTTAGGTATAAATTAATGAAATCAATAATCACAATGTATATTTAAAGAGCAAAATAAGAAGTTTTAATTAAAAAACGATTCTGACCATATATTTTTGTCCACGTGCTACACCTTCTTTTCATTTATTGAAAGTGTTTCGCCGTAAGCGAAATTTTAAGTGTTGCTAAGTACCTAAACATTAAGGGATCTAAATGGAGGGCAAATAATTTCCCAAATATTTAAGGTTTCTATCGGGCAGAGGATTTAAAAAAAGGTCTTAGCGACCATTTTCTTTTGTCCACAACTGTATATTTGAATATTGTGAATTTATTGCTTTTACTCGAACGCGGAATTGCAAAAACTGCAGCGAAAACATAAGAGGGATTTCTGATTTCCATTGTAGGCGTTTAAATTGAAAAAGTACGTGAGATGTCCTTTAACAAAAAGAAACCATAAAGTTAGCATAAACATTTGGAAAAATTCAAAGATAACTTTGGACCTCTGAACTCATTGTTGCAGAATGACTTGACTATATATGTATATCAAATGAGTGATTGACAATGTCCATCGAAATATACGAACCTTCTTGTGTCTATTTAATTCTACTTCTAATTTCAACAATCTCTATCTTCATTTTAACTGATTCATTTGTTACTTGTGTAGTGAGTAGTCACGTTAAGCAAATCATATTCAAAGTTACTGCAGGGAAGTTATCCTTTACACAACAAAGGTGTATCGAAAAACGCAATAAATAGCCGAATATGGGAAAACACACAGAGCCCTAAAAGGGGGAAAATTCTCATTTAGCCCACACGACCCCATAGAAAGACATTATTTTTTTAGAACTCTTTATTGCTATTTTAAAAGTTTAAAACTTTCACCTGCTTATACTTTCCAGGATACAATGGTAGGGTCAAAATGATGTGCATAAAATTGATAGAGTGTTAAAAGGTGAAAGCGGCATTGGAATTAAATTGATAAAATGCATTTCCCCAAGGTCAAGCCTTAGTTTTATTGAAAACCGGCCTCTGAAGTAAAGGATCGCGAAAACACAAAACATAGAAATGAACATAATGTTGAAATTTATCTATGCTTAGTACTTACACTTGTCCTTTTTTTTTACAACAACTGTGCTGATTGACAATGACTGGTCAAGTGTTTTTTGTGCCTTATTTATTCATTGTGTGAGTGGCCGAGTTACATAAAGGACGTCCTTCTGACCTTTGAGTTATTTGGAGCGCTGGTTCTATTTTACAATACATGCTCAGATGCTACGTAAGTAAAGTGCCAAGAAGTATTGATTCCGCAGGGTTGCATCCGGCTTTTCGGATTTACTTCGCTACATATATGAACAATTCAATTTTTTTGGCAAACTACGTGCGAAAATATTATAGTTCATTGTCGCGAACGCGGACGCCCGACTTCGAAAGTGTAAAGTTTTTTGCATATTTTGAAGAATTTAAGCAGAGTGAATATAGCCGTCTCTCTGGAATAGTGTGAGGTTTCATTTAATTTACTTACCTGCCTGAATTCAAGTATTCACTGAATATCTGAGTATAGCCCATTACGATGACTTGCCTTCCTTGCATTTTTCTTTTTTCTACGCATCAAAATCGAGAAATGTGCTATTTCATGCTGCCAGTTTTTGAAGCAAAAGGAATCCATGAAAGGACAAAATTGTTGTCATCAATAGCCAAGGAGTACAAAGTGCCTTGACGTTTTAATGAAATAACAGAATAAAAAAAAGCGGTAATAAAAGTACAATAGTAAAACATCCATCACCAATCATAAAAATGATCTTATCCACATAGACTATGAAATTTTTATTGTTTACTTTTGAATGAATTCACAAGCAGCCCGGAGAACGAACATGTCATTGTAAAGTCTTTAATAAAACGCCACATATCTTATAGTCTTTAATAGGACCTATCTATTTATGCTCAGAAATCAAATGAAATGTTCGAGACAGTAACTTTTTCGAATAGAGAATCAAGAATACTGAATATGTTCTCGAAATTCATTGCATCCTGTCAACGACTTTGTAGTTAAAAGGCCAGGAATAAGTTATTTAAAGAAGGTATGTGTTCCATATGCAGAGTCATGCATTGTAACTGTTTGCTGGTTTCTATAGTTATGCTTTTTTCCATGTAACGTGCTAAGGGTCCTTGATTTTGATTTGTGTTTTTGGTGGGAATTCATGCAGCATATGAGTATAATGTTTTGATGTTTTCATAAGCGAAACCGACGCTCACACATATTTTTTACACAGAAAGTGAACAAAACATATCAAATTTTTTCATATTTTCAAAGCAATTGAAAGCGCGTACAGTATTTTCGCTATTCCGCGTTCATGTGGAGGCAAATAATAACACTATGTATGTACACTAGGGTGGCCCTTATTTGGAAAAGTCCGATTTTCCCAGCTGCCCTAGTCTCAAAATGTTGAAATGGGTCTAAAAATGATATATATGAAGTTTTTTCAGGATTGATTAAGTTTTAGAGGTCGCTCATGGGCCTCGAAATCTGGAAAGTGATTTGTATGGGGAAAAACCTGCGTTGCGCTAGTTTCATCAAAATTTTGTATGCAAGACATGTTTTTTTGATCCGGGAATGAATGCCCGTTTATAGAGAACAAACTCACCTTTCTTTTAAGATATAAAACAACAAAATCAGTTAATATTGTGCGGATCTGGGGCTACTCAAAGTCGAAAATATCGGATATAAAAAAGATACTTCCTCTTGGGAGTCCTTATTTTCCACAAAAAGAAGAATACAAATATTTGGTATGCAGATCTGAAAAATATATGAAATAACCATTTCAACGAGCACATTATACAATGTTTTCATTCACATTTGGCGAGAGGGGAGTCAAATACTACGGAAGAGTTCATTTATGTGACCATTGCAAAACTAAAACATATCGAAATAAGCACAACTCGCTTATACTTAGGGGTAAGAGTGTGACCCATGCGATTCCCTCTTCGGACGCTCGATAAACCTATATGATGCAATTAAGTGCGGCCAACCTTTTGAAATAACTTTTTCCTCGGTGACTCAAAAATCCCTTTTACTCTTTTTTCTGTAGAAAGGGGCTGTTCAATAATTACGTAAAATTCTTACAACTATGCAACTATGCAACTTTGATATTTTAATTAATTGAAAAAAATCACTTAAAATCAATAAAAACCCACATTGATTCAACAAAAAACGTTAATGATAGTCTTGTTACGTAGAAAATTGTTATTTCAATATGCAACAGCATTAAATTAAGGTGTTACAATACCGACGCTTTTAATATAGAAACGATATACTTATAAACAATATTTTGCTGGTTTTAATCATTGAGTAATAATATACACTCAAAAAATTCCGTCGTAGAATCTATGATATCCGACGTAGAATCTATTATATCCGCAATTGAAATAGGTCCAATTGCAAGATATAATAGATTCTACGACCGCTTTGCAGTAGTTTCTACGATGAGGAATGTCATTGATTTCAACGATATATAACGTAGATTCAACGGTATCCATCTTAGGAACTACGATATTATATAATGGGAACTACGATATAATATAATAGGAACTACGATATTATATTGTAGGAACTACGATATCAAATCATAGGAACTACGGTATCGAATCTTGAAAACAAGGTCGGCGGGTTCGATCCCTGCTGCAGCGAGCGTCGTTTTTTTTTTTTTTTTTTTTTTTTTTTTGGAAAAGCAGATAATTTAACATTTATATTATTGAAAAAACTGAGAAATAAAAGATTTTAACAATCCTTTAATGCTTACAAAATAAAAAATAAAAATTTATAGGAATTTCTTGAAAGAGCTTGTGCGTGACGTTTTGGAAGGCGCGATGAAATCAACTATTTTTATTTGGTTCGCGCAACTTACTTTCTGTTCCGTATTTTTTCCTTGAAATTTACTTGCCAGTTTAATTATTCTCCTTTTTTCCACAAATTTTTTTGCCTGCAACAGGATTCGAACTCGGACCTTCCAGATTACAAGTCGAGCACACTTCAACTACGCCATCGCGAGATATGATTTGAGCTTGCTAGTTTTGTTATATGAATGAAAGTGGGAAACAGTAGAAACTATTGAATTTACAATAGAAATTATTGTATTATACGTAGATTCTATGACATTTCCATCGTAGATTCTATGATATTTAAATCGCAAAATCTATGATGGGCATATTTCTTCCACAGTAGAAACTATTATATTTACAGTAGAACTTATTGTATTTTACGTAGCTTCTATTATATTTTTCTACGTCTTCCTATCGTAGAAACAACGATGCATAATTTTTTCAGTGTAATAGAGTAGCAATCACGAACAAAATTATTTTTCTATGGGACACCCAATGACGGGTGTCGAACCACTCAAATAATAGTGGTATTCAAGCAACAGTGCAAACGCAGTGTGCAATATTTGCACTTGTCAAATTGCGTACAAAAAAAGGAGTGCAAATATTGCACACTGCGATTTGCACTGTTGCTTGAATACCACTAATGAGTAGTTTGCGGCTTTTGCTTGTTACTGCTTCCACTTTGATTCTCTCGAGAATGAATACAAAAGCATGTATGTATATATGCATATATGTGTACAAATTTTATTTCTATTAATATGTACGTACAAAAAACGAAGAAAAAGAATTTCGCGTGCATAAATAGATATGCATACAGGAAAGTGTATATAGACAAAGCCGTTGTTCAGTATAGAGGATGAAAAAATTTCATATTTGAAAAATTTATGGAAATGTAAGTACTTACTTTTTTTTTGTTCCTTTCGTAAAGGAGGAAGAAGACTTTTGAATTATTTTGTCCACCGTTTTTATACCCGACACACTCTGTGTCGAGGGTATATTGCGTTTGTTGGGTTGTGTGTAACACCCAGAACCAGTCGAGATAGACCATACAAAATGTATATGGAAATGATCAGCGTCACTAGGAGATTCGATTTAGCCATGTCCGTCTGTCTGTCCGTCTGTTTGTATACAGTTTTCTTATCAAAGGAGTTGAGCTATCTTGATGAAATTTGATATGCGTACTCACAAGCACATGAGTAAGAACAAGTTCGAGAATAGACCCGATCGGACAATTTTTAGGGGTACCTACAGTACTAGGGTCTGTTACGAAAATCACAAAAACTGCTCTTAAAGGGAAGTTTTTCAAGATATTTTGATGAAACTTGGTATTTGAACATGTTTAAAGGCAAGTAATATGATTTCAAAAAATTTGAAAAGTGGGCGTGGCAGAAGGGCGTTTTTCGAAAATTGTCTCCTACACCCGAAATACAAATGGGACTTGAACGAAAGTTGGCACGTATGCTTCCTTGATAGCCAGTAACGTCCTCCCCAAAAAAATTTTTTCGATAGAACCATTATTAAGGGTACCTCTAGTACTAGGGTCTGTCACAAAAAATCCCAAAAATGCCAAAAATGCTATTTATATTTACATAGCAGTTCCGCATATTTCAAGTAAGTATTGTAAAAGTCGATCATGCCGACAATTTTCATGTTACTCCTTCATAGAAAATCACCCTACATTAACAACCAGCATCGTATGCTCATCAATGAGGATAAAACGCTTCGGCTACATAAGCAATCGAAGCAAAAAACGAAATTTCAATTTTCTGGTCACCAAAAACTTGGAAGCACACATCAAAAACACAAAAACTGGTTTGGCCTTTCAAATCAATAAGTGTGAAGAAACCGAATTAAATGGAATGAATAAAAACGAGAGGTCCGATTTTGTTGTTCTTCACTTTCGCTTTTTTGATTTTTTGCGAAAATCCAAAAACTCACGTTCTTCACGCAATTTTTCAAATCAATGCGTGCGAACAGTTAGGCAATAGCAACTCTATTTGCGGGAAAGAGAGGTTCGATCTTTGTTGACATTTTTTTCAAAAATCTCGTTTGTGTTCCTTCCTTTCGCTGACTATTCCCCTAATTACTCTGCCCGCCCGCATCGACAAACAGGCACACAAGTTTTCGAGTGATTCCGTCTCTTATTATTCTTTACTCAATGTTTTAATTATAATATAAGATTCATATTGAACTCATATCCATTTAAAAACGTAAATTTCAACGCAATTCATGAATGAATATCAAAGCAAACTTAAATCAATATCTTTTAATGCAACTTCAACATACTCCAGGAAAAATGAAGAAACTACATCAAATCAAAGTTGGACATTGTTATTTTAACATGTTTCATCATAATTATTTTTCTTCTATGTTGAAAATTATTGAATTAATATGGCTCGTTTTTGATTTTAAGTTGCAGTTTTTCCCTGAATATACATGTAGGTAAAAACCACAAAGCGCCGGTCCATACTTGAAGAGACTGACAATAATTTCCAACCACAAAAGCATTTTCATTGAAAGCTGGAAAATTTTCGCGTCCCCACAATAAGCCTTATTTGTAGATACCATCCCAGTTGTAAAAATATTCATGAAAGATGCATGAATCATGCCTCTTAAGGGTGCTTTGCATGCATGCCAAACTTCCATGCCTATTCATTTCTTTTTCTTAAGGCTTGTCATAGGAAATCATGCATAGACAAAAAATGTTTTATCAATGCTTGGGAACCCATGTGTTCCCTACTATGCATGATTCAACAATGTTTGAGAGCACATGAAACATGTGTTCCCACGAATGGTTCAACAATGTTATTTTGTTTTTTAAAAATAAAATAAAATTATAAAAAAAATTTTATTTTTAATGTTTTGTTTTTTTTTCTTATTTTGCTTTTTTTCTTTATTTATAAACTTTTTACTTTCCTAACTTTTTTTATTTTTTTCGTCTCGTCCGTGAATCGACCCACTAACCGCTCGGTTGGTAAGTCGGTGTCTTTACCATTACACTGTATAGGCAAATTGAATTTTCTTGTCAAAACGCTAACTTGAGTTTTTTGTTGATCAAGGTTGCTTTGAAACGCGCGCATAGAGTTTTCAAAGAAAAAAAATTTATTCTCAGCAAATATTTAAAAAAACATTTTAACATGGGAAAAATTTGAAAAAAAAAATATTTTGTTGCAAGATTTTCATTTAAAACAAAATTAATTAAAGTGAAAAAATAAAAAAAAAACTTAGATAATTAAAAAAAAAATTTTTTTCTCAACAGAGCCATGGCTCGAACCCGGCTCAGTCGGCTGGAAGACCTAGCATTTAAGCACTAGGCTAGCTTCCCTTCGGCGGCGCGGCGATCAGAATGTGAACATGAAATCCACGCATCATGCATGATTATCAACGCATGAATCATGAATGCTACGGGCATGCATGATTTTTTGCAGCAAAGGAACACATGAATCATGAATACTACGAGCATGCATGCTTTTTTGCAGCAGGGGAACGCATGAATCATGAAAACTACGGGCTTGCATGCTTTTTTGCAGCAAAGGAATGCATGAATCATGAATACTATTGGCATGCATGCTTAATTTTACAACTGGGCCCAGTTGTAAAAATATTCATGAAAGATGCATGAATCATGCCTCTTAAGGGTGCTTTGCATGCATGCCAAACTTCCATGCCTATTCATTTCTTTTTCTTAAGGCTTGTCATAGGAAATCATGCATAGCCGAAAAATGTTTTATCAATGCTTGGGAACCCATGAAATATGTGTTCCCTACTATGCATGATTCAACAATGCTTGAGAACACATGAAACATGTGTTCCCACGAATGGTTCAACAATGTTATTTTGTTTTTTAAAAATGAAATAAAATTAGAAAAAAAAATTTTATTTTTAATGTTTTGTTTTTTTTTTTTCTTATTTTGCTTTTTTTCTTTATTTATAAACTTTTTACTTTTCTAACTCTTTTTATTTTTTTCGTCTCGTCCGAGAATCGAAACACTGACCTCTCGGTTGGTAATTCGGTGTCTTTACCATTACACTGTATAGGCAAATTGAATTTTCTTATCAAAACGCTAACTTGAGTTTTTTGTTGATCAAGTTTGCTTTGAAACGCGCGCATAGAATTTTCAAAGAAAAAAAATTTATTTTCAGCAAATATTTTAAAAAACATTTTAATATGGGAAAAATTTAGGAAAAAAATATTTTTTTGCAAGATTTTCTATTAAAAAAAATTAATTAAAATGAAAAAATAAAAAAAAAAACTTAGATAATTAAAAAAAAATTTTTTTTTCTCAACAGAGCCAGGGCTCGAACCCGGCTCAGTCGGCTGGAAGACCTAGCATTTAAGCACTAGGCTAGCTTCCCTTCGGCGGCGCGGCGATCAGAATGTGAACATGAAATCCACACATCATGCATGATTATCAACGCATGAATCATGAATGCTACGGGCATGCATGATTTTTTGCAGCAAAGGAACACATGAATCATGAATACTACGAGCATGCATGCTTTTTAGCAGCAGGGGAACGCATGAATCATGAAAACTACGGGCATGCATGCTTTTTTGCAGCAAAGGAATGCATGAATCATGAATACTATGGGCATGCATGCTTAATTTTACAACTGGGATATGACGTAATTTGTTTGTTGATATGAAGAAATTTCGTTAATATAACAAAACGTATTCGTGAATATAAAGAAGTTAATTTCGTAAATATGAAGAAATTTTTTCAATATGACGAGTAAATTGTCTTAAAATTAATGTATATATTAAATATAACGAATTTATTTCGTATAAATAAAGAAATTTCTTCAATATGACTAATGTAATTCTTGAGATATGAAGAATTTCTTCAATATTACGAAAAAGTGAATATTTTTAAGAAGTTCTTGGGGTTGATGAGTCTTAAGGCAGAAGATTCAGCGCCATAAGCAAAGTTCGTATATGAAGTGGAATTTTATGGAAGCAGAGAAATAGTGTTTAATTTGAAAATTGAAAGAAAATATTGCTCGCGTTCAAATTCGCAGAAAGTCTGATAGGTGTGTATTAAGTCATATATATTTTGCGAAGTGTTCCGTTTTTAATAAACTCAAATTTTTTAAAGTGCCACATTGACGGGGAGACGCTTCTGCATATGAGTGAGGTCAGGCGCGCAGCCAGGGGGGGATTTTGGGGGTTCAAACCCCCCCCAAATTAAGGAAAAAATACACGACACAGCTTACATTTCTACATCGCCGTCCTACAAACTCTTTTATTAAGTTTTATGATGCAATAATTTTAGTTCTTGACCGAATTTCCTCTTGGAATGATCAAAATGTGTCAAGTCAGTCTAATTTATTAAAATGTGCCTTACAAAAAGGCGAATTTCTTATATCTCTTCATTGTATAAATCAAGTTTTTAGTTACACATTTGTTCTATGTAAATATTTACAAGGTAGAAACATTGATCTCAAATATGCTGTTGTCCTAGCAGATATATGCTTAGAGAATATTCAAACCTTAAGAAGTAACGCTGAGGAAGAATTTCAGAAATTGTTTAAAAACGCTGAGAAGCAAGCTTTATCAAGCGGACTTATTTTGCAAAAACCTAGGCTCGCACATTCTCAGGACCACGAAGCACATTTTCATACTAAAAGTGTTGAATATTATTATCGTATTTCCCTTTATTTTCCTTTTGTGGATGCATTTATTGTCAACTTAACCAATCGCTTTTCAAAACACAAGGATATTCTTCTTGGTTTTCAAGTTTTATTTCCTCAAAGCGATACTGCAAAAGTTGATGATTTTTTAGACAAATTTAAAAAACTCTTTCAGTTTTATCAAGATGATTTAGAGGGAAATTTTGATGATTCAAAAATGGAGCTCACTATTTGGTATAAATTAATTAATAATTTAGAAAAAAATGAAAGACCAAAAACAGTGTTTGACGCTATAAAATTTTGTAAAAAAGATATTTTACCAACTATTTTTATTTTATTAACTATTTTGGCTACTCTTCCAATAACCACATGTGAAAATGAGAGTTCGTTTTCAACTCTCCGCCGACTCAAAACTTATCTTAGATCTACAATGACAGAACAGAGGTTAAATGCCTTAGCACTCCTCTACGTCCATCGAGATCTTACTCCCAGTGTAGAGGACATACTAAATAAACTTGCTGAAAGCAAGCGCAGACTTAACATTGCACTTTAAATTGAATAAGTTCCTTCGAAAATACTTTTTTTACTTTGTACACCTTATAAAAATGTAAAATATTTATGTAAATATATTTTAATTATATATTTTGTAAGCTTTTTACGAAAATAAAAACAAAAAATATTTAGAAAAATTTTCTGCGAACCCCCCCCAAATTGAAATCCTGGCTGCGCGCCTGAGTGAGGTTCATATTTCGTACTGCATCCGGTGACACAGGAAGTTGATACGCTGAAAACACTATAGAAAATACAAGTAAGTATAACAATTGATGCTATATTGCCAAATTTGTTTAATGAAGTGGATGAAATTGAACGACAATCGCATTTTAATATTTTAATATTGTTTAAACAAATCCTACATTTTATATTCTACTGACGCTTACAATTTTTTGTTTTTTTCCTTTTCATTTTTAAGATGGACGTTGCTGTGCAATCTTTTTTGCCATCCATGCACTTCTGGTTCCAATAGCTCAAGTCGCCGTAGAAGATCAAAGACGTGTTAGAAAAGCTTTCTCAACACGGGACTCTCAGCTCAGTTTTATGGTTGTTGGAAATACCGTTGCTGAGTGCGAGCAGCACATTTTGGAGTTGAGAAGCTCCAACCAGCGCATCCAGTCATTCATTATTGTAACAGGCTCCGTGCTCGAACCAGAGCAATTTTTTTTTTTTTTTTGGTGGTATTAAGTATCAAATTGACTCAATGCTGATGGCCATTGACCTAGCCTTTAAAACTTTTCAGTTATTTAACTTGGAGTACCCAAAGCAAAGCGTTTGCGTATGGAAATTTGTACAAACATTTTCTTTAAATATTTACTTAAGCTCAGACGTTAAAAGCCAAAAATTAAAGGCTTTCGTGTCTCAACTAAAAAAAAAAATAACAAAACTGTACCACCCAACAATAGCACCTATATAGCTTAGCTTAAAAAAACCAACATTACAATGTGTATTTTTTCCATGCATAGTTATGAATACATGAAGTAGTATACAACACACAAAAACTCAGCACAATATCTAACATTTTAATGCTTAATTTTGGAATGTAATTGTAAAATATAGTACAGAAAATATATATCTATATATAATATTGATCTTTGGAGGCATTATAAGAAACGCAATACTAAATAAAAATAATATTAAAATTAAGTAATTTCGATGTAATTTACTTTGACTTGACATTTTGGTTTAAAGTATATTTTTAGGGAATATGCTGCATTATTTTGAAAAATTTCTTTAAGTCCTGTCATAATATTTTATAATTTTCGTCCTTTTAACGACACAATCATATATGGGGCATTCTTTTATAAACCGAACAAAAAAAGGGAAAAAATGAAATTAGGTCTTTCGAATTGCGCAAATTTTTTGGTACAGCTTCTAGACATGAAACTATTCAACATGTAGTGCAAAATTTTTCTCCAAATGCATTATTCACGGAAGACCGTTACTTTAAAGTTGCTGAAAATCTGATTTTTTTTAAAATTATCTGATTTTAAAAACCTTATATCTCCTGTTCCACTTGGCCGATTTGACTCGGATTTTCACCTATTGATAGATAATTTTATGCGCTTTAAATCTGCGTTCCAATTTTTGGCATATGTTTTATAAAACACATAGAAAAATGCAGTTGAATTTTTAAAATTCACTTTTGGAGCAGGCGCCCCAAAAATAACATATTTTTTCCAACACCATTATGTGCGCCATAATGTTTTCCTTAATATAAACTTTTTTCTAGAATAGCGTTTTTTGTTATTTGAAAGTTATTAACCATTTTATAACGTAAAATCTGTAATTCCTTAAAACATATTCGAAGAAAATTTCATTAATTTTAAATCTCGCAATCGAGGTTGCTATGTATTTTTATTTAGGGAGTTATACTTGTTATTTCAAATCATACAAGCCTGTTTCCTGCTTTAAATTAAAGTTTGCAAATAACGCGAAATCTTTGTATAATGTCAAACGCAAGTTTAGGTTTAAGTGATGGATTAGGAGGTACTTTGAAAAGATTAGCTGCAAGAGCTAGTCTCCAACGAATTTAAAATCCCATTCAAACGCCCAAACAGTTATTCTTATGGGCAACAGAGTCGCTCCCTAATATAAGGTCAAAATATGTTTCGAATGAAGAATACCACGAGGCAGAACGAAAACTCGAATCGAGGTTCAAAAATGCAAAACCGGTAAAAGGGACGATGAAGTTTCATTGTTACATTCCTATTGGTATAAATAAAGTTCAAGCCAAGGAGTTTTCTCTGCAAAACGATTCCTATGCCACTGTATTTAAAGTCATACAATAAAAAGATAAAAAATTAATTACGCGTACTTTATATCTAATTAATTCATCAAAAGTATAATAAGTAGATAGGCAGGTGTACAAAAATTTCGCGTTATTTGCAAACGTTAATTTAAAGCAGGAAACAGGCTTGTATGATTTGAAATAACAAGTATAACTCCCTAAATAAAATAACATAGCCACCTCGATTGCGAGATTTAAAATTAATGAAATTTTCTTCGAATATGTTTTAAGGAATTACAGATTTTACGTTATAAAATGGTTAATAACTTTCAAATAACAAAAAACGCTATTCTAGAAAAAAGTTTATATTAAGGAAAAAATTATGGCGCACACAATGGTGTTGGAAAAAATATGTTATTTTTGGGGCGCCTGCTCCAAAAGTGAATTTTAAAAATTCAACTGCATTTTTCTATGTGTTTTGTAAAACATATGCCAAAAATTGGAACGCAGATTTAAAGCGCATAAAATTATCTATCAAGAGGTGAAAATCCGAGTCAAATCGGCCAAGTGGAACAGGAGATATAAGGTTTTTAAAATCAGATAATTTAACAAAAAATCAGATTTTCAGCAACTTTAAAGTAACGGTCTTCCGTAAATAATGCATTTCGAGAAAAATTTTGTACTGCATATTGAATAGCTTCATTTGTAGAAACTGTAAAAAACTTTTTGGAGCAATCGGGGATATTCAGTCCAAAAATGTGTTCGATTTGTAAAAGAATGACCCATATACATAAAATTGTTTTTTAATTCTTATCGCGAGTCTTTATTTAGTCAATCATTATTGCTTGCAATGAGAAAGTTAATATACTGTTTTGTGTGTATGATATTTGGACGATTTTCTTGTCTATAAAAAATAGCAGATGTGAGACAGGCGGGACTCACAACAGTTAATACATATTAGATAAAATTTTGAAATATATAAATATGAAGAAATTTCTTCAATATAACTAAGCAGGGTTGCGTATTTCAATAAATTTCTTCATATTGAAGAAAATCGTTCGTAATATTGAAGAAATTTATTCAATATCAATAATTATTTTCGTAGATATGAAGAAATTTCTTCAATATAACGAAGCAGGATAATATACTTGAAGAAATTTGACTAAAATAGTTTCGTAGATATGAAGATATTTCTTCAATATAACGAAATTTTTTTCCTGATTTGAATTTCTTCATATTGAATATCGTCTTTATTCATATTGATTGCTTTTTTAAGTTAGCTCTATTTATACTGCCGTTTCTTCAATAACGCAGCCCATTTCTTCAATATTACCTACGGATTTTTTTCGGTGTATGTAAACAGAGTAAAAAACTTATGAGATCACGTTTTGTTTAAATTATAAAATACATAGGTAATATGGGGCATTCTTTTATAAACCGAACAAAAAAAGGGGGAAAATTAACCTAGGTCTTTTCAATTGCGCGATATTTTTTACAGCTTCTAGATATGAAATTATTCAACATGTAGTCCAAAATATTTCTCAGAATGCTTTATTTACGGAAGACCGTTAGTATAAAGTTTGCTGAAAACCCGTTGTTCGTTCTTCACCACAGCTACCGCCGTTCGATAGCCGAGCCCTTAGAGTTAGGCGAGAATCGAACTAATCAAATACCTTTTTGTCCAACAGCACTAGATCGAGCGACGACGACGACTTGTGTTTTAATCGGTTTGTTGCTCGCTAACGAAAACGTCGTACCCTAAATTTTTGTCGCTAATAAAAAACCTCTCGATCGCGAACCGCCTACATAAAGTGCAAAAAAAAGAATTGTAATTAAGAAAAGAAAAAACCACAAAAAGAATTGTAATTAAGAAAAGAAAAAACCACAAAAAGAATTGTAATTAAGAAAAGAAAAAGAAAACACCAAAAAAAAGTGAATTAAAAAGTGCATAAAAAATCGCCACGAAGGCAGATCTTAAGTTCTAAAACCAAGTGAATTGTTTCCTTTTACATTTTTTTACATTTATTTAAATCCAATTGCCGCTAAGGCCAAACGCGAAATCCGCGTCGTGCAACCGCCGCTCTCCCAATTCATCCACAACACGAACGTCGCCCAGCTCAGCCCGGAAGACAAAAGGTACGTGCTTACTATCTCCATCTCTTACTCCAACATTTGGCGATCCCGTGCCAGGAGCCTGGAATCGGCTCCGGTGGACCAATCTTAGTGGGAATCGAGAAATTAGGCCACGTGTGCGTCACCCTTTACCGCTATTTGCCCTCCAGAAAAGTCAAGGGCAACACGATCCAAGCACGTGACACACATCGCCGTTTCGACTCATCCTTTTTCTTCATATTCGTATCATCTATCTCGCTCGCACATCCGTGTCGCCTTTGGTGGTGGTTTTTGTGCACAGTCGATATTGCGAAACAACCAGCACATAGCGGCTTGGCAAGCAGCATTTGGGTTCCTCGTTCCCTGTGAGAACGAATTGCGGTTTTTTTCTTCTTTTCTTTTATTTCGTTTGGTTTTCGCTTGCGGAAAACGCATAGAAATCGTTTGGGCTTTTTCCATTGCAAGTCCATACGAATTCAAGGCTAGCAGACAGCGAGCCAGGCAATCTGTATAACACATCGGGCTTACGTGCATTGTGTTGCGTAGGTCAGTTCTAACGCTGTGCGTTGCATCGAACTTCGAACATAGAAGTTGATCGCATCGCCTGTTCGAACGAACGTGTGTGACCGCAATTCGAACACCAGGTTTCATATACGTTCAGTCTCTCTGCCTGCGCTCTGTCCGCGCTCTGCTTTCGATTTGATGCATAATCGGAACTTTGCAAACTGGTTGGAAAAACAAACTTTTAACAAATCGAACTCATCGAATTTTATTTATATTTCATTGACAATCATTATACGATTTGGTTTTCTTTAATTGAATTTGGGGTTGCAGGAAATTTGTGGAGTGTTGCGAAGGTAAAGGTTAACAAATCTGAGGTACGCTACGGTAGGCATTGGTCGCATATACGCACTGCGGTTGCCGTTCTATAACTTGTATTGTTCCTTTTCGGTCGAGGTTTTTATCTCTTTTTCACACAGGCATCCAGTTCACATCAAAAGCCGGCGATAATTCCAGTTTGCTCTCATTTTTTCGGTGAATTGATCGAGCTTGCATTGAATTCTTCGGACAGTTATCTCGTCAGAATCGGGTTTCGTGATCAACATCCGTAAACAATATGGATCCCTTACGGCATTTTCACTCCGCGGTAGCTGAGCTCAAGAACATGTGCGATGCAGCCATGAACAGCGATCCAATGAATCAAAGCGAGCAATTACTGGAGATTAAAATCGAACAACTGATGTACGACTGGAATGAAGTGCGTCAAACGTATCGAGCAGCGGACGATAAAGGAGCCTGGAGTCCAGAGGCGGCCGATTCAGCGGAAATTAGTTATCACGAGTTTCGCGATCTTCAGATGATAGCCAGAGCTAAGCTTCAAGAGCTGTTACGAGAAATCACCCCCCAGGATCTACCGCTGACGAGCACTCGGGTAACTCCTCCACCTAACGACTTTCATGGAGGAGACAATTTCATCAGGGTACCACCGTGTGATACTGAAGTTTTTGCTGGTGTCTATAGTGAATGGCCAGCATTTCGAGACATGTTCACCGCGGGTTTTGTCAACCACCCTCGGCTGCCACCAGTGCAAAAGTTATACCATCTTCGCAGCAAGACGACGGGAGCAGCGGGTGCTATCGTTAAAGGCTATCCGCTGTGTGGCGACAACTTTACGAATGCGTGGGAGGCTCTTAAGGCGCGATATGAGAACAAACGCATCCTCGTCGATCATCAATTAAAAAATTTATTCGACCTGCCTGCTATCCAAGATGAAACGCCGGAAGGAATCCTGCGCATACAAGCAACCGTCAACGATTGCCTCAAGTTGCTGAAGAGTCATGGAGTCGTGGATATTTTGGATGCCCTGCTCGTTCATTTCTGTTCCAGGCGTCTTCCGGCGCAAACGATCGCACATTGGGAACAGTCATTGGCGTCACATCGAGAGGTGCCAACGTGGCCACAAATGAATGCCTTCTTGACTAAGCGATATGAAGTTGTTGAACGCCTTTCCAGCTTTAATGCATTGGAGGCTCCCCATCCCGCTGTAAAACCCGAAGTGCCTTCGACGAACGTGTTTCTCGCCCAAGAGCGGACCAATGGAGTCTGCGTCCTCTGTCGCGGCAGCCATCCTCTACGCCAATGTGATGTGTTTCTCAATATGTCGGTCGACGAACGTGTCCAAGCTGTTTCGCAGCACCATCGATGTCTCAACTGCCTTTCGACTGGTCATCAAAAGGCAAAGTGTAATAGTACCTTCCGTTGCGCAAAGTGCAGAAAATCGCATCATACGCTTCTTCATTTTCCGAATCCAACGGCTACACAAAAGGGTCAAGGATCTTCAACCACACCGACGCCTCTTCAGGCTGACGGCCCGTCTCCGACGAGCCATCCGGCGCAGGCTTCCGCGCCACCGAAGACTTCGAATTTTGTAACCGCCGACGGATCATCCACTTCGCAAGCACATGCGCACGTATCGATTAGCCAGACGCAAGTACTGTTGCCGACCGCGCTCACACACATATTGCATCAAGGAGAGCGCTTTTTAGTGCGAGCCCTTCTCGACCAAGGATCTCAAAGGACGTTTATTACGGAACGGATGCAGCTCCAATTGAATCTTCCAACTACGCCCAAAGTGTGCATTGTATCCGGTATGGGCGGCCAGTGCACCCAAATTGCAAAAAAAGAGTGTTCCATCATGCTCGCATCGCCTCGTTCTACGTTCGAGGATCAGATCGACGCCGTGGTGTTACCAAAGTTGACAAATTGGCTTCCAGCCAAACGGGTCTCCAACATGGATCCCCAAGAGCTTTCATCGCTTGAGCTCGCCGACCCCCATTTCATGAATCCAGGCCGCATCGATATGGTCATCGGCTCCGATATTGTGCCTAAATTACTACGACCTGGATTCAAAATGAATGTCGGAGGGAGTCTCGTAGCACAAAATTCAGTGTTCCGGTGGTATTTGAGTGGGCCCATCGCCAGCGAATCCACCGAAGCGTTTGCGACGCAGGTCTCCTCCGGAGACACCCATGAGTCGCTCTCTGAGCTACTCAAATCGTTTTGGGAACAAGAAGAGGTTCCACATTCCCCTCCGCCTCTTTCAGAGGACGTTTATTGTGAAGAGCTTTATGCTCAAACCACCGTTAAGAATTCCGAAGGTAGATGTGTCGTGCGTCTACCATTTAAGATCGAATTTTCTAAAGCCGCTCCTTGCTTGGACTCGTCGCGATTTGGAGCGCTGACGCAATACAGCAGCTTGAAGAAAAGGCTCGCACGGCAGCCACTTGTGCGCGACACCTTTAGTTCAGTGATCAAGCCCGAGAGTGCATCCACGAAGATACGAATCGTTTTCAAGAATTTTCCTCCTGGATTTTCGCGTTTCGAGGTGTCGACGCGAGTTTTCCACCTCACGCCGCTGCTCCTGATCGCAACACCTCCCCCTCCCCCTTTTCATTTATTGTTCACTATCTTCTCAACAATATCGCCTCCGCCTTCTCCTACCAACGTCGCCAAGGCCCAAACCAATCGTCTAGCAGACGCGAACTGGATTGAGAAATTTATTACGTAGCGCAAGGCGGGCAGTATGTTCGTTCTTCACCACAGTTACCGCCGTTCAATAGCCGAGCCCTTAGAGTTAGGCGAGAATCGAACTAATCAAATACCTTTTTGTCCAACAGCACTAGATCGAGCGACGACGACGACTTGTGTTTTAATCGGTTTGGTGCTCGCTAACGAAAACGTCGTACCCTAAATTTTTGTCGCTAATAAAAAACCTCTCGATCGCGAACCGCCTACATAAAGTGCAAAAAAAAGAATTGTAATTAAGAACAGAAAAAACCACAAAAAGAATTGTAATTAAGAAAAAAAAAAGAAAACACCAAAAAAAAGTGAATTAAAAAGTGCATAAAAAATCGCCACGAAGGCAGATCTTAAGTTCTAAAAACAAGTGAATTGTTTCCTTTTACATTTTTTTACATTTATTTAAATCCAATTGCCGCTAAGGCCAAACGCGAAATCCGCGTCGTGCAACCGCCGTTCTCCCAATTCATCCACAACACGAACGTCGCCCAGCTCAGCCCGGAAGACAAAAGGTACGTGCTTACTACCTCCATCTCTTACTCCAACACCCGTTTTTTAACAAAAATTCAAAGAAAATTTGATGAATTGAATTGAGAGTTTACTGTCAAAGAGTAATGATGATAAGTAAACAACTGCAGTGTTGCCAGTAGAAAAATGTATTTTTGCGTTAAAAAAGGGGGAGGGGTTTGAGAAATCTTTTGCTTGATTACATGGCGAGTCTGATTTATACCAGACCTGTAGCAATCCAACTTCCCGCGGGGGGCAAAGAAACTTCCACGATTTTTTTCCTTTTAATTTTCGTAATTCCTTCCACCTAAGACCAAGAATCGTGGTGGGGCAAAGGCCCTCCTAGCCCCTAGGTTGGTACGCGACTGATTTCTACTAACGTATGCTTACGTGGGGGATTAAAAATTGACATCATTGAACAACTGTGCACAATTAAAGCGGTAAGTCCAACAGCGCCTGCGCTCCTCGCTTAACTATTTCTTGGATTCCTCTTTGTTTCTCTTTATGCTTTTTCACTGATTTCTTATATTGCTCGCTAAACCGAGTGCACACAAAAATTTTTGTGCCATTTTGCTCGTTATATAAGATACTCAATGGAACGAATTTAAATGCTCGTTAAATGCGAAACTCGCTAACGCGAATACTCGTTGAATCGGAAATCTCCTGTAATAAGCAGATTCAAAAAACTTTGAACAATTGAACATATAAGTACATGGCGTTTTATTAAAAATAAAAACAAAATTAAAACCAATTCCAATTAAACAAAACGAATTTAAATTAAAGAAACAAGTTGAGTTGTGTCATAGGACACCAGATAAGAACGAAGTTCATTATGGTATTTATAAATGTTAGTAAATATAATTCGCAGCAAGGTTTTTCGCAAAACTCAATTGTTTTTATTAATCGAAAAATATATGTATACAAGACGGGTGTTTGTTGTTTTCAACTGTTTTTAACAAGCGAAAATGCGATACAGTATATTCTGCTTAGCTGCATTCAATTATTTTCCAGACAATTTTATGCACTTACGCGAAAAACGCACCTACCCGAAATTTTTTGCTGTATTTTTGAGTAACATATCAGAATGTCTTTAACAACACTTGAATTCTTAAAAGAACGCCGTCCAAATATTAATTTTATTAACAAACAAGTAAGAAAGCTAAAGTCGGTCAAGCCCGACTTTGAAATACCCAGCGTCCCGACGTTATGAGCGCACTATGTTTTGCTTCTCTATTTATGGGCGTGGCAGTGGGAGGGCCACATAAATTATTTCCCTACACCTTTCATTCGCCTTGGTGAACCTATGTTGCGAATTTGAAGCTTCTATACCTTTTACTTCGGAAGTTACGAAAATTCTCCATTTGTGGGCGTGGCAGTGGGCGGGCTACATAAATTTTTTTTCTAAACCTTTCATTCGCCTTGGTGAACCTATGTTGCGAATTTGAAGCTTCTATACCTTTTACTTCGGAAGTTACGAAAATTCTCCATTTGTGGGCGTGGCAGTGGGCGGGCTACATAAATTTTTGTTCATACACCTTTCATTTGCCTTTGTCAACCTATGTTGCGATTTTGAAGCTTCTACGCCTTTAACCTCGGAAGTTACGAAAAATCTTCATTTGTGGGCGTGGCAATGGGCGAGCCACATAAAATTTTTTCCTACACCTTTCCTTCGCCTTGGTCAACCTATTTTGCGAATTTGAAGCTTCTACGCTTTTTACTTCGGAAGTTACAAAAAATCTCTATTTGTGGGCGTGGCAGTGGGCGGGCCTCATAAAATTTTTTCCTACACCTTTCATTTGTCTTGGCCAACCTATGTTGCGAATTTGAAGCTTCTACGCCTTTTACTTCACAAGTTACGATAAGCCCTTATTTGTGGGCGTGGCTCACGGAGGGCGGCGTCCATTTTTTCCAGGATATGTCCCTTTTCGTAGTTTACCAGTACACCAAATATCAATGAAATGTGTTGAGTGGTTCGCAAGTTACAAGCATTTTACTGAAAACACATTAAATTCATTTGTGGGCGTGGCAGTGAGCGGATGTCTTCTATTTTTAGTTAGGATCATACTCGGACCCCGATATACCTGTGTGCCACATTTCGACTTGATTGGTCCAGCCGTTTCGGAGGAGATCCGGACACGGACGGACGGACATGTCTAAATCGATTCAATTTTTGATCCTGATCAAGAATATATATATTATATATATGTCTTTATCTACGGAGCGTTATTCTGGCTGTTACAAGATACCGTAATATACGTTGCTTACGCTGGGTATAAAAACAAATAAGTACTTTGACTTACTTTCGTTACTTGAACGTACTTATTACAAGTAATCGGACTCACAGGGTTGCATTTAAGTCACACATTTCCTATATTTCTGTCAACCTGTCATCGAAATTTCAACTCTGATTTCCTTTCTTCAAAGTAGTGAGTTCGTTACTTCCTTTCAATTTACTTTAACAGCGTTGAGCCCTCAAAGTGCTAAGTTAGATAAGCAGAATATACTGGAACTGAAAAAGCATACGTGTAAAGGGTTTTCCATCGCAAATGAGATAGTCTCGAAAATGCGAATTTTCATACATAAAGATGTTTTAAAGTATCGATATTTTTCACACCGATATTACATCCGCAGCCCCCGGAGTACAGATGATGATTTTAATTATGTTTTAATTATGTACGAATTGACGTATACTTTGATAGCGCAAAAAAATTATAAGCTACCTAAAATGCCCTTATATATTATATTTGCAACAACCTACTAATCGGAGTTATTCTGAAAACGTTCAGTCTGGCAGCACCACATATTGTTTTGTTTTGTTTGAATGCATTTATGCTTGTGTGTGTCTGTGTAGTTTCTGAATTTAATAATTAATTGTTTTTTCGGGATATCGTCGCAAATAAGTGTCGCCCAAAATAGTATAATATCTCGGCCGCATCAGCAAGTCATTTTACGTAAATATATGTGTATTTCTTTCTTTTTGCAAAGGTTATTATACCCTTTTTTGCGAACTTCAATTTAGGTAACACGGATTTTATAGCGGTTTTTCACTTTTTCTCGACTAGGTCCCCTGTCGCTATCGTTTCGTAAAGAACTTCGTTCTAAAAAGAACGAAAATCAAATAGTGCTTTGGCTCATGTATGCTTTTCTAATATTGCAACTAAAGTGAATTTCACAACAATCGAATGGCTTCGCTCGTCTTAACTCGCACCGTCTTTCCATCTGAATTAAAACGGTTTTTCACGCTCTGGTCTTATGCACAATTCCCTGCGCAGGCCGCTGAGCTTACTAAGTTACACCTTATGTCTGTCTCTTTTCATCCCACATATATTTTCTTGTTTATTCTGATTCTTCCTCATCTTGTTCTTGTTGCAAGTTCCAGCAAATGACTCCTAGGAGAGCATCGAGCTTCTTGCCACTATACCAGTGCTCGAGTCACCTGATGAAAGAGTTCTCCATGCTCATCGGATTCCGTTGGCGATTGTTCGGCGAATTTGTCCATATGGCAATGTAAAAATGAATTTTCAATGACATTCTTACATTGATATTTTGGAAAGCGTGTAGGATGTTTTCAATTTGTACGCGAAAATTTTCGTCACGTTGTATTCCAAGCACATTTTTGATTACTACCTTGACACAATTCCAAGCCACTAGTTCCAAATCAGATAGACAGGCTTCAAATCGTTGATCATTCATCAAACGTCGAATATCAGGTCCATTTAGAATGCCTAATTTGAATAAACCGAAAATATATGTTAGATATTATTGAAAAGAGACTCATTAATATATAAATATATATATATTTATATGGTTTTATTGAAACCTTCTTTTATTTTCATTCCGCTCAATCGTGGAAAAGTTCTTCTTAATTCATTGAATGCATTGCCTTCAGGATTCAGTGCCTTTATGAAATTTTTAACGATTCCAAGTTTGATATGAAGCGGTAGCAGCAAAACTTTTTCGATTGGCACAAGTGGAACCTCAATGATGTTTCTTTCACGCAATCTGAATCCTTCTCTCAGAGGCCAATCCTTTTTGGTGTATTGATCCCCTGGAAATTGAGTATTCCACAAACACATAAAACACGTGGTTTTTGTGTATCCCGTCTGCATCCCTCTCAGAAGAGTTACCACTTTCAAATCAGCACAAATTTTCCAATGATGCTCTTGATATTTTACCAAATCAATGATTTTTGCCAACGATGCGTAATTTTCTTTTGTGTTTTTGTGCTGATAGCAATTGGGACACTATTTTTAGTGTTTGTGATGTGAAGTAAAACCGCCTTAAGACTGCTCTTAGAAGAATCAATGAACAATCGCCAATCTTCTGGATTATATTCATGATTGATGGAGCCCAATCCAAATCACGGATGACACTTTGGTTGAAATATTGCGAGTAGAGTTCAGCAATTTCTAAGGTTATTGTGCGTTTGTTACACATTAAAGTGTGCTTTCCACAAACATAACAAAATTTATTACATGAACGTCTACCGCATGCACTCATTTCTGATATTTCCAGCAAATGTCATAATAAAATAAATCAAAAGTGGTTCCCTAATACGGATACGTTATGCTCTGTTATACAATCGGGTCATTTGAATTGAAAATGCGATTATGCGTCACTATAGTAGCGTTATATGTACTAAAATGGGGTAATTTGAATTGAAATTAAGATTTTGAAGCGAAACTACGAAATACATAGTTCTCTGCAGGGTTGGGCACTTTGCATTACCATTAATTTTGCATTTTTAATTTACATTTAGTGATAATGCTCGAGAAATTTCATTATCATTTAAGGCTTATTAAAAATGAAAAAAAAAAATTCATTATCATTCAAGGCTTAGTGTCAATGCAGATTTTTTTCAATTATGTTATCACTTAACTCTTAATGCTAATGCATTCTTATTTTCATTATCAATAAGTATTTAATGGTAATGCAATCTTATTTGCATTGCCATTAAATCTTTAATGACAATGAAAAAATTTTGCACTAAATTAAATTTCAAAAAATTATTTAGTGCATTAAATATTTAATCGCATTAAAATAAAATTTCATTATCACTTTCTATTGAATATTAAATTTTATTTGAGCGAATGAAGTAGGCTAGAAGACTTATTTATTGAATTAAAAAAGTTATAAAGGCGATGATCGACTCCTTGAATTTCGCATTCGAATACTGAATTCAATTTAGAGGATAACCCTAGCTTTTGTTTATCTTGCTTTTGTCAATCAAAAACTAGTGATTCGCAGAATATTCTACACCTTTTTCAGTTTGATTCCAGAAAATGTAACAATGATTTCCGAAAGCATAAATTTGATTTCAGAAACACAACAATGACTTCAGAAAGCGTAAAATTGTATTCAGAATCGTAAAATTGAGTTCCGAAAATGTAATTTTCAATTCAGAAACAGAACATTGATTTCAGAATGCGTTAATTTGATTTCAGATCCGTTAGTTTGAATTCAGAAATATAGCATTGATTTCAGAAAGCGTTAATTTGATTTCAGAAAGCGTTAATTTGAAATCTGAGGAGTAAAATTGAATTTGGAGTGCGTTATTTTGAATTCAGAAATAGAGCATTGATTTCAGAATGCATTAATTTCATATCAGAAAGCGTAAGTTTGAATTCAGAAACAGAACATTGATTTCAGAAAGCGTTAAAGTGATTTCCGAAAGCGTAAGTTAAAATTCAGAACAATATATTTTTATATATGTATTTACATTAAATATTTTTTTATGTACATAGGTTTATATGCCCACTTGCATATCATGCAACGCAAGTGCATCTGCCTGGAATTTAGTGCTGTGATGTATGGCCCGTGCGCAGTCGTTAACTTTGCCTCGTCAATGAGCCCTTCCAAGTACTGGAGACGCTGCTCAGAGAGACCAGGTCTTTGGACTTCTGGAATTATCATATGGCCTTTTACAAAGGTCTTTATTTTGGACCATATTATATCAATGGGATTCAACATTGGGGAATATGGTCCCAAACGAAATTCTAAGGACCTCAAGTCGGCGAGCAATATTAGCGAGAACCTCGCCCAAATTTCAAGGATTAAGGATTTTTTTTTATTTCTAACATGCTTATTCTAAATTGAAATTTACGCTTTCTGATGTCAAATTTACGCTTTCGGAAGTCACTTTAACGCTTTCTGAAATCAATGTTCTGTTTCTGAATTCAAACTTACGCTTTCTGAAATGAAATTAATGCATTCTGAAATCAATGCTCTATTTCTGAATTCAAAATAACGCATTCCAAATTCAATTTTACTCCTCAGATTTCAAACTAACGCTTTCTGAAATCAATTTAATGCTTTCTGAAATCAATGTTATATTTCTGAAATCAAACATACGTTTCTCAATTTTAACTTACGCTTTCTGAAAACAAATTTACGCTTTCTGAAATCAATGTTATATTTCTGAATTCAAACTAACGGATCTGAAATCAAATTAACACATTCTGAAATCAATGTTCTGTTTCTGAATTGAAAATTACACTTTCGGAACTCAATTTTACGATTCTGAATTCAGTTTTATAATTCTAATATCAAATTTACGCTTTCGGAAATCATTGTTACATTTTCTAAAATCAAACTGAAAAAGGTGTAGTGCCATTTATTAAAGTATTTCAACATAAAAAGAGCTGAAATAATTAATGTTTCTTTAAACAAATCATTAAACATTTGAATTATTTTCTTGATTTGCTTTTCTTAGAACTAACATTTCGAATTTTGAGTCGCTGAGATTTTGCCTTGATGAACGATTGACGATTCCAGCAAAAGAAAACAATCTTTCTACTGGTGCGGACGATGGAATTGGTGTGTTGTACTTTAGGAAAATTTTTTTTATTGTAGGAAAGCGATGCAAGGAATCGATACTTGTATCATCATCTGCCAGATACAAAAGTATTTCTTTTCCGGTCGATCCTCCGCCCGAGCTATACCGGTTTTCATCTATCAAAGAATTATTAGAAAAAAAATTTTTATGTATATAAAAGTATTTAATTTAAATATAATATATTTATTGGATTGGTACCCGAAGAATCATCATCAAATTCAAGAAAAGAATTTTTTGATATTTTTGATCTTTTAGATTTCTGATCCTCCAGTTCTGGCTGCTTAATAAATTCCCGCGCGTATTCACTAAGCTTTTTTTTATGTCCATCTCAGTGTATGAGGCAGCACTTTCCAAAAGTATTTTGCAGAACTTCAATTTTATTTCCGGTATAACAACAGCTGCAATAACTGCATCCCAGGACTCAGGCTCGAGACAGAAGTATTTATGAAATCTTTTGAATAAATTGGATTGCATTTGCATATTGATGTTTCCGAAATATTTTAGATCGTCAGAGTTGAAGCGTCTCATTTTTATTTTTATCGACACAAGCGTCAGAATGAAATACCCAAAGAACATATTTTTTTCTCGTTGGAGAAAATCTATTCCTTCTGCGATTGGTTGCATAATTTTAACGTATTCCGTTAAATAATCTATTTCGTCTTCATTAAACGTTGGAACTCCTAACTTATAACACAATTCACTCAAATGTGCTTTGCACTCTATCAGCTTCTGAACTGCGTCATAAAGTGAGTTCCATCTTGTCTCACAAGGTGTAATAAGTTGCATACCTACATATGATGGCCTTCACAACTTCGGCAGATTTGGGTCTGTTGCATTTACTCCATATTTTTGTACACCTGTTTCAATTGCACAAACAAGGATAATAGAATATGCAAAAATTTTATATCAATGTGTAATATTTAACCTGCTTAATGAAGGGTGTTACACACAACCCAACAAACGCAATATACCCTCGACACAGAGTGTGTCGGGTATAATTACGTACACGACGATTAGGTGGGGTTTTTTTATACTTTTGTCGAAAACACCGGTTGCCTGCATTTTTCTGTGTTGGTGTCTGAAGCAAATTTGTTGTTCGCTAAAATATCTATAACTTACCCGAACCCAGTAAAGCGATATTCATAACGATTTAGGACAAATTAGCATTATGAATTTTTGAAGACTTAAGCGACGAACCTGCAAAATTCAAAGTCAGATTCCTCCTAAGCTAGAGCCAATCCAGCGAAAAGGCCGATGGATCTGAGCTCAGTATACTTTTAAGAAAGTCACCCAGTTGGTCTCATTTTTGTTACTATGTTCGACAATCAATTTCAAGCACAGTGTTATCAATCTGCGACCTGCGAGCGAGTTGTTGTAACTGTAAAAGAAATGACAAAGAATAATTAGAGCTGGGAAAATATCGATGGCACTATCGATAGTATCGATGGTTTGAAAAATTTTTCACTATCGATTGATAGTCAAGACTATCGATACCATCGGCTCGGGTATACGCTATATACACGTTAAGTCCGAAGCCAGACACACCAAAAACATGTTTCGGAACATTTAGTTCGTAGGCAAGAGCAAAGAGTATTTAATATATAATATAAAGAGCCGCCAATGTACTCTATCGGCTCTCTTAGCATTTTGAAAATGCTGGTCTCCTTATTACGATACACTTTGTCCCTATGCCATTTCGTCTCACATCACAAAGCGAATGCTGATTGAAAACAAAAATGCGCAACGCGAGTGCGAGAAACGTGCGTAAATGGACATTTAATGAATGAATTGTGCGTTTGCTTATGCGCAGAGAAAAAAGGGATGGAAATTTTTTTATGCTTGTGCGCATGCAAAGGCTGCTTGAAGATACAAAGAAAAAATAGCCGAACACAGTGTGCAATATTCGACTATTTCAAATCTTTCTTCAGACAAGTTCTATTTTACTTATTATTGATATAATTTTTATAGTAAAATAAAAAATGAAATGTTATCAAATTGTTTCTAGACATTAAGAAAGCTATTTTGCTGAATTTTATATTTATAATTTATAGTTCATGAAAATTTTTTCATAAACTGAAAGGAAGAGAATCGATATTTGCACACTGTATCATTCTTTTGAAATATTTTTTAGTAGCATTGATTGAAATGATCAAAATTCGTTCAAGGAAGGACGGTGGAAGGGAAAAGAAGTTCTATACGTATGAGCATAAGCAAAGAGTATTAATATATATAAGAGACGCCAACGTACTCTATGGCAAATCCCATTTTTCACTCGTTCTCGATGATACCACGTAGATGAGGATACACTATGCTTTGGCAAATGAAACGCTCACAAAGCATGAAATCGAGGAAAGAAAGACACTCGAAATGTAGGAATTGATAGAAAGGATCAAAACAAACACGAAAATCTGCCTTCTCGCCTTTACGCATTGAGAAACGGTTTTCATTCATAGTTTTTCGGCAGTCGCGCGATTGTTCTGTTATTCTTTCGATTGCGTGCCGCGCTTATGCGCATATATGAGTTTGTGTGTGCGCCAATCTACATACGTACGTTTGTATTTGGCCTTTGCAATTTTCGGCCTCTGAAAAATTCAAATTGATATATTAAATACTTAAATACTCTTTGGACACTCGAAACGTAAGAATTCATTCCCAGCCAGAAATTTTCTCATAAATGACCAATTCATTAATTTTTTTACCAAGAATATCATGGGAAAAATTTGAGTACTTCTCAATTGCAATGGCAATGTCATCGAGAGGTAATATTGTTCATCGCAACTCCAATGGCATTGTCATCGATAAAGATATCGATACGACGGTGTAGATCTACTCCACTGTCGATGACTAATTCGTGACTTGTACTCTGATGACGGCCAAGCCGTTTGTGTGTAAATTTCGTTAGAAAGTTGGTGTATAATCAGGAGCAGTCACGGCTCTATGTCATGCTGAAATCATTGATTCACCGGGACATTTCCGGCTGGGTTAATGGATCAAGACAAAAACGAAAATCTGACTTCTCGCCTTTACGCATTGAGAACCGGTTTTCATTCCTTATAGTTTTTCGGCAGTTCAGCCGCTGTGCTGTTATTCTTTCGATTGCGTGCCTTACTTATGCGCATATATGAGTTTGTGTGTGCGCCAATGTACATACGTACGTTTGTATTTGGCCGTTGTGTGCCTTTGCAAATTTCGGCCGCTGGAAAATTCAAAAATCGTTTTTAGACTCGCTCGCTTATGTTGTTTTTTTGACTTGCGCGGCGCTAAATGCGAAAAAGTCGAAGCTTGGTCGCTTCGATTACCTTTTGTAACATTATGAACTTGTTTTTTTTTAGTTTTAATTCGACCCTTTTAATATTTTAATTTTAATTAATTTAATATTTTTTCGGGCCTAGGGTGCAAGCATAGCTATTACGAAATGTAAATTTTTAGCAATCGAAAATTTTTTTTTTCCTGATGTTTTTCTGATGCTAACGTAATTTTACTTTTGATATTAACAATTAAATCTCTTTAAAATTTTTCCTCTGCTAAAATTAGTATTTTCAGCTGTAAAAATACTCCCTTTAAGGTGGGGCTAAATTAAAAATGAATTTTAGGAGACTTTTTGAATTGCCTTTATATTGAAATTTTTTCAACTAATATAAGGATTTTTTTTGAATATTACCAAAATATTAAATTTAAATGTAAGAGAAAAAATTGTTGAAGCCAATAGCAAAATTGAAATTTTCAAAAATCTTTTTTATGGGTCTTCAACGGACAATGTATTTGCACCATCGAATGTAAGCAAGCTGAATCATTCCATTTTAAATACATACAAGCATTGTTATGCTCATACATATAGAACTTCTTTTCCCTTCCACCGTCCTTCCACGAACGAATTTTGCTCATTTCAATCAATGCTACTAAAAAAAATTTCAAAAGTATGATACAGTGTGCAAATATCGAGTCTCTTCCTTTCATTTTATAAAAAAATTTTCATGAACTATAAATTATGAATATAAAATTCAGCAAAATAGCTTTCTTAATGTCTAGAAACAATTTGAAAACATTTCATTTTTTATTTTACTATAATAATTATATCAATAATAAGTAAAATAGAACTTGTCTGAAGAAAGATTTGAAATTGTCAAATATTGCACACTGTTCGGCTATTTTTTCTTTGTATCGTCAAGCAGCTTTTGCCTGCGCACAAGCATAAAAAAATTTCCATCCCTTTTACTCTGCGCGAAAGCAAACCCACAATTCATTCAAGAATTCTCCTTTTACGCAAGCTTCTAACATTCGCCTTTCGTTTTTCTGTTTTCAATTACTGTTCGCATTATGAGACGGGACGAAATGGCATTGGGTACGAAGTGTATCGCCATATGCGTGGTATGATTTTCAAAATGCAAAGAGAGCCGATAGAGTACATTGTCACCTCTTTATATATTAATACTCTTTGGCATAAGAATGCTTGTATGTATTTAAAATGGAATGATTCAGCTTGTTAACATTCGATGGTGCAAATACGATGTCCGTTGAAGACCCATAAAAAAGTTTTTTGAAAATTTCAATTTTGCTATTGACTTCAACGATTTTTTCTCTTACATTTAAATATAATATTTTGGTAATATTCACAAAAATCCTTAAATTTATTGATCAAATATCAATATAAAGGCAAATCACAAAATCTTGTAAAATTCATTTTTAATTTAGCCCCACCTAAAGGGAGTATTTTTACAGCTAAAAATGCCAATTTCAGCAGAGGATAAATTTAAAAGAGATTTTAGAAGACGTTGTAGATTATATAAGTTTAAATATCAAAAATAAAATTACTTTAGCATCAGAAAAACCTCAGAAAAAAGATTTTTTCGATTGCTCAAAATTAACATTTCGTAATAGAAATGCTTGGACCCTAAGCCCGAAAAAATATTTAAGTAATTAAAATTAAAATATAAAAAGGGTAGAATTAAAACTAAAAAAAAACTAGCACATAATGTTAAAAAAGGTAATCGAAGCGACCAGGCTTCGACTTTTTCGCATTTAGCGCCGCGCAAGTCACCCTACAGCACCATACGGTAGTGACTTTGCATCGGTCACGTAGAAACAGGAAAACAACATAAGCGACCGACTCGAAAAACGATTTTTGAATTTTTCAGCGGCCGAAATTTGCAAAGGCACACAACGGCCAAATACAAACGTACGTATGTACATTGGCGCACACACAAACTCATATATGCGCAATGCGCATAAGTAAGGCACGCAATCGACAGAATAACAGCACAGCGCTGAACTGCCGAAAAACTATAAGGAATGAAAACCGGTTCTCAATGCGTAAAGGCGAGAAGTCAGATTTTCGTTTTTGTTTTGATCCTCTCTATCAATTCCTACATTTCGAGTGTCTTTCTTTCCTCCATTTCATGCTTTGTGAGCGTTTCAGTTTTCAAAGCATAGTGTATCGTAATGCGGAGGCCAGCATCGAGAATGGCTGAAAAATGGGATTCGTCATAGAGTACGTTGGCGGCTCTTTATATATTAAATACTCTTTGTGCTAGTGTAAACTGGGAAGCAATATTGCCGCTGGAAACATATAAATGTTGACAAAAATTTTGTTGAACGTGTACAAGCACCTATATTGAAAAAAAAAGCCATATGTAAGTGTTGCAGAATTGCTTGAGTTTTAACCGTTTCCTTCATATATCCGAATAAAAGCAATTGGTTTTTGACTTGAGATCAATATCTGCGCCAATAGGGAACTACATAGAGCAATGTTGAAGTCGGCAGAGTGCATTAAGAAAAGAAGCACACTTGAAGCCTCAAAATTGCTTTCTTCGATTTTTGGAGTCGAAACAAAAAAGAAAATATTTTTAAAAAATTTGAAATTGCTAAAAAAAATATTTAAAATTATCAAGAAGGCACGGGTCACGATGAGCATGAACAAGAACAAGACCACAGTAACGGAATGGATTATTTAATAGACGACAGCATTGAAAGCGATTCTGACAACTTATCATGAAAGTCTAGCAAAATCAAAAACATTAAGAGAACAATTAACTAAATGGGTAGTAAGCCAAAAAAATGGTAAGAGAAATGGAATAAACGTTCATTATGGAATAAAAGACGCTCTGACGGATTTTTTGTTACAAAAAAATTAGAGATGGAAAGCATAAAGCTGGATTTCAATATTGATGGCTTACCATTGAGTAAAAGCTCGAATAATCAAGTATGGCCCATTCTACGTAGTGTTGGGAACACATCATATGTTTTCTTCAAAGGAGCTTATAAAGGCGACCCAAAGCCAAAAAGCGCCACCGAATTTATCGAAGAATTCGTTATAGAGCTAAATGAACTTGTAAGAGGAGGATGAACTCGTAAGGACTTTATTTCGCGGAACACTTCTATTATATTAAAGCAAGATCTTTTATAACACAGGCCGACAAAAATACACTTTTTGTTTGGTGCGCAAGTTTTTGAAACGTATTTAGAATATTTGGACTTAGGTGATTTTAAAAATGTGGTCGGTTTTTCTCTATCAGCTCTAGTTAAAGAGATATAGGCAAAATATGTTTTTTTTCGACTTTGATATACTTAACTGCCATCAACTCGGTTGCTTATTTTTACACTTCAAATTTTTTTACAGGAGTGAGAAGCGAAAAGACAGGTCTTATAACAAATGTAAATTGTTTTCTTGGTTTGTAAGGGTTTATTGGAAATTTTCCAATGCGAAACTGAAAATGTTAGTTTTCCCCCCAAATATTTAAACTTTGAGCCCTTTTTTACCCAATTTCCTTCGGTGCAACACCTCCAAATTGGCATATTTTTGAAAAACACATTTAATTGACAATAAAATGGTGTATAAATATTGATAAGTTCTTGAAAATTGCTGAAGCTATTTAAGGTTTTCAAAAAAAAGGAGAGATTCAATGTAAAATTTATAAGAAAAACACAAGGTTGCTTTGCAACGTATTTAGTTACATAGTATTTAGTATTGTACATGAAGAAATTGCCTTTTAAGCAGGGATCGTAAATAACTGTTATGGAAAAAAAGAGAGACAAAAAAATCATCACTTTCACGACATCGGAGGCTGAAGATTAATATATGGAAGGGGTCGCATTGAAACTAACTGTCGAAATCCGTGATGATATTAAATAAAAATCCTAAAATCCAACTAAAACAGTTATTTTTCAACTGAAAAGAAAAAAATTAGAATGAAAGTCTTAAAAAGAGATTTTTATTTTTCGAGCCAAAAATAACAGTTATTTTCTGTTGAAAATAAAAATCCTTTTTACGTAATTTCTAAAATAACGGGAAAAATTAATTTTTGTTTCTTTCAATGCACAAAAAAAGACATATAGTTTCATATAATTAGGTGGTTTTCCCGAAAACTGAAATGCTGCCTGTCGTAGCTTAGGGGATGCGTATTGGCCTAACACCCGAGAGACCAGAGTTCAATCCTCAACAAGCGCAATCAGCAATTGTTAAAAAAAAAAATCTATCAATAGAATCAAAACGAGACGCAGAGAAAAATAAAGAGAAGTGAGCACACGACAGCGAATAGCGCTCTGCGATGACAATGTCATTGGTGATGGCCAGGTATGGGCACCACTACATTGTTGTTTTGCGTGCATATTTGTATGTGTGGCACTGGAAAAAATATTTTGCGTGAAATAAAAAATTTATAAAACAGATTTTGGAAATTGCTTTGTTTAATGCATGTAAAAACCTTAAAACAAATAATGCACTCTGCCTGATTCTGAGAATTAAAACAAACAAAAAATTCATTTTCATATTTTATATCAAACATGTTTGCTTTTTATCTGCTTTTATTATATATTTCAATTTTGCTTAAAACTATTAAATATTAAACAAGTTGAGTTGTGTCATAGGACACCAGATAAGAACGAAGTTCATTATGGTATTTATAAATGTTAGTAAATATAATTCGCAGCAAGGTTTTTCGCAAAACTCAATTGTTTTTATTAATCGAAAAATATATGTATACAAGACGGCTGTTTGTTGTTTTCAACTGTTTTTAACAAGCGAAAATGCGATACAGTATATTCTGCTTAGCTGCATTCAATTATTTTCCAGACAATTTTATGCACTTACGCGAAAAACGCACCTACCCGAAATTTTTTGCTGTATTTTTGAGTAACATATCAGAATGTCTTTAACAACACTTGAATTCTTAAAAGAACGCCGTCCAAATATTAATTTTATTAACAAACAAGTAAGAAAGCTAAAGTCGGTCAAGCCCGACTTTGAAATACCCAGCGTCCCGACGTTATGAGCGCACTATGTTTTGCTTCTCTATTTATGGGCGTGGCAGTGGGAGGGCCACATAAATTATTTCCCTACACCTTTCATTCGCCTTGGTGAACCTATGTTGCGAATTTGAAGCTTCTATACCTTTTACTTCGGAAGTTACGAAAATTCTCCATTTGTGGGCGTGGCAGTGGGCGGGCTACATAAATTTTTTTTCTAAACCTTTCATTCGCCTTGGTGAACCTATGTTGCGAATTTGAAGCTTCTATACCTTTTACTTCGGAAGTTACGAAAATTCTCCATTTGTGGGCGTGGCAGTGGGCGGGCTACATAAATTTTTGTTCATACACCTTTCATTTGCCTTTGTCAACCTATGTTGCGATTTTGAAGCTTCTACGCCTTTAACCTCGGAAGTTACGAAAAATCTTCATTTGTGGGCGTGGCAATGGGCGAGCCACATAAAATTTTTTCCTACACCTTTCCTTCGCCTTGGTCAACCTATTTTGCGAATTTGAAGCTTCTACGCTTTTTACTTCGGAAGTTACAAAAAATCTCTATTTGTGGGCGTGGCAGTGGGCGGGCCTCATAAAATTTTTTCCTACACCTTTCATTTGTCTTGGCCAACCTATGTTGCGAATTTGAAGCTTCTACGCCTTTTACTTCACAAGTTACGATAAGCCCTTATTTGTGGGCGTGGCTCACGGAGGGCGGCGTCCATTTTTTCCAGGATATGTCCCTTTTCGTAGTTTACCAGTACACCAAATATCAATGAAATGTGTTGAGTGGTTCGCAAGTTACAAGCATTTTACTGAAAACACATTAAATTCATTTGTGGGCGTGGCAGTGAGCGGATGTCTTCTATTTTTAGTTAGGATCATACTCGGACCCCGATATACCTGTGTGCCACATTTCGACTTGATTGGTCCAGCCGTTTCGGAGGAGATCCGGACACGGACGGACGGACATGTCTAAATCGATTCAATTTTTGATCCTGATCAAGAATATATATATTATATATATGTCTTTATCTACGGAGCGTTATTCTGGCTGTTACAAGGTACCGTAATATACGTTGCTTACGCTGGGTATAAAAACAAATAAGTACTTTGACTTACTTTCGTTACTTGAACGTACTTATTACAAGTAATCGGACTCACAGGGTTGCATTTAAGTCACACATTTCCTATATCTCTGTCAACCTGTCATCGAAATTTCAACTCTGATTTCCTTTCTTCAAAGTAGTGAGTTCGTTACTTCCTTTCAATTTACTTTAAAAGCGTTGAGCCCTCAAAGTGCTAAGTTAGATAAGCAGAATATACTGGAACTGAAAAAGCATACGTGTAAAGGGTTTTCCATCGCAAATGAGATAGTCTCGAAAATGCGAATTTTCATACATAAAGATGTTTTAAAGTATCGATATTTTTCACACCGATATTACATCCACAGCCCCCGGAGTACAGATGATGATTTTAATTATGTTTTAATTATGTACGAATTGACGTATACTTTGATAGCGCAAAAAAATTATAAGCTACCTAAAATGCCCTTATATATTATATTTGCAACAACCTACTAATCGGAGTTATTCTGAAAACGTTCAGTCTGGCAGCACCACATATTGTTTTGTTTTGTTTGAATGCATTTATGCTTGTGTGTGTCTGTGTAGTTTCTGAATTTAATAATTAATTGTTTTTTCGGGATATCGTCGCAAATAAGTGTCGCCCAAAATGGTATAATATCTCGGCCGCATCAGCAAGTCATTTTACGTAAATATATGTGTATTTCTTTCTTTTTGCAAAGGTTATTATACCCTTTTTTGCGAACTTCAATTTAGGTAACACGGATTTTATAGCGGTTTTTCACTTTTTCTCGACTAGGTCCCCTGTCGCTATCGTTTCGTAAAGAACTTCGTTCTAAAAAAAAAACGTGTTAAAAAACGTGTAATATTACAATATTTCTTTAACAGGTGTGTGATTGGTTTCCCTGGGTTTTCATTTCCCTGGGGAAATACGATTCCCGGGAATTAAAATATGGTGTGATTGTTTTCCCGGGAATCGAAAAAGAACATTTAGCATGAAAGTTTACATTTTAGGCATTCAACTTACATTTTTTACTGAAGAAAGTAAATTTAAACAATATTTAAACGTAGCAAACTTCTTGTTATTCGATTTTGACAGCTGATTTGAGTGATGCCACCCTTTTGATACTAGCGAATACTGCCTTCTTTCGGTTTTTTAAGAGGTGTTAGGTTAGGTTACTTGGGTGGAGTTACATTTTTAATTATTTAAAACTTAAAGAAAAATAATTAAGTCGAAGACAAATCATAATAAAAAAATCGAACGCTTTATTCTTTCATAAAATGCTCAAAAGATTTAAATACGTGCTGTTTAATCGAAAAAACAAGCAATTTCCCTACCAAGTTACTATGGGAATTTGAATTACCCCTTTTTAAGGGAAAGTGGAAATGAATCACACTTGTTAGGGAATTGAATTACCTTTCTCCGAGAAAGGGAAACCAATCACATACCTGTAAATTAACGCGCATAAATGAAGCGGTATGAGCAACAAACGCAGTCAAAAAATTTTCAATTCGCTTTTCTACAATGTACTTTTTCGTCTATTTATATCATATAGGACTATAGGTCTAACTCTTCTTCTTCCTAATCCCTGCAATGTCTTAGAGCTACGCTGCTTCAACATATGCATATAGCATATAGGACTATAGGTCTAACTCTTCTTCTTCCTAATCCCTGCAATGTGTTAGAGCTACGCTGCTTCAACATATGCATATAGCATGAGGAAAAGAGAAGCACGCTATGGCAGCGAAGGCTTTAGCTCTGCTGTGGTGAAATGCATTGCCACTTTTAATTTTAATTTTGGGAGATTTTCGAGTACATTACATATAAAATATCTACCAAACTCATAAAATGCCATGAAAAGCTTGGAAAACATAAAAATAATCAAGGAAACTCAATATTAAGGAGAAATAGAAATGGTTTTTTTTGTCCTACCCCGTCCACATAACTTTTTGATCACACTTTTTCAGCAAAAATACTAAATTCTATATACAATCAAATTCGTAGTCGTAGTCAAAAATGTATGTAAATTTATTACAAAATGAAAACATTCGTGCACATTAAGCAAAAACATATCGTAATACATTTATTAAAGTTGCAATTATGAACTTTTCAAGCAATATAAAAAACCGAGCTGACGCCGTGTTTCTTTGATAAATTTCTTGCAAGTGGCATCATAGTGCCACTTTGCGTCTACCCGTATTGTTGTTGGTAGCTTTCTGGTGAATTTCTCGAATTTGTTGAATTTCCTATTCCTGCCTAAGGTTTTTGTTGGTAGCTTTTTGGTGAATATCCCCAATTTGTTGAATTTCCTTTGCCTGCCTAATGGTGTATATCCCCATCGCGGCAGAGGCTTTTCGACGTCGACAGTTAGACCTACAGTCCTACATGGTTAGAGCTACGCTGCTTCAACATATGCATATGGGGCAAAACACGTCAAGTGTACCACCGGCAAAATTTTTTCTCCCCGATTTGGATGAAACTTGGTACAGTTGTTAAGATGTAAGAGTACGTTAAATGTGCAAAAAAAGAGTAAATTTTAATCACAGGTTGCGAAGATACAGGGTGTCAAAGTTTAGATTTTTGCTTCGAAGAACATATTTCATTGAATTACAATGGGGCTAAAATCGCCTCGCTTCAAAAAATTTTCGAATGTTTCTTAACCCTAGAAAGATAACGTTATTTTTTTACCTTGAAAAGATAACGATACGCCTGAGCGACGTGTGTTTGTTTTTACTATCCTTAAGGATGTTTTAAAAAAAAAATGTGAACAGATTGTAATTTAAATACATTATTTAATTTATTGTCAGTCGTTTCGGCTCATTTTAATAACCAAACTTTGTATAAGTATATTAAAAGTAAATAAGAAAAAACTTAAATATGCTTTCAAAAGCGGGAGCAAAAAAATTAAAAATGACTACGTCTCGTAGGCGCACGTTATCTTTCTAGGGTTAAAACAAATTTTCTGAACTTTTCGAAAACAATACTTTAAAAATTTTTCGATAACGGTAAATGAGGAAAATTTGGCATTTTAGTTTTATTTCTTGATTTTCTAGGAGAGACTTAATATTTTTAATTTTTTTTTTTAATTTTTTAAATAAAGCTTAGTTCTTCCCCTTTAAAATGATGCATAAATCAGAATGGGCGGACCATGATTAGTGCTCCAAATACACCTTTGAAGATGCTTACCTAGCATATTTCCCTCAATATCCACTCAGCGAGCGCATTGTCAAGCGCAATCGTTGCGTGCTGTTTTGATATGTGCACATACGAGTATAGGCATTGTTCGCTCGCTCAGTGGTTATTGAGGGAAATATGCTAGGTAAGCATCTTCAAAGGTGTATTTGGAGCACTAATCATGGTCCGCCCATTCTGATTTATGCATCATTTTAAAGGGGAAGAACTAAGCTTTATTTCAAAATTAAAAAATAAAAATATGACGTCTCTCCTAGAAAATCAAGAAATAAAACTAAAATGCCAAATTTTCCTCTTTTATCGTTATCGAAAATTTTATTAAGTATTGTTTTCGAAAAGTTCAGAAAATTTTTTTTAAGAAACATTCGAAAATTTTTTGAAGCGAGGCGATTTTAGCCCCATTGTAATTCAATGAAATATGTTCTTCGAAGCAAAAATCTAAACTTTGACACCCTGTATCTCGGCAACCTGTGATTAAAATTTACTCTTTTTTTGCACATTTAACGTACTCTTACATCTTAACAACTGTACCAAGTTTCATCCAAATCGGGGAGAAAAAATTTTGCCGGTGGTACACTTGACGTGTTTTGCCCCATAACGAATATTTTTTTTTTGCAAGCCAATTCCTTGTATTTATGACTATGTAGGTATGCTTGTGTATTCAATTTATGTATGTCGCCGTTATATTGCGTGAAAACCAAGCATCGACACGTCGTTTGTTGGCAAAGAACGTTCGGGGTAGAGTACCCCGGCGACTATTAGTGCAAGCATATTTTCGTATTGTTAGCGTTTAGTTAACGGTTGTTAGCAATAACCGATTTTTTTAACTAAATCTGTGTAAACGGGTCCTTTTTTTTTAAATAAAAGCTTGTTATTGCCTGAAAATGGAAGATTTTGGTGCAAAAATTTACTGTCCAATATAACGAATTTTTCGAATTTACGTACAAGCCGTGCAACATAAGATTCGTTATATTGGACGACCACTGTATTAAAATTCTTATTTGTACAATCCAACACAAACCCACTGATTTACGCCCATATGCGGAAATTGTCATTCATAAAAAAAACTACCTTGGGTTACTTGATAGTGGCGCGCAAGTTTCTTGTCTCGGTGGAAGCTTAGCAGATGAAATGATAAAAAGCTCTCATTTTAAAAAGCTTTTTACAAGCGTTAATACTGCAGACGGTAGGCAGCAGATTGTGCATGGAAAGGTCTCATGATCTTCCTATAACATTTCAAAATCAAACTAAAACCATTAGTTTCGTAGTCGTTCCGACTATTTTAAACGAAGTAATTTTAGGCATAGATTTCTGGCAAAAATTCCAAATAGCTCCAAATTTGATTGCCACCATTGAAATTAATTCTGAGATGGGTGAAAATTTTCTTACGTTAACGTACGAACAAAAACAACGTCTCGAATCGGTTAAAAATATATTTCCGTCATATGAGAAAGAAGGTTTAGGGAAGACGCATCTCTTCGAATATCATATTGAACTAGAACCGAATAGCCGACCGCTAAAACAACGCTATTACCCCATTTCGCCTGCGATCGAAAAATTAGTACATTCAGAGATAGACGATATGCTTCGATTAGGTGTTATAGAAGAAGCCCCTAATAGCCCATGGTCAAGCCCGGTCGTTCTTATTAGAAAGCTGAATAAGCTCCGCTTATGTTAAGATTCTAGAGCTGTCAATAAAATGAGCATTAAGGACGCATATCTGCTCCCACATATAGACGGCATACTTAGTCGGCTGCCAAAAGCTACATATATAACGTCGTTAGACTTGCGAAAAGCATTTTGGCAAATTCCGCTAGAAAATAAATCACGTGATCTTACCTGTTTCACGGTGCCAAATAGGCCACTGTACCGATATCGAGTAATGCCATTTGGTCTATGTAATGCGCCCCAAGCACTCTGTAGAATGATGGACAGAATAATACCACCTAACCTTAAATCGGAAGTTTTTGTCTATTTAGACGATTTATTAATTGTATCCTCAACTTTTGACAGGCATAAAGAGATTTTAACCGAAGTTGCATTACAATTGCGGAAAGCCGGATTGACAATTAATGTGCAGAAAAGTAAATTTTGTCTTAAAGAGGTCCGATATCTAGGTCATATTGTAGGGAATGGCACATTAAAGACTGACCCTGATAAAATAGCCTCGGTTGGACAATATCCAGTTCCTAAATCTGTAAAGCAACTGCGGAGATTTTTGGGAATGGCTGGATGGTATCGGCGTTTTATAGCCAATTTTTCCACCATCACAGCCCCCCTTACTGATATTACAAAAAAAGGTAATTCTTTTAAATGGACACACGCGGCTCAAAAAGCTTTTGATACCCTTAAAAGGTGTTTGACAACTGCGCCAGTGTTAGCCAGTCCAGACTACCGAAAACAGTTCATTATTTAATGCGATGCCAACAAGCTTGGAGTTGGGGCCGTGTTAGCACAGGAAAATGACGATGGAGTCGAAGTTCCGATTGCCTACTTTTCAAAGAAATTAAACCAAGCCCAAAGTAACTATAGTGTTACGGAATTAGAATGCCTTGCTGCTATTTTGAGTTTGGAAAAATTCCGTCCGTACGTTGAAGGTCAAAACTTCAAAATAATAACTGATCATGCCAGTCTCCAGTGGCTAATGCGTCAATCCGACTTAGGTGGACGTCTAGCTAGGTGGTCGTTAAAACTCCAGGGTTTCGATTTTCAAATTGAACATCGTAAAGGATCACAGAATGTTTTTCCCGATGCGCTTTCCCGACAAAACTTTGACGAAATTGCCGAAGTAAATTTCACGCCTATAATTGGTTTAGATTCAGATGAATTTAACTCCGAAGAATATCAAAAATTGAAGGAATCAATTACAGCCAATCCTAGTTTAGTTCCTGATTTGCACTTTATGGATAATCATGTCTATAAACGCACCGAACATGCAGATGGTAACCCTTCTAAAGAGGATGGTGTTGTGAGTTATGCTCAAACATTTCCCCTTACGTGTCCCCTCTTGCCTCCTCCGCTGTACATTGAAAACCAACAGTGAAATTGCGCAAGTAAATAACAACAACAAAGAACAAGCACTAACGCAATAACCGAGAAATGATCGAGTAAGCAAAATTGCAGCCACGAGCGAATACTAAAGTCAACAGCACCAGTCGCGGTAATATGCAACTCAACATTATTATGTAGGTCGAATGTTCTGAGGTAATATCGGGAACGGACCTACGACAACATTCAAGCTACCGAAGAAAGTGCATGAAGTCAAAGGGTCGCTGAGAAAGCACCAGATCAGCATTATGTTCTTATAAAAGCGGAGCTCGAATCCATGGAAAGGCAGATTGATCTTTACGTTAATTACGAAGATATCTCACTTCATCGCACGTACTTACCAAGAAGCCACGACGATTGGAGTTTAATAGTAAGAATAGGGAAGTTTTCGAGTAATTAAAAGGAGCTAGGATACATAAGAAACCTTGTTAGACATAAGGATTGATATTTATTAAATAAAAGGATTGTAAACTGACAATCTCATCTTTTATTTAAAGGAATACAGGATTGTATGACGTGCGTACCTATCAAAGTGCCACGGCGTCATACCTTTTAATCCCCGTATCCCAACATAATTGGCGCAGCCGGTATTCGACTGACTTTCAGTTGGATCGAACTCAGTTCTCTAAAAGTTTTTTAAAATTATTGATCGTTGTGCGGTTTGATTTATGACGCTATTCAGCTAAATTGGGACTGTGACAGTCTTAAACAGTAATTAGTTATTACCAAACCTGCAGAAAAGCTCGTCAAATTGAACTGCATTAGCGATTATAATTTTTAAGCAAAGCTTATATCGACAAGATTCGCTTGCCAATATAACTGAGCAAAAAGCTTGAAAGAAAATTGAAATTTTATATCAAAAGTGTACATACATGAGCGGCTACGAAAATTCGCCTTGAATTGGGGCTGTGACAGTCTTAAAAAGTAATTAGTTATTACCAAGACAAGCCGAATAAATATTCGTATGCAAGATTGTATGATAAAACGCTGGTAGAATTTTTTTTTTTTCATATCCTATTGTCAAACAGCTGGTGTTTATGTAAATAAAACAAAAAGCAACGGTAGCAGTCCCAAAAACAAAAATAAAATAAAAAGAATAAAATAAAAGCAACGGTAGCAGTCCCCAAAAAAAAAAACAAAGAAAAGCAGACTTAACAAAAATACGAAGAGAATACTGTAAGAAGCAGAACAATGAAACTGGTGAGTGCTTTAAAATATATTTTTTTTCCCTGAGTCCCATTTGATAGGAATTTTATTTTTTTTTTTCGCTAAAGAAAGTTAATTTGCTCCAGCCATATGGCCAAAGAAATAGAATTATTAAAAGATAAATTAAAATTATTTGAAAACGATTCGGACGCTATTCTTAGAGAAGCAAAAGAGCTAGTACGGGAGGCTAACTTAACGAAAGAAATTTCACAATTAATAAAAGACCACACAGTGCTAGGGCAATTTTCAAAAATTGGAGAAGCTACCTATCTAATCAATCAAGTCAAAAATACAGTCAGCGCATCAGAAAAAGCCACAGCAGAAAAGATTCAATTGTTAGAAGATACTATACAGGGTTTGACACGAGCATGCAAAAATTTTAAAAAACAGATTGACGTTCAGAATAATTTAATAGAAGAATCGGAAAATAATAATCAAGAGTTAAGGGAGTCATTAACTAAAGCAGTCGGGAACGAATTAGCTCAAACGGTAGAAAAGGATAAAGCGCGGTTAAAAGAAAGCGAGGAACAAGTTAAGAATTTGAAGCAGGAGGTCAAACGATTGAGAGTCTCCCTAAAAAGCGTTTGTGACACTGCCAATTCACCAAGCCCTAATCCAGTACGCAGAACCAAAACAATTAGCACGAACACGGATATTCTCGTACTTCCGACAAGTCAAAGTTTAATAGACGAACTAAATTTTTCAACGCCCACAAACCCAAAATTACCAACAATTAGTATCAACATGACGCACCAACTACAAATAGAAGAAGTAATGGACAAAGTTAATCGCTTGATACCATATTTTGCAGAGAACAATAATACAGACATGAGTGCAGAAGTTTTGAAATTCATTACTGGTTTACAATTGGTTAAGAAAGCTTTAAGTAATGTTGACTCCGAGACTATTTTACTTTGCATTAAACAAAGACTCGCAGGAAAAATTTTTATAAAAGCTAATCAAGTTAACTTGAATAGTATCGATGAGTTAGCCGATTTTATCAAAAGAGAATGTTTACCCAATAGAAGTCTCGAATTGATTAGGACCGAGTTAACCAATGCAGAGCAGAAATTAAATGAATCAGCATCTACATTTGGTAGAAACATAGAATCCTTGCTTAGAGAGGCAGAAGAAATGATTGGAAAATCATGGAGCCAGAGCGAAGCAGTATCCGCACTTAGTGAATACAGGTGTTTAGCCACAAGGAGATTTATTTTAGGAATCAGAGATCCTTTTATGAGACATCGTTTAGAGTTCTATAAGAACCGACCTATAGCAGAGCTAATAAAAGTAGTAGAAGAATCAGAAGAACTTAATGCATACGCATCCAAATCTTCAATTCAAATTCGCTGCTCTTTTTGTAACAAAGACGGACACACGAGAGACGTTTGTCAGTTAAGAAAAAACACACCGTACTGCGAAAATTGTGAGCAATACGGGCACGAGACTAGTTCAGTTTGCAAGCGAAACAGCTCGCAGCAAGCAAAATATCAGATTACGTGCACTTATTGCAGCAAAGTAGGGCACACAGATATTCAGTGTTACAGTAGACGCGGAAACTTATTTTGTAATGTTTGTCAAATAAAAGGGCACGAGGTGAGCCCATTCTGTAAACAAAAGAAAAGGAACGATCAGAGGGACCAGTCGCAATATAAACCACAGCCGAATACCAATTTTAGCACTGCAAATGTTAGAAGCAGCGATAAATTTAATCCGAATTTTTTTAAACAGAATATGAACCCCGCGGGCCAAAATGAGAATGCAGTGAGAAGTAGTGACAATAGACAAGTTAATCAGAACATTCAGTGTTTTAAATGCTCTCAACAGGGTCATATTGCTAGAAACTGTCCCAATAGTCAGAATCAGGGAAACTCTCAGCGGCCCGGTCAAGGCCAATAGACCGGAATGCCCAAATAAATGTCAAAGTTCAAAGGCCAAGTCTAGTCTCCTGCGATAAAGATATTAAATTAAACGAAATTAGTCAGAACAGATATGAACTAGAGGAGCTAGACTTATCAAAAGTTTTGTTAGACGATGCAGTTGAAGAGAAGAATAATAAAAAGGTTAAAAAAATAGAAAGTAAAAAAGAACTTTTACTTAAAAGAGAGAGGAAAAATGTTACATTTAGAGATACCGTAGATTATTTTAATGAAGACGGAAGCGTAACGTCTCAAAATAATGAAAATGTTAATAACAATACGTCGCGTATTAAGGAAAGCGTCATTTCGCACTGTAGAGCGATTAAACACAAGAAGCCAGAAAAAACAGAGGAACTGGTGATAAATAAAAAGGAAGAATTGTCAGACGAAGCGTTTGTAGTGTTTCATAGTCAACAAGCGGTTAATGCAGAGATTACATTGTTGGTAGACACTGGGGCAGAAACGAGTTTAGTTAGAATTGAATCATTAAAAGACCAATCGAGCATTGATGAATCAGAGACAAGAAATATTTCAGGAGCATTCGGAGGCTCTATATGTACTAAAGGTACAATAACATTGACTAATTCAAAAGACGCTAAATTAAAATGGAAATTCCATGTTGTGCCGGAGGGGTCAAAAATTCCAGCAGATGGCTTAGTAGGCCGAGATATATTTCAAAATAGAGCTGTTGTTAACCTTATCAAGAAAAATATTTCGCTTTTCGATAACGGAAAGCAAATAGCGTGTTTACCATTTATTGGTGCCAAAAGCGACAGGATTTTTACGACAGAGACAGTCAGTATCCCAGCTAGAGCCAGTAAAGAGGTAAATTTTTTCGCAAATAACTCGATAGGAGAAATAGTTGTCTATAAAAAGGAAATTATGTCAGATTTGGTAAAGAAATCGCCTAAGATTATTGGAAGAAAAGGAGTTGTACCTATTTTTAACAGCAGTGAGTTTGAAGCTAATAGAGAGGTAGTAAAGAAGATTATAAATTCGACGAGGAAGTCGATAGAAATCGTTATGGTAGTTTGATGAACAAGAGAGATGATGTTTCAATTAAAGAAGAAAATTCAAAGGATATTTTTAAAGACAACCCACTGACTAGGCTACATAATTCCGCAATAAAAGCACCGACTTTACCCTCGCAGGAAAATAAAGAAAGAGTAAAATACCATGAGACGATAAATTTAATTAAAAAATTAGATTTTAGTGACAGGTCATTTATTTTCAATAATCCAAATATAATTAGAGAAGTATTTAAAAAGTCTTTTGATACAGTGAAAGCAGTCTATAAGAGTTTTTTAAAAACAGTTGTTCTTATGCAAACAATTTTTAAATGGGATGGCGTAAACCGTAACGTAAAATCAAATACAAGCGACAGCGAAATTTCAACTTTAAAAAAGAATCCTTTAAACAAAATATTTGCGTACAATTTTAAAGTGCCGTAAAGAGTTCTCTAATGCAAAAAATCAATCGAAAAACAAAGATTTTTATCACTTTTGGTCTTACTGTTTTTAAACTTAATTATGACTAGGAATTTCTTTCTTACATCGTTTAAGGCTATGTATAAATAAGAATGCCCTTTCGAAACTTAAAAAAAAAAAAAAAAAAAAAATATCTTGAAAACTATTTTAAAGTCTTAAAGTCACGAATTATTTGAACAAACCCCGGTAAACATTTTGATTTAACTAAAGTCTTTGAGCAGAAAATGAAATCAAAAGAACTGAGTTGCAGTAGGGACTCGAGGACCGTAATTTGTATATTTTTTAATTTTTTTTTCAAGACAAACTTAGGCACAAGATGATATTTGGTGGAAATAAAACTGGCCTGACCAAAAGAACAAGAGGGAAGAATGATAACAAAAAACGGATAATAAGTTGGTAAGTATTAACAAGTATATACAGAGATTTACTAAATATCTGTATATATTCAAGAGAAAGTACATTAAAGACAATACCTTGAAAAAATAGGTATTTTTGCCATTATGAAAATACTATAAACCATTTTAAAAAGAAAAAAAAAAAAAACAATTTTTATTAAATAAAAAAAAATAAAAAATAAAAATAAATGTAGAAAATAATTTTTTACTATTACCTATACTAAATTTTGAAAAATGGATGAATTAGAACTAAATATGTTTATAAATAAAGAGTAAAAAAATAATATCCACCTTAAAAAATATTGAAAAATCAAGAGCATAAAAAAAAGAAAAAAAATTTTTTGAGAAAAATAAAAAAAAATTGGAAAAATTGAAGAAAAAACAAAAACCAAATAGTACCGATAAAAAGTAAAAGTACCGATAAAAGTAAAAAATTTTAACAAAAATTTAAGAAAAGTATGTAGAAAAATGATTTTAAATGGATTGCGAAAGAATACATAGGCAGAAAATATTAAATTAAAAAAAAAAAATAAAAAAAATTAAAATATATATATATAATTGTCAGCGAGAGCTTTTACGCAAGAAAAAATAAATATTAACGACAAAATATAGACTAAAATATTAAAATGTTTTGAAGCATAAGAGAAACAATAATAGTAGAAAAATTAATTAGAACTAAGTAATCATAAGTCATCGGGCCTCGGGTAGCAGAGATCTTAACATGAGCTTCAGCACAAGTACAAGTCATAAGAATTCGATCACCACTCCTCTTGGATAAGGGAGGGGACGACGAAATCGTCTACATAACAACATCAACAACGAAAATGCTTTCTGAACAGAACAACAGCAAACAACAAAGCTACTTCGGCGCAGAGTCGAAATCATATCCAACTTCATTTCATCGGACGAGCAAATGGCAATTTCGAAGACAACATTTCAAAAATTTCTGATGCAATGCAACACCTTTCCTTCAACAAGACGCAAATTGACATAGCGTTAATTTCAAGCAGCAGAAAAATAATGACACTAATCTTGCTGCAAAGAAGTAATAAAATCAACAATTAAAACATCGGCAAGCCAACAATGTCACCAACACATACGTGCCATCATCATATTCCTTATCACCACGATGGGCACGATTTCTTCAAAGGGGGAGGGATGTTGTGAGTTATGCTCAAACATTTCCCCTTACGTGTCCCCTCTTGCCTCCTCCGCTGTACATTGAAAACCAACAGTGAAATTGCGCAAGTAAATAACAACAACAAAGAACAAGCACTAACGCAATAACCGAGAAATGATCGAGTAAGCAAAATTGCAGCCACGAGCGAATACTAAAGTCAACAGCACCAGTCGTGGTAATATGCAACTCAACATTATTATGTAGGTCGAATGTTCTGAGGTAATATCGGGAACGGACCTACGACAACATTCAAGCTACCGAAGAAAGTGCATGAAGTCAAAGGGTCGCTGAGAAAGCACCAGATCAGCATTATGTTCTTATAAAAGCGGAGCTCGAATCCATGGAAAGGCAGATTGATCTTTACGTTAATTACGAAGATATCTCACTTCATCGCACGTACTTACCAAGAAGCCACGACGATTGGAGTTTAATAGTAAGAATAGGGAAGTTTTCGAGTAATTAAAAGGAGCTAGGATACATAAGAAACCTTGTTAGACATAAGGATTGATATTTATTAAATAAAAGGATTGTAAACTGACAATCTCATCTTTTATTTAAAGGAATACAGGATTGTATGACGTGCGTACCTATCAAAGTGCCACGGCGTCATACCTTTTAATCCCCGTATCCCAACAATGGCAATTGGAAATTGTGGGTGCCAAAAACGTTAGTCAATACTGTTATTGAAAATGCCCATGTGCCTCCAAATAAATGCCACGGTGGCATAGGTAAAACTCTTGAAAGATTGCGGAGAAACTTGTATTGGCCACGAATGGCTATTGCCGTTAAGGAATTCATTGACAAATGCGACGTTTGCCATAAGAATAAAGCCCCTAATACGTATCTTAGGCCTCCTATTAAAGGTACATTTCCAGTGGAACGACCCTTTCAGAAGATATACATGGACTTTTTAGGCCCGTATCCGAGATCTAAAAATGGAAACATTGGAATTTTAATTATTCTTGATTACCTCACTAAATTTCCACTCTTAAAGACTGTCAGAAAATTTTCAGCGAATGTGGTTGTTCAATTTCTCAGTGAACACATTTTTCATATCTTTGGCACTCCTGAAATGGTTATCACGGATAAAGGCAAGCAATTTAAATCTTCGATGCTGCAAACATTTCTAAACAATAGCGGCACGAAACATATATTCACTGCTCTATACAGCCCACAAGCTAACGCTAGTGAACGTGTTAACCGCTCCATTTTAACCGGCATTCGATCGTACTTAACAAAAGCTCAATCTCTCTGGGACAGTCGTCTGGCAGAGATGGGTACGGCATTGCGTAGTTCATTTCATCAAGCAATAGGATGCACTCCATATTATGCCTTGTTTGGGCAATCGATGGTTTGTCATGCCAAAGAGTATGAGTTACTCAAATCCCTTAGCTATTTCGATAGTGACTGCATTACAAAATCGGATAAGCTCGATCTTTTGCGAGAATCCCTCCGAAATAACATATCCTCCGCATTTGAAGCTTCTGCAAAGCGTTATAATCTAAGGAGTGCAAGCCACAAATTCAAAGAAGGTGATCTAGTTTACCGCCGAAATTTCGTTCTGAGCGACGCTTCAAAAAGATTTAGTTCAAAGCTCGCGCCAAAGTTTGTTAAGGCTAAAATCATTGGAGTCAAGGGTAATTGTATCTTTAAATTGGAAGATGTGGATACTAAAAAGCAAGAATTTTACCATCAAAAAGATAGAAAACCCTGTAAACTCTAGAGAGAAAGAAAAAAAAAACCGCCCTTTTTCAAGTTTTTTGTTAAAGCCTCAAAACTTGTGGTGTGCTGGGCCGCGAAAGGGTTAAACTAAAAATAAACATTTATTCCACACATCGTAGCTAAAGAAAACGAAAAGGAAGGCAAAAGAGAATTGCACGCAAATCAAAGCTGATGCCTGTGTGACATTTGAAACGCTTAACGCACATATTACCTACCAACGCGAGCCTTCCCTTTTTTTTTCTTTTTGATCATGCACTAGTTCATCTTGTCTTCGATCACGCCATATTCTACCTGCAGTTTATCTTATGCAATAAGTTCCTATAGCTTAAGGAAAGAGAAAAGAAAAAAACTAATAGAGAAACTTATTTAGCTTAAAAGAGTAAACGAAAGGAAAAGTAAGAAAGAAAGACTTGTACTACTCATTTGCCTACATTCCTTATAAAAAAAAAAAGAAAAGTTATATTGTGGAGTGTTTCGTGTTAAACGTTAGTTGAGCCACGTGTTGGCTAATTTTTGATGAAGTCCATCCCATCATCCTTCTTTTAATTGAAAACTTTCGACATCGGAAGGCTCTCGAATCCCAAGGAAATATTAGAAAAAAATTCGTGGGAAATTTAAAGTAAGTTCACCCATTCAATAAAAAGTCCCTGGCTCATAGTTTTGATTTAGGTTTATCAAAGTGCATCCAACTGGAAGACAATTTAATTCTCCAGCTATTGCTTCATTTATAACGCCTGGGTTCTGAGGCAGGAACCCAGGCTCTTCTTTTCGCACCAGTGTCACCTGGCAGCGCGTTGATCTGTTCAAGGAAATCACGTGTTCTGTATCGTCCAAAACTTGGATATACCCTTTTGAAAATCTCCCACGTGAAGTGTTCCTCTTGCATGGGAATCCAACAAGGAAAAAATGACAAAAAAACCACAAGTGTCCGGCCAAGCCCAAAACGGAATTTTTATTTGCGCTAAAATCGCTCTACAAAAATTGCTATACTAAAATCCATCGGAGCCGCACGTGTCATCCGAGCCGATAGCATCTTTGGGCGCGGTAGCTCACACTTGTCGTCCGTTCCAACGAGGTTTTTTTTTGTTGTTTTGTCTCCACGCAACTGGTACCTGAAAGGAGATTTTTTTTTTAAATTCCGTATGCCAAGTATCCCTACCCGGGTATTGTACAATTTTTTTTTTTAGAACGAAGTTCTTTATGAAACGATAGCGACAGGGGACCTAGTCGAGAAAAAGTGAAAAACCGCTATAAAATCCGCGTTACCTAAATTGAAGTTCGCAAAAAAGGGTATAATAACCTTTGCAAAAAGAAAGAAATACACATATATTTACGTAAAATGACTTGCTGATGCGGCCGAGATATTATACTATTTTGGGCGACACTTATTTGCGACGATATCCCGAAAAAACAATTAATTATTAAATTCAGAAACTACACAGACACACACAAGCATAAATGCATTCAAACAAAACAAAACAATATGTGGTGCTCCCAGACTGAAAGTTTTCAGAATAACTCCGATTAGTAGGTTGTTGCAAATATAATATATAAGGGCATTTTAGGTAGCTTATAATTTTTTTGCGCTATCAAAGTATACGTCAATTCGTACATAATTAAAACATAATTAAAATCATCATCTGTACTCCGGGGGCTGCGGATGTAATATCGGTGTGAAAAATATCGATACTTTAAAACATCTTTATGTATGAAAATTCGCATTTTCGAGACTATCTCATTTGCGATGGAAAACCCTTTACACGTATGCTTTTTCAGTTCCAGTATATTCTGCTTATCTAACTTAGCACTTTGAGGGCTCAACGCTGTTAAAGTAAATTGAAAGGAAGTAACGAACTCACTACTTTGAAGAAAGGAAATCAGAGTTGAAATTTCGATGACAGGTTGACAGAAATATAGGAAATGTGTGACTTAAATGCAACCCTGTGAGTCCGATTACTTGTAATAAGTACGTTCAAGTAACGAAAGTAAGTCAAAGTACTTATTTGTTTTTATACCCAGCGTAAGCAACGTATATTACGGTATCTTGTAACAGCCAGAATAACGCTCCGTAGATAAAGACATATATATAATATATATATTCTTGATCAGGATCAAAAATTGAATCGATTTAGACATGTCCGTCCGTCCGTGTCCGGATCTCCTCCGAAACGGCTGGACCAATCAAGTCGAAATGTGGCACACAGGTATATCGGGGTCCGAGTATGATCCTAACTAAAAATAGAAGACATCCGCTCACTGCCACGCCCACAAATGAATTTAATGTGTTTTCAGTAAAATGCTTGTAACTTGCGAACCACTCAACACATTTCATTGATATTTGGTGTACTGGTAAACTACGAAAAGGGACATATCCTGGAAAAAATGGACGCCGCCCTCCGTGAGCCACGCCCACAAATAAGGGCTTATCGTAACTTGTGAAGTAAAAGGCGTAGAAGCTTCAAATTCGCAACATAGGTTGGCCAAGACAAATGAAAGGTGTAGAAAAAAATTTTATGAGGCCCGCCCACTGCCACGCCCACAAATAGAGATTTTTTGTAACTTCCGAAGTAAAAAGCGTAGAAGCTTCAAATTCGCAAAATAGGTTGACCAAGGCGAAGGAAAGGTGTAGGAAAAAATTTTATGTGGCTCGCCCATTGCCACGCCCACAAATGAAGATTTTTCGTAACTTCCGAGGTTAAAGGCGTAGAAGCTTCAAAATCGCAACATAGGTTGACAAAGGCAAATGAAAGGTGTATGAACAAAAATTTATGTAGCCCGCCCACTGCCACGCCCACAAATGGAGAATTTTCGTAACTTCCGAAGTAAAAGGTATAGAAGCTTCAAATTCGCAACATAGGTTCACCAAGGCGAATGAAAGGTGAAGGAAAAAATTTTATTTGGCCCGCCCACTGCCACGCCCACAAATGAAGATTTTTCGTAACTTCCGAAGTAAAAGGCGTAGAAGCTTCAAATTCGCAACATAGGTTGACAAAGGCAAATAAAAGGTGTAGGAACAAAAATTTATGTATCCCGCCCACTGCCACGCCCACAAAAGGAAAATTTTCGTAACTTCCGAAGTAAAAGGCATAGAAGCTTCAAATTCGCAACATAGGTTCACCAAGGCGAATGAAAGGTGTAGGAAAAAACTTTATTTGGCCCGCCCACTGCCACGCCCACAAATAAAGATTTTTCGTAACTTCCGAAGTAAAAGGCGTAGAAGCTTCAAATTCGCAACATAGGTTCAGCAAGGCGAATGAAAGGTGAAGGAAAAAATTTTATTTGGCCCGCCCACTGCCACGCCCACAAATGAAGATTTTTCGTAACTTCAGAAGTAAAAGGCGTAGAAGCTTCAAATTCGCAACATAGGTCCACCAAGGCGAATGAAAGGTGTAGGGAAATAATTTATGTGGCCCTCCCACTGCCACGCCCATAAATAGAGAAGCAAAACATAGTGCGCTCATAATGTCGGGACGCTGGGTATTTCAAAGTCGGGCTTGACCGACTTTAGCTTTCTTACTTGTTTGTTAATAAAATTAATATTTGGACGGCGTTCTTTTAAAAATTCAAGTGTTGTTAAAGACATTCTGATATGTTACTCAAAAATACAGCAAAAAATTTCGGGTAGGTGCGTTTTTCGCGTAAGTGAATAAAATTGTCTGGAAAATAATTGAATGCAGCCAAGCAGAATATACTGTATCGCATTTTCGCTTGTTAAAAACAGTTGAAAACAACAAAAAGTGTCTTGTATACATATATTTTTCGATTAATAAAAACAATTGAGTTTTGCGAAAAACCTTGCTGCGAATTATATTTACTATTATTTATAAATACCATAATGAACTTCGTTCTTATCTGGTGTCCTATGACACAACTCAACTTTTTTGTGATTGTAAGTATTCATCATCGAGCTACAACTGAGTCTTTGAGGCGACAAAAAAAAAAAATATATATTATATAACGTATTCCACAACTAATGAACGTTTAAATTTCCGGATCTAGCTCTTCATCATTATTTTGTATCGCAATTCACCATCTGTACACGAAGGTGCCATTGGGTATCTTCTACAAATTTTTGTTGCTGCTGTTGCCGCTCCCGATCAAGGCCTTCATCAAGAGCTGCATCATCATCGCGTATATCCAGTAAAATCGATGTAAGTCCGTTCTATATCACTTTTGGTTATTCAAAATTTGTGGAATACAACAAAAAATTTTTTTTGCGCGCTATTATCTGAAAAAGAAAAGGGTTAAATAAATCCCGTAGAAAGAAGTTAAACAAAAAAAAAAAGAGAGAAAAAAAATGAAACCGTTTTTAATACTCACCTTTGTAAGCGTCCTCTTGTGGTCAGGATTTTTTTTTGCCACTTGCTAAGTCTCTTGTAGATTCTCAGTTCCAAATTCCATTTTGAGATGATGAATATATTTAGTTCTTTAAATGTAAATAGCCTTTAAGCACGAAGTTAGCGCTATTTTTTTTTTCTATAAGTGTAATAATCTAATCCAATCGCTTTTGTAAGTTTAAGAAAATTTTTTTTCCTCGAAATGAGTTAGTGTGGAATAAATAAATATGTCTTACAATTAAATTTGACTTAATGGTCTGAAATAATTAGAATTGTCTGCGTGTTATCTTTTGGGGGCTCTAATCACCTTCTAATGAGCCCAAGGCAGGGTCGGGCAAAGGGGTAGCTCATCATCAAAGATGCTACCACAAATCTTATGGGTCGTAAGTCAACCACTTTTGTTTTTATCCTTCTCTTTGTTTCGAATTCGTGTAGGAGTAGAGATTTATTTCCCGTGTGTAAATTTTCCGTTAGGGAGACTATCAAAGGAAATCGTGATCCAATTCATAAGCTGTTCAATAGAGCCCACGCGACTGAAGCAGCCGGAACTGCCAGTACACACGGGGGCAGCATATGAATTCGTGTAGAACTAAACAAAACTCGAAATCTCTTGGTCATTATTGATGGTCGACCATAACAAATAATACCAATGAAAGCAGGGATCGGCAAAAAAAAATTTTTGAATTTTGATTATTTGATTCTAAATTTTTCCATACTTCATTATTCTGGATTATTGAATAAAAAGAAGTCACAAATTGCAAAAATAAAATTTCTGAATAATGAAAAATTTATATTTCAAAGTGAAAAAATTCGGATTGAATATATGAAAATACTTATAAAAAGAAAAATTGCGATTGCTTGAAAAATCGAAATTTTAGATTATGAATTGATTGAGTAATGAAAAATCCGTCTTTTTGTATTACGGATTATACAGGAAATCAATATTCATACTCCCAAGATTATGGATTATTTCAATAATCAATATTCATATTCCCAAGATTGTGGATTATTTGAATAAAAGTCGAAATATCCCATTGGCAATTCGTACGGAAATAATCAGCGGCTCCAGTAGATCCGATTGACACGTTTTTTATACCCGACATAGTTTGTGTCGGGGGTATATTGCGTTGCGTGTGGTTGTGTGTTACAGACAGCACCAGTCGCTTTAGACCAGTGTTGCGCGTACCGTGGTACGCGTATCACTTGTGGTACATTTTGCTATTGATGACATTCGGAATGTATGGCAGCACCATTAAGAGATTTTGTGTTTGACATTTTTCCTTTTTTATATAATATTGAACAACGCTGGTAAAAAGTTAAGGTGTTCGAAGCTTTTTAGTTTAAAATGAGTTTATTAACTTATTTCAAGAAATTGGATGCTTCTCGTGCATCGACTGATGTGGATGGATGCGGAAATGCCTCCTCGATTTCAAGCGACAGTGAAAATGAAGAGGTAGATGAGCGTTCAGGGGGAAAACGACTATTGAAAAAGAAAAAAGTTAGCAAAAGGAAATATCACGATGACTACTTGATGCTTGGGTTCATCTATAGTGGACCCCTTGAAAAGCCATTGCTACACTGCATTTTGTGCGGAGTGATTTTATCGAATGGTTCCATGAAACCATCGCATTTGATACGTCATTTGAATACTAAGCAATCTGGTTGGGTGGGAAAACCGAAAGCAGAATTTGAGCGCAAAAAAAGGGGAAATGAATAATAAAAGCGAAAAAATGCAAAGCTTCACGCACGCGGGATTGTTGGCTATCGAGGCGTCTTTTGTTACAGCGTACGAAATCGCCAAAGCCAAAAAAAACTGTGCTCAATTGCCGAGAATTTAATGGAGCCGTGCGTCAAAAAAATAGTCGAATTGATGCTTGGATCTGCTGCTTTAGCGAAGATCGAATCTCTTCATTTGTCACGTAGAACGATTATGTTATGCGTCGCATGCAAGATATGGCTGTAGATGTGGAAAGTCAACAGATGTCTCGACTGAGATCATGTGGGCACTTTGCTCTTCAATTCGATGAATCAACTACTGTTTCTGGTGACGCAATTTTACTCGGATATGATCGATACGTTCATAAGCTCAGCATCGCCGAAAATACTTTTTGTCTTTGTTTATTACCATCACGAACTACTGGCGAGGAAATATTTGTGGCCATTGACGAGATCATGAAGAAATTTCAACTTGATTGGAAAAATGTGATCTCGCTTTGCACAGACGGCGCGCCCTCAATGTTAGGTGGAAGATCTGGATTAGTGCGAAGAATTTCTGAAGTGGTCAATTCGAATTTCGAAGCGACACATTAGGGGTATTCACAAAGGCGTCGGAAAGTAGGAAAGTCGGAAAATCGGAAAATTTTAAATGCTTAAAAAGTTGTGCAAAATACAAAAAAAGTTTAAAAAGTTTTTAAGAAGTCGCAATTTTCCGATTTTCCGACTTTCCAACGTTTTTAACACGCCTTTGTGAATACCCCTATTGTATTCTACATAGAGAAGCCCTTGCAGCGAAAAGTATGTCACCAGAGTTGAGCGAGACGTGGCAACTCGCTGTCAAAATTGTTAACAACATTAAAGCAAGTTCGTTGAATAGTCGTGTATTTTCATTGTTGTGCAGCGAAAATCGAACTCTTCTTTTACACTCTGAGGTACGTTGGCTGTCTCGAGGCAAAGCGCTCAATCGCCTGTACGAGCTGCGCACAGAATTAATTACATATTTCCTGGAATACATTGAAGAGCACGCACCGTCGCAAAACAAAAAAGGACGCAAAACTCCAGAAAAACATCAAGAACAAATATTTCTGGAAAAACTCCAAGACAATGAATGGTCGTGTAAATTGGCATATTTAGCCGATATTTTTAGTGCTTTCAACGAAATAAACCTCCAAACTCAAGGTTGTAAAATGAACTTCTTCCTTTTTTGGAACCGAATCGAAGCATTCCAAAAAAAGCTGTCCTTATGGGAAATGCAAGTAAAGAAATTTGATTTGACGCCATTTTCGTACACCTATGATCTGCTCAACGAAGACGAAACGTTAGTAGACTACATTCAACCAATCACACTTTGTCATTTGGGGAAACCGAATTCAAACGATATTTTCCGGAAAACAGCGACCCCCGAACATTGGTTTTTGGGTCGTAAATCTCTTTATCAATGTAAATGAGCCAAACATGTTATCAAGGCTGAGCAAGGAAACTTCTCTTTTTTAATTTTTTTAACATAAATCAAAAGTTTTTATTATTTATTTTTTAATTTTGATAAACTGACATCAGATCAAACGTTAAGAAATCTGTTCGAAAATTTGGATTTTGATGAATTTTGGTTGAAGATACGCACGCATTATGGCACTCTGAGTGACATTGCTATTGACAAGCTGCTTAGCTTTTCAACGACCTACATGTGTGAAGCCGGGTTTTCAAGCTTGGAGCAGATTAAAACGAAGCAGCGTAATCGATTGCAAGTACACGATGTGATGATTCTAGCGTTGTCAGAAATCCAGCCGATATTTTATGAATTGACCAAACAAGTTTGGTCCCAAATGAAAAAATTCAAATAAGCTGCGTTCTGCAGTTTCGATTTCAACAGTTTTTGTTTTTATGTACATACATATGTGAAGAGAAGATTGGTTTTTGTTTTTATGTACATATGCGAAGAGAAGATTTGTTTTTGTTTGTTTTTTTTCGTTTTTATAAAATAAAGTATTGACATCATAATTTTTAAAGAATAATTCTATTTTACGCAGTACATTCTAAATTTTGCTGTTTGCTGTTATTGATTCATAAAAGTGAGAAAAATCCGCACGGATTTGATCCGTCGGAATACATAAGTTTTTCTATACATAAAAACGTAAGTTAACTTAACATATGAAGGGACAATAACTTAAACTAAAAAATTGCCATTTCATCATGTTTTATTATCTCATCAGTTAACTTCAGTCACTTTTAATAGCACGTTTAAATAATCTTAAGCACTTTGGAACTACTTGGGAGCAACGGAATGCTGAAAGACAATTTCATAACATACTCATTTCAATATGGGGTAATAAGCCCTTTTTAAAATGAAAATTTCATTTGAAGAAGGGTATCTTCTGCCGATCTCATCTTTTAATTACATTTTCTTATGACTTTCATTGAAAAGAGGATCAATTGCGATGAATTCCGGCAGGCAATTTCCATTTAATGCTCTGTCTGACAGTTGTAGCAAGTGTTGTCAACTGGACTTTTCGGGAATTGGCAGCACTGAATTTTGGTGGTACATGGTGGTACATCGAAGTGGTACGCCAAACGGCTACTGCCGCGCACCACTGCTTTAGACCATACAAAAATTTATAAAAATGATCAACATCGCCAGGAAATTCGATTTAGCGATTCCAGTCGGTCTGTCCGTCTGTCATTCTGTCTGTCGGGAGAATAGAGCGCGGTTTATTTGAGAGAAGAACGGAGAAGAGAGCTATATTCTCCGTTCTTCTCTCAAACAAACCTCAGTTTGAAAGATTTTGTTTCGTTTTTATGTATTGTCTTTTTGTATTCTATAATTTTATTTGCTTGTTTTCTAAACGTTCTCTTTTCCCATTCACCTTTGCTAAAAAAAATTTTTTTTTAAACTGCATGAATTGCTCAAAATCATATTGATGTTTTATTGATAAAGTGCACGTGCTAAACGAAATCGTCGGAAAAAAATTAACTTTGCTTCTACAATATTTTGAGAAAAACAAATAAAACCACGATTTCTTTAAACACAATTTAATTAAAATAATATAATCGCAAACATATTATATTCTAATCAACGAAATGGACTATATAAACGATTCAAATAGTTTGGAAGATGAAACCTTAGAAAGTGGAATCAATTGTGTTGAAGATAACCACTCCGAGCCTGGGTCATCTCAAGCCACCCAGAGCTCTCTTTGTGTCAAGGATGACCAGTGGCGGATTAGAGTGTCATGAGGCCCGGGGCTTATATAGGGATGGGGCCCCCTTAAAGGCAGAAAAAATTTATCATGCGTATGTAAATCAATTTTATGTTTTTAATTTTTATGGTTATACATTTATTTTTATAAAACTTTTCTTTTATAGTTTTATTTCCAAAGTGAAAAACTTTAACAAATTTAAAAATACTTTTTTTGTGACTTTGCTTTCGCAAAATCGCTTATCAAGTCATCAAAGTTGATCGATCGAAGTAAATCAACTTCAATAGTCAGCCTCGACAATGCGGATTACCCGTAGTCTAACATAGTTGATCTGTATATATTTTTAATTCTTTTAAGAACTGAAAATGACCTTTCAGACTCGCAGTTTGCGATCGGAATCGTAATTAAAATTCTGTATGCGATGCAAACATTTGGGAATACTTCAACCATTTCCCTATCAACAAGCCAGTTTAAAACTTGCAAAAGGGACAAGATTTGGTAATTTTTGCTATCTGATTCTTCGGATCGATTAGAAAAAAAAACCTTTCGGTTGTAGCTTTAAAAGGGATATTAATTGTTTTAATTCTAATTTGAAATCACTTTGCAAATCATCCGAATATACACGGAGAGAAATAAGTTCCCGAAATATAATTGGAACCAATTACATATGTGATTGGAGCCTTGCCCCGATTCCATTATTAATTGGAGCCAATTACAATATAATTAGAAAATGAAAAATACTCAATTACTCAATTACTTATATAATTGCATTTAAATTTATCATATATGTAATTGCGTTCTGAATACATATGTAATTACATCTGATTACTTTTACAATTTAAAGCATTGATGCAATTATATATATGATTGTATTTATTTTACAGTTTGTTGTTATATTTCTCAAATGGTTTATAATTTCGATCGTATATAAGGTGTTTGAATTTTCAAAATCCTTAGGCCTCCAAGGGGCAGGTGGACCACGAAATGACGTGGTGAAATATATTCCGCCCAATCGTGGAGAATGCCCCTTTTTATATTGCTATATAGAATGTATTTTAAATTGCAGGGGATCACAAATTTAATTAGACGCAATTATGTATATAATTCGATACAACTACATACATCATTGCAGCCGATTATATATTTAAGGACGGAATTATATATGTAATTGAAATTATTTGTTTTATCATTTGATACAATTACATATATAATTGGAGGCAATGAAAAATATAATTGGACGCAATTATGAAAATATAATTGCATCATACCCAATTACATATGTAATCCCTGCAAAATATAATTGGGTATGTGATATTTTTTCTCTGCGTGTACTTGTATGAGATTTGTTGCTTTGATTTCTAATTCATTAGTCTCATAAATAACAATTGAGTTAAAAACCAAACAAATCAATAATATTGGTATATGCTTCACTTCGCTTTTGCAACTCGGCAACAAGTTTGTCAATAATAACATAAAATGTATTTATTCGAAAATCATCTGTCCCATTTAAACTATTAACTTGCACTTCCTTGTCAGCAAGCATACGAGTGATTTTCTTTTTGCCTGAACTAGAATATTCTCTTTTTACATAAGTACTTAACTCCGTAGCTTCTTTTTCAATCTCCAAAAATTTAGCACGTAAATCTATGTGCATCAAGTTAGCTTGCACTTTTTCGAATTTCCCGAAAAAAATTATTGTGCTGTAATGTGCCCAGTTTGTGCTATCATGTGCCGTTTCGGAAAAAAAAATTCCTCAAGGGATGCCATTTTTATGAGGAGGTCCTTTTTTTGGTGTCAAGTTAGCCGGTAATGAGTCTTAGCTCTAGGATGTTGCTAATCCACGAGCTGATTGTTGGGTCAATTCTTGCGGCAGAGAGCTCCTTTGTTATGGCCTCTCTCGTTACATTATTGAAAAATGAAGTCCCGGCTAACTTGACACGAAAAAAAGGACCTCCTCATAAAAATGGCATCCCTTGAGGATTTTTTTTTTTTTCGAAACGGGACATGATAGCACAAACTGGGCACATTACAGCATAAAAATTTTTTTTGGGAAATTTGAAAAAGTGCAAGCTAACTTGACACCAAAAAAAAGGACCTCCTCATAAAAATGGCATCCCTTGAGGATTTTTGAAGTGAAAACTTCTATAGGCGCGTTGAGCAGGGAGCAAATCTTTAAGTTCAAAATGCATTTGTATATGTTGTAACCGTCACGGTCGTCGTGTACGTATATCTCGGCTATATTAGTGTGCGTAGCTTTCAGTGAGAAGCATTCCTAAAAAGTTTTATGTGATTCGTCGACGTAACACCCCAGTCGGCAATTTGATATTCCATGAATATCTTCTTTTGGAAATTCATTGATGACAAAGGAAAAATATTACGTCTTAAAAATTCGTGAGTGGTTAAAAACAAATTCTACGATAGCTATCATTCATTTTTATGACATCGCAATTATAATTTTGAACGACAAATTCCGCATAGAAACTATTGCAAAAATAGTAATAGCTAAACATTGCATATTCCGACCGGGATTTGATTCAACTCGCTCTTGGTTTCTCACTTTGACTTCGGTTCTCTCAGTTCATTCGATCTTCTTTCTCACTACAGCGGCAAAGAGAGTATGCAAACGGTTGCCATTTAAAAAGATATAAAAGTGCCACAGCGATTCAAAAAGAGCCAATGGGAATTAAAAGGGTCCAACACTTATATAACATGTATATATGTATGTATATTGTAAAACAAAAATTTTGTGATGTGGATTAGGTCCGCTAAATCTAAATTATTTTGAGTGTTTGCACCGAAAATTTTTTGCTTTGAATTGGTCACTGAGTAATTTTTGTCGTGGCGTAATAAAGCCAAAAAAGAGCCAAATACAATGAAAACGAGCCACACCGCCGACTGTAAAATATAGTGTCAGTTTTGCGTTAAAACGCCAACTGTGGCAGCCATGAGTCATATCTGCTCAATAATGCGTGTATGTATGTTCCCAGCAGAATATAGTGTCGGCGGTGAACAAGTCCAAGCGTCTTTCATTGCGGACGCCTCGGTGATATGCTCAGCATGAGAGTGTCTGCGAGGTGGAGCGACATAGTCTGCCAATGTGTTTACATATTTTTTAAATGCTCAGGATATCTCAATGCGCTATGCACTTTTCCTATGAACGTTTTTAGGGAACGTGTCCAAACTACGTGACCCTTTTAGGGGGGGAGGGGGGTCCTGAAAGTACTACACTTGGACAAATTGGTCACTTAAATTATTCTACGGATTGTCACCGAGGGGGGGGGGGGGGCGAGGTTGGTAAAAAGTAGTAAAAAATGGTTCACGTAGGTTGGACACGTTCCCTTATGTACACATCGAATCATAGCACCGAAATTGAACATGTGGTAGGCGGTTGTAGGCGCTAGGCATTGTTGGCCGCTGGGACGGTTCATCGCTTCTGTAAGCAGCACTTTGGCCGCTGTGTACTAATAGAAAACGAAAGCTCGACGTTGTGATTCTTAGTATTGTCACTGGGCATGCAACATATTGTATTGTACATATTGTATCTCCGGTGTCCTCGGATAATGATAGAGACGACGATGAAAAATCAAATGAAACTAAAATATATAAAAATATTTTTGGCGAAAAAAACTCGTCTCATTTTTTCTAAAAACCCAATTCAAATATGAACAACTCATCGGTTTTTCTTTTTCTGGGTCTTGAAATGCTCTTACAAATCCACTCATTTACTTAAGATAGCCTAAACCTGAATACCGAATCTTCTTCGGAAATTATATGGGCTTGAAATCAAGTTTTTGTACAAAGTTGTTAAAAATTTCTTAAAATTTTTGCCTTTATCGCCCTATAGCTCCTAAGCTGTTGAACCGATTTCATCCATATGTATGAGGGATATGCTGTATATTTACTCTTCTTTTATATGAATTAAATTTTTTGAAACGGTCGAACGATAAAACTACGACTAAAAAATATTGACAAAAAATCGCAAAACCTTTCTTAGCGAATATTTAAAAAACGCGAGCTAACTTTCAAACTTAAAGCATATATTTTGCTTCAGCGAAACAAATACGACAAAAAAAAAGTTGGTTTCAAGTCAAAGGAAAATTTAGTGTTGAGCAGTGTAATTAATTGTTAAAACTTTGTGCAGCCAGCAATATATTTCAATAATAAAATAATAAAATACTTTACATATAACATGCCTATAATTGTTTCTCTGAGTCTCATTAAATGTAAAAATCCAGATTGATTTTAATAATTTTAAATCAAATATTATGCATTTCAAACTTCAATACACATTTTATGTTTTCACTTCCAACGGCAGTTCCATAACTGCCAACTTTTTTTTTTTTTTCGAAACGGCACATGATAGCACAAACTGGGCACATTACAGCACAATAATTGTTTTTGGGAAATTTCGAAAAAGTGCAAGCTAACTTGATGCACATCGTAAATCTTTAACAAATTCTACTAATGAAAGCAACATATTGTTAGCAGAAATTAAATCTACATTGACCTTTTGAAGGTATTGACCAATTGCGTTAAATCGTTGGAATTATAATATTCCAAAAAATTGCCATGAATGCATTTTCAATTTTAACTAAATTATTTAGTAAAGCTAAAGCTTCATGGCGTGTGTCACGTTTTTTATTTACATCGTACGCTAATACTTTTAAAGCTTCATAAATGCGATTAAAATCTTTAACTATGAGCTTCGTGGCATCTCCGCGACATGACCATCTTGTTTGCGATAGATTCGTTACTCTCGATTTATAAGTTGATAGGACGTTCCATCGATATGTTGATGCACTAAAAAAAACGTACAAGCGCTGCGCAACTCCGAAGAAATTTATTGCATCAAGACATTCGTCGACGCTACATTCTCCGACTAAGTTCAGCGAATGGCCGACACAAGGAACGTAATGGGCTAATTTGTTTTTATACCCGACACACTCTGTGTCGAGGGTATATTGCGTTTGTTGGGTTGTGTGTAACACCCAGAACCAGTCGAGATAGACTATACAAAATGTATATAGAAATGATCAGCGTCACCAGGAGATTCGATTTAGACATGTCCGTCTGTCTGTCTGTCTGTCTGTCTGTATACAGTTATCTTATCGAAGGAGTTGAGCTATCTTGACAAAATTTGGTATGCGTACTCACAGGCACATGAGTAAGACTAAGTTCGAGAATGGACCCGATCGGACCATTTTTAGGGGTACCTCCAGTACTAGGGTCTGTTACGAAAATCACAAAAACTGCTCTAAAATCGGAGTTTTTCAAGATATTTTGATGAAATTTGGCACTTGAACATATTTTAGGCCAATTAATGTGATTTACAAAAATCAGAAAAATGGGCGTGGCAGAAGGGCGTTTTTCGAAAATTGTCTCCTACTCCCGAAACGCCTATGGGACTTGAACGAAAATTGGCACTTATACTTCCTTTGTAACCATAAACATCCTGCCCAAAAATTTTTTGGATCGGGTCATTATTAAGGGTACCTCCAGTACTAGGGTCTGTCACAAAAATCCGAAAACTGTCCCAAAATCTGACTTTTTCCAAATATTTCAATGAAACTTAGAATTTGAGCGTATATTGAGGCCTCCGATTAGAATATAAAAAAATTGGAAAAGTGGGCGTGGCAAAAGGGTGGTTTTCATAAAGAAATTCAACAAAAGTCGGTATATGGGGCCCCTAATGGCCTTAAACACCTCTTGATATTAAAAATTATTTGAATATGTGTGTCTGTGTCGGGTATTCTATTGTCAGGCTTGCCTGACTATAACACCCTTACTTGTTTTCTTTAATGCATGCTTGGAAGCCGGAATATTTTCCAGACATATTTGATGCGTTATCATAAGTTTGCGCCCGACAATTTTGAATATCAATATCATATTTTTGTAATAAATCTAGCACAACATTGCTTAGCAATCTACCAGTGTGACTTTCAATCTTTACAAAAGTAAAAATCGCTCATAAATGTTGACTATTTAAATAATAAGGAAAAATGACGGACAGCTGATCAACATGGGATATATCTGGAGTAGAATCAAACGGTAATGGCCCCTGATGCTCTATTTGGCGCAGTTTTTTGAAATAAGGAATAACTGTTAAACTCAATTTAAGTTCAAGATGAGTTTTACTATAAGTACAATACAAATTCTTTTAAAGCAACGTACAATAAGGTAAACAATTTATATTTGATATTTTATTTGGACGCTCGGGGCCCTTTGCCAGTTGGGGCCCGGGGCTATAGCCCCTGCTAGCCCTACCTTAATCCGGCACTGAGGATGACATATTGGCTGAATGCAAGCATATCTTGATGGTACTTATTTTGTTCCTGAGCTGAACAAATCATCAACCACTGGCTCAATTAAAGCAATTTGCCAAATATGCAAAGAGCAGCAAAATATAGATCATAAAATTTGTGGCTCACTGCGAAGCTCTTCAAACTTCATTGCACACATCAGGGTAAAGATTTTATATACACATTGAGCCTTTCAACTTGCATAAGCTTTACAATGTTTTAATATAAAATTAAAATTTTCAGAAAGTGCATAAGCGAAAACTTTCCGAATATAACCAGTACGCTATTACCAAAGCGAAGAAACTGAAATGTGACTCCTACGACCATAAAACTTATTGTTCGTTTTCGCAAGCGCAATTTGAAGAAAACGTTCTTACCCAGTTGGAAAATTAAGCATGCATGCCCATAGTATTGTAACGATCTTTTTTTCAGCCGGGGTATCACTCAGTCAATCCAGGGTTCGTTACAAGACCAGAAACTGTGTTCAGTGTAGTTCCATACGCAATAATGATTTAGAACATCGTAATTTTAATTCCTTTATTCAATTTTTGGTTTCTTCTCTCCTAACATAATCTTAATGTCTAGTTACAATGGTTGAAGCGGTAGCGTCGGCGTCTCTTACTCCAAATCCTGGTAGCGAGCGGTTTCGTGCGTTCTCCAGTGGGTGCCGTGTTGATAACTGGAACTCGGGCAGTATCCGTAAGCCGTGTGTAGGGTGTGATCGGTGAACTTCCGGCGATGGCGTAGTCTATTCTCTAGCTTCTGAGTCGACTACCTGTTGAACGGGGTTGGACCGCCGGAACAACAACTAGTAGGGACTGGCTACTTTGACTGGTTCATTGACCGGGGTTGGACCACCTGTACAATGAGCTAGCGGGAATAGCTACTACTCGTCTATATTGTTGAACGGGGTTGGACCGCCGGGACAACAAATAGCGAGGATTAACTGGCGGACAATGCAAAGACGATTGTCCTCTACTGATAGGGGTTGAACCGCCTGATCAACAGCTGGCTGGATGAATCGAACTACTGTCTGGGGTTGACACCATCCAGACAATAGTTCCAAAAGTATGGCTAACCTGAGAGACAACTGAATGTTAATTACCTCTGGTTACCGTGTTGTTCAGCTTGGTGGTCCCAATCGGATAAAACACTTTTTTTTCACAACTAGGTCGCTCCGTGAGCTGAACACTGAGATCCCCTTCGCTGCGAAAACTGTGGCTTATATTCGTCCAAAATGTTAAACGAAATGAGAATTCTACAAATTTTTTGTGCACACTGTCAAAGGCGTGTACTGACGCCTTGTGCAGAAACCTGGCTTGATCGGTGGAAGTCGGGTTTGTGCCTGTGGTGGATTTGCTGTGTCGCGGATATAGTGGTAGCTGTGTCATGGTACTGTTCCAGGGGGCGTAAACTGGTACTGTGACTTGGCTATCGATCTTGTTGTGTCACGGTTACTGTTCCAGGGGGCGTAGAGTGGCGCTGTGTCTTGGCTGTTAAAAAAAAACCATTTGTTCCTCTTCTTACTTCTTATTCTTAGATATCTGAATATATTTTCCATTTTTTCTTATAATATATTTTTAAACATAAAAATCATAATTTTAACAAAACAAATCCATTTCCGAAAATATAAAAGTAGTTTGAAAAAATATAAAGAAAAACATCTCGCGTTGTCACTTGGTCGTTTCTTTTTAATGTGCGGGAGGGAGAAAAAATAATGATTAAACGAACAAATGTATGAGTTAAAATTTTCCGTTTGGTTCCAAAATTTTACCTCATTACATCCCCTCCCTACTTGGGGGAAGTTTGAAATGGGTCACATTTCCTTCCCTGGTCACTGTGAAACGATACCGCTGGCCCTCAATGGTCTTAGTGCAGCGGATCCGCTCACTTTTCTGGGAAAGTGCTCGCCTTTCTTCCCACCGTGCCCTTAGGGATTTTTCGATTTCCAGCATCTGCTCATTACTGGTGTCTTCCAGGAACTCGTCTTCGTCTGGGGAATTTGGAGGAATCGTCCCCCGGGCGGTCATGAACAAGGTCACCATTTGGCCGGGTGGCCTTACGTTGGCATGGGCCTGGCTCGGTGAGTATTCTGGCGGCCGGTCGTTTCTGCTGGCTCGGCAGCAAGGTATTTGGGCTCGGGTTGGTCACCTCACTCTCGGAGTCGCTCCCAAAAAGTTCCCGGCTGGTGGGGTTCTCTTCCGCGGGCAGGGCCGTCAGGCGTAACAGCGGCGTAGTGGGTGCCTTCTTCGGGAACAGAGGGTGGCTCTTCAGGAAGACCGTCTGCTTCTGTTGCGCCTCTATCCGGTGGTAAGCGTCCAGGAAGCGCACCCTGGCTTTGGCGAACCTGTCAATGTTAGGGGTTTCCATTATTCTGTAAGTAAATATGAGGAAAGAAAAAGAAGCAGGCGACGAGCAATTGAGAATGGAATGGTTTCGGGGACACAGACAGACATTATACATTGACTAACTACTTTGTAATGAAGATTTTATTTTTTTTTTTTTTTTTTTCTTTGTTAATCTTCAGAATCGCTGTTTTCTTCTTCCTTGTCCGTGGGCGTGCCCATGAAGGGTTTCACCTGTCCCACGTGTGCCTGTCACTTGGTACGGGCCATCGTACTTTGGGGCTAGCTTGGCGGCGAAACTCTCCACTGCTTTTGACAGCGGGTGGGTTTTGACTAGTATGTAGTCTCCGATACCTGGTCTCCATTCTCTTCTTCGAAGATAATGAAATCGGGCCTGGTCTTGGCTTGCCCGCACCTGGTTTTGCCTTACCACTTCAAACACCTCTTTGAGCCGTTCCATCCTCTCTTCCACGGTCATATGATCTACGGTGAGTTAAGAGGAGCATTCATCGTATAACTGCTTCGGTAGTCGAGGTTCCCGACCCTGCGTGAGGAAGGCTGGACTATATCCAGTGCTTTCGGCGGTGCTGCTGTTAATGGCCAGGGATAGCTCCGGTAGTAGTTGATCCCAGTGCTTATGTTGGTCTTCGGTGTACTGAGCCAGCATAGTCTTGATGGTTCGGTTTGCTCTTTCGGTCGGGTTTTCCTGGGGGGTATATGGGGCAGTCCGTTGATGCTCGACACCTAGTTTGGCCAGGAACTGCGTGAATTTCTTGCTTGTAAATTGTGTCCCATTGTCGGTGATAAGTGTAGTCGGGACCCCGTATCGCGAAATAATGCGTTCTCTCAGGGCTTTCTGGACGGCTTCTGTTGTCGCTGTGCGTAGAGGCACTAGCTCTACCCATTTCGAGAACTTATCGAAAAAGACCAGTAAGTAGACGTTTCCATGGGTGGAGCGTGGTAGAGGTCCCATGAAATCGGCACATAGTACGGCCAATGGCTCCTCCGCTATTCTCGTATGCATATGGCCGGCTTGCTTTTGTTGTTGATTTTTGTACCGCTGACAGGTAAGACACTTCCGGACGTAACTCCTTATGTCCCGGTAGAATCCAGGCCAGAAATATCGCCTACCAATTCTTCCGATAGTTTTTTTAACGCCAAAGTGGCCTGCAGTAGGATCGTCATGGTTTTCCTGTAAGACTCTGCCCCTATCTTTTTTCGGGACGCAGAGTTTCCAGTTGTATCGATCGTCGTCTCCTCCTAGCACCGGTGGATATCAGAACAAATTTCCTTCCGAGATACGGTAGTCCGGGTATTTTTCTGGGTTACTGAGGACTCCTCCTTTCTTCTTTTGCACCCAGTCACTCGTGTCTCTTCCCGCGCCATCCTGGGTCTGAATGACCTGACATACGGTGTTCAACGGCTGGCGAGAAAGTGCGTCCGCGATGACGTTGTATTTCCCCTTCCGGTATCTGATCTCGAACGAGTATTGTTGGAGCTCCAGCGCCCAGCGAGCGATCCTTCCCGTCGGGTTGTCGATTGAGTTCAACCATTTCAGCGCCAAATGGTCTGTGATGACGACAAAGTGGTATCCCTCCAAGTAATGGCGCATCTTGCGGACTCCCCAGACGATGGCCAAGCACTCTTTTTCCGTGGTGGAATAGTTCAGCTCCGCTGGATTCAGGTGTCTACTATCATAGGCGATGACACGCTCCTGCCCATCGATCTCCTGGGTAAGCACGGCTCCCAGGCCATAATCACTGGCGTCGGTTTGTAGCAAAAAGGTTTTCGTAAAGTCTGGGCAGGCGAGGACTGGTGCTTGAGTCAGCTTTTCCTTCAATAACTCGAACGCGTCCTGTTGATCTTGCGTCCATTTCCAACGGTGCTTCTTCTTCAGCAAAAGTGTCATTGGGTGTACTATCTTTGAGAAGTCTGGCACAAAACGGCGGTACCAGCTCGCAATACCCAGGCATCGGCGAAGCTCCTTCAGCTTGGTTGGTGGTTGTAGCTCTCGGATGGCTGCAATTTTCTCAGGGTCGGTGTGGATTCCTTGGGGGTTCACAAGATGTCCTAGATATTTTATTTCCTGTCGGAAGAATTCGCATTTGTCGGGGCTTATTCGCAGGTTAGCGGCTTTAAGGCGTCGAAATACTTCCTTGAGGTTTGCCATGTGTTCGTCGAGTGATCTTCCAATCACAATGATGTCATCCAGGTAGGTGAAGGCATGTGGTTCCATATCTGGCCCTATCACCCGGTTGAGCGCCCGCTGGAACGTCGCTGGTGCGGAGTGGAGTCCAAATGGCATGACCTTCCACTGATATAGTCCTCTGCCTGGTACTGTAAACGCGGTGTACTGCTTGCTAGTCTCCTCCAGGGGAATTTGCCAATATCCGTTTTTCAAGTCGATGCTACTGATGAATTTGGCCTCTCGGAGACGCCCCAAAATGTAGTTGATTCGAGGTAGCGGGTAGGCATCCTGTACTGATTTTTCGTTTAACTGGCGGAAATCTAGGCACAACCGCCACTTGCCGTTCTTTTTCCGCACCATGACTACCGAGGAGCTGTACGGACTGTGTGAGGGCTCGATGCAATCCAGACGAATGAGCTCGTCGATCTCCTTATTAATGGCGTCCTGCATAATTGGATTCTTCGGGAAATAGCGTTGCTTGAAGGGCCTGGTGTCCTTCATGATGATTTCATGCTTGGTGATATTGGATGAACCTCGGATGTCTGCGAGTTCCGCAAATTCTTGTGCGAGGAATTGTTCTTTCGTGTCGGAACTGGTGTTGGTGGGACTGGTCTCCGCGTGGGTGTGTAGAATGTTGGTGGTGTCTTCTGAGTTGGTTCTGTGGACGTCTGCTTGCTGGGTAATCCATGCCGAATGTCCTCCTATTGTGATTCGTGTTCCAGCCCTGCTCAGGAAGTCCATTCCCAGAATTACCCCATCCAAAGTGGTTGGTAGGACCACGAACGTGATGTCTGTTTTGTATGACCCCAGCTGTACGGCGATGGTAAAGGTCATTTCCACGGTTTGTACTGATCCGTCTGCCATGCGTACGTTGGTTATACTGTCTCTGAACGTTCCTTGCGATGCTAGTTTGGCCGCCACTTCGGTGCTGATAACGCTTCGGGAGGCTCCTGTGTCTACGGTGGCGATGTGTCGGTGGTCCCCGAGTTGGACCTGGGCATATAGTAGTTCACTATACTGTAAAAGTTTGGATGGTGGCAAGGCGCGTTGCGGGGAGTTTTCACTAAGCCTTGCGTTTAGTGAGCTCCTCCGGGGTTTTCCGATGCTTTCCGGCAGCACTCCACCGTCTTGATATTTTCTTTCCTGCATACCCAGCAAAACAACTTCTGGGGGTTCTTGCAGTTTGCTCGCATGTGTCCTGTTTCCCCACAACGATAACAAACTTGCTTTGGGGCCATAGCCATCGTTTGAACCCTGGTTTCGTCACTGCTGCTAGATTCAGCCCTGGTGTGGTTCTCCGTCTCGATTATTTCTCGTTCGCCAGCCAGCTCGGTAAGGTCGCTCAATGTGCTGAACTCTCGCCGTTTAATAAATAGTTGATACTCCCGTCGGCTGTTTCGGAAAATGATGTCCAGACGCTTCTTTCGGTATAGTCGACATGTCTCATGAGCGCTTGGATGCTGGTGATATACTCTTTAAAGGTTTCTCCTGCGCGTTGCTTTCTGGCTTTGATTTCGTCCTCTAATCGTTCTAGATATCGGTAGGGTAAAAAGAACTTTAAAAATTCCTTTTTGAACGTCGGCCAGTCGGAAAATTCTTGCCTATTATTCCTCAGCCATGATAGTGCATAGTCTCGTAAGAATTCGGGCATCTCCTTCGGCAGGTACTGCAGGGGAATATCGTAAACTCCAGCAAGTTCCTCGATCCTGTCAATGAATTCGATGGCATCTTTTTTCCCATCGAATCGGATCGACCATTTCCGTACCTGGTCGAGTATGCTAGCGTATGTTCTCACAGGTGTGTTGCTAGTTGGTTGGTATTGGTAGCCATGGGCTTTCCAGGCCATGTCGTCCTTCAGGCTGGTCTGGGGATACTCGTGTTGGATCGGTGCTTGGGTGACCTTTTCGTGAGTGCCGGTACTCCATGCTCTCGCCTCGTCTAGCATTGTCGTGCCTGTACCTCTCTCACTCGGTTTTCCTGTATCGCTTGTCTTTCCTGTCTCGCATGTTTTGGTTGGCGGTAATGGAGAAGGGCTCCTCGTGAAGCGTACCTCAAGCTCCTGTACTTTAGTGCTGATAACTGGATCCTCCATGTGGGCATTTATGAAAGACATAAGCCGTTGTTTCCTTTCATCTACTGTCCCTTGGGGGTCTAGCCCAAACGAAGCAAGACATTCAGATACTTCGTCCTTCTTTAGCTTCGAAATCCATTTGGTTTCTAGTGTCTTGATGATTACTTTCTCTTGTGCCATCGTATCGATTCTCTCTGCGCTGTGGTTTTACTGTGTTTTTCTTCGGTGTGCGATTCCTTGATTTATCGCTAAGTCCCTGCTCGGGCGCCACTTGTAACGATCTTTTTTTTAGCCGGGGTATCACTCAGTCAATCCAGGGTTCGTTACAAGACCAGAAACTGTGTTCAGTGTAGTTCCATACGCAATAATGATTTAGAACATCGTAATTTTAATTCCTTTATTCAATTTTTGGTTTCTTCTCTCCTAACATAATCTTAATGTCTAGTTACAATGGTTGAAGCGGTAGCGTCGGCGTCTCTTACTCCAAATCCTGGTAGCGTAGCGAAGTTTCGTGCGTTCTCCAGTGGGTGCCGTGTTGATAAGTGGAACTCGGGCAGTATCCGTAAGCCGTGTGTAGGGTGTCGATCGGTGAACTTCCGGCGATGGCGTAGTCTATTCTCTAGCTTCTGACTCGACTACCTGTTGAACGGGGTTGGACCGCCGGAACAACAACTAGTAGGGACTGGCTACTTTGACCACCTGTACAATGAGCTAGCGGGAATAGCTACTACTCGTCTATATTGGTTGAACGGGGTTGGACCGCCGGGACAACAAATAGCGAGGATTAACTGGCGGATAATGCAAAGACGATTGTCCTCTACTGATAGGGGTTGAACCGCCTGATCAATAGCTGGCTGGATGAATCGAACTACTGTCTGGGGTTGACACCATCCAGACAATAGTTCCAAAAGTATGGCTAACCTGAGAGACAACTGAATGTTAATTACCTCTGGTTACCGTGTTGTTCAGCTTGGTGGTCCCAATCGGATAAAACACTTTTGTTTTCACAACTAGGTCGCTCCGTGAGCTGAACAGTGAGATCCCCTTCGCTGCGAAAACTGTGGCTTATATTCGTCCAAAATGTTAAACGAAATGAGAATTCTACAAATTTTTTGTGCACACTGTCAAAGGCGTGTACTGACGCCGTGTGCAGAAACCTGGCTTGATCGGTGGAAGTCGGGTTTGTGCCTGTGGTGGATTGGTGCTGTGTCGCGGATATAGTGGTAGCTGTGTCATGGCTACTGTTCCAGGGGGCGTAAACTGGTACTGTGACTTGGCTATCGATCTTGTTGTGTCACGGCTACTGTTCCAGGGGGCGTAGAGTGGCGCTGTGTCTTGGCTGTTAAAAAAAAAACCATTTGTTCCTCTTCTTCTTCTTAATCTTAGATATCTGAATATATTTTCCATTTTTTTCTTATAATATATTTTTAAACATAAAAATCATAATTTTAGCAAAACAAATCCATTTCCGAAAATATAAAAGTAGTTTGAAAAAATATAAAGAAAAAACATCTCGCGTTGTCACTTGGTCGTTTTTTTTAATGTGCGGGGGGAGAAAAATAATGATTAAACGAACAAATGTATGAGTTAAAATTTTCCGTTTGGTTCCAAAATTTTACCTCATTACAGTATTCATGATTCATGCATTCCTTTGCTGCAAAAAAGCATGCATGCCCGTAGCATTCATGATTCATGCGTTGATAATCATGCATGATGCGTGGATTTCATGTTCACATTCTGATCGCCGCGCCGCCGAAGGGAAGCTAGCCTAGTGCTTAAATGCTAGGTCTTCCAACCGACTGAGCCGGGTTCGAGCCCTGGCTCTGTTGAGAAAAAAATTTTTTTTTTTTAATTATTTAAGTTTTTTTTTATTTTTTCATTTTAATTAATTTTTTTTAATAGAAAATCTTGCAACTAAATATTTTTTTTCTAAATTTTTCCCATATTAAAAGGTTTTTTTAAATATTTGCTGAAAACAAATTTTTTTTCTTTGAAAATTCTATGCGCGCGTTTCAAAGCAAACTTGATCAACAAAAAACTCAAGATAGCGTTTTGACAAGAAAATTCAATTTGCCTATACAGTGTAATGGTAAAGACACCGAAATACCAACCGAGCGGTCAGTGGTTCGATTCTCGGACGAGACGAAAAAAATAAAAAAGTTAGAAAAGTAAAAAGTTTATAAATAAAGAAATAAAGCAAAATAAGAAAAAAAAACAAAACATTAAAAATAAAATTTTTTTTATAATTTTATTTCATTTTTAAAAAACAAAATAACATTGTTGAACCATTCGTGGGAAAACATGTTTCATGTGTTCTCAAGCATTGTTGAATCATGCATAGTAGGGAACACATATTTCATGGGTTCCCAAGCATTGATAAAACATTTTTCGTCTATGCATGATTTCCTATGACAAGCCTTAAGAAAAAGAAATGAATAGGCATGGAAGTTTGGCATGCATGCAAAGCACCCTGAAGAGGCATGATTCATGCATCTTTCATGAATATTTTTACAACTGGGTAGTTACGTACTAGAAACATTAGTGCCGCTAAACACTGTTGAATCGCCTGCATTTCGAAAAATATTTGATGGTAAGTAAACTAAAATTTGACTACTAAAATGTCCCTTCCAAAATTAATATATTTCTATTTAACTCCATAGATATGAAAATTAAAAGAGGTGGCAGGCCACTTCAACATCTTTCGGCCCGAACACTGAGTAGAAGAATCTTAATGGCCCATGAAGATAGCATGTCGTCTATTTAAGATGCATTGGCTGAGGTATCAAATGTATGTACAACAGCGGATATTTGGCCAAGTCCAAATCGACGTTTTTTTGGAATGACCGTTCATTGGGTGAGTTATTGTGAAATCAGTATTTTAAAAATCCAAATTTCAAAATGAAAAATCAGGGGTGTCATGGAAATCGATCGTTGTCGAAATTGATTGTGAAATTTGACACACATGTTTATCGGGGTCCGAGTATGATCCTAAGTAAAAATGGGAGACATCCGCCCACTGCCACGCCCACAAATGAATTTATTGTGTTTTCAGTAAAATGCTTGTAACTTGCGAACCACTCAACACATTCCATTGATATTTGTGGTACTTATAAACTACAAAAAGGGATATATCCTGGGAAAAAATGGACGCCGTCCTCCTCGAGCCACGCCCACAAATAAGCCCACAAATAAGGGCTTATCGTAACTTGTGAAGTAAAAGGCGTAGAAGCTTCAAATTCGCAACATAGGTTGACCAAGGCGAATGAAAGGTGTAGGAAAAAACTTTATGTGGCCCCCCCCACTGCCACGCCCACAAATAGAGAAGCAAAACATAGTGCGCTCATAATGTCGGGACGCTGGGTATTTCAAAGTCGGGCTTGACCGACTTTAGCTTTCTTACTTGTTTCATTTTATTTTGGGGTGATTTTTAAGCCATAGTTTTGTCGTAAGGATTAAAAGTAGGCCGTGAAATATAAGTTCTCAGTGAATAGGACTCGAAGCATTTTTCACTGCAATTTAAATATCTTTTGTTTTCGCGAAACTAAAATTCATAAAATGGATTATGAGTTTATTGTGGGAAAAAAGATTGGCAGTCAACTGCTTTGTTTAAAGTAACAAAAAATGGTTTTTAAGAAAAAATCAACGTACAAGAACGTTGTCAAATATGAGTGTTGGCGAAGTACGTGCAAGGCAAGAGTTAGTCTTTTGCCTAACGGTGAATTTGTCTTAGCCAAAAACTATATAGAACATAATCACGACACTGAGGAAGAGGCATTTAGTGAGCTTAATGTAAAAAACTCTATTAAAACGGAATGTTTGGCTATCGCTACAACTTTAGGAGGAGAGCGAAATGCAATCAGCACCATTAGGACCGCCTATAGGAATGTATGTGGAAGGTCGTATTGACGAAATTGCAAGAGGTTATTGTAAGTCAGTAGTGTAAAATGTTTCCAGATTTCAAGAAGAAAGTAAATCGATTTTTTTGCCAAGGATTAAAAGGGGCTTGAATTACTTAGTCAGCAAATCAATCGCTACTTCTCCGAAATCTGCAATAGAGGTAATTGAATCCTTTCAATTGGAGGGAGTTTGGAAAAATTTTGGCATTTCGAGAGATGAGGAAAATCCGCAACCATTTTATACCGCGTGCATAGTTGAAGATGGGTTCTCGTACTGCATATTTTCCTTTTTAAAATCGATAGGCTCCCAAAAAGAGAACATGCAAGACCGAAAATATTTGATGGACGCCACTTTTAAAATTGTTCCTCGCGGATGTTATAAGCAAGTTCTAATTATATATATAGAATATTCGGATGAGGAAAATATATGTGGAATAACGGGAGAGTGCCGTTATTGCGCCGCAGACAAAAAATTTTTTTGAAGAAATCGGGTGATAGTAGGCAATTTTTTTTTTTAATCGCGCGCGCGACTTAAAAAAAATGTTGCCTACTATCACCCGATTTCTTCAAAAAAATTTTTTGCCTGCGTCAGTAAAAATTTCATTTACTGGTTTTTACAGCAGTCATAAATGTTTCTAAAATTTCCGCAATTTTTATTATACCTAGATATTTCCAATATTTTTCGTCCTTATGGAAAAAAAATTAAAGCCGCCTATGAGCACATGTTCCAATATGTTAAGAACAATATTTTCAATATGGAACCAGACATATTACCAGACATTCTTGAAGCGAATGTTTCACCAGCAAAATTGTTCGCCATGGACAGGAACAGATGGTAATCACTTGGTGCCATGTCCGGACTATAAGGTGGATGCAGAAGAACCTCCCAACCAAACTCCCGGAGCTTCTGGCGAGTCACTATCGATGTGTGTGGCCTGGCGTTGTCCTGATGGAACACAATTCCTCTCCTATTGGCCAAAGCTGGCCGCTTATGGGCGATTGCTTCCTTCAGACGGTCCAATTGTTGACAGTAGAGTTCCGAGTTAAGAGTTTTGCCGTATGGGAGCAGCTCATAGTAGATAATTCCCTGCCAATCCCACCAAACATACAGCAAAACCTTCCTGGCCGTCAATCCTGGCTTGGCCACCGTTTCCGCCGGTTCACCGTGTTTCGACCACGACCGTTTTCGCTTGACGTTGTCGTAAGTGACCCACTTTTCATCACCAGTCACCAACCGCTTCAGAAATGGGTCGATTTTGTTGCGGTTCAGCAGCGATTCGCAGATGGAAATTCGGTCTATGAGGTTTTTTTGCGTTAACTCGTGTGGCACCCATACATCGAGCTTCTTTGTGTATCCAGCCTTATTCAAATGGTTCTAAACGGTTTTTTGTGCAATCTTTAGCTCTTTTGCAATCGAAACAGTGCTAACATGACGGTCGAACTCGATAATTTCCATGATTTTATCGACATTTTCGACAATTGGCCTTCCAGTGCGTGGTGCATCCTTGACATCGAAGTTACCGGAACGGAATCGACGAAACCAAAATTGCGCATGATTGGCTGTTACAGTATCAGGTCCATAAACGCTATTCACATTTTCAGCCGCCTGGCTTGCGTTTTCTCCCTTATCGAAGAAAAACTGTAAAATGTAGCGAATTTTCTCTTTGCTGATGTCCATCTTTGACAAGCTCTCAAACAAAACTGAATCAATCAATCAAAAAAGTGTCAAAAAAGCTTTTTTAGTAGGAACTGTCATCTTTCTAATGCCCCCTAGCGGAACACGATCGGACTTATACAACGCGAGATGCAGATAAATAACGCCATCTATTGGAAAAATAATGGATTTCTTTTTACTACACCTAATATTTGTCACGGATTACGAAAAAGCATTGCAAGAAGCTATTTAAACCATATTTCCTAGAGTTCGAATTGTTGGATGCTGACAATAATGTTACAGTATACGTGGAATTCGATAGTCCGTTAAAAAATTATTTGTTTTAAAATTAAGGTTTCATTTTTGCCAGGCTGTTAGGCGAAACATAAGTAGCCGCAAGTCGCTGCTCCAATATATTCGCAGCTCCACTCCAGCTTCGTTGGCATATCATAAGCTTATGGCTCTTCCCTTGCTTCCTCCACACCTCATTAAAAGTCATTTGAAGAAATTCGTAGATCTATAAGGCTTATGGACAGCGACAATAAGTTCGCTTCTTTTTTAAATTATTTTGAAAATCAATGGATGCGCAAGGTAAAGTGTGTTTTGATTGTTTTGATTATAATTTATACAAAAGTTTTCATAATTTGCAGGTAGGCATCGAAAGATTTAGTGTCTACAATGAAAGTACTCGCACCACATCGGCAGTAGAAGCATATAATGGCGTTTTGGGGAGGTCAATCGAAAAACACGGGGACTTTTTTAAGCTTGTCAACCTAATTAGAAATGAGGAGTTTTTCAAAAGTCGCGAATTGGATACGATAATTAAAAGTGGAGGATTGGTAAATAAACGACGCAAAAAAGGCAGTATTACCAAAAGTAACAAAATCGACGAAGCAACACAAATGTTACAAAAAGGAAAAATCAATGCGTCTACATTCCTTAATAGAATGGCGTATGCAGGCAACGACATAATGGTGGGGATGGTTCCACAGGAGAACACGGACGATGAATATCAAGCAGACAACGATGATGATGATGATGGATTAGCAAACGAGGAATCAGTTCCAGTCCCCAAACAGAATGGATGTGTTGTTTGTTTCGACAACATTCTAGATATTGTTCTATTACCATGCAAGCATTTAAAAGTATGCGATGAATGCGTGTTAAAATTGCAGGCGGATGCCATTGCAAATAATATGAACAGCTACAATTGCATATTGTAGGTGTGAGGTAGTAGATACCATAAAAATATTTAATTAATTATGCATTGATAGAAAATGCCTTAAAAATAAAGAATTTCTAATTTAACTATGGTTATTTTTCCTTTTCTAGTTTGGGGCCTTTTTTCATTTCATTTTGGGGCCAAATTTCACTTTTGAAATTGAGGCAATAATTCATTATGCAAAATGACCTCAAATGTTGAGGCCTTTTTATACCCAGCGTAAGCGGGGTATATTAGTTTTGTGCAAATCTTGTAACAGGGAGAATTAAGCTTCGGAGATATAGAAAAATATATATAGAAATGATCAGGATCAAAAACTGAATCGATTTAGACATGTCCGTCTGTCCGTCTGTCCGTCTGACCGTCTGACCGTCTGTCCGTCTGTCCGTCTGTCCGTCCGTCCGTGGTCGGATCTCCTCCGAAACGGCTGAACCAATGAAGTCGAAATTTGGCACACATATATATCGGGGTCCGAGTATGATCCTAAGTAAAAATGGGAGACATCCGCCCACTGGCACGCCCACAAATTAATTTATTGTGTTTTCAGTAAAATGCTTGTAACTTGCGAACCACTCAACACATTTCATTGATATTCGGTGTGCTGGTAAGCTACGAAAAGGGACATTTGCTGGCAAAAAATGGACGCCGCCCTCCTCGAGCCACGCTCACAAATAAGCCCAAAAATAAGGGCTTATCGTAACTTCCGAAGTAAAAGGCGTAGAAGCTTCAAATTCGCAACATAGGTTCACCAAGGCGAATCAAAGGTGTAGGAAAAAATTTTATGTGGCCCGCCCACTGCCACGCCCATAAATGAAGAATTGTCATAACTTCCGAAGTAAAAGGCGTAGAAGCTTCAAATTCGCAACATACGTTCATCAAGGGGAATGAAAGGTGAAGGAAAGTATTTTATGTGGCCCACCCACTGCCACGCCCACAAATAGAGAAGCAAAACATAGTGCGCTCATAATGTCGGGACGCTGGGTATTTCAAAGTCGGGCTTGACCGACTTTAGCTTTCTTACTTGTTTCATTTTCAGTTTGGGGCCATTTTTCATTGGGCAGCTCCATGAAAAATGGCCCCAATGCAATCTTTTTTCCTTTTTGATTTGGGGTTATTTTGCATAATGCAAAATGACCCCAATTTTTGGGCCTTTTTTCAATTTTTGATTTGGGGTCATTTTTCATAATGCAAAATGACCCCAAATTTGGGGCCATTTTTCACTTTTAAATTTTCAAATGTTATTAGCTCTTAGTGATGCACTATATTCATCGATATTTTTCATATCGATGTTTTTTTCTTTGATATTCGATATTTTACATCGATGTTTACAACATTGATATATTATATCATCATATCGATAAGAAAAAGCACGATATCAGAAAAAGTCGCTGCCCTAATTCGCGCGAAAATTTATTGGTGATGCATCGTGACGCTTTTTTCGGAAGAAGTAGTAAGTATTTTTATTCTATTCAATTTTATTGATTAGGAATAAACTCGATGATCTTATTTAAAAGTGCCTCCAAAGAGTTCTGTTTGGAAATTCTTTAAGAAAACCCCAGAAGGGGCCAAGTGTCTTCTTTGCGGCAATATTGTGCGAAGTTCTGGGAACACAACAAATTTACGAAGCCACTTATATTCGAAGCATAAAGACGTAGAATGGGATTCAGTGAGAAATGTGAGTCTGTGAAACGCATCGAAACAGTTTCGTTTTTTAAAAAGACTAATCTGAACTATATAACATACTTCTGAATCAGCTTTAAATCTTAAAAATCTTGTAATGGATCAGTTTTTGCGAAGATTCAAAAATATTGAAAAAATATTTTTGATCGCTACTGCCACAATATTAGACCCTCGATTCATAAAGATACACTTCAAAGACCCAAGTGCTTGTGCGGAAACCATCAACAAAATTTCAAAAGAATTAAACAGGTCGAAGTTCGAAATTGGAAAGTATGAAGAAGTCGTAACATCACAAGACATAGAAACAAACTCTGGTTTTTGGTCTTACCATGAAAAATTGCGAGCTGAAAATATTCAAACTCTATCGTCAAAGGAAAAAACACTTTGGATCTTTCGGATGAACTGAAAACTTATTTGAAGCAACCGGTCTTGCCGCAAAAATCGGATCCCTTACGATTTTGGAAAAATCATCCATGTAGAGAGCTAGCAGATTTGGGGGTGAAATATCTTACAGTATTATCAACATCAGTTCCGTCGGAGAGAATGTTTTCAACGGCTAGCAAGGTAATGACGACTACACGAAACAGACTAACGCCTGAACATTTTCAACAACAGCTGTTCTTACATTCTTTATCTTTGAGTGATTGGCAATTGTAATTTTTTAGTTTTTTTTTTTAATTTATTTTTTTTTGATAAACCGAACAACATTGTATAGGAGATGTTAATGAGTCAAATAATTATCAAACTTCAGCCTTTATGCCTAGTTTCCAATAGGGCAGGAAGTCCTGCCCCGCCCTGTATAATACAAAATTAATAAAAACTCAATACAGCTTAGACGAGAATAAGATGTTTTATTTATATTTCTAAAAATGTTAGAACAACAATTTTCGCTGGCGAGGAACTAGTGGCGGAAAGAAAAAGCTTTCTTATTAAATACCAGCGCGTCTCAAGCCACCAACAATTGTTTTCCAATCCAATTGTCTTATAGGCCCAGTTTAGACTAGGCAAATTCTTAATTGAAGAGTTGTCCTATTTTTCGGCGGAATCGATTGTCGCCTTCTCGCCAATAAATGAGGCCTTCTACACTACGCAATTTTAGTTGCGCAACTCATATCGAATTCTCTTTTGGAGTTGCTTTCGTGTCTACATTGGGCCAGAAACTCGAGTTGCGCGATCGTAAACTACAACCCCGACGCCACTTTCATGTTTGAAAGTAAGAAAGAGATGCAAAAAGCGTATCGCACAAAATTGCCTGTACGAGCAACTCGCGACAGAAATTTTTCCCTAACCTTCCCCGTACCTCGTCTCTCCCACAAACTCGCGAGTTGCGCAACTAAAATTGCCTAGTGTAGAAGGCCTCAATAGAGCAACTCTTCAATGAAGAATTTGCCTAGTCTAAGCCGGAACATAAAATAATATCGATATCGGCATATCGGAGCTATTTATTTCGATTTTTTTCCGTATCGATGTTTCGAAGAACGATTCCATCGATACGCAAATATCGATACTTTTCCGGAATATCGGGCATCACTATTAGCTCTATTTTTTTTCTAGTTTGGGGCCATTTTTCATTTTTATTAAAAACACGTTCTTTTTCTTTTGGGGCCTTTTTATACCTTTTCCGAAGGAAAGGGTATATTAAGTTTGGCACGGTGTATGTAACATACCAAAGGAGTCGCGGTAGATATAGACATATATATATATTCTTGATCAGGGTGACAAGAGGAATCGATCTAGCCATGTCTGTCTGTCTGTCTGTCTGTCTGTCTGTCTGTCTGTCTGTCTGTCTGTCTGTCTGTCTGTCTGTCTGTCTGTCTGTCTGTCTGTCTGTCTGTCTGTCTGTCTGTCTGTGTCTGTCTGTCTGTCTGTCTGTCGGTCACACTTTAGTTTTTCGTAATTTACTCCTAAGCCATGAAAGATATCATATTGAAATTTGGCATGGACTTCAACCAGGTAAATGTCCGAAAAACTGCATACAAATTTTTTTCGTAGTCCCTTCTTGGGTCGTGGGAAGTGGTTCAGAAGTTTCAAAAATCACGATTTTTAACGTTTTTCCTGGATAACTTTTTTACTATACATCCCAGCTTATTGAAATTTGTTGAGTGTATAGCTACTATGTAGACTTAAGCTTTCGCTGAAAAAAAATTGCGGCTTCGCTATAACTATGGTCATCATCCTACACATTAGAAAAAAACACTCTTTCTCTTATTCTCATATCTGAATACAAAAATTATTTTTTTGCTTCTTCTGATTGTGTATTTTGCCGCCAAATAAAGTCGTCCATTATGGTTAAATTTTGACCATGACCACATTTCGCGAAATTCGCAAAAATTGATTTTCACTATTTTGAATTGAGTATTTCGCAGCTAAACAAAATGTCCTCTAAGGGTTAAAATTTGATCAAGACCACCATCCGCGAAATTCGCGAAAATTTGATTTTCACTATTTTGAATTGAGTATTTCGCAGCTAAACAAAATGTCCTCTAAGGGTTAAAATTTGATCAAGACCACCATTCGCGAAATTTTTTTGCTTAATAATAATCTCGAGTTTTAGAAGCTAAATCGAAGTACAGATAAGGTATAAATAGATATCCAAGCTAGAACAACGAAAACGGCAGGAATTTTTGTTAAGGTAATGTTTTAACATAAATATTTTAGGCTGAGGAAAAGGTATGTGTGCAATCGGCTTTGCCGATGTAAACTTCTTTACTTGTTTCATTTTATTTTGGGGCCAAATATCATTTTTGAAATTGGGGCAATAATCCATATGCAAATTGACCCCAAATGTTGGGGCCGTTTTTAATTTTCGGTTTGGGGCCATTTTGCATTGGGGCCATTTTCAGTTTCCCGTAGGAAGCAATGTTTCAAGAACATTTGAAGCTCTATTGTGTTGTTTCGTTAAACACTCCTTTGGTTATGTCGAAAAAAAACCACAACCGTTTGCCGACATAGCCAACAGAAGATCCTCTCTTTTCCCTGTAGATCACCACTACCTATTTCTTAAGTCTAAACGCGCACTAAGTAATTGAGTTAGCCTTCATTTGCAGTATTACGAATGATATTTAGATATTACATACACTGAGCGAACGTAACCATGATTTTTTTAAAAGGGCGCATTGTTATTCACAGTCCTTTTGATTTTCGAGCAGAACAAAAATTTCAAAAGAAAAATGGTTGAGTCAACAACATTTTTGGTTGAATTGAAAGGAAATATGTTTAATTACATTTCTTTTCGTTCGGTATAATTCTCATTTGGTTTATAAAATAGGACATATAAGATATGTATTCATCTTAGAACTTTTTAAGCATTGCGAAAGCAGTCACCAAAACAGAGTGACGAATTCGGATGAAGTCCATCCGATGGCTATTTTTTGGGTCATGTTCAGCAGAGTGCTCTATGGCCATTTGCTTTGAACGTTAATTAAATTTTTTTTGACAATTCTTCTTGTATAGGTATTTCTTTTGAATTTTTTTTTAAAATATCTTGTCATTTCAACTATGTCCGTGGTTGGTTCAACAATTTAAATTTAAATCCATTTTTGAAAATTATCATTTCAATTCAACCTGAAATATGGTTGATTCAAAAGGAAAATTTTTTATTTTTTCAACAAGAAAAATTGTTAAAATTAAAAATATTCCTTGTTGAAGCCGTTTTGTATGTTTTTCCTTTTGATTTAACCAGTTTTCTGGTTGATTTTTTTCTCTGTGTACAGTGGTGTAGCGAGCTTTGACGGCGCATGGGGAAAATAGAACATTGCCGACCCTAACGACCATACATCCATTCTAGATTAACTTAATTAAGACTCATATTTTAGTTTAAATATTCTTGTCAAAATTAAATATACGACGCGTTAACTTATTCTTTTCATTTAGTAGTGAAACGATTGTTTGAATGACTTTGTTTCCGTTGCAAAGGATTCCAACACAAGCGAATGCCCGATCGCCCCCTCTATCCGCACGCACTTCGCTGCTAATTAAATACACATATGTATGTACATATGTTCGCTTGTGATTTCTATTTCTTCTTTCTCCTTCACATTCTAATAGAATCAGTGTCAGTACAGTCAGTATCATTCAGCACATTGAGAAGTGGAAAACCAAATTTTGTAGCACAATGAGTAAATTACATTTTAGTAAAGTTCACAAACTTACACATTCAGCAAATCGCTATAAAATTTGTTTACTTTGTAGTAAAAAGAAAAATACTTTATACAAAATAAGTGGTAAGCTGAAAGAAAAAATTGAAAAAACATTCGACTGTGATACAGAAGACGAACGTCTCCCAAATGCTATTTGCTCTATTTGTAAAAACAATTTTTATAGTCTCATCAAAAATCCAATTTCCGATAATATCAAGCGCCCCGAGTTACCTGACTATTCAAAATGGAATGTTACAAAAATATTGAGATCAACTTCAGATGTTTGCTGCAACTGTAAGTTATGTGAATTTGCTCGATTTCCAGGAGGCTCTTGCATTAAATTTGAAATTGCTAAGTTGACGAATAAAAAACAAAAGGTTGATGAAAAAAATTTGTGTTCAAAATGTTTTTCTGCTTTGAGCAGAGGTAAAAGTCATGAGTCCAATTTCTCTTCGTTTTCCAAAACTACAAAGGAACATATTGATAAGTCATTTACGGAAAAGCATAAAGAGCATCTCATTTGTGATCTCATAAAGGACGCTAAAGGTGCATAAAATAAATGCAAGGAAAATGAATTACAATGTAGTGACAGTGAATTAACTTGATCGCAAAGCCGAGGTAAACCTTTAACTATAATTACTCTTAATCGCCAAGATTTGCGTAAAAGTGCCAAACGTCAGCGGCCCATATCAGCTGAAGACGTTAGTAAATTGCAAAAAAAAATTTCGTTATCAATAAGAGCGGTTAATGGCCTTACTTCTGCATTGAGAGTTACGACGAACAATAGAAAATTATTCGATCCTCATTTGCAAGAAAAATTTAGAAGTAAAAATCACATTTTAAATAAATATTTCAGCGTTCAATCGAGCACTTTTGTAAAATCTGTTAAAGACAAAATACAAAACATTGATCATACCTTAGTTTTCTGTAATAACATGAACGGTTTGATTGAAGGAGTAAAACAACAAAGAAATATTAACAACGACATTCACCTTAAGTTTGGAATTGATGGCGGTGGTAGTTTTCTCAAGGTCCCAGTAGCAAAAGGTTATGTTTGGTATATGAGTTGGTAATAGCCAAAGTGAGGGCGCAACCGCTGAAAGAATTGCTGAATTTTAACACAGCGATGTCATTTGTAGTAAGGCAACTAAAAGCAGCTAGTATTGCGCCAGAGAAATTTCGGTAGATTGCTGCAAAATTTGGTAGTTTTTCTATCAAAACATTTACCTGATCACCGAGACTTATCTGTAACTGTTTCCTGAATTTAAGTCAAGTGTAATAAGATTGTTTGCTTGCAAAAGTAATAGAAAAATTGTGCTTCGAAAAGTATGTAGATGTTAGACCCGGTAAGATAGAATCGGTAGTGTCAAATCGGACAATACATGCGGTAGATCTAACGCATATTCTGTAGAAGTGGCTACACTGCTTGTCTCTCTGGCCATCGACAACCAGAAGATGAGAAGACAAAGAGAGTGTAAGAGGAAATAAGTAGAAAAGCAGCCACAATTTGACTCTGGCATTTTTCCTCGTTTGAATTCTCTTATTAAAGACAATATAACCAAGTATTACAGTATGGGAAAGCCTGTCAAAATGCTATATGGCTCCAAATGGTGTGGTGAAGTTGAGTAAAAATCAGCTGACTGTCAAAAATAAGTCGAAGAATTTGCGATTTTTAAACATGCCGTAACTTTATATTTTGACCCTTTTTAAGTAAAATTGAAGTTGCAAACAAGAAAGTAGAGATGCTCCTTCATTTTAGAGTACATTTGAGTATCTGCGACCCCCGCAATTCAGTATTCAATATTGCATTTAAATTGAACGACTTCGTAAGCGATGCACAAATACTCTAAGCGCAAAGCTTTTATCGATACTGAACCGAGTACTCAAAAGAGTTCTTAAAACATAATAAAACCAAATAAAAAGCAAGATAATTCGACATAAAAGGAATTTATACATTTTTAAAATTCATGTTTAAAAATGAAAAAAGTAAGAGTGTTATAGTAAAGAGAACCTGGCCGTAGAATACCTCACTCAGATAAACAGCTATTAAATTTTTAATCGGAGGCTAAATATATGCTCAAATTCCTTATTTCATGCAAATGTCTCGAATGATTATGACTTAACAGCAGTTTAGACGATCTTTGAGGCTGACCTTAGTGCTGGAGGTACCCTTAAAATTCGTCCACTTAAGTCAATTTTTGTAGAGGATGTCAACGATTTAAAAAGAAGTATTTATGCCGTCTTTGTTTCAAGCGCCATCTGAATTTTGGGTGTAAAATTCAATTTTCGAATAACGCCTTTTGGCGCGGACACTTTTCTATATTTGGAATCTACATTTTATGCCCTTAACTAAGTCCAAATAAATAATTCCACTATGTATTTCAAAAAATTTTGGTTTTAGGGCAGCATTTATGAATTTTATATAAAACCCTACAACGAAGGGATACTTTTGAAAATCAGACAGACAGAAAGTCTCATTTCTAAAAGCTAATCGTTCAAATTGTAGTCGGTTACTATTTTCACCATCGATTTGCACTATTGACTCGTTCCATTTGGCACCATCTGTTGTCCATGGATGCCACACTAACGTCTAAACTAAACAAGACCAAAAACTCGGAAATCCGTTTTTTGTAGTACGTGAATTTTTCTATTACTAAAAAGAAAAAATCAATGTTAAAATAAATTCTACAGTTTAAAATGGTACAATCATTCTTTAAAAAATCTTTATAATATCTGATTTTCTGTTTACAAATGAAAAAAAATCCCTTAAAAAAACTAACTGCTTGTATGTGCCCAATTTCTAGAGACGACAACAATGCCCAAAGAGGCATCGTGGTGGATTGCCTGGTATGCCGTGTGGTTGTTGTTGCCTTTGGTGAATTGCCTATTAGCTTTGTTGAATTGCCTATTAGCTCGTTTCTCATACTGTAATACTTGAATATAACCTTTGGTGCGTTCGGTTCGAGCAAAAGTCTTAGAGGCTCGAAAAAAGAATAAAATATAAGTGCGGAAAGCAAATTTTTTGAACGTCGTGAAATTTTATTTCCGGACGGATTTCAGTGAGTTTTTTTCCCAATCGAATTGATTCGATCTCGCGTGATCACCTTGGAGTCCAGTTATTGACCCAGCTCGGAAGAGCGAATGTATGTAAGTAGGATGATAGTGAAGCCTCGTGGCCATTATTTTATCGCTTCATTCTCGGGCAGACAAATCGACCGGCATCCGAAAAGGAATCCATTTCTCTGAAGATTCACGACGTGAAGTCGACTCCCTGGGCCATACTGAAGGGCCCAGGCTACATTTTTTTTGGAATTTTCCGGAAACCGAGACACGTGGTCTTAGATCAGTCTGTCGCTCTGGAGGACAAAGTACAGCTTCCGGATTTCTGGTAACTCGTGGCTTCTAGCCACGTTCTGAAGTGCTGTTACTCCGAAGAAAAAACCCCCCCGAAATTGTTGGAGGAATTAACTTAATGTGGATTACAATTGGAATATCAATTGTTTTATGTGATTGGTTAAGATAAGTTAAAGTTCGTAGGCGAGGTAATGTCATATTTTTTTGTAGTTTAACGGTCGAGTCTCGAAAAAAAAAAACATAACTAATACACACATTCTTTCCACATATCTAGCATTCAATATATACATACATATTCCATACATACGTACATATATGTGTGTTCGTAAAACTCTTCTGCGCCCGATTCCGCGAAGGCCTTCAACGGACGGACAACTACAGCACGAAGTATGCACATCGCCTGCACATATCTATGTATGAAACGTAAATGCAATGTAAGTCATTTCATTTTATTTCATTTCGACTAGTGCTTTGTTTTTTTTTGCGAGACCGTTTGAATACTTTTATACGTTGGTTTAAAGGGGAATATAAAAGAAAGAAAAAAGAGAAAAAAAGAAGGAGAGGATAGAAAGGCAACAACTGGCGGCAATTATTTTTTTATTAAGGGCCAAAGAAAATTCGCATAAGTAATTGAAAGAAAAGGAGCAAAAATTTAAATTAAAAATTATCTGACTATTCGACATTTGATTTCATATGGGATCTAATCAAAGAAACCAAATAAAGTTGTAACGAAAAAAAAAATTAATCACAATTAAATAAGAAAAAAAAAGATCGAACTAAGAATTTCTTTAAGTCATACTTTACTTCGTGGATGAACTGCGATAATTCTTTAAGTTCTTTTAGTCCAGCTTTGAACCAATTTTGTGATGGATAGAACTCTGAGCCAATTGGATAAAGCTATTATTTCGAATAAAATTAAAACCGTAGCGTCATTATTTGAAAACAAGGATTTAAGTAATTACTAAGTTAAGATAAAAGAAAATGTGTTAATTAAATTTCATTGGTCTGAAATCTGAAATAATACTGGTGTTCTTTCTACGGGACTCTAACTTACAGCTAAGGGGTCAAGGATGGGAGGGTACAGAGTAGCTCACAAATTCGGATGCTACTAAATTTCCTGTCGATATACCGATATATCTGGTTATTCAAAGAGTAGATAGGTTCAGCGTTCCAAACCTAAATTCCGTGTGCAGATTTGTCTGATTGTACTGGGCTTAATAAAAATAATATGTAGCGACCCGGGCCTTACTGTAAAAAGAGCCCACATGACTGAAGCAGCCGGAACTGCCAGGCACACGGTACAGTATAGAGAGGATCCGGGACTCTGAAAGAAAAGAAAAATAAATAAGATTTCAGGGGAACAAAGTAAGCATTTAAGCCTGGAACATAACACATTGGAAATTCAGGAGTGAACAGCTCTTATACCACCTCCTATAAGCTATTCAGCTTTTACCAACTCATATACCACTTCATGTGAGCAATTCAGATCTTACCAACTAATATACCAATTCATATGAGCAATTCAGCTCTTACTAACCAACTCCTATACATTAAATTAACACCACCCCAAAATTTTGCAGTTCAGAAACAAAATTTTTTATTCTTTTAACAAAAAACAAAACAAAATTCATTATAACAAATAAAATATAAAAAATTAAAATCTTGGCAAACATTTTCGTTATTTATTTGTTCATTATTAGATTTTAATATTTCATTAATTTCTTTTTTAATTAAACGTTTTTCCTCGCGTTTGCTAAGCATTTTCAAAAATACGTACTCACGATGCCAATTTCCACAACGAAATGACTTTTTCAGAAGCAAACAACAAAAATTCCTTAATTCGGTACAGATTTAACAGGAATTTTGGTTTACACAACAAGAAATAACAAATATCAGAGCATTCATGAAAAATGTAAGCGGGTTGGTAATAGCATAGAAAAAGTAATAATTATTACTTACTCTATGGTAATAGGCTGCGGGAAAAAAATAACAAATTCCTCTTTTCTTACCCCGCAGCCTATTACCAATCCGCTTACAATTTTCATGAGTGAATTTATTTGCTACTGGGGTATGCCTTTGTTTTCAGTCAACGAACATTGGTGTTGAGAATAACAATGATAGTATTGCTGCAAAGCGTTTCAAAGATGCCGGTGTTAAAAATCTTTTTATAATAGGATTAGTTGCAAATGCAGAAGAAAACTACGAGAACATTCGAAAGATATGGTCGCTCCTGGATATAACGAGTTTTACATCTGCAACTATTGCTACCGATCTAAAATTGGCGAATATACTTGTTGGTTTGATGAGTCACTCGAGAATCTACCCCTGCACTGGTGTAATGCAACAAAATATAATTTAAATTCTTGTTGTCAGTATAGATTCTACATTCTACTACAGAACTATTGCTGATTGTCGACTGAAATGTGAAATGTGGTGTAAAAGTGGCAGCAATAAAAATGATAGAAAAAAATATGAATGCTGTATCCATCATCCGATTTGTTCACTGAATGATAATGAAGAAATAATTACTATTATACCTCCTCCAGAGCTTCATTTAATGATTGGTGTGGTTAATCACATCTATACACATATGTATGCTGAAAATATGTGAAACTTAATGTTTAGATTGGGCGAAAAAGCCTAATGTTGCCAGAAATATATTCAATGGCGCTCCTTCACTTGCTGGTAATGCCTGTAAAACTCTACTAAATAAAGTAGACTTCTTAAGAGCCAATGAAAATATTGAGTGCTTGAAGTATGCAAAGTGCTTTGATGACTTTCGCTGCGTGGTAAACTCATGCTTTACCATGAAATTGGGCCCTAATTTTGAAACGTATATTGACCAATTTCGCCAAAGATTTACAGACTTACACATTAGCATTACCCCAAAACCACACGCAGTATTTTTTCATGTGCCTTATTTAAAAAAAAAAAAATGCAAAGAGGACTCGGATATTACAGTGAACAAGCCATGGAGTCAGTTCATTCAGATTTTAAGTTGACATGGTCCAAATATAAGCTGAAGCCAACGAATTCTAATTACGCTAATAATTTACTGAGAGATGTAAAGGAATACAACAGTCCACATTTTTGTAATTTAAATACATTGCAATATTTCATTGAAATTTATTTCTTTTCCAAATTTATCGTTTGTATATAGTACGCAATTGATAAAAAAAATTTACTTAAACATAACCCAACTAACAAAATAGGTCGAAAATAAGTCGATTCGACTGCGTTTAAGGGCACACTATTTGTTTGACCTGACCTAAATAAAGCAAAATTACGTCCATTCGACGTTGATTCGTCGAAAGTGGGGAATAGAATGGAAGTCGATTGGCAGTAATAATAGGGCATAATAAGGCATTTAGTTGTTAAAGTTAGGGAGTTAAGAATGCAGTTCGACCAAAAATAAGTATAAAAGAAGTCAAAAGGACGTCGAAATTACGAAATTTTCACCTAAACTGGGCTTATGAATTAAATGAATTCAAGTAGAGAAAAAGAGAAAGATATAGGTATAATAATTTCTTACTTATTAATATGTATTTACACATAGTGCAATGAATGAAAGAATGAAAATTCTAGCAACTACTTATGTTATTTGAAAAAAAGAATAAATAAAATATGGGTTTTATGGAAAAATATTTTCGATTCACAAAACCAAATTATATATGCCAGCTAAGATTTATGGTGAAAGTATTTCTTGCAATTCTGAATTTTTCACGGGCCATTTCAATTATGAAAAATAAAAGAAAATTTTATTTTAAAAAATTTTTTTTTCATACTGAAACTGATTGAGAAGAAGAATTTGCAAACTGAAATACGAAACAAGATGGCAGAACGTAAACATGGACCACAAAGTCGAATATCCTTGTTTTCTTAACCAAATAGGTCAAATTCCATAAGGTATTCTAACTTATTGAGGCATTCTAGAGACATTTCGACCTAATTCGGCGTTTTGCCTTTAAATCGCCTTGAAAGTAAATATTCCGCCAAAATACTCGACATTTCACAATCACGTGCGTGCAATGTACATTTAGTGCAAATAGAAAGAGATATGGCGTGACGTCATGAAGGAGTTTTTCATGACGTGGTTGTTGTCTTGCATGTGAATCAAGGGAACTTTTGTGTTTTATTTTTATATTTGAAGAGCTTAGGAACAAAAGGTGACATTTGCACTTTTTATTTTTTTGAGTAAATTAAGAAAATAAATATTAAAAAGTAACTTTTTGCCCCAGAAGCAGCTTTTCAAGCTCATTTTTCTACGAAGCAAGTAACTTTTTAAACTAATCTTAGCGGATAATGATAAAAGTCAACCTTTTGAGTCGTATAAAAATGAAAAATCCAAAAATTCCAAAGACGTAAATGTCACCTTTTGTTCCTAAGCTCCTCATTTAACTAACGATTTAATTAAAAAATCCTATTTTTTTGTTGTATTTTACGCCGAGATTTAACTAAATCGAGTTTTGGTCCCGGTCAACAAACTGGGCATATATTTATGTTTGAATTAATGCATAAAAAACTCAAAACTTTTTACTTTGGAAAATAATAAATGTATTATCTTACAGACAGACAGACAGACGGACAAATGAACAGACGGACAAATGAACAGACGGAGGGGCATACTTAAATATAAGCTTAATATAAAAAGGGCGTAACATGCATTTTCAGTATTTTACAGGAAAAAAAATAACTGAATAAAAGAGGAAGATTTGTAGTTTTGACTTTTTTAATGTAGTTATTATAAGAAAGTCTAAGTAATTGAATACTGTAAAATTGTTTAACCATTTTATATTTCCCATAAAACTGTTTTCGGTTTAAAATGTAATCCTTCAAAATATTTGTGCATTTCAAATTGAATTTTTAGTCGAAATGAATTCAGATTCTAGAGCATGCCTGTATATGATATGACCATCTACGAAATTCATCTATATTAAGCTAACGACATGTCTTTTTTACTCTATAGAAAAATATTGAAAACATTACCTACTATTTTCAAAAAAGAAAGAAAAACATTAAGGGGTCTCATGCAAAACATTTACCCGTGTAAACTGAGTTAAGTAAGTAAAAAAGTCAAAATTTCATACAAAATTTGACAGTTTTATTAACTTTTCTCAGTTTACACGGTGTAGCTGCGTTCCATGAGGACCCTTATTGTAATTTTAAATATTTGAAATAAAACACAAATTTACTGCATTTGTACATAAAAATAAACATAAATAAAACACAAAAATTGGCTTGAGTTACACTCAAAACAACATCAGCGTCATATGAGAAGTTCTGACGTGACGTCATTTGCGCAGTGAGAGCTGAGAGCATCATGCTATTTGGCGCTACGTTAGATCAAAAACATTCACGCTCTTATGAATTGGGCAAATATAGGGCAGAACAGGGCATATGATTTTTTTAGTTTGACTTATTTCGTCCTAATCGACAATTTGACTTTAAGGTCGAAAAATCAAGACTACTCGACTTATACGTTGAAGTATCCAATAAAATAAGTCAATTTTTGCCTTAATATAGCCTTTAAAGTAAAACGGACTTGATACTTGAATTTAAGGTAAAAATTTGGTTTATATGCCTTAAAAACTTCAGATAATTTCGAAATCAAAGTCAAGTCACTTCTAAGGCATTAAGGAGGGCATTTTTAACATTTTTTCAACCAAAAATTTTATTAAAAGTTGAAATGACTTTGAAGGCATCGCAAAGGTAGAATTTAACTAATTTATACCTTGAAAAAAAGACTTTAAAGACAGGCAATTTATAAGGCAAAAAAAACGGTCAAAAATAGGGAAAATTCAACCAAACTAGGTCGAATGGACTTAATGCTGGTCAGATTTCCCTATCCTGCTTGTTGGGAAGTTATTATGTATACTAAATATCTTACTTTTTCATGTGCTCACACGAACACCATGTACGATACAAATAAGCAGCTGGTTCTCATATCGTTATGCAAGAATAAACATCCATTTGTAACTATTAGATAAAAATTAACTGTGTTTCCTTCAACTTCTGACAAAATTTTATTTAGGTAGTAATATAAATATGTGTCAATATGAAAAACAATAAGTTTCTTTTATCGTAACATTTAATGAAACGTATCTAACATTTACAGCGAAATTTTGAAAATCTCAACAAAAAAACAAGTAAGAAAGCTAAAGTCGGTCAAGCCCGTCTTTGAAATACCCAGCGTCCCGACATTATGAGCGCATTATGTTTTGCTTCTCTATTTGTGGGCGTGACAGTGGGAGGGCAAAATAAATTATTTCCCTACACCTTTCATTCCCCTTGCTGAACCTATGTTGCGAATTTGAAGCTTCTACGCCTTTTACTTCGGAAGTTACGAAAAATCTTCATTTGTGGGCGTGGCAGTGGGCGGGCCACATACATTTTTTTCCTATACCTTTCATTCGCCTTGGTTAACCTATGTTGCGAATTTGAAGCTTTTACGCCTTTTACTTCGGAAGTTACGAAAAATCTTCATATGTAGGCGTGGCAGTGCGCGGGCCACATACAATTTTTTCTTACACCTTTCAATTGCCTTGGTGAACCTATGTTGCGAATATGAAGCTTCTACGCCTTTAACTTCACATGTTACGATAAGCCCTAAGATCCAAGGCACATAAATAAGAAAACAAAAAACAATCTGTCAGAGCCATTTGTTCTATCGACATTGTCACCATAGTCATCATGATAAGTACGCGTGCAACAGGTCGTGAAATAAACCTTTATATTTTGGTTAGATCTCACAGGAAGTTTTACAAGGAATGGTCCTAAAATTTCTTGGTTGTAACCATATAGTAATATAGGGGACACTTACAACAACAACCGATTTCCGTGGTGAACTAGTGATGCTATACTTTTTTGAGTATTCACTTAATTTTGTAGCTAACATACTTGGATGAAATTTTTTTATGTTTTCTTTCTAAGGTAAAACTTGTTTAGTTTTTTATGATAGTTTTTGCAATTTTGTACCTTTTTCATTCAGAAGAGCTTCAAAAATATATAGTTGATGCATTCTATTTATCATGATATGTCATAAGTACTTGAGCCACTATAGTTGTTATGTATCGAGTAATTATACCCGACACACTCTGTGTCGAGGGTATATTGCGTTTGTTGGGTTGTGTGTAACACCCAGAACTAGTCGAGATAGACCATACAAAATGTATACAGAAATGATCAGCGTCACCAGGAGATTCGATTTAGCCATGTCCGTCTGTCTCTCTGTCTGTCTGTCTGTCTGTCTGTATACAGTTATCTTATCGAAGGAGTTGAGCTATCTTGACAAAATTTGGTACGCGTGCTCACGGGGACATGAGTAAGAACAAGTTCGAGAATGGACCCGATCGGACCATTTTTAGGGGTACCTCCAGTACTAGGGTCTGTTATGAAAATCACAAAAACTGCTCTAAAACCTGAGTTTTTCAAGATATTTTGATGAAACTTGGTATTTGAACATGTTTAAACGCAAGTAATATGATTTCAAAAAATTTGAAAAGTGGGCGTGGCATAAGGGCGTTTTTCGAAAATTGTCTCCTACACCCGAAATACAAATGGGACTTGAACGAAAGTTGGCACGTATGCTTCCTTGATAGCCAGTAACGTCCTCCCCAAAAGTTTTTTCGATAGAACCATTATTAAGAGTACCTCTAGTACTAGGGTCTGTCACAAAAATCCCAAAAATGCCTCAAAAGCGGACTTTATTGAAATATTTCAATGAAACTTAGAATTTAAGCGTATATATAAGGGTCCGATTAGAATCCCAAAAAAATTGAAAAATTTGGCGTGGCAAATGGGCGGTTTTTATAAAGAAATAAATAAAAGTCGGTATATGGGGCCCCTATGGCCTTAAACAACTCCTGATATTAAAAATTATTCGAACATAAGTGTCTGTGTCGGGTATTCTATTGTCAGGCTCGCCTGACTATAACACCCTTACTTGTTTTAGATATGATATCACTCAATATTTCATATCAGCTGCTCTGTAGTGGAATCAAAGAGTATAGATATAGAAGAGGCGGCATTTCGCGTTACGCGCTGTACGCTTTTCATTCATTCGTTTTTCACGCATATCGAAAGAATATGAACTTTTTTCGCAACAGAACATAAACAAAACAAAGATGAGAAAGGAAAGAGAATATGCGAAAAATGGCTTTGCAACAGGGGTCGGCAAAATGGGTATGTAATTGTGTGAGTGAGAGCACAGCGGCTACTAAATATAGCCGAAAATAAACCAAAAAAATGCTGAAACTAGCTAAAAATAAAAGCTAGAAGTAGCATAAAAGAGCTGAAACTGACGGAAAAAGCTATAAATTTCCGCATACCCGCTCTCGATGTTGCATGCTCGGCTGATCCCGTCAAACTGAGACAAGAGCGTAAGCAATACGTGTGAGTGGCTGCAAAGAGTATTAATATATAAAGAGGTGACAATGTACTCTATCGGCTCTCTTTGCATTTTGAAAATCATACCACGCATATGGCGATACACTTCGTACCCAATGCCATTTCGTCCCGTCTCATAATGCGAACAGTAATTGAAAACAGAAAAACGAAAGGCGAATGTTAGAAGCTTGCGTAAAAGGACAATTCTTGAATGAATTGTGCGTTTGCTTTCGCGTAGAGTAAAAGGGATGGAAATTTTTTTAAGCTTGTGCGCATGCAAAGGCTGCTTGAAGATACAAAGAAAAAATAGCCGAACACAGTGTGCAATATTTGACTATTTCAAATCTTTCTTCAGACAAGTTCTATTTTACTTATTATTGATATAATTTTTATAGTAAAATAAAAATTGAAATGTTATCAATTTGTGTCTAGACATTAAGAAAGCTATTTTGCTGAATTTTATATTCATAATTTATAGTTCATGAAAATTTTTTCATAAAATGAAAGGAAGAGAATCGATATTTGCACACTGTATCATTCTTTTGAAATATTTTTTAGTAGCATTGATTGAAATGAGCAAAATTCGTTCAAGGAAGGACGGTGGAAGGGAAAAGAAAATCTATACGTATGAGCATAAGAATGCTTGTATGTATTTAAAATAGAATGATTCAGCTTGTTAACATTCGATGGTGCAAATACGATGTCCGTTGAAGACCCATAAAAAAGTTTTTTGAAAATTTCAATTTTGCTATTGACTTCAACGATTTTTTCTCTTACATTTAAATATAATATTTTGGTACATTTGATGAATTTCAATTTTGGGTACATTTGAAGAATTTCAATTTCGGGTACATTTGATGAATTTCAATTTTAAGTACATTTGATGAATTTTAATTTTGGGTACATTTGATGAATTTCAATTTTGGGTACATTTGATGAATTTCAATTTTGGGTACATTTGATGAATTTCAATTTTGGGTACATTTGATGCATTTCAATTTTGGGAACATTTGATGAATTTAAATTTCGGGAACATTTGATGAATTTCAATTTTGGGTACATTTGATGCATTTCAATTTTGGGAACATTTGATGAATTTAAATTTCGGGAACATTTGATGAAGTTCAATTTCGGGTACATTTGATGAATTTCAATTTTGGGAACATTTGATGAATTTAAATTTCGGGAACATTTGATGAATTTCAATTTTGGGTACATTTGAAGAATTTCAATTTCGGGTACTTTTGATGAATTTCAATTTTGGGTACATTTGAAGAATTTAAATTTTGAGTACATTTGATGAATTTAAATTTTGGGTACATTTGAAGAATTTCAATTTCGGGTACATTTGATGAATTTCAATTTTGGGTACATTTGATGAATTTCAATTTTGGGTACATTTGATGAATTTCAATTTTGGGTACATTTGATGAATTTCAATTTTGGGTACATTTAATGAATTTCAATTTTGGGTAAATTTGATGAATTTCAATTTTGGGTACATTTGAAGAATTTCAATTTTCGGGTATATTTGATGAATTTAAATTTTGTGTACATTTGATGAATTTCAATTTTGGGTTCATTTGATGAATTTCAATTTTGGGTACATTTGATGAATTTCAATTTTGGGTACATTTGAAGAATTTCAATTTCGGGTACATTTGATGAATTTCAATTTTGGGTACATTTGATGAATTTCAATTTTGGGTACATTTGATGAATTTCAATTTTGGGTACATTTGACGAACTTCAATTTTGGGTACATTTGAAGAATTTCAATTTCGGGTACATTTGATGAATTTCAATTTTGGGTACATTTGATGAATTTAAATTTTGGGTACATTTGATGAATTTCAATTTTGGGTACATTTGAAGAATTTCAATTTCGGGAACATTTGATGAATTTCAATTTTGGGTACATTTGAAGAATTTCAATTTCGGGTACATTTGATGAATTTCAATTTTGGGTACATTTGATGAATTTCAATTTCGGGTACATTTGATGAATTTCAATTTTGGGTACATTTGATGAATTTCAATTTCGGGTTCATTTGATGAATTTCAATTTCGGGTATATTTGATGAATTTCAATTTTGGGTACATTTGATGAATTTCAATTTTGGGTACATTTGATGCATTTCAATTTTGGGAACATTTGATGAATTTAAATTTTGGGAACATTTGATGAAGTTCAATTTTGGGTACATTTGAAGAATTTCAATTTCGGGTACATTTGATGAATTTCAATTTTGGGTACATGTGATGCATTTCAATTTTGGGAACATTTGATGAATTTAAATTTCGGGAACATTTGATGATTTTCAATTTTGGGTACATTTGATGAATTTCAATTTTGGGTACATTTGATGCATATCAATTTTGGGAACATTTGATGAATTTAAATTTCGGGAACATTTGATGAAGTTCAATTTTGGGTACATTTGATGAATTTCAATTTCGGGTACATATGATGAATTTCAATTTTGGGTACATTTGATGCATTTAAATTTTGGGTACATTTGATGAATTTCAATTTTGGGTACATTTGAAGAATTTCAATTTCGGGAACATTTGATGAATTTCAATTTTGGGTACATTTGATGAATTTCAATTTCGGGTACATTTGATGAATTTCAATTTTGGGTAGATTTGAAGAATTTCAATTTCGGGTACATTTGATGAATTTCAATTTTGGGTACATTTGATGAATTTTAACTTCGGGTACATTTGATGAATTTCAATTTTGGGTACATTTGATGAATTTCTATTTTGGGTACATTTGATGAATTTCAATTTTGGGTACATTTGAAGAATTTCGATTTTGAGTAAATTTGATGAATTTCAATTTTGGGTACATTTGATGAATTTCAATTTCGGGTACATTTGATGAATTTCAATTTTAGGTACATTTGATGAAGTTCAATTTTGGGTACATTTGATGAATTTCAATTTCGGGTACATATGATGAATTTCAATTTTGGGTACATTTGATGCATTTAAATTTTGGGTACATTTGATGAATTTCAATTTTGGGTACATTTGAAGAATTTCAATTTCGGGAACATTTGATGAATTTCAATTTTGGGTACATTTGATGAATTTCAATTTCGGGTACATTTGATGAATTTCAATTTTGGGTAGATTTGATAAATTTAAATTTCGGGAACATTTGATGAAGTTCAATTTTGGGTACATTTGAAGAATTTCAATTTCGGGTACATTTGATGAATTTCAATTTTGGGTACATTTGATGAATTTCAATTTTAGGTACATTTGATGAATTTCAATTTTGGGTACATTTGATGCATTTCAATTTTGGGAACATTTGATGAATTTAAATTTCGGGAACATTTGATGAAGTTCAATTTCGGGTACATTTGATGAATTTCAATTTTGGGTACATTTGATGAATTTAAATTTTGGGTACATTTGATGAATTTCAATTTTAGGTACATTTGATGAATTTCAATTTTGGGTACATTTGAAGAATTTCAATTTCGGGTACATTTGATGAATTTCAATTTTGGGTACATTTGATGAATTTAAATTTTGGGTACATTTGATGCATTTCAATTTTGGGAACATTTGATGAATTTAAATTTCGGGTACATTTGATGAATTTCAATTTTGAGTACATTTGATGAATTTAAATTTTGGGTACATTTGATGAATTTCAAATTTGGGTACATTTGATGAATTTCAATTTTGGGTACATTTGAAGAATTTCAATTTCGGGTACATTTGATGAATTTCAATTTTGGGTACATTTGATGAATTTAAATTTTGGGTACATTTGATGAATTTCAATTTTGGGTACATTTGATGAATTTCATTTTGGGTACATTTGATGAATTTCAATTTTGGGTGCATTTGATGAATTTCAATTTTGGGTACATTTGATGCACTTCAATTTTGGGAACATTTGATGAATTTAAATTTCGGGAACATTTGATGAAGTTCAATTTCGGGTACATTTGATGAATTTCAATTTTGGGTACATTTGATGAATTTCAATTTTGGGTACATTTGATGCATTTCAATTTTGGGAACATTTGATGAATTTAAATTTCGGGAACATTTGATGAAGTTCAATTTTGGGTACATTTGAAGAATTTCAATTTCGGGTACATTTGATGAATTTCAATTTTGGGTACATTTGATGCATTTCAATTTTGGGAACATTTGATGAATTTAAATTTCGGGAACATTTGATGATTTTCAATTTTGGGTACATTTGATGAATTTCAATTTTGGGTACATTTGATGCATTTCAATTTTGGGAACATTTGATGAATTTAAATTTCGGGAACATTTGATGAAGTTCAATTTTGGGTACATTTGATGAATTTCAATTTTCGGGAACAATTTGGGAATTTGAATTTAAATTTTGGGTACATTTGATGAATTTCAATTTTGGGGGTTTTAACATTTGATGAATTTCAATTTTGGGTACATTTTGAAAAGGGAAAAAATTTAATTTTTTTTTAATTTCATGTACATTTGATGAATTTCAATTTTGGGTACATTTTGATGATTTTTAATTTTGGGTACATTTGATGAATTTCAATTTTTGGGTACATTTGATGAATTTCAATTTTGGGTACATTTGATGAATTTCAATTTTGGGTACATTTGAAGAATTTCAATTTTGGGTAATTTGATGAATTTCAATTTTGGGTACATTTGATGAATTTCAATTTCGGGTACATTTGATGAATTTCAATTTTAGGTACATTTGATGAATTTCAATTTTGGGTATATTTGAAGAATTTCAATTTCGGGTACATTTGATGAATTTAAATTTTGGGTACATTTGATGAATTTAAATTTCGGGTTCATTTGATGAATTTCGATTTTGGGTAAATTTGATGAATTTCAATTTTGGGTACATTTGATGAATTTCAATTTTGGGTACATTTGATGAATTTCAATTTTGGGTACATTTGATGAATTTCAATTTTGGGAACATTTGATGAATTTAAATTTCGGGAACATTTGATGAATTTCAATTTTGGGTACATTTGATGAATTTCAATTTTGGGTACATTTGATGAATTTCAATTTTGGGTACATTTGATGCATTTCCATTTTGGGAACATTTGATGAATTTAAATTTCGGGAACATTTGATGAAGTTCAATTTTGGGTACATTTGAAGAATTTCAATTTCGGGTACATTTGATGAATTTCAATTTTGGGTACATGTGATGCATTTCAATTTTGGGAACATTTGATGAATTTAAATTTCGGGAACATTTGATGATTTTCAATTTTGGGTACATTTGATGAATTTCAATTTTGGGTACATTTGATGAATATCAATTTTGGGAACATTTGATGAATTTAAATTTCGGGAACATTTGATGAAGTTCAATTTTGGGTACATTTTGATTGAATTTCAATTTCGGGTACATTTGATGAATTTCAATTTTGGGTACATTTGATGAATTTAAATTTTGGGTACATTTGATGAATTTCAATTTTGGGTACATTTGAAGAATTTCAATTTCGGGAACATTTGATGAATTTCAATTTTGGGTACATTTGATGAATTTCAATTTCGGGTACATTTGATGAATTTCAATTTTGGGTAGATTTGAAGAATTTCAAATTCGGGTACATTTGATGAATTTCAATTTTGGGTACATTTGATGAATTTCAATTTCGGGTACATTTGATGAATTTCAATTTTGGGTAAATTTGATGAATTTCAATTTTGGGTACATTTGATGAATTTCAATTTTGGGTACATTTGAAGAATTTCGATTTTGGGTAAATTTGATGAATTTCAATTTTGGGTACATTTGATGAATTTCAATTTCGGGTACATTTGATGAATTTCAATTTTAGGTACATTTGATGAATTTCAATTTTGGGTACATTTGAAGAAATTCAATTTCGGGTACATTTGATGAATTTCAATTTTGGGTACATTTGATGAATTTAAATTTCGGGTTCATTTGATGAATTTCGATTTTGGGTAAATTTGATGAATTTCAATTTTGGGTACATTTGATGAATTTCAATTTTGGGTACATTTGATGAATTTCAATTTTGGGTACATTTGATGCACTTCAATTTTGGGAACATTTGATGAATTTAAATTTCGGGAACATTTGATGAAGTTCAATTTCGGGTACATTTGATGAATTTCAATTTTGGGTACATTTGATGAATTTCAATTTTGGGTACATTTGATGCATTTCCATTTTGGGAACATTTGATGAATTTAAATTTTGGGAACATTTGATGAAGTTCAATTTTGGGTACATTTGAAGAATTTCAATTTCGGGTACATTTGATGAATTTCAATTTTGGGGTACAATTTTGAATTTGGAATTTCAATTTTGGGGAAAACATTTGATTGAAAAATTTAAATTTCCGGGAACATTTGATGAATTTTCAATTTTGGGTACATTTGATGAATTTCAATTTTGGGTACATTTGATGCATTTCAATTTTGGGGAACATTTGATGAATTTAAATTTCGGGAACATTTGATGAATTTCAATTTTGGGTACATTTGATGAATTTCAATTTCGGGTACATTTGATGAATTTCAATTTTGGGTACATTTGATGAATTTAAATTTTGGGTCATTTGATGAATTTCAATTTTGGGTACATTTGAAGAATTTCAATTTCGGGAACATTTGATGAATTTCAATTTTGGGTACATTTGATGAATTTCAATTTTGGGTACATTTGATGAATTTCAATTTTGGGTAATTTGAAGAATTTCAATTTCGGGTACATTTGATGAATTTCAATTTTGGGTACATTTGAGAATTTTAATTTTTTCGGGTACATTTGATGAATTTCAATTTTGGGTACATTTGATGAATTTCAATTTTGGGTACATTTGATGAATTTCAATTTTGGGTACATTTGAAGAATTTCGATTTTGGGTAAATTTGATGAATTTCAATTTTGGGTACATTTGATGAATTTCAATTTCGGGTACATTTGATGAATTTCAATTTTAGGTACATTTGATGAATTTCAATTTTGGGTACATTTGAAGAATTTAAATTTCGGGTACATTTGATGAATTTCAATTTTGGGTACATTTGATGAATTTAAATTTTGGGTACATTTGATGAATTTCAATTTGGGTACATTTGATGAATTTCAATTTTGGGTACATTTGATGCATTTCAATTTTGGGAACATTTGATGAATTTAAATTTCGGGAACATTTGATGAAGTTCAATTTCGGGTACATTTGATGAATTTCAATTTCGGGTACATTTGATGAATTTCAATTTTAGGTACATTTGATGAATTTCAATTTTGGGTACATTTGATGAATTTCAATTTTGGGTACATTTGATGAATTTCAATTTTGGGTCATTTGATGAATTTCAATTTTGGGACATTTGATGAATTTCAATTTTGGGAACATTTGATGAATTTAAATTTCGGGAACATTTGATGAATTTCAATTTTGGGTACATTTGATGAATTTCAATTTTGGGTACATTTGATGCATTTCAATTTTGGGAACATTTGATGAATTTAAATTTCGGGAACATTTGATGAAGTTCAATTTTGGGTACATTTGATGAATTTCAATTTTGGGTACATTTGAAGAATTTCAATTTCGGGTACATTTGATGAATTTCAATTTTGGGTACATTTGATGAATTTCAATTTCGGGTACATTTGATGAATTTCAATTTTGGGTACATTTGATGAATTTCAATTTCGGGTACATTTGATGAATTTCAATTTCGGGTATATTTGATGAATTTCAATTTGGGTACATTTGATGAATTTCGATTTTGGGTAAATTTGATGAATTTCAATTTTGGGTACATTTGATGAATTTCAATTTTGGGTACATTTGATGAATTTCAATTTTGGGAACATTTGATGCATTTCAATTTTGGGAACATTTGATGAATTTAAATTTCGGGAACATTTGATGAAGTTCAATTTCGGGTACATTTGATGAATTTCAATTTCGGGTACATTTGTTGAATTTAAATTTTAGGTACATTTGATGAATTTCAATTTTGGGTACATTTGAAGAATTTCAATTTCGGGTATATTTGATGAATTTCAATTTTGGGTACATTTGATGAATTTAAATTTTGGGTACATTTGATGAATTTCAATTTTGGGTACATTTGATGAATTTCAATTTTGGGTACATTTGATGAATTTCAATTTTGGGTACATTTGATGAATTTCAATTTTGGGAACATTTGATGAATTTAAATTTCGGGAACATTTGATGAATTTCAATTTTGGGTACATTTGAAGAATTTCAATTTCGGGTACATTTGATGAATTTCAATTTTGGGTACATTTGATGAATTTTAATTTTGGGAACATTTGATGAATTTCAATTTCGGGTATATTTGATGAATTTAAATTTGGGTACATTTGATGAATTTCAATTTTGGGTAATTTGATGAATTTCAATTTTGGGTACATTTGATGAATTTCAATTTTGGGTACATTTGATGAATTTCAATTTTGGGTACATTTGATGAATTTCAATTTTGGGTACATTTGATGAATTTCAATTTTGGGTCATTTAATGAATTTCAATTTTGGGTACATTTGATGAATTTCAATTTTGGGTACATTTGATGAATTTCAATTTTGGGACATTTGATGAATTTCAATTTTGGGTACATTTGATGAATTTAAATTTTGGGTACATTTGATGAATTTCAATTTTGGGAACATTTGATGAATTTAAATTTTGGGAACATTTGATGAATTTCAATTTTGGGTACATTTGATTAATTTCAATTTTGGGTACATTTGAAGAATTTCAATTTGGGACATTTGATGAATTAATTTTGGGACATTTGATGATTTCAATTTGGTAATTTGATGAATTTCAATTTTGGGTACATTTGATGAATTTCAATTTTGGGAAATTTGATGAATTTCAATTTTGGGAACATTTGATGAATTTCAATTTTGGGTACATTTGATGAATTTCAATTTTGGGTACATTTGATGAATTTCAATTTTGGGACATTTGATGAATTTAAATTTGGGAACATTTGATGAATTTCAATTTTGGGTACATTTGATGAATTTCAATTTTGGGTACATTTGATGAATTTCAATTTTGGGTACATTTGATGAATTTCAATTTTGGGTAATTTGATGATTCAATTTTGGGTAATTTATGATTTCAATTTTGGGAACATTTGATGAATTTAAATTTTGGGAACATTTGATGAATTTCAATTTTGGGTACATTTGATGCATTTCAATTTTGGGAACATTTGATGAATTTAAATTTCGGGAACATTTGATGAATTTCAATTTCGGGTACATTTGATGAATTTCAATTTCGGGTACATTTGATGAATTTCAATTTTAGGTACATTTGATGAATTTCAATTTTGGGTACATTTGATGAATTTCAATTTTGGGTACATTTGATGAATTTCAATTTTGGGTGCATTTAATGAATTTCAATTTTGGGTACATTTGATGCATTTCAATTTTGGGACATTTGATGAAATTAAATTTCGGGAACATTTGATGAAGTTCAATTTTGGGTACATTTGATGAATTTCAATTTTGGGTACATTTGATGCATTTCAATTTTGGGAACATTTGATGAATTTAATTTTCGGGAACATTTGATGAAGTTCAATTTTGGGTACATTTGATTAATTTCAATTTTGGGTACATTTGAAGAATTTCAATTTCGGGTACATTTGATGAATTTCAATTTTGGGTACATTTGATGAATTTCAATTTCGGGTACATTTGATGAATTTCAATTTGGGGTACATTTGATGAATTTCAATTTTGGGTACATTTGATGAATTTCAATTTTGGGTACATTTGATGAATTTCAATTTTGGGTACATTTGATGAATTTCAATTTTGGGTACATTTGATGAATTTCAATTTTGGGTACATTTGATGAATTTCAATTTTGGGTACATTTGATGAATTTCAATTTTGGGTACATTTGATGAATTTCAATTTTGGGTACATTTGATGAATTTCAATTTTGGGTACATTTGATGAATTTCAATTTTGGGTACATTTGATGAATTTCAATTTTGGGTACATTTGATGAATTTCAATTTCGGGAACATTTGATGAATTTCAATTTTGGGTACATTTGATGAATTTCAATTTTGGGTACATTTGATGAATTTCAATTTTGGGACATTTGATGAATTTCAATTTTGGGTAACATTTGATGAATTTCAATTTTGGGTACATTTGATGAATTTCAATTTTGGGTACATTTGATGAATTTCAATTTGGGTACATTTGATGAATTTCAATTTTGGGTACATTTGATGAATTTCAATTTTGGGTACATTTGATGAATTTCAATTTTGGGTACATTTGATGAATTCAATTTTCGGGTACATTTGATGAATTTCAATTTTGGGTACATTTGATGAATTTCAATTTTGGGTAAATTTGATGAATTTCAATTTTGGGTACATTTGATGAATTTCAATTTTGGGTACATTTGATGAATTTCAATTTGGGTACATTTGATGAATTTCAATTTTGGGAACATTTGATGAATTTCAATTTTGGGAACATTTGATGAATTTCAATTTGGGTACATTTGATGAATTTCAATTTCGGGTACATTTGATGAATTTCAATTTTGGTACATTTGATGAATTTCAATTTCGGGTACATTTGATGAATTTCAATTTGGGTACATTTGATGAATTTCAATTTTGGGTACATTTGATGAATTTCAATTTTGGGTACATTTGATGAATTTCAATTTATGGTACATTTGATGAATTTCAATTTTGGGAACATTTGATGAATTTCAATTTTGGGTACATTTGATGAATTTAAATTTTGGGTACATTTGATGAATTTCAATTTTGGGAACATTTGATGAATTTAAATTTCGGGAACATTTGATGAATTTCAATTTTGGGTACATTTGATGAATTTCAATTTTGGGTACATTTGATGAATTTCAATTTCGGGTACATTTGATGAATTTCAATTTTGGGTACATTTGATGAATTTCAATTTTGGGTACATTTGATGAATTTCAATTTTGGGGTACATTTGATGAATTTCAATTTTGGGTAATTTAATGAATTTCAATTTTGGGTACATTTGATGAATTTCAATTTTGGGACATTTGATGAAATTTAAATTTTGGGAACATTTGATGAATTTCAATTTTGGGAACATTTGATGAATTTAAATTTTGGGTACATTTGATGAATTTCAATTTTGGGAACATTTTGAATTTGGGAACATTTGATGAATTTCAATTTTGGGTACATTTGATTAATTTCAATTTTGGGTACATTTGAAGAATTTCAATTTCGGGTACATTTGATGAATTTCAATTTTGGGTACATTTGATGAATTTCAATTTTGGGTACATTTGATGAATTTAATTTTGGGAACATTTGATGAATTTCAATTTTGGGTACATTTGATGAATTTCAATTTTGGGTACATTTGATGAATTTCAATTTTGGGTAAATTTGATGAATTTCAATTTTGGGTACATTTGATGAATTTCAATTTTGGGTACATTTGATGAATTTCAATTTTGGGTACATTTGATGAATTTCAAATTTTGGGTACATTTGATGAATTTCAATTTTGGGTACATTTGATGAATTTCAATTTTGGGTCATTTGATGAATTTCAATTTGGGTACATTTGATGAATTTCAATTTTGGGACATTTGATGAATTTAAATTTTGGGAACATTTGATGAATTTCAATTTTGGGTACATTTGATGAATTTCAATTTTGGGTACATTTGATGAATTTCAATTTTGGGTACATTTGATGAATTTAATTTTGGGAACATTTGATGAATTTCAATTTTGGGTACATTTGATGAATTTCAATTTTGGGTACATTTGATGAATTTCAATTTTGGGTACATTTGATGAATTTCAATTTTGGGTACATTTGATGAATTTCAATTTTGGGTACATTTGATGAATTTCAATTTTGGGTACATTTGATGAATTTCAACTTTGGGTACATTTGATGAATTTCAATTTCGGGTATATTTGATGAATTTCAATTTTGGGTACATTTGATGAATTTCAATTTTGGGTAAATTTGATGAATTTCAATTTTGGGTACATTTGATGAATTTCAATTTTGGGTACATTTGATGAATTTCAATTTTGGGTACATTTGATGAATTTCAATTTGGGACATTTGATGAATTTAAATTTCGGGAACATTTGATGAATTTCAATTTCGGGTACATTTGATGAATTTCAATTTCGGGTACATTTGATGAATTTCAATTTTGGGTACATTTGATGAATTTCAATTTTGGGTACATTTGATGAATTTCAATTTTGGGTAATTTGATGAATTTCAATTTTGGGTACATTTGATGAATTTCAATTTTGGGTACATTTGATGAATTTCAATTTTGGGACATTTGATGAAATTTCAATTTTGGGTACATTTGATGAATTTCAATTTTGGGTACATTTGATGAATTTCAATTTTGGGTAACATTTGATGAATTTCAATTTTGGGAACATTTGATGAATTTAAATTTCGGGTACATTTGATGAATTTCAATTTTGGGTACATTTGATTAATTTCAATTTTGGGTACATTTGAAGAATTTCAATTTTGGGTACATTTGATGAATTTCAATTTTGGGTACATTTGATGAATTTCAATTTCGGGTATATTTGATGAATTTCAATTTGGGGTACATTTGATGAATTTCAATTTTGGGAAATTTGATGAATTTCAATTTGGGTACATTTGATGAATTTCAATTTTGGGTACATTTGATGAATTTCAATTTTGGGTACATTTGATGCATTTCAATTTTGGGAACATTTGATGAATTTAAATTTCGGGAACATTTGATGAATTTCAATTTTGGGTACATTTGATGAATTTCAATTTTGGGTACATTTGATGAATTTCAATTTTGGGTACATTTGATGAATTTCAATTTTGGGTACATTTGATGAATTTCAATTTTGGGTACATTTGATGAATTTCAATTTTGGGAACATTTGATGAATTTAAATTTCGGGAAATTTGATGAATTTCAATTTTGGGTACATTTGATGAATTTCAATTTTGGGTACATTTGATGAATTTCAATTTTTGGGTAAATTTGATGAATTTCAATTTTGGGTACATTTGATGAATTTCAATTTCGGGTACATTTGATGAATTTCAATTTTGGACATTTGATGAATTTCAATTTTGGGTACATTTGATGAATTTCAATTTTGGGTACATTTGATGAATTTCAATTTTGGGTGCATTTAATGAATTTCAATTTTGGGTACATTTGATACATTTCAATTTTGGGAACATTTGATGAAATTAAATTTCGGGAACATTTGATGAAGTTCAATTTTGGTACATTTGATGAATTTCAATTTTGGGTACATTTGATGAATTTCATTTTGGGAACATTTGATGAATTTAATTTTCGGGAACATTTGATGAATTTCAATTTTGGGTACATTTGATTAATTTCAATTTTGGTACATTTGAAGAATTTCAATTTCGGTACATTTGATGAATTTCAATTTTGGGTACATTTGATGAATTTCAATTTCGGGTCATTTATGAATTTCAATTTTGGGTACATTTGATAATTTCAATTTCGGGACATTTGATGAATTTAATTTCGGGTCATTTTATGAATTTCAATTTTGGTACATTTTGATGAATTTCAATTTTGGGTAAATTTATGAATTTCAATTTTGGGAACATTTGATGAATTTCAATTTTGGGACATTTGATGAATTTCAAATTTGGGTACATTTGATGATTTCAATTTCGGGAACATTTGAAGAATTTAATTTTCGGGAACATTTGATGAATTTCAATTTTCGGGTACATTTGATGAATTTCAATTTCGGGTACATTTGATGAATTTCAATTTTGGTACATTTGATGAATTTCAATTTTGGGTACATTTGATGAATTTCAATTTTGGGTAATTTGATGAATTTCAATTTTGGTCAATTATGAATTTCAATTTTGGGTAAATTTTAAATTTGGGAATTTTAAAATTTTTGGGAACATTTGATGAATTCAATTTTGGGTACATTTGATGAATTTAAATTTTGGGTACATTTGATGCATTTCAATTTTGGGAACATTTGATGAATTTAATTTTCGGGAACATTTGATGAAGTTCAATTTTGGGTACATTTGATTAATTTCAATTTTGGGTACATTTGAAGAATTTCAATTTCGGGTACTGTTGGGCATATAACCATCAAGAAAAGACGACCGTTTCGTTTGACGATTTATTACGAACTAAACTTAAAAGCTACAATAGACAGTTGTGTATGTATGTGTGGATCAGAAAGAATGTTGCCAACTTAGAAGTAATTATATAAGTGTTGCTTTTAATGTGCTGTTTCAACACTCCTCCTCAATACTTATATATACAAATGCAACAAAAGAAATTTTTTTCAATATTCACAAATAACTTTGTATGCTTAACATTGTGTTTTTTTCAAAAATATAAACTTTCCTTTTAAAACTTATCGTGTTCTTAATTGTTTTTTCTTTTCAAAAATTTTTCGTATTCTTAATTTTTCTTTTCTTTTTAAAAAACATATCGAATTCTTAATTTTTCTTTTCTTTTAACAAAAACATATCGAATTCTTAATTTTTCTTTTCTTTTAACAAAAACATATCGAATTCTTAATTTTTCTTTTCTTTTAAGCCAAGTGAGGCAGTAAATTTACAATGATTAACTTTTTGCAAATTTTTAGTCATAATGTCTGCAATCATATTAGTAGTTGAACAATATTTCAATTCAATATCCTTGCTTTTATAAAGTTCTCTAACATAATGGTATCGTATGTCAATATGTTTGCTGCGAGCATGATAAACGGGATTTTTAACGAGATTAAGAGAGCTTATATTATCTCCGTTGATCATGATCGGCTTTGTATTTTCTAAATTTAACAATTCTTCGTATAACTTTCTTAAAAATACTGCTTCTTTCGCTGCCTCTGATAAAGCTATGTATTCGGCTTCGGTGCTGCTTAAAGCCACTGACGCTTGCTTCTTACTTTGCCAGCTGAAAGCACCTCCGGCTAACATAAAAACATAGCCAGAATAAGATTTTCGATCCAGTGTGTTTCCGCCCCAGTCGGCGTCAGAGAATCCTTCTATTGCTGCACCAGTCTTTTTATAGTATATGCGTTTGTCTGCAGTAGTACACAGATATCGCAGAATATGTTTTGCTGCACTCAGATGTTCCGAATGAGGGTCAGAATTCCTCTGCGCAAGTTTGCATACGGAATGCAAGATGTCTGGTCGAGTATTTATCGCAATATACATCAAGGATCCGATTAATGATTGATATCCAACTTTATCGACTTTAGGACAATCTTCGCTGTTACATTGTACTTGAAACTTTGGCTCAAGTGGAGTTGAAACCGGTCTACAAGTTTCCAGATTGTAGCTCTTCAACAGATGAAGAATAAGTTGGTTCTGGCTTAACGCAATTGCCCCAGTTGGAGTATCTCGCTCCACTTCCATGCCCAGAAAGTAGTTTATAAGACCCTTATCGACCACCTGAAAAATACTAGAAATTTCTTGTTTAATAGTGTTCAACTCACCTAGGTCTGAACTTGCAATCAACAAATCATCTACATAAACAGTGATGATGTTTAGCTTTCGACCATGGTTTTTTGTGTACAGGCATGGTTCCCTCTTGCAGGCCACAAATCCGATCTTCGTCAGTTCCTCATGCAGTCTCGAGTTCCATAGTCTGCCCGACTGTTTAAGACCATATAGAGACTTCTTCAGCTTAATAATCTTGTTATTATTTTTCTCGAACAGTTCTGGTTGCTCCATGTAAACGTCTTCTTCAAGATTAGCATTTAAATACGCGGATGAAACGTCCAGTTGGTGGACATGAAGATTGTATTCTGCTGCCAATGCTAAAACCATCCTTAAGGTTTCATGCCTCACGACTGGAGAAAATATATCGGTGTAGTTGACTCCGTATTGCTGGCTGCAACCCTTAGCTACCAGCCTTGCTTTGTACCTCTCGATTTCTCCATGAGCATTGTGTTTTACCGTAAACACCCATTTGCAGCCGATGGTCTTTTGCCCTTTTGGGAGTTGAACCAAATCCCACGTCTCGTTTTTCATAAGAGCCTCATACTCCTCCTGCATTGCGCGTCGCCATTTAGTTGAATTTTTACTCGTCATCGCCTCTTCAACCGTCACAGGAACCTTCTCTGATGCTTCGCTCATCATATTCAAGGATTGATACTGCTTCTTAGGTCTTCCAGGCAACCCAGTACGAATAATTCGAGGTCTTCCTGGTGCTCTTCGCATATGCTGCTCTTCATTATTTTCATCGCCACCGTCTTCTTCGCCATTCTCACTGTTGCTTGCTGAACCGCCTTCCTCATCTGCTGTATCGTATTTATCTTCGCTTAGATATTCGTCCTTATTAATTTCGTCTTCCGGATTCAAAATTTGGCTTGGCTCCATTTCAAGATCGATGGTTTCTGTTTCTGCCCCTTTCTCCACAAAGTAGACGTCCCGGCTAATGAAGACTTCCCTTTTCTCTTTGTCATACAACCTGTATGCCTTTGCTGTGCTTGAATACCCCAACATGATGCACTCTCTTCCTTTTGGTAAAAATTTCTTGTGGTGACGTTTGTCGAGAGCTATGGCCAACGATCCAAATATACGTAGATGCGAAACAAATGGTTTACGGTCAAAAAACGATTGAAATGGAGTACTATCAATAAGTGACTTTGTCGGCGCTCTGTTTCTTAGGTATGCTGCCGTATAAACTGCTTCTGCCCAAAATGATTCACTAAGATCAGCATCCACCAACATACTCCTTGCTGCTTCAACCAGAGTTCTGTTGAACCGCTCCGCGACCCCATTTTGTTGCGGCGTGTATGGCACGGTAAGTTGTCGCTTAATACCATGTTCCTCCAAGTACGTTTCAAACCTTTTATTTACATATTCGGTTCCATTATCACTTCGTAATGTTTTAATTTTCTTGCCTGTTTGGCGCTCGATCATTGTTTTAAAATTTTTAAAGGTTTCAAAAGCTTCTTCTTTACTCTTCAAAAAATAAACAAAAACAAAACGTGATTTATCGTCCACAAATATCATAAAATATTTCGATCCTCCGATCGATATCTTTTGCATTGGACCACACAAGTCCGTGTGAACTAGCTCTAGGATTTCTTTAGCTCTAAACTTTGAACTTTCAAACGGTTTAACTGTGCACTTGCATTTCATACACACAACACAATCAATTTGTTTTGGCACAGAGTTTAATTTTAAACCATTTACCAGCTGTTTATTTACAAGTTCCTGCAAACTTCCGAAGTTTAGATGGCCAAAACGTTTGTGCCATTTTATAGCTTCTTGAGCTGTATTATTCGAAAAACAAAGGCTATTTTCTTGACTTTTTATTTCACAGAGAAACAAATTATTATTTTCTTTTGCTTTTAAAATAATTTCGTCGTTTTCGTCTTTAATAACCGCACTATTGTTTTCATAAATAACTTTTAGTCCACTTTTGACTGCTTTACCGACCGATATGAAATTGTACTGCAACTCCGGCACATACAACACATCGTTCAAGCACACACTGTATTGATTCATTTTCATATTTACTTTTCCACGTCCTTTTGCTTCTATGACGTTTTTTCCAGCTAATTGAATCTCTTCACTGTGCTCTACAAAATTTGAAAACAGTTCTCTCTTTCTACACATGTGTGCAGTCGCACCGCTGTCAAAACACCAAACTTCATCTTTTGTCTCGCTTGCACCTTTTGTTGATGATGCCGATGCCAGAATTGAGAAACTTTTAGCATTTTGATCTTCCTTCTTCCCTTTCTTACAATCGGCTGCGAAATGCCCCTTTTTCCCGCAGTTATAGCATTTGAAGTTTTTTCGCTTTGAATTCTCTGCTACTTCACTTTGCTTCCAAGAATTCCGTTGGTTTTGACTGTTCGAAGAGCTCGTTGTGAAATTCTTGCGTGCGTTGTTTGACTTTGCAACGAATGCCTGTGCGCTACTGTCGGTGTTATGCGCGTTTTGCATGCGACGATCAGCTTCTTCAAATAATTTTATTTTAATAGATGTTAGCTCAGGTAACGTATCCCTTGACTCCAGTGCCACAATAAGATTCTCGTACGATTTCGGCAGGCTAGCTAATAGTGTGATGACTAACTGCTCCTCTGGGACGCTAACGCCGATGTCTGCCAGTTGGTCGACGATTTCTGAGAATTCCGCTACATGCTTCTGCATACTTACATTTTCATCCATGCGAAAATTCATAAGTTTTCTGAAGAGAGCCACTTTTCTCACAGGACCGGCAGGTCTATTGAATTCCTTTAAAGCATTCCAAATATCCGCTGCCTTTTCATATTTCTTTACCTGATTTATTTGATTTGCTTTAAGCGAAAGCATAATTGTAGCAACCGCTTTATCATTTGTCTTTTTCCACTTCGGTGCTTCTTCCGTTATTTCGCCCGAAATGAGTCCCCACATTTCTTGACACACAAGCACGCTTCGCATTTGGATCGACCAAAATTCGTAATTTGTGTCGTCCAGCTTTTCGATATTAAGCATATTCGACATTATGCTTTTTGTTTAACTAATAAACACTTTTTTTATTTTTTATATAGTCTTTAACGCTTAAGGGAAACGACTTGTCCCATAACCTATGTTGGGCATATAACCATCAAGAAAAGACGACCGTTTCGTTTGACGATTTATTACGAACTAAACTTAAAAGCTACAATAGACAGTTGTGTATGTATGTGTGGATCAGAAAGAATGTTGCCAACTTAGAAGTAATTATATAAGTGTTGCTTTTAATGTGCTGTTTCAACAGGTACATTTGATGAATTTCAATTTTGGGTACATTTGATGAATTTCAATTTCGGGTACATTTGATGAATTTCAATTTTGGGTACATTTGATGAATTTCAATTTCGGGTACATTTGATGAATTTCAATTTTGGGTACATTTGATGAATTTCAATTTTGGGTACATTTGATGAATTTCAATTTTGGGTACATTTGATGCATTTCAATTTTGGGTACATTTGATGAATTTCAATTTTGGGTACATTTGATGAATTTCAATTTTGGGTACATTTGATGCACTTCAATTTTGGGAACATTTGATGAATTTAAATTTCGGGAACATTTGATGAAGTTCAATTTCGGGTACATTTGATGAATTTCAATTTCGGGTACATTTGATTAATTTCAATTTTAGGTACATTTGATGAATTTCAATTTTGGGTACATTTGAAGAATTTCAATTTCGGGTACATTTGATGAATTTCAATTTTAAGTACATTTGATGAATTTAAATTTTGGGTACATTTGATGAATTTCAATTTTGGGTACATTTGATGAATTTCAATTTTGGGTACATTTGATGAATTTCAATTTTGGGTACATTTGATGCATTTCAATTTTGGGAACATTTGATGAATTTAAATTTCGGGAACATTTGATGAATTTCAATTTTGGGTACATTTGATGAATTTCAATTTTGGGTACATTTGATGAATTTCGATTTTGGGTAAATTTGATGAATTTCAATTTTGGGTACATTTGATGAATTTCAATTTTGGGCACATTTGATGAATTTCAATTTTGGGTACATTTGATGCATTTCAATTTTAGGAACATTTGATGAATTTAAATTTCGGGAACATTTGATGAAGTTCAATTTCGGGTACATTTGATGAATTTCAATTTCGGGTACATTTGATGAATTTCAATTTTAGGTACATTTGATGATTTTCAAATTTGGGTACATATGTTGAATTTCAATTTTGGGTGCATTTGATGAATTTCAATTTTGGGTGCATTTGATGAATTTCAATTTTGGGTACATTTGATGCATTTCAATTTTGGGAACATTTGATGAATTTAAATTTCGGGAACATTTGATGAAGTTCAATTTTGGGTACATTTGATGAATTTCAATTTTGGGTACATTTGATGCATTTCAATTTTGGGAACATTTGATGAATTTAAATTTCGGGAACATTTGATGAAGTTCAATTTTGGGTACATTTGATGAATTTCAATTTTGGGTACATTTGAAGAATTTCAATTTCGGGTACATTTGATGAATTTCAATTTTGGGTACATTTGATGAATTTCAATTTCGGGTACATTTGATGAATTTCAATTTTGGGTACATTTGATGAATTTCAATTTCGGGTACATTTGATGAATTTCAATTTCGGGTATATTTGATGAATTTCAATTTGGGGTACATTTGATGAATTTCGATTTTGGGTAAATTTGATGAATTTCAATTTTGGGAACATTTGATGAATTTAAATTTCGGGAACATTTGATGAAGTTCAATTTCGGGTACATTTGATGAATTTCAATTTCGGGTACATTTGATGAATTTCAATTTTAGGTACATTTGATGAATTTCAATTTTGGGTACATTTGAAGAATTTCAATTTCGGGTACATTTGATGAATTTCAATTTTGGGTACATTTGAAGAATTTCAATTTCGGGTACATTTGATAAATTTCAATTTTGGGTACATTTGATGAATTTCAATTTTGGGTACATTTGATGAATTTCAATTTTGGGTACATTTGATGAATTTCTATTTTGGGTACATTTGATGAATTTCAATTTTGGGTACATTTGATGAATTTCAATTTTGGGTCCATTTGATGCATTTCAATTTTGGGAACATTTGATGAATTTAAATTTCGGGAACATTTGATGAAGTTCAATTTCGGGTACATTTGATGAATTTCAATTTCGGGTGCATTTGATGAATTTCAATTTTAGGTACATTTGATGAATTTCAATTTTGGGTACATTTGATGAATTTCAATTTTTGGTACATTTGATGAATTTCAATTTCGGGTACATTTGATGAATTTCAATTTCGGGTACATTTGATGAATTTCAATTTTAGGTACATTTGATGAATTTCAATTTTGGGTACATTTGAAGAATTTCAATTTTGGGTACATTTGATGAATTTCAATTTTGGGTACATTTGATGAATTTCAATTTTGGGTACATTTGATGCATTTCAAATTTGGGAACATTTGAAGAATTTCAATTTCGGGTACATTTGATGAAGTTCAATTTTGGGTACATTTGAAGAATTTCAATTTCGGGTACATTTGATGAATTTAAATTTTGGGTACATTTGATGAATTTAAATTTTGGGTACATTTGATGAATTTCAATTTTGGGTGCATTTGATGAATTTAAATTTTGGGTACATTTGATGCATTTCAATTATGGGAACATTTGATGAATTTAAATTTCGAGAACATTTGATGAAGTTCAATTTTGGGTACATTTGAAGAATTTCAATTTCGGGTACATTTGATGAACTTCAATTTTGGGTACATTTGATGAATTTAAATTTTGGGTGCATTTGATGAATTTCGATTTTGGGTACATTTGAAGAATTTCAATTTCGGGAACATTTGATGAATTTCAATTTTGGGTACATTTGATGAATTTCAATTTCGGGTACATTTGATGAATGTCAATTTTGGGTACATTTCGTCGCCTTACTTCCAAAACCTCGTATCTACAAAAATGCTGTTTTTCAGAAAACGAAAAAAAATGATTATCTTACGTAAACTTCACTTTATTAACGATTTTCCTTTTTTAAACCATAGCTAGGATATTTACTGAAGACTCTGAACTGAATTTACGGTACGAAGCTCACTAAAGAAGTAGCACTGGCTGATTTTGTCACTTACGTGTTTTTGGTCCTTTAGAAAATTACAAATCTTGTTACTTACGAGGTTTTGTGCGAACTAAAAAAGACGTGGCTTAACGTTTTCATTTCTTTTTAATGTACTTTAAGGCAAATATTTGGAACATAAAAATAATAAAAATAACAATTTGAACTTAAATTCAATTATTTCAGTGAAAATATATGAGCCCTGCAAGAGCTGTATTTCTCTAAATACGCCACTGGTTTCAGCTTAACTATAATTGCAGCCTAAATTTTCTTTTTCGCTTTTGTGTCTCTGTTTAAACCGGGACATTGAGACAACATAAGTGCATAATTCTCCAGTAGAAAATATCGCACTAAACCATCAAAGGCATGAAATGATATTGAGAGTTATTGAAACTATAAGCTCTTTCGTTTGAATTGGCTTTTTATACCCAGCGTAAGCGGGGTATATTAGTTTTGTGCGAATCTTGTAACAGGGAGAACTAAGCTCCGGAGATATAGACATATATATTAGTGATATAACGAATGTCAAATTTTAGCATTCGCGAATGCGAATGCGAATGCCTACTCATATTCGCGAATGCGAATGCGAATATTCAGTTTTTGAATCTATATCTCAAATTTGGCACACATCACCAAATCAATTCATTTATTTATATAGCGCACCAACTTTGGAAAAAAATAATTCTTTCATAAGTAAAAGAAATTACACATTTCGATGTTAAATTTCAAAGTGTTAAAAAAAAACAGTCACATGACAACAACAAAACTAATCCGACGAATTCGTGCAAGCATAACGCCCCGGCGCAATACGCGATGTTATTGTCGTTTTTCGTTTAGTAGCCCTCAGACGGTCGTTCTTGTATGAAAATTTATGTGAAGGAACTTAAAGGCATTCCAAATGCGTTTAATTCAGGGAAGAATTTGACAACATGGACTTTCTTATATACGTTTCATACTAAAATGGTTTTTTTAAGTGCAATATCTGTGTAACGGTAGCACATAAAAAATTCTTTAAATGCTAAAATATTGGCTTTTAAATTTAAATTTAAAAAATCGATTAAAGAATACATTTTTGGTCAATTTTCTGCTAATTATATATTCGCAAAATATTCGCAACATTTTGCGAATGCGAATGTGAAAAAACATGCGAATATTCGTCGAATGCGAATGCGAATATTCGTTACATCACTAATATATATATAGAAATGATCAGGATCAAAAACTGAATCGATTTAGACATGTCCGTCTGTCCGTCCGTCCGTCCGTCCGTCTGTCCGTCTGTCCGTCTGTCCGTCCGTCCGTGGTCGGATCGCCTCCGAAACGGCTGGACCAATCAAGTCGAAATTTGGCACACAGGTATATCGGGATCCGAGTATGATCCTAAGTAAAAATGGGAGACATTCGCCCACTGCCACGCCCACAAATGAATATAATGTGTTTTCAGTAAAATGCTTGTAACTTGCGAACCACTCAACACATTCCATTGATATTTGGTGTACTGATAAAATACAAAAAGGCACATATCCTGGAAAAAAATAGACGCCGCCCTCCGTGAGCCACGCCCACAAATAAGCCCACAAATAAGAGCTTATCGTAACTTGTGAAGTAAAAGGCGTAGAAGGTTCAAATTCGCAACATAGGTTGACCAAGGCGAATGAAAGGTATAGGAAAAAAATTAATATGGCCCGCCCACTTCCACGCCCACAAATGGAGATTTTTCGTAACTTCCAAAGTAAAAGGCGTAGAAGCTTCGAATTCGCAACATAGATTCACCAAGGCGAATGAAAGTTGTAGGTAAAAATTTTATGTGGCCTGCCCACTGCCACGCCCACAAATGAAGATTTTTCGTAACTTTCGAAGTAAAAGGCGTAGAAGCTTCAAATTCGCAACATAGGTTGACCAAGGCGAATGAAAGGTGTAGGTAAACATTTTATGTGTCCCGCCTACTGCCACGCCCAAAAATGAAGATTTTTCGTAACTTCCGAAGTAAAAGGCGTAGAAGCTTCAAATTCGCAACATAGGTTCACCAAGGCGAATGAAGGGTGTAGGGAAATAATTTATGTGGCCCTCCCACTGCCACGCCCACAAATAGAGAAGAAAAACATAGTGCACTCATAATGTCGGGACGCTGGGTATTTCAAAGTCGGGCTTGACCGACTTTAGCTTTCTTACTTGTTTTATATTTATTTTTATTTTGTTTCATATTGATAAATTATTGACTTAATTATTGTTAAAGACATTTCCTACTTGGTTAAATTTTATTGTTTAGAGATGTTATATTCACGCAGAAAAAAGGAGTTTATCGCCAGTTTGTCACTGTTGTGCGTCGTACTAAACATAACTAACGTCACGTCACACTCCAACGTCACGCTATCAGCTCTAAGCGGTCAAAGTGACAAAACATACAAAAACAATCGAAACACAGCAAAGGAGTTCGACGACACAGCACCAAGCTCGAAATCCGACACCCTTCAGCAAGAACAACAACAACATAAGAACTCGACTACTGAGAACAATTACGTAAACAAGCATACCGATCGCCGGTACCAAAACTTGGCACAACGCCGATCAGTGGAAAGGGCGAGCGGGGGAAAAGACGAAAGACCACGAGCATGCAAGTCAGCAATAAGCAACGGCATAAGCGGTTCAACGTCTTCAAAGGTAGACCTACACCAACAATAGAAACACAGCAATAAAGCTATTGGTAACAACAACAACAGACGGGCAATCAGCGCAACAAAACAACAAGAGCCAGGTGCAACAACAACAAGTGCAACGTAGGCACACCGGCAGGGGAAGTTCGAAGTCACACTGATGAAATCAATCAATATGCAATTTTGCTAGATCGGCAATATTGATCTATTTAAGCAGAGCTTCGATCTATGGAAGAGGACTTGCAGTTTGGAATCGAAAGTCTAATCAGATCCCAACTTTGTCGCACCTACTTACGAGCCAGGACGACAAAGTGTGGATCTCAGTGTTAGCTAGGGATTAGGGCAGTAAAGTAAGCTAGAATAGAATGTTTGAAAGAGACTTTAATAAATAAACAATAAATGAACAAATATTACAACGAGTAAAGGAGTGTTTTATTTGGCGAAAATACGGAATCCTTGTTGGCGCTTTACTAGAGGTCCTTCTCCCCAGTACACACAACATCACAAACGTCCGTTGTTTGTTGCAAACTAACTTCGTTTGTTGAAGAATTTGCAAGCGAAGTTTTCGTTTGGAAAACGGTAGAACATTTATTGCACATGTTTTTTCGTTTGCTACAAACTCACTAAGATTTTCGTTTGGAGCAAACAAGTTGTTTTATTTAATAAGAAGTCTTTTTTGGTTGTGACAAAGTTATTTTCGTTTGTTATACTGTATAAACTTTAGTTTGGAGTAAACGAGTTTTGTGTTTGATACGAAGCCTTTTTCGATTGTGACAAAGTTATTTTTGATTGTGTCAAAGTTATTTTCGTGGTAATAGTACGTGTATCAATATCACATCCCTATAAAAAAACACATCCCTATTTAATTGCAGCTGATTGTAAGTGGACGCCGGCAGGTATTTCTTAGCATAAATTTATTCATTTAAAATGTTGATATTAAGCGAATATAAGAGTAAAAGAGTGTTTGTTAATATAAACGAACTTTTTTTTTATGAAGAATATCTGCGTAAAGGTACATTGGAGATCAAATTGCATAATGTGTGAAACAAAAAAATTCTCGGAAAAGCGCTTGACTTGTTTTTGATGTGTCTTTTTTTAGTAAGTGAAGCATTTTTTTTGGAGGCATTTCCATTGGAGGCATTCGTTTGTGGAGGACGCGTAACTGAGGAAAACTTCTGTGCTATTATTTTGCAATTTAAAAGTGACTCTCACTTTGTTATCACTATTGAAGCGAGAGACGACTTTGAAACAGAAGAAGGGGCTGCTGCTGCTGATGTTACTGCTTCTGCTAATATAACTCTTGCTTCTGACGCTACTTGTGCTGTTCATAATACTGCTGGTGCTGATACTACTCCTGCTGGTGGTGGTATTGTTGCTACTTATAATGATGCTGCTGCTACCTTGGGTTTAAAAACTAAAACCGACCTAATCAGCCTATTTAAATTACACAATCCAGTTTTTTTGAAAATCTACGAATCAGCAAAAGCTTTCACTAACCATGAGCGAGTGCAAATGTCAAAATTTATTGTAGACCACTTGCTCTCAAATCCATCAAGAAAGTAAGTCTCTATTATTCAGCATTCTATTTCTAACAGCCTCTAAGCAAGAGAGAAATTCATTTTTGTTGCGAGCAATTTGTCTGCTTTTTGCTCTTGGAATTTATTGTATTCCTTTTTTGTGCTAAGCCTGAGTTGTTTCGTCTTTGTTCGCAAAGAAAAAAGTACTGTTCTTTTCCTCGCAACTAAAATAAGTTTCTTTTTTACTGTTAGACCATCTTTAATTCTCCCCTATCACTCTCAAAATATTTTTACGGATTATGCACTTTTGAGTTAATGCAATGAAGCCACCTTATTTGCGAGATATTCGTAGGTGAACTCCCATCGACATATTAACAAAAGTATTGCAACGGGAGACATGCTAGTGGAAAACTGCATGACGCCTATAATAATAAAAGGTCTAAACTGGCAAAACTTGGTGTAATAAAACGTACTGCTAAAAAAAAAACCGTCGATGCCAAACAATACTGTCATTGAACTTGACTCTACCGATGTCATAAAACAAGCATATACAGCGCTGGAAACAGAAATAGACCTTGAGAAAGTCCGTCCATATTGGAAAATTTTATACGAGGAGCGACAAAAATTTGTACGCAGCGATAACCCGACATTTGAGTATTTTGAGAAATTCGTTATACTAAAACAAAGCGACGGATGGAAATTGGTGAATTCATTTTTTTAATATATAATATTAAATACATATTAAAACCAATTTTTTTTTGCAGTTCATAAATGACATTATAAATTTTTATGACAGCGATCTGTCGTGGACTTTCACAAAGAACTTCACAGCGTCTATCTTAAGTAAAGTTCGACATACCAAGTCGGCATATGTGGAATCGATTATTTCCATAATCGAGGATGAAATCGATGAAGTGCGGAAATTGCAACTAACACTACTTCTTCTTCCTTACCTGTTTCCGTGCACTCTGAGAAAATCAAAGAAGTGTGGAAAACCCTCAAAGGCTGAAAGCACCCATTCATTTATTTTATATTGCAAGGTGAGCACAATCAATGGATAATATGTAATTTTTGTATTTCTAAAAGGCATTCTTTAAGACTTTAGGGGAAGCTGATGCTACTGTTCGTGATAAATTTAAAAAAGATGCGGAATTGCAGCCCTATGTGATTGCCATTGGGAGAAAAATCGAAACTTCCTGGTTAATTATAGCAGACAACAAATATATTTTTGATAAGTTCGATGAAGCACTACAGGCGGCCATCAGCGCATATATTTCACTGAGAGATTTATTGAATCGGATATATCATGTATAACAATAAATAAGGTAGCATACGAAGAAATGTGAATTCCCGAAAATTGAATTTTTAGGAATTCCAAAGATTCCATAAAAATCTCCATTCCTGCAAATCTTATGTTTAATAAGCCGAAGGCTTAGACGATAATGCTCCTTTCTTTCTGTAAGAGAATTATTTACGTGTTATTTTTCATTTTATAAAATATAAAATAAAATTTAAAAAATCATTTGTAATTACAACGTACGAAATGTTGTAATTGTTCTTTTAAAAGTGTCAAAATCCTGCGAATGAAACGCTTTTATTTCTTTAATTGAAATTATACTGGATTTTATTTATGCCGTTTTTCGCGTGATTCATTTGCGGTGTTATTACAACTGACTATTTCTAAAAATCCAAAATACATTTCAACTTAAAAATATGCTTAAAATTACTTAAACTAGGTTCGCTGACGCGAACTCTGCTGCAGTCGCATTCCCCGCTGCCGTCTTCTCTCTTTAGTTTCTCCTGACTTCTTCGTCTTTCGCAACTTTCTTCCACTCGCTTTGGACTTGCGTTCCAGTTCTTCATTATTTTGCTGGAATGCATTTTTGCCTTGCACTCAACTGCCCCAATTTAGACTTTTTAGGCCGTTGGTGCTTATTGTTGTTTTTCTTATTTTCGCTCAGCACAGTGGGTTCACGATATATGTGACACGATCACAACAGCTGTAAAAGGATGATTCATTTTTGAATGAATTCGAGAATCATTCAGGGAATGATTTGTCATATTTTGAATTCATTCTGCTCACAAAAACTATGAGCTGAATTAAAATTCGAATTTCCTTACGGTGAATGAAAACATTTTGAATTCATTCTGCTAAGAAAAATTTTTGGTGAATTCAAATTTGAATCGATGCGTACTGAATTAAAAAACTTGGAATTCATTCTGCTCAGGAAAGAAGTGAATTGAATTTTAATTTGAATTCATTCATCGTGATTTACAAATTTTGAATTTATTCACCTCAAAAAAAAAAACTCTAGATTTCAATTTGGAATTCATTCACAGTGAATTAAAAGGTTTAGAATTCAATTCATTTATTATTAAGAAATACTTAAATACTGCGAATAATAGGTGAGCCCGAATGAAAATAAAAAATTAATTGAAAAAACGTTTTATTCCGCAAGATTATACAGCATTGTTGACTGTAAGCAGCAGCAATTTTTCAATGTTTTCGTCGGAAAGAGACCCGCGTTTTGGCGCGTTTAACATTGTTGCAAAGGAGAACAATCTTTCAACGGCAGCTGACGACGGCAATGGGGCATTGTTCTTTAAAAAAGCTTGTTTAATTATCGGATATTTGTTGAGCATAACTAATGATTTTGACTTATTCGCCAAATAGGCTAGGAATTGAAATTCTGAGGGCAAATCAGTGCCCGATGATTGTTTCAGAATTGTCTGAAATATTAGAATATTGAAGTATTGGAAAAGTAAGAACAGATAATTATCTACTATAATATTATTAGAAATACCATCGATAGCAAAATAGAAGAAACTTGAAATATTACTTTCAGGACTTGATGGAAACTGTACCACTGCGTCGTCAATTACAACTACAGCATTTTTCGCTATCTTTAACATTTTTGCTTCTGTTGCTAAACCGAATTCAGGGTTAAGTGCCTTCACCCACTGACATTTGACTCCAGGACACAGTACTGAAGCCACAATGGCTGTTTCGACAGTTTTGTCTAAACTGTCTAAATTGATGTATGATGCAAAACGTGTATTGACACAACGCATACTTTGGACAGCCATTGTTGTTAAATATTTACTTCTACCACTTAGCTGCATTTTAGCGTAATTTACTTTTATCGTAGCTAAGGTTGGTAGTATGTACCCAAACATCATACCATCGTCTCTTTGCAAAAAATCTATAGCCTCCGCTAAAGGTTGTAGAAGTTCGACGTATTCAGCCAAATATTCAAAGTCATTATCCAGTATTCTTTCAATATTCAGTTGTTGGCATAAATCGTGCAATGCGGATCTATGTGACAGCAAGTCTTTTACAGAGTCATATAAAGAATTCCATCGCGTTACTATAGCATACTTTAACTGGCAACCCAATATTGAATTGATTTTCTCCGAGGATTTGGGTCTGTTAATTTTTGACCATATCGCGCTACATTTCTCTAAAATCTTGGAAAAAATTAAATATTATAAATGCTGCTAATATCCTGATATGTATGTAAGGGTGCATTAAATATTTTTATTATTATTATTTATTATGAAAATTTCCATCGGAAACCACTCTTAGTATACAATTTACCTGTTTATGCTTATCATGAACTAAACTTGATTGTAAAGTTTTGTTAAAATCTGTTGTTCCGATGAGACTCAGCGTATGTGATGTACATCTGATGTGATTTGGAAGAAATCCTTCCAACCTTCTACTTGCTGAGTCCATCATATTATAATCTATTTCAAGTTCTTCGTCATCTTCGTTTTCTTTATGTATAATGCCGAACTCGGAAAACGCCTTGACAAAATTGCTTTCATTGTCTGTGGTCGTGGCTACCAAATTGCAAACATTCAGTCCATACTCCTCGTGGATTTCGTTAATAATGCGGCCAATCGCATCGAATGAGTGAACACCAGCAAGTCGTTTACATGCCAGTGAAATTGATTTCCTTTCAAAAGTGTCACTTATCCAATGTAGCGTATAACCAAAAAAACTTCTGTGACGCGTTGACCATATGTCGGCTGTTGAACAGAAAAACTCACCATTTTTTATGATCTCCTTCAACCTGTATTTCATGCACTGAAATGTAGTGTCCATAAATTTCATAGTAGAAGGTCTACTCATGACGCTGAGCTTGGGATCTGCAAAATTTATTAGACTTCTAAATGATTCGGATTCTACTATAGACACCGGCAGCATATTTGTCGCGATAAAGGTCAACACAAGTTTGTTAAAGTGGTCTTGTTTCCTTGGAGTTAGTTTGGCTTCCCGTTTTAGCGCTTCGTACTTTTCTATATGACAATTTCTCAAATGTCGAAGAAAATTTGACGATACATTAACAGTTGCTGTCACCACCTTGTCACAAATAAGGCATTTCGCGGATATTGTATTTTTTTCTGGAGCTTTTCTTTTCGATGCGCTTGGCTGCAAAAATGACGGACGGACCATATGTTATATTATTTAAATATATGCAGGTTGTCCAAAACTTTATTATTAGGGTGTTTTTTTATTCAGTATATGGGGTGCTTTTTCCAAATGGCGATGCATTATCACCCCAAATTTTTGAATTTAGACCCTAAAATTTCGTGTTGTTGTTCTCTGTAAAAAAATTTGGGGCGTACTTTCCTTTTGCTTTTGGGGCCTTAACTCTTGGGGGGCTAGTTCAGTTTTATTTAGCACTCTAACATTTAAACAAATGCAAATAAACTTATTGTTGATATATGAGGCGTTGATTTTACTTGCGTAAGTGACATTTAGCTCGTTTCCAGAAATTAAGTGTTTTACAAATCAACTTATAATAAAATCCACAAACACCGTACACAATACGGGAAGATGTAAGAGTTTACATAGAATAAATCTAGAAAAACTACGTTTTTCGTTTTGCCAAATTGGCTACCGTTCGCGAGATATGGCGGTTAAAAATTTTGGCTCCAAGAGGATTTTGTTCATTTTTTACTTAAATAGTTATAGAAAATTTTTAAAATATCTTGAAGTTATTGTATCCTTAAATAAGCTTACTTAAAAACAAAATCAAGATAAATGCAAATTTTTGAAAACTAATGGAGTAAAATGCTGCTCAAAGTCAAAAAACTGTGAGATTTGAGAAAAAATTTGATTTTTTTCTCATATGTGAAATTTCAGAACGGCCGAACATACTATTTTCATGATATAGTTTTGTTTCTAAAACAGATCAGTGCACATTAGGTCAAATGACCAGTTTAGCTGTGCGAAAGTCAAATTTCGTACACGCGATTTTACATATTCTATTGATGCCATTATGTAGGGAATACTCCAAATTAACAGAAACGTCACTTTGTTTTTGTAAAAAAATAAACGCCATTTGACAGCAATCAATGAAAGTTGAACTTTCAAAACGTTATTGAAAGACTCTGTTGGCAGCTAATTTTTTCATCATTTTTAATTGCTTTTTTTGGACCCAGTGAAAACAATTTTAGGGAAATTCGAAATGGAGGACAAAAATAAAAGTGAGTACTTATGTCTCAGTTACAAAAGGAGTGACTTTTTATCGTTTTTTTGCTGAAATAGCTGGCTTTTTTGTATAACCTCAAAAATTTTTTGATTTAATTGAAATTGTGATTTCATTTAAGCTTTTAAAATTTTGTGTGCATTCGGCCGATGAAAAGTTAAAAGAAACAAGTAAAGAAGTTTACATCGGCTAAGCCGATTGCACACATACCTTTTCCTCAGCCTTAAATATGTTGAAACATTACCTTAACAAAAATTCCTGCCCTTTTCGTTGTTCTAGCTACACATTATCTGTGCTTCGATTTAGCTTCACAAACTCGAAATTATATTTAAGTACAAATTTTTTGCGAATGGTGGGCATGGTCAAATTTTAACCGTTAGAGGACATTTTGTCTAGCTGCGAAATACTCAATTCAAAATAGTGAAAATCAAATTTTCGCGAATTTCGCGAATGGTGGTCATGGCCAAATTTTAACCTTAAGTGACGACTTTATTTATTTATTATTTATACTCAGCTACAAGATATTATAAATCTATCAGCTAAGTTGCTTAAAAATAGGTCTAACTCTAGGTGGAGTTAAGAAACAGTGTGATACTATTTTTAATTGACTGAAGTGTTCTTGAAAAACAAACAAAATTATACAAAGCATTATAATCCCTACAAATTACCCTTAATGGTTCAAAATCTGTATAATTAGCACTACGTGGAAGTAAACGAACAGGTTCGTAATATCGAAGTGGTCTTGCTGGCACGAAGATAGGAACACGAGCAAGTAAACACTGGCAATCTATTAGTCCAGAGAGTAGTTTGTGAAGAAACATCACATTAGCTGTATTACGACGGCTATCTAAAGATGGGAGTCTAATCATCCTGAGGCGATTTTGGTATGACAGAAGATTTCCAGTAGCATCGAATGCGAGATCACGCAAGGCAAATAGGACAAATTGTTTTTGCACCGATTCAATTTGATCGGAGTAAATAGTATATTGTGGACACCAAACAGGAGACGCGTATTCAAGTGTAGGACGCACGAGTGAAATGTAGAGCAGCTTAGTAATGTATGGATTGTTGAATTCTCTAGACCATCGTTTAACAAATCCAAGTAAGCTTCTTGATTTTCTAACAATCGATTGAATGTGATAGTTAAATTTCAGCTTTGTATCTAAAAGAACTCCCAGATCACGATGGCACTGTACGCGTTCTAATTGCTTGTTCCTCAGAACGTAGATCCGATTGAAATTGTTTTTCCAAGAGAAGGTCATCACTTTACATTTTTCCAAGTTGAGGAGGAGAAGATTCGACTCACACCAATCCGCAAATCTATTTAGGTCAGCTTGCATATAAGTACTTGCTTGAAATTTATTGTAGGACAGGAAAAGCTTAACATCATCAGCGAAAATTAATATGCGGCAATTTTTTCAGTATCAAAGGGAGATCGTTTATAAAAAGGATAAAAAGCAGTGGTCCTAAGTGGCTTCCTTGCGGCACTCCGGATGTTACATCAATGAACCTCGATGATGAATTATTATAAAGCACGCACTGTCTACGACTGTTCAAATAAGATGATATCCAGTATACAAGTGAGCTAGGAAAACCCAGCGTTTCAAGTTTCGATATAAGTAGATTGTGATTAAGACTATCGAACGCTTTGCTAAAGTCAGTAAATATCACATCTGTTTGATATCCACTATTGAAGCCATCCATTATCGTTGATGTGAGCTCCAGCAGATTTCCCTCATAAAACCGTGCTGTGACGGTGAAATTACAGAACCAAGGCCACGTGACAATTGATCCGCTATAATGTGTTCGAATACTTTTGGTAAGCAATTCAGTCTTGCAATGCTTCTATAGTTTTCCACTTGTGACTTGGGCCCATTTTTATGAAGAGGTATTATGTAAGAAAGCTTCCAAATGTCCGGAAAAACTCCAGTCTTTAAGGAAAGGTTAAAAACTTTGCTCAGCACATTACATAACATATCAGCACAACTCTTTAATATAATGGCTGGGATGTTGTCCGGACCAGAGTTATATGAAGGTTTCAAAGCATTCAAATACGAAAGTACTGTATTTGAATCTATAACTGGCATATTGAAAAGTGGCGTTCCATAAAATTGTTGCGGCTGATTAAAAGAGGGAGTACAGGTTGTCATAGTATAGACATTCTCGAAGAAATCCGCAAATAAATTAGCAGCTTCATCGTCAGAAGCTGCAACAACATCTTTGTAAATCATTTGAGATGGGTAGGCTCTCTCTTTGCGCTTGGCGTTTACAAAGTCAAAAAACTTATTTGGATTTGTCCAAATTTGTTGTTTTAAAATGGCAAGATGGCTCTCATAGCATTCTTTATTACATTTAAGGAAACGATAACGAGCATGAGCATAACTGGCATAGTGAATGAGTTCCCCAGTCCGTTTAAATTTTTTGTGAAGTCGATTTTTTCTGTTCTTTAAATATCGCAGATCCTTGGAATACCATACTGGGTGATTATCAACCACCACAGATTTCTTTGGAACATAGGATTCAATTCCGGCCGATAATATCATATAAAAATCATTTGTTGCATGTAGAGGACAAATACTATTCAAAATGTTACTCCAATCAGCATTAGATAAATAGCTCCTTAAACTTCGAAAATCCGTCTTATAAAAGCAATATTTTTGCATTATTTTCCTTTTTTTATTAGAGCTGTAAGACTCCGTTGAGTATTCCAAAGAAAATTCCAGGGTAGGGTGGTGAATATCTTCAGGATTCGCATATGATTGTGAACGAGTTACCGGCGAAATCAATTCAGTGTTAACGAATATCAGATCAAGAGTTCGATCATTTATATTTCGGATGGAGTTAATTTGATGTAAGGGTAAATCTATGATAGAATCAATGAAGTCGTTAGGCGCGTTTGACAAGGGCGTCAAGAAAAGTGATTCGGTGGAACACTCCCAAGAGAGATTCGGTAAGTTAAAGTCTCCGCTTACAATGATATAATCATTGGCGGCAAAATACACAATCAGAAGAAGCAAAAAAAAAATCATTTTTGTATACAGATATGAGAATAAGAGAAAGAGTGTTTTTTTCTAATTTGTAGGATGATGACCATAGTTATAGCGAAGCCGCAATTTTTTTTCAGCGAAAGCTTAAGTCTACATAGTAGCTATACACTCACCAAATTTCAATAAGCTGGGATGTATAGTAAAAAAGTTATCCAGGAAAAACGTTAAAAATCGTGATTTTTGAAACTTCTGAACCACTTCCCACGACCCAAGAAGGGACTACGAAAAAAATTTGTATGCAGTTTTTCGGACATTTACCTGGTTGAAGTCCATGCCAAATTTCAATATGATATCTTTCATGGCTTAGGAGTAAATTACGAAAAACTAAAGTGTGACCGACAGACAGACAGACAGACAGACAGACAGACAGACAGACAGACAGACAGACAGACAGACAGACAGACAGACAGACAGACAGACAGACAGACAGACAGACATGGCTAGATCGATTCCTCTTGTCACCCTGATCAAGAATATATATATATGTCTATATCTATCGCGACTCCTTTGGTATGTTACATACTCCGTGCCAAACTTAATATACCCTTTCCTTCGGAAAAGGTATAATGAATAAACTGAGATTTAATGAGTTCATTTTTTTTTACTTTAGAGTGCCGTTTTTTGCCGTTTTCAAGAAAACCCGTTTTTTATAGATTGCGTCGCTATAACAAAAGGCGAGTTGTTTGAAGTTTGGCTGAATGAATGTTCGCAAAAAGCAAAGCATGCACTTATTAAACAATTTATGTTTAGAAAATGAATTACACATAAATGGTAATTCGAAGGAAGAATAAACAAGTAAAGAAGTTTACATCGGCTAAGCCGATTGCACACATACCTTTTCCTCAGCCTGAAATATGTTAAAGCATTACCTTAACAAAAATTCCTGCCGTTCCTAGCTTGGATATCTATTTATACCTTCTAAGACTCGAGATTATTATTAAGCACAAAATTTTCTTATGTCTCAGTTACAAAAGGAGTGACTTTTTATCGTTTTTTTGCTGAAATAGCTGGCTTTTTTGTATAACCTCAAAAATTTTTTGATTTAATTGAAATTGTGATTTCATTTAAGCTTTTAAAATTTTGTGTGCATTCGGCCGATGAAAAGTTAAAAGAAACAAGTAAAGAAGTTTACATCGGCTAAGCCGATTGCACACATACCTTTTCCTCAGCCTTAAATATGTTGAAACATTACCTTAACAAAAATTCCTGCCCTTTTCGTTGTTCTAGCTACACATTATCTGTGCTTCGATTTAGCTTCACAAACTCGAAATTATATTTAAGTACAAATTTTTTGCGAATGGTGGGCATGGTCAAATTTTAACCGTTAGAGGACATTTTGTCTAGCTGCGAAATACTCAATTCAAAATAGTGAAAATCAAATTTTCGCGAATTTCGCGAATGGTGGTCATGGCCAAATTTTAACCTTAAGTGACGACTTTATTTATTTATTATTTATACTCAGCTACAAGATATTATAAATCTATCAGCTAAGTTGCTTAAAAATAGGTCTAACTCTAGGTGGAGTTAAGAAACAGTGTGATACTATTTTTAATTGACTGAAGTGTTCTTGAAAAACAAACAAAATTATACAAAGCATTATAATCCCTACAAATTACCCTTAATGGTTCAAAATCTGTATAATTAGCACTACGTGGAAGTAAACGAACAGGTTCGTAATATCGAAGTGGTCTTGCTGGCACGAAGATAGGAACACGAGCAAGTAAACACTGGCAATCTATTAGTCCAGAGAGTAGTTTGTGAAGAAACATCACATTAGCTGTAATACGACGGCTATCTAAAGATGGGAGTCTAATCATCCTGAGGCGATTTTGGTATGACAGAAGATTTCCAGTAGCATCGAATGCGAGATCACGCAAGGCAAATAGGACAAATTGTTTTTGCACCGATTCAATTTGATCGGAGTAAATAGTATATTGTGGACACCAAACAGGAGACGCGTATTCAAGTGTAGGACGCACGAGTGAAATGTAGAGCAGCTTAGTAATGTATGGATTGTTGAATTCTCTAGACCATCGTTTAACAAATCCAAGTAAGCTTCTTGATTTTCTAACAATCGATTGAATGTGATAGTTAAATTTCAGCTTTGTATCTAAAAGAACTCCCAGATCACGATGGCACTGTACGCGTTCTAATTGCTTGTTCCTCAGAACGTAGATCCGATTGAAATTGTTTTTCCAAGAGAAGGTCATCACTTTACATTTTTCCAAGTTGAGGAGGAGAAGATTCGACTCACACCAATCCGCAAATCTATTTAGGTCAGCTTGCATATAAGTACTTGCTTGAAATTTATTGTAGGACAGGAAAAGCTTAACATCATCAGCGAAAATTAATATGCGGCAATTTTTCAGTATCAAAGGGAGATCGTTTATAAAAAGGATAAAAAGCAGTGGTCCTAAGTGGCTTCCTTGCGGCACTCCGGATGTTACATCAATGAACCTCGATGATGAATTATTATAAAGCACGCACTGTCTACGACTGTTCAAATAAGATGATATCCAGTATACAAGTGAGCTAGGAAAACCCAGCGTTTCAAGTTTCGATATAAGTAGATTGTGATTAAGACTATCGAACGCTTTGCTAAAGTCAGTAAATATCACATCTGTTTGATATCCACTATTGAAGCCATCCATTATCGTTGATGTGAGCTCCAGCAGATTTCCCTCATAAAACCGTGCTGTGACGGTGAAATTACAGAACCAAGGCCACGTGACAATTGATCCGCTATAATGTGTTCGAATACTTTCGGTAAGCAATTCAGTCTTGCAATGCTTCTATAGTTTTCCACTTGTGACTTGGGCCCATTTTTATGAAGAGGTATTATGTAAGAAAGCTTCCAAATGTCCGGAAAAACTCCAGTCTTTAAGGAAAGGTTAAAAACTTTGCTCAGCACATTACATAACATATCAGCACAACTCTTTAATATAATGGCTGGGATGTTGTCCGGACCAGAGTTATATGAAGGTTTCAAAGCATTCAAATACGAAAGTACTGTATTTGAATCTATAACTGGCATATTGAAAAGTGGCGTTCCATAAAATTGTTGCGGCTGATTAAAAGAGGGAGTACAGGTTGTCATAGTATAGACATTCTCGAAGAAATCCGCAAATAAATTAGCAGCTTCATCGTCAGAAGCTGCAACAACATCTTTGTAAATCATTTGAGATGGGTAGGCTCTCTCTTTGCGCTTGGCGTTTACAAAGTCAAAAAACTTATTTGGATTTGTCCAAATTTGTTGTTTTAAAATGGCAAGATGGCTCTCATAGCATTCTTTATTACATTTAAGGAAACGATAACGAGCATGAGCATAACTGGCATAGTGAATGAGTTCCCCAGTCCGTTTAAATTTTTTGTGAAGTCGATTTTTTCTGTTCTTTAAATATCGCAGATCCTTGGAATACCATACTGGGTGATTATCAACCACCACAGATTTCTTTGGAACATAGGATTCAATTCCGGCCGATAATATCATATAAAAATCATTTGTTGCATGTAGAGGACAAATACTATTCAAAATGTTACTCCAATCAGCATTAGATAAATAGCTCCTTAAACTTCGAAAATCCGTCTTATAAAAGCAATATTTTTGCATTATTTTCCTTTTTTTATTAGAGCTGTAAGACTCCGTTGAGTATTCCAAAGAAAATTCCAGGGTAGGGTGGTGAATATCTTCAGGATTCGCATATGATTGTGAACGAGTTACCGGCGAAATCAATTCAGTGTTAACGAATATCAGATCAAGAGTTCGATCATTTATATTTCGGATGGAGTTAATTTGATGTAAGGGTAAATCTATGATAGAATCAATGAAGTCGTTAGGCGCGTTTGACAAGGGCGTCAAGAAAAGTGATTCGGTGGAACACTCCCAAGAGAGATTCGGTAAGTTAAAGTCTCCGCTTACAATGATATAATCATTGGCGGCAAAATACACAATCAGAAGAAGCAAAAAAAAAATCATTTTTGTATACAGATATGAGAATAAGAGAAAGAGTGTTTTTTTCTAATTTGTAGGATGATGACCATAGTTATAGCGAAGCCGCAATTTTTTTTCAGCGAAAGCTTAAGTCTACATAGTAGCTATACACTCACCAAATTTCAATAAGCTGGGATGTATAGTAAAAAAGTTATCCAGGAAAAACGTTAAAAATCGTGATTTTTGAAACTTCTGAACCACTTCCCACGACCCAAGAAGGGACTACGAAAAAAATTTGTATGCAGTTTTTCGGACATTTACCTGGTTGAAGTCCATGCCAAATTTCAATATGATATCTTTCATGGCTTAGGAGTAAATTACGAAAAACTAAAGTGTGACCGACAGACAGACAGACAGACAGACAGACAGACAGACAGACAGACAGACAGACAGACAGACAGACAGACAGACAGACAGACATGGCTAGATCGATTCCTCTTGTCACCCTGATCAAGAATATATATATATGTCTATATCTATCGCGACTCCTTTGGTATGTTACATACTCCGTGCCAAACTTAATATACCCTTTCCTTCGGAAAAGGTATAATGAATAAACTGAGATTTAATGAGTTCATTTTTTTTTACTTTAGAGTGCCGTTTTTTGCCGTTTTCAAGAAACCCCGTTTTTTATAGATTGCGTCGCTATAACAAAAGGCGAGTTGTTTGAAGTTTGGCTGAATGAATGTTCGCAAAAAGCAAAGCATGCACTTATTAAACAATTTATGTTTAGAAAATGAATTACACATAAATGGTAATTCGAAGGAAGAATAAACAAGTAAAGAAGTTTACATCGGCTAAGCCGATTGCACACATACCTTTTCCTCAGCCTGAAATATGTTAAAGCATTACCTTAACAAAAATTCCTGCCGTTCCTAGCTTGGATATCTATTTATACCTTCTAAGACTCGAGATTATTATTAAGCACAAAATTTTCGCGGATGGTGAGCATGGTCAAATTTTAACCGTTAGAGGACATTTTGTCTAGCTGCGAAAACCTCAATTCAAAATAGTGAAAATAAAATTTTTGCGAATTTCGCGAATGGTGATCATGGTCAAGTTTTAACCGTTAGAGGACATTTTGTATAGCTGCGAAATCCTCAATTCAAAATAGTGAAAATAAAATTTTTGCGAATTTCGCGAATGGTGGTCATGGTCAAAATTTAACCGTTAGAGGACATTTTGTCTAGCTGCGAAAACCTCAATTCAAAATAGTGAAAATAAAATTTTTGCGAATTTCGCGGATGGTGGTCTTGATCAAATTTTAACCCTTAGAGGACATTTTGTTTAACTGCGAAATACTCAATTCAAACTAGTGAAAATCAAATTTTCGCGAATTTCGCGGATGGTGGTCTTGATCAAATTTTAACCCTTAGAGGAAATTTAGTTTAGCTGCGAAATACTCACTTCAAAATAGTGAAAATCAAATTTTCGCGAATTTCGCGGATGGTGGTCTTGATCAAATTTTAACCCTTAGAGGACATTTTGTTTAGCTGCGAAATACTCAATTCAAAATAGTGAAAATCAATTTTTGCGAATTTCAAGAATGGTGGTCATGGTCAAATTTTAACCATAATGGACGACTTTATTTGGCGGCAAAATACACAATCAGAAGAAGCAAAAAAATAATTTTTGTATTCAGATATGAGAATAAGAGAAAGAGTGTTTTTTTCTATTGTGTAGGATGATGACCATAGTTATAGCGATGTCGCAATTTTTTTTCAGCGAAAGCTTAAGTCTACATAGTAGCTATACACTCACCAAATTTCAATAAGCTGGGATGTATAGTAAAAAAGTTATCCAGGAAAAACGTTAAAAATCGTGATTTTTGAAACTTCTGAACCACTTCCCACGACCCAAGAAGGGACTACGAAAAAAATTTGTATGCAGTTTTTCGCACATTTACCTGGTTGAAGTCCATGCCAAATTTCAATATGATATCTTTCATGGCTTAGGAGTAAATTACGAAAAACTAAAGTGTGACCGACAGACAGACAGACAGACAGACAGACAGACAGACAGACAGACAGACATGGCTAGATCGATTCCTCTTGTCACCCTGATCAAGAATATATATATATGTCTATATCTACCGCGACTCCTTTGGTATGTTACATACACCGTGCCAAACTTAATATACCCTTTCCTTCGGAAAAGGTATAAAAACATTTTTCAAAAAAAAAATTTTTTTTTCTTTACAAGGATTAAAGGTCATAAAAAGGTTAATTCTTTGATAAATTTATTAAAAGTATACTTTCTTTTACCTCTACTATAATTTTGGCTTCAAATAACGCGATATGTAAGGTGTTATTAATTTCGCACAGAAAAAGTAGTCATTTGATTGCCTTAGAAGGGTTAACGGTCTTAGAAGGGTTAATTTTTTCTTCAATTTATTAAAATTGCACTTTATTTTACATTTACTATTATTTTGGCTGGAAACAACACGATACTTTGGGTGTTATTAATTTCGCACAGAAAAAGTGGTCATTTGACCTAATGTGCAGTGTCGAGATTTTTATACTTAAACAACACAATTTTTAAACGAAAATTCACTTCTTTTTCGTTCCGAAAACAAATCACGACTAGATTAATTTGAAATAAATTTGATTTCTCAATGAAGGTGAATTGCTGTACAGCCGCATTTATGCTGGCTTTCTAAATTGCATTCAATTTCCAATTCCATGTCATGACAAAATTAAAATGTACTGTGCATTGCGATTCAAAGTCCTGCCACTTACTAATCCAATTCAAAAGTCAATCATTTTACTGGAAGATCCGTAAGAATTCATCAGAGGCAACCGCTGATAGAAATTCCGTAACCACTCTTTTGATTTCCGTACAAAAATCGTTTCTTTATTGCATTCATTCCGAACATGTTTTCACATCCTTCCTACGTGCACTTCCTATTGAAAGTTCTCGTCAGTGCGGTCTGTGCCCGCCACGCTCGAATGCATTCCTATTCTTGAATGTGGGAGTTCACGATGCAACTTCAGGTATTTTCGATTGTTTGGGTGACTTGGAAAATTCTTGCTTACACATTTTGGTTGATTTGTTGTCACCTATTTATTCTTTTGAGTAGCTTTTGCCTTGCCCCCCTATTTTGAATTTATACGATACACGATAAACGCTTGCATTCTGTTATACCATATTACGAATTGAAATTTATCGTATTATATCTGACAGTTAGCGTTTATCGTATATTGTTAAAATATGGTATTGCGATACGATACGTACCGTATCAGCTGTTCAATTTTAAACGAATGCAAGCGGATGAAAAATTGTGTACGATACGCAGAAAAATATTGAAATTGTAGAATTTTTTACTCTTTACAAAAAATGTAAGTGCTAAAGGGAGTAAATATAATTTTTGAATGAAATTGAATCGAATAGTGCAAGTTTCTTAGGCCAATAAGTTTACATCGGCTAAGCCGATTGCACACATACCTTTTCCTCAGCCTAAAATATGTTGAAACATTACCTTAACAAAAAATCCCGCCGTTTTCGTTGTTCTAGCTACACATTATCTGTGCTTCGATTTAGCTCCACAAACTCGAAATTATTTTTAAGTAGAAATTTTTTGCGAATGGTGGGCATGGTCAAATTTTAACCGTTAGAGGACATTTTCTCTAGCAGCGAAATACTCAATTCAAAATAGTGAAAATAAATTTTTTTCGAGTTTTGTGGGGTTCATTTTCAAAGGATTTGAAGCATCCCTTAATTGCCTTCTTGCGACTGCCTCAATGCGGGTCTCATTTTCATTTGGAGTTATAAAAAAGGCAATCGATGTTGAGGTAAACATTTGGATTTTACTTTTTATTTTTGAAATTCAACTGACACCTCTTTTGAAAATATGTGTTATAATTTGACAATATCAGCTGTTTAAAAAAAAAAAAAAGTAAACATGCATCACTGACACTACCCAATTGCAAATCTATCGGGCGTGTAAAAACGATAATATCAAAACTGATTTCATACGATACGCTTCCAAGCGTTTATCGTCTATCGTATGGAAATTCATAATAGGGGGGTTAGTTATTTTGTTAAGAATTTATTAGTTCGCGTTTTATTATCTTTTGTGTGGAATTTCTTATGAGAGGATGATGAAGGAAAATCCTTGTTTACTTGTAAAAAAAACGTGTTTTGTTTTTCTAATGGAAAAAACTATACATTTTAGGTATATTCCCTTACACCACGAAACTGCCAAAAACTGGCCAATTTTACCGAAAACTGATCTCGTACTACACCATTGTGCAAATGAGAGAGATTTTGACAGAAGAAGACAAATACTAGTGGAATTCAAGCAAGTGTGCAATTTTTGCACCCTCACAAATTTTGCGTTTGTGCAAATTTGGTTGTATGGAAAAAAAAATCCGCGGCCGTGCTGACTCGTTCGACTCGTTCTACTCAGGGTCGTTCATACAAAAAGGCAAAATTGGCTGGTGCAAAAAATTGCACACTTCAATTTCCACCGCATGCTCGAATACCACTATTAGTGGTATTCAAGCAACAGTGCAAATCGCAGTGTGCAATATTTGCACTGCTTTTTTTGTACGCAATTTGACAAGTGCAAATATTGCACACTGAGTTTGCACTGTTGCTTGAATACCACTACTATGTCAAAATTTCTCTAATTTGCACAATTGTTTCCCTGGTTTTCTTCTTTTAACAAATGCAATGGGCGGGACAACGAATTTTTAACGAAGAAAATTGCTAAGTTGGAAATGACTTTTAAATAACTCAACTTTTCGAAAAATATTGCTGCAAGCCTTGTTAAACGCCTTGCTGGATTTTCATGGTTATGTGCTAGAATAAGTATTCAGCTGCTAATGGGAAAAGCGACATCGATTGGTTTCCAATATTTTAACTCCGAACAGAAGAAGTTAAACTTGCATTTTTGTCCTTGCCGGTAACAATAGTAATTTTTTTTTATATTTCCATGTATTTTCTTTATTTCTAATTCCGTCGTTGTAGGTATCCTTCTTCTAATTTCTTTGCCTTGGGTTATCCTGCATTCAAACACTTCAGCATTTTTGATGCAACACTCAGTTTAAGCCGCACTTCATTTCCATTAAGCCAGGCCCGTGCGCAGGAATTGCCCAAGGGGGGGGTTTTTTTTCTATTAATTAAAACTATTGGTTAAAAATCAAGAGTAACGATTTCAATGACTTTATTATAACAATTCAGTTTTGGTGAGTTTCATGCAACAAAGAAACCCTTCGAGGCACAGAAAAAAAGTCTTCCAAAATCGTTTCCACGTTTCCAATTTCAACCTCACGATGTATATTCAGTGAGGCTAGGCCATTTAGTCGATCTTCAGACATAGTCGATCTGAGGTATGTTTTAAGACGACGCAATGTTGAGAAAAACCTTTCATTTGTAGCAGTAGTAACGGGTAAAATTGCCATAATGCGGAGGATTTGATGGATGTTCGGAAATGCATCTGCATTGCAAATATCAAGCGCATCAAGTGAATTTTTTATATCCATTCCAGAAATTCGCCGATGCCAAAGTTGAACTTCACTGATCCAGAAGTTAGGACTATCATTGTGCAAGATAGAAGAGTATTGTGTAAATAATTCAACACAAGACTCTACATTGAGTGCTTTCATTTTATTTGGGAACAGGCAATCGAAATTTGATAGGATATTGCGATGATTGAGGAACCTATCATGAAGATGAGCGATGAAAGTATCAAGGTATGGTACGTATATGGTTATGCGAAAGTAATCCTCAACTGAATCAGTGACGACGTTGTTGCGATGTGTTTGTTTCGCAGTTAACCGAGGCTTTCGCAATTCGATATCATGCTCCTTGCCGACGGTGTACGCCTTCTCAAAAATTTCTCGGAAATATTCAGAAGCTCTCTCTCTTTCGAGCAATTCTTTTCTTGCAGCATCAGATCCAGATGGATATATAAGTCATTAAATAACATAGGTTGCTCTCCTATTACTCCAAATGAATCATTAAGTGATTATAAAAATTGAAATAAAACCTCGATTGCTCGCTTCTTACTCCAATCGGATGAATAAGTCATTACTCTTTTTTTGCTCGGTTTGGGTATTACTCCATAATTATCTACTGGGCTTCTTCTTCCTAATCCATGTAATGTGTTAGAGCTACGCTGCCTGAACATAGGCATAAAGCATTTGTCAAAAAGATGCACGCTAGAGCAGCGAAATCCTAAGCTCTGCTGTGGTGAAATGAAGTGTTTTTGCATTGCCAGTTTTATTTCTAATTTTGGAGTGCCACTTTGTGTCTACCCGTATTGTTGTTGGTAGCTTTCTGGTGAATTTCTCGAAAGAGTTGAATTTCCTAAACTGCCTAAGGGTGAATTTCTCGATCGCGGCAGAGCCTTTTCGACGTCGACAATTAGACATAGATATACAGTAAATATCGGTTAAAAGCAAGCCTTACAATACACGAAAATTTTTGCCTACATGCGATATTTGTATTTAAGCAATCAATTTCAGAACAAAATTTAAATTGACTCAATTTTAAATGTCAGATTTGTTCCGAAATTTTCTAAAATTTTGCAATTTCGATGTTCATCTGGACAAATAAATTTCTATTGAAATCGAATTGATTTCGAATGTTTTTATTTGGATCGCATTTCCTTATTTGGATCAGTTACCTCAATTGAAATTTCTGCCGGAGAATTTTCAAATTTCTAGGTGCTAATAGTCTATCATGAAAAATTTCTATCAAAGTACAAAAATTAAAATGGGAACTATTTGGAGTATTTGCCAATTATTTTATATCAAGTATTTGCACGAGTTGCCGAGTACGCGACAGCTCATGCAATTCTTCTTGCATCAGCTTGGCCCATTGTGCGAAATTTCCTTTTTCGTTTTATATATAATATTTATAATTCTTATTCTCAATGGGGGGGGTTTTAACACCCAAAACCCCCCCCGTGCGCACGGGCCTGCATTAAGCTCATCTATTATGCAAATTATGCGTTTGAAACAACTTCGAGATAGGAAAAAATTCGTCCTGGCAAAAGTTGCTCGCCACTTTTCAGTAATCACATTAACCTCCCCTTGAGCTTCGCAAAACTTGTTAAGAAAATTTTAAAACAAAATTCTTTTTGAAAGTGTCAAGTTAGTGTACATTTTGTGCATTTTATTCACGGAAACGTCACAAACGAGGTTCAATTTCCCCTCGTTTCGCCGTTTTTCTAAACTCTGTCTCGAGTTTCAAGCTTTCCGTGGATATTTTATTCAAGTACGCCTCATAGAATGAATTGCAATTTTCCGTTCAGGCACTAGAACTTGAGCAGTGACAGAACTTTCGAGAGGGCAAGGATATGCTGGAGTGCTTTTCAAAGCAACAAAAGTGTCAGTGAAGTGAAGTGAGCAAATAAAACTGTTGAGAAAGTCTGAAATTGCTTGAAGCAAACGTGGCTTGAGTGCATGTGTTGTCATCAAATGTTTTTAAGCTTTAAGGCTCATACTAAGGGCCGGTATTTTAAAGTCTGATTAAAATTCTGGTTTGGTTACCAGAGATTTTTTTCTAACCAGTGTTTATGAATCAAAGGTTAAGGAATTTTGTATTTTCAACATTTTTCAGGTTTGGTTAACAAACCGTAGGTTAAGCAAGAATTCCAATATTTTTCCAGTCTATCTGTCAAATAAACCAACGAAATTAAATAAACATATTTCATAATTCAAAATTCAGAAAATTGTTCAAAAACAATTTGATTTTCTCTATTTCAGACTTTAAAATACCGGCCCATAGGCTAGGCGCCGACTTCTTAATTTTTAGTTCGCCAAGTTTTTGTTGGAAAAGTGCTCTTTCACGCCGACTATACAATTTAAAATTGGGTCCTTTCAATTAAATTAATTTATTATTAATTAATTACTTTAAAATTTATTAAATATTCGGTACCATGTGTTTAAAGAACACTACCAACTAAAAATTGAGTAGTGTGCGGCGCCCCATAGGAACGTATGGAACACAACACACTTGGCCAATTTAAAATTTGTGGCAAAACACAAATTTTTAATTGGGTCAACTAAAAATTGGAATGTCGGCGCGCTCGCATATATTTCTGTGTGCCACAAACACACAACTTAAAATTGGCCAACTGAAAATTGAGTAGTCGGCGATTAGCCTTAAAGTTTCAAATAATAGTCTTCACTTTAACTTGACAGGCTTATTAATTTTATATGAAAATTTTTGAAAAATTCCAATGTAGCAAAGCTATTTGATTGAGATTAACTAGCATGAAGACTAATATGGCATTCAGACGGCATCGAAATCCCGGGATTTCGGCACTTTTGAGGATTTCAGCCGATATCCAGTCGAAATCCAGCGGATTTCCCATACAAATGAATGTCAAACGAAATCCGCTCAGAAATTGGATTTCAACGAAATCCCAAGAGAAATCCGGAACAAACTGAATGCAACTCTGTGTTTTCGATATGTATCGAAGAAATGCTGCAACACTACTGTCAAATTTTGAAAAAACCAAAGAAAACAAACAGGCAATGCTGCCACGCGCAAACGAAAAAATTTCCGACAAACTAAAAACAAATCCCCACAATTCTTTACGTTTTCCCCTGCCACAAATATCGTAAAATTTTATTTTTTTAAATAATATCCCTCTTGCATACAAAAATGTATGAGTAGCCATGAATATGGTAGGCTAATATTTTTGAGAATCTTTCAGGGTTCTTTCAGTCTGGTACTCCGAACCGTACTGAAGTCATTTGAAATTTTGTTTTTTTTTTTTTTCAAAAAATAAAAAGTTTCTTTCAAAAAATAAGTTTTTTTTTTGTGGTTCAAGTAAAAATGATTTCATTAAAAATATGAATAGGACTTACATTGAAGCGGTAAATAAAACAGTTTTCAATTTCTTCAAAAAAGCCTATACAAATACTAGTGGTACTCATGCAGCTTCGCAAATGCCTTCACAACTTTTCCCATCGTAAATTTTCATAGAAATTTTGACAGTTGTGTGACAAAATTCTCATTTCCCACAATTTGCGAAGCTGCATGAGTCCCACTACTATTTCAATTTTCAAATTGGTAGACTATCGACGCTTAACGAGAGCTTCGACCGAACTTTTTCACATTAACACAGGTTGGCATAGTTTTTATTTTGCCTTTTTTTTATGACAACCAAATTTATAAAAAAAATTTACTTAACATTTTGGAATACATCACGCATTCCCTACATTTTGCGATTTTAAGAAATCTGTACTTTTTTCCCTACAAGTCATTTTTTGCTTAAAAAATCCCGAAGAATTTGTAAGGAAATTTCCCTACAATTGGCAGCACTACAAACAGATGAACAGATGTCAAACCAAATCCTCTCAATGGCGATATTGTCGTGTGAACGCTTGGATTTCGATATGGATTTCACGAAATCCAAGTGCCGAAATCCCGGGATTTCGATGCTCGTCTGAATGGCATATAAAAGCATATGTTCTAAAAATAAACTGTGGAAAGTCTTAAGCTGGGATCCGACTATCTGCGCAAATAGCACAATGTGCGCCGATTTTTATCGGGTCGCATCGGCACAAATTTACACAATGTCCACAGACACTTTTGAGGCTCACATTACCCTCGCATATTGTCAATAAGATATCAAGGAACAATAAAATTGGGACAAAACTCGTCCAAGCCAAGCAATCTTGTCAGCATCATAGTTCGAAAATTGCGTTCACACTATCGGCGCATTGATTTTGACAAAAAATCGGCGCACTGCGCAGATAATGGGATCCCGGCTTTAAGCCCAGCTGTAGACTCCGACCCTATATACATAAAAATGTAATACAGTAGAGTACGGATAAATGCAACACGTTTTTTGCTCGAATTCTTGTGCACTTATGCGTTCTTTGCATTAATACGTGAATGTTTTCATGGGAAATCATAAAAAAGGCTTTGTTACGTGGCCTATGAGAAAAAGGAGAAGGGAAGAAGAAGAAGAAGAAAAAAAAAATTAATAAATAAAATAAAAAGAAAAATAAAATAAATAAAAATTGTGCATAAAATAAAAGTAAAAATAGAAAAATAATAAAGAAAGAAAAAGAAGAGAGAAAAAAAAAATATTTTTTTTAATTCAAAAGAACATTTTGTATCCTCACACTCAGACGCACAAACATTTATTCTACATAAATCAAACAAGCTTACGGACACCATTCAATGACTACCACAAAACGTAACACTTTCGAATCAAATACAATTACAGTCAAATACAATCATGGAAGCCAAATTCGAAAGTACTAAACAAACCTTCAAAGAGTCGATGCAACTCATCAACAGCCTGCAGCCTCGTACTAAATTGCTACCGGTGGATCTAGTGGAGAGGCTTGATGTAAAAACAAAGCGTGTGACGCTCGAGAAGAGGAAAGCCAGTCAGCCAAAACCACAAGGCCTCCTCGACACCGCCAAGATCCAGGCGTCAACGTCTCGGGAAGCCTCAGTGCCAGTTCCACCAGTAACCCGGCCACAAACTGTCCAAATGCCCGAGTTTGAGGACGATGTGCTGAGCATAGATGACTGCATAGATGAAATGTGGATTAAAAACTGTAATGAGGTTGACCAAATAAAAAGAGATACGGACTGTGTTGAAGAAAACCCCGAAATAGGCGTACCAAAGGTTCTGCGTCCAATTATACGAGAGATGCAAGCCCAACGTCAACCAGGTAAACGCATAAGAAGCCTGCAAATAGTCAATGGTATAAGATACCAGATCATTATAAACATAAAGGGAAATATTCGCGTCACACAAAAAGATAAGGCCACACTCACGAACGCACAACATGAATACACCCCTCACACAGTTACAGCTTCAAAGCACTTTGCACTTATGAGGTTTTTGCATTTATTCGTGTTGCATTTATCCGTAGTTCACTGTATTTGATATACCCTATCGGAATTCAGGCAATCAGATAGAAAAAATTATGTTCTAAAATAAGTTGAAAATCAATTAATTGAGATAACATTCATGAGCTTCAATATAATAGGGGTATTCACATAGGCGTCGGAAAGTAGGAAAGTCGGAAAATCGGAAAATTTTAAATGCTTAAAAAGTTGTGAAAAATACAAAAAAAAATTTAAAAAGTTTTTAAGAAGTCGCAATTTTCCGATTTTCCGACTTTCCAACGTTTTTAACACGCCTTTGTGAATACCCCTAATATATTAAATCTGCATGTATTCGATCTCTCCGTGCCGTAGCGCATAGCGATTGCGCTCAGCAATCCGATGACTGGAGTTCGAATCCTGTCGCAGCCGGAAATAAGATGTAGAAATATTGGGCATTGAAAGAAGCAGGTAAATTTTAAATATTAGGGAAACATTTGATTATCTCATGGAGGAGAAAAGAAGCTGTCAACCAAACAGTGAACTTTCCATCCTGCCTTCAAAAACGTCATGCATAAGCTCTTTCAAAAACTCCTTTAAGTTCCACTGGAACTTTTCTTTATTATTTTGAATAAATAGTTTGGATGAAAGCCTATTTATTTAAGTTTGCAAATTATTTAAATGTTAGCTATGTAATTATCTCGTTAAACAAAAAAAAAAACAAAACAAAAAAAACAAAACAAAAAAAACAGAAACAAGAAAGCGCTTGCTGAACGGGGATTTGAACTCACCGACATCGGATTGTTCGGCAATCTCGCATATTTCATTTAAAGAAGTTCTTCTTACTTCTACGAGAGAATCATCGTAGTTTTATTGAAAATGAATTTCCTCCCTTTAGACGGACGTCTTCTTGGAGAAACCCGATGGAAAACCTTCAAGGCTTTGTTCTGATTTATAGGGTATTTTATGTGGTCTTTTGGCTCGGTGTAGTGCACAATTTACTTGAAAGAAACAACTTTGAAATCATTCAAAGAAAAACTAAAAAAATATCAATTAAAATACAATAAACTGATTTTTAACTAATTAAAAAGATAAGCAGATTCAGACAATTGACTTTACCGTAGGACATCGCCATGTTAAGAAAGTTAGATTTCTCCATTGGAAAAAGTCAGAGTTTAAATTATTTGTCACTTCAAATCAGTCAGTTGTTCTATTAATTGAAAATTAATTGAAATTCCTAAAGGTCCTTATATTATATTTACATTTGACGCATTAACATATGTACATGTTTTTCCTTTAGAAAGACTAATGTGCATAAAACGTTACAGCATACCTCGATGTTTTCCTTAAGATGTGTTTCTTGTAAGCGTGACATTGCACATTGAGTGATTTGGACGAAATAAAATTACAAAGTAAATAAAAGGCTTAGTGAAAGGTTCATTTTCCTGAAATTGGCCAATTATGTGCTCTAAAATCTCAATTGGCAGAATGACGATCTGACGAATATGCAGAGGAATAGCTCGCAACTTTCGCAAAGACACATTCATTATTTGTACTCTTGCCATTCCATAGCCATTGCTTCAAGGCCGCTCAATTTTCCTCACATACAGGGTGTCCCGAAAACTTTTGTAAAAAATCAAACCATCGATAGGTCGAGCCAAGAGAAACATTTTTTGTTTTCAGACAAAACTCTCTTAGTGGTACCGGTAACGAGCTGTAGCGATTTGAAAAAATTGCACTTTTGGATGCAAATTTGAGTTTTTTTAAAAACTACTTGTTCTAAATGAAAAATTGTTAATGTAAATAAACTTTGAATTATTATTTGGGCTGTGAAAAATGTAATTTTTGGCAATGGAAAAAATTTATTTTTCATAAATTGCCGAGAAGTGTGGAAAGCCGATACGACCGGTTTCGAACCTAGCTTACAGGTTCATCATCAGGTATCTTTAACCAACACCTTAGCCACTCTGACCACCTCAGCGATGTGAGGTAGGTCGGCTAAATTGTGCATATATATACACCATTGTCGTGCCTGCCTTATTGTTAATTGTTATTTTTGACCATCTCCATATTTCATTTTTGAATTATTATTTGGGCTTTTTGGTCTCTCATTTTTCGCTTATAGTGAGTTTTTTATATTTTTTTACTCAATATCGCAATGAAGTTTTCTATAGAAGAATACGCCGATATGGTGTTTTTTTACGGAAAAGCTGATGGCAACTCAAGTTCGGCCCAAAGGATGTATTCCGAAGCATTTCCTCACAGATCTTTGCAACATACAACTACATTTGCCAAAACATTTGCTCGTCTGCGTGAAACAGGTTGCGTCTCGAAACCATGTGGGGAGCGTACCCGAGGTTCCAAAACAAACATTGAGAGAGCAATCTTAAACTCCGTTGAAATTGATCCATCGACGAGTGTGCGAAAGATTTCAAGGGAAACAAACATTTCAAAAACTCGGGTACATTCAGTGTTGAAATCCCAAAAACTTCACCCGTATCACAACACGACCGTACAGGCACTTCATGGAGATGATTTTCAAAAGCGACTCGATTTTTGTTCATTGATGCTTTCCAAAGATGAAACTCATCCAAACTTTTTAAAGCAAATGTTGTGGACAGATGAGTCCGCTTTTAATCGCGAGGGCATAACAAATTTGCATAACTTGCATTACTATTCAACTGAAAATCCACACAGAAAAATTCAGAAAAGGAATCAATACAGGTTGAGCGTAAACGTGTGGGCGGGTGACATTGGTAACAATTTTTTTTTTAGTTAAATCTACAGCTCCAAATTGAATATGAAATTTTAGGTAACAGCATACTCGGGCCATTTTATTTGCCACAACGACTGAACTCCATAGGTTATTTAAGTTTTCTGCGGAACGAATTGCAAGCTGCATTGGAAGACTTGCCGTTGAGCGTAAGAGCAGGAATGATATATCAACAAGATGGATGTCCAATTCACTCAAGTGGACTAGTTAAAAATTTTTTGAACGAAGAATATGGAACTAATTGGATTGTGAGAAATGGACCCATAAAATGGCCACCTAGGTCTCCAGATTTGACTCCATTGGATTTTTATGTGTGGGGACGAGCAAAATCGATTGTGTACAACGAGGAAATTGTCGACTGCGATCATCTAAAACAAAAAATTGATCTGGCATTTAGAACCATAAAAGACGAGATCACATTAGAGACAACGATAACAGAAATACGGCGCCGCTATCGAAAATGTGTTTCAGTCGAGGGGTCGCATTTTGAACAATTCTGAAAATTAATTTTTCATAAATTAAAAAAACTCAACAAAATTAGTTTGTCAAAGACTGTTATGATTTTTTATTTTTCATTTTGAACAAGTAGTTTTTAAAAAAACTCAAATTTGCATCCAAAAGTGCAATTTTTTCAAATCGCTACACCAAGTTAACGGTACCACTAAGAGAGTTTTGTCTGAAAACAAAAAATGTTTTTCTTGACTCGACGTATCGCTGGTTTGATTTTTTACAAAAGTTTTCGGGACACCCTGTATGTTTATTTTTTCATAGAAGAATCAAAAGTTTCCGAATTTAATGTTTATTGGCCGTTTGAAAAGGGTTCCACTGAAAATGACTTCGAAAATGTGACTTTTACATCGAAATTTATAGAGCATAGAGCAATGAGCATGTTTATAATATTTTTAAGGAGGCTATTCGCAATGACGACAAGACCTATCCCGAGGTGCCTCTTCGCCATCGTTATCTCGATCACCTGTTTCAATTGCACTTTCTTTGTAGTCTTTTATTAGGCTCTTCAGCTCTTCTTTCGCATCGAGAAACTCCTGTTCCTCCATACCCTCGCCGGTGTACCAATGAAGATGAGCTTTCCGACGAAACATCGCAGTAGAAGCATCGAGAATACGTTTCAAAAGTTCCTCGATCGCTGTCGTATTCCCAATGAAAGTGGCCGAAAGTTTTAAACCACGCGGCGGTATATCACAAATTGCGGTCTTAATATTATTCGGTATCCATCCGACGAAGTATTGAGAATTCTTCTTACGAACATTCGCCATCAATTGATCAACTTCACGAGTCGACATGCGGCCGCGAAAGATTCCCGCCGCTGTCAATAATTTCCCTTTGGTTAGGTCGATTGCGCAGAGTAAATTGTTCGATGAGAATAATTGTTGGACCAGCTCACTGACCGTGCCAGCAGAATATTGTTTCTGTAAGAGAACGGAAGGGAGTGTGATCGTAATTGACATCAAGTTTAATTAATGGGCTTCTGTTGAAAAGTTAGCTCCGAAGAAAAAATGTAAAGGTGCTTTTACTTTCTGAAGAAGCAAGTTCTCTTGCCAAGTCAGAAAGAAACTTAAATCTAAATGCTTGTAAAGTCACAAACAGCTTTCGGAGGAGCAAATTTATTTATTGAAATGGCCCAAATTAATTTAAATGGCAATACGAATTTCGTTATCATTCAGCAAAATTACCTGCTCACAGGTCAGTAATGGTGCGAAACCTGGTACAAGAAAGTGCAATCGTGGAAATGGTACCATATTGACGTATATCTTGCGCAATCCCGCATTCAGTTGACCCGGAAATCGCAGACACGATGTTATGCCCGACATGGTTAATGCTACAATATGATTAATATGATCGAATCCAGAATACTTGATTTGCAAATTCCGGCTGCAAATGTCAAAAAGGGCCTGATTGTCCAAACAAAACGTCAGATGCGAGTTATTCACCAACGACGGAATGCTCAATAAAGAGTTATAGGGCTCGACAACAACTTGGGACATATTTGGCGACGGTATCGAGACATAATTCGAAATTAAATTATCTGGATATTCTTCGACAAGATGATTCATTATGAGTGATGTAAGACCGGAGCCAGTCCCGCCGCCGATCGAATGTAGAATTTGAAAGCCTTGAAGTGAATCGACTGACTCGGCCTCACGCCGTGTATTGTTAAGTACATCATCCAATATAGCTGCGCCATCGGTGAGAAAGCCACGTGCAAAATTATTGCTAGCAGCTTCACTGCCAGCAACGAAATTCTCCGGGCGGTAGAGCGCGGATTTCGAATGGAGCTTCTGTAGGCCACCGGACTCGGTATCTACGCAAATGGTACGTGCATAGAATCGCTTCGTTCCGGTTGCATTGAATAATACACTCATTCGTTCCAGTTGAAGTGGACTCGTTCCCATGAATCGACCTGTTGAGTAGTCAACGCCATGTTCGTGCGAGATGAAATGCCAAAACTTGTTTCCATTAATTAAAAGAAAATTGAGATAATTTCAATAAAGAGACTCTGTTGATTTTTCTTACTGAATCGCCGATTGAATTGCCTGCGCCGCCGATTTGCAAAGTGATTATCTCGCGCATAGCACTTGAAATTTGGAGCCTGATGGTTTACTTATTGGATTTGGTGCGCCTTAAGTTTCATTTCATATTTCGGAATTTGAAAAACTAAATTTCAAATCAATTTTGAAAGATTTATTGAAATATAGAAAGGAAATTCCAATTCATACTGGATCTTTATGTCACTTTAAGCTGAATTAAAATTCGACAGTGGCAGTTTTCTAAATCATAACTGTTTGAGAACTTATCAATGAATTTTAATATGTGAACATTAGGTGGGCGTGGCGAGCTTTTCGATCATTTTTTCTTACACGATCATTGTTTCTATCTGCACGAAAAATTATATTTGAGTTGTGTCGGTTTATTTGCCGGGTATTGCATAATCTGTGGAAAGGTGATGGAATTATCTATTATTTGGATTTAAAGTATTTATTTTTCCGTGCTTCGTCCTTCCTGGTCGAACCAGAAGTTTTAGAGAGCCGAAGCACCAAATTGTCAAAAACAACCAGTGTTCCTCATCCTTATTACAATCATATGTTATAAAAGAGATGCCCATTTAGGACTATTTGACAGTTAATTAGTGACTTCAAGTATTTGACAGTTACACTAAATTTACGCTGCAAGCGAAGAAATCAGCTGGAATATTTTTTGACGCGCTTCGTTTACTTTTCTTTAAATTAAATAAACAAATAAAATAAAGAGTTTTTTAAAACAAAATACTGAAATATAAACATCGGAAGTGGATTAGTTTTATCGCACTTGGTGTAGTAATTTCGCTGAAATTTCCCTCTATACTGAACTTGCGATACACAATTCTTTTGTTTTTTACAACAACAACTATCTGGACTTGCTTGTTTTCCTACATACATCTGTTGTGTGTCACAACCGCACAAACAGTTCTTATACCTTATTTCGATATGCGATAAAGTACAACAACGAAAACACCGGCGTTCAGAATCAATAAAACATTAACGCTGACGTAAACAATCAAAGCCAATGATCGCAAATACTAAGAACATCAGACGATTGGATCGGGCGAGTGAGCGGCAAGACGAAATGGCCGAAACAGCTAGTCAGCAATTATGTCGCATAAGCTATGCACAAGAAGTTCATCGTCTTAAATACTGACCTGCTCCAATAACAATAACAACAACAACAGGTCGCAGCTCAAGGCCGAAATTAAGCTGACAATAGCGGAAATATGCAATGGCCAATAACAACAACAACAAGTATTACTCAATATTGCATCAACGCGGAAGAAGAACTGGGTCAGCGCGACAACAACAACCAGCTGAAGAAATAGAACGATGAAGAGACGCAGAAGAGCATTTTGGAAATGACCGACTTTAAGAAAGTGCATGAAAAGCACTTTCTAATTGTAAAAGCTGATCATCGATCTATGGAAGAGGACTACGATCAGAACCATGAACCGAAATATTCAGTAGATCTCAACTTTAACGCACCTACTCACGAGCCAGGACGTTGAAGTGTGGATCTCCGTGTTAGCTAGGGAAAAGCTCAGTTAAGTTAGTTAGCATAAGGATTAAATAAATAAAAGCTATATTAAACATAAAATGGTTTCGAGTAATTCCTTGCGTTAATCTACTTAGACGCGCTCCCTAGACGACACAACATTTATGGCGCAGCCGGTAGGATGACACAACAATGTGTCATAAAATGTAACAAATATAACAAACACTTTTGGCCACAGTGGGATAAGATTCATATATTTTGGATAAATTTGAGTTATTCATTGGAACCAGAGGTGCCCAAAGTGTTAGCTCCAAGTGTGAATGAGAGTAAAAGAGAGCATTTTTTCACACGCATAGAAACTGTGAGCGGGAGATGAAAAAGTATAAAAGACGATCGAAATTAAAGCAAAGTTCCACTTGTAATCGAGAAGCGAAGCGAACAACCGAAGCGAGCCAAAAAAACGAAGTCACGTCAATCTTTCAAATCAGTGCTATGATAAACTTCGCAGAGGAAAGACATGTGTCGCTCTGTTTTAATTTTTTAATCCTTTTTTCGTAAAATTTTAGTTTTGACTCAGTTAGAGTGCGTTGAGAGTTTAGTATGCTATAGACTTTCGGCGAGGTAGGACCTATGTCGCTCGATTTTTTCTTACTCTCTAGCATTTTTAATTTTATGTGTTTGTTGTATCACTACAGATACATGCAATCTAATTGCGCCTGTAGTGGTGGGCAGCTCTGATTGGAACCTACTGAACAGTAGTGAAACCTAATTCAGTAGGGCCTGGGCGTGAGTGAAACTTCCGAAAGGCACTTCAATGAAAAACGACATAAATGTAGCGAATTGTATCAATTATTTTGTTGTTAACTTTTTGTACTGCACTGCAATAACCTGTCGAACAGTGGTGGAACCTAATTCGTCAGGGTCCGGGTGTGAGTCAGAAAACTGCTTTGAGTGTGCTCGAGCGTGTTCGAACACCCTTGCTGAAAATTCAGAACACGTCGAATATCAAACTCCGCAGCTATGTGTTCGATCGAGTTGCACACCCGAAATCTTAAGGTAGAAACACTCACGCACTGCGGCGCACTGCGTGGCATGGCATGGCATAGAGAAAATTTATAGTAAACTGTGACGCAAAGCAAAATAATATGGAAATGAACTAGAAAGGGCAGCTCTCCAAACAATGCAAGTCTCAGTGCAAGTCTCCAAACAATGGCAACACTACAGCTGTCAAATTAGCATAGAAATCTAAAATCTTTAGAACGCTATGCCATGCTATGCCATGCTAATTTTTTGAGTGTCTGCTTTCATACATTTTCATACATTTTGATTTCTATGTGACAGATGGCACTGCGGCGCAGTGCGTGAGTGTTTCTACCTTTATTTTCGAGTTCGAGCACCTAACTCGAACTTTGTTGTACGTGTATTCAGACTCTCATTTCGGGTATGTTATACCCAAACTGATCCGAAAAAATCACTCAAACTCGAGTTCAACTCGAGTTCTATGGGTATAGAAACAGAACAAGGGGAAAATATCAGAGACAAATGCGGAGAATAAAGGTGTATGTGCGTATGTACATATGTGGGCCGGAACGGTGGAACGATTTTGTAACAATTACCCTGCAGTAAATTCACAAAGTTAGAGTTAATAGCGACATGTATATATATATATAACTATATAAGTTATTTATTATACTTTATTCCTTAATATTTGGAATCATTTAAAAAAAATAAGTACACCTTAAATTCTAAGAATATATATAAAAGTAAAAGTGGAAAAAAATAATAATAAGGCACTTCTAGGCAGTTATCACTTTGCAGGTATGAAAAGTCTTAAATTTACGGGTATAAATTATAATAATATTAACACGAATATGAGATCATATATTACAGGTTTGTATTTCTTAAATCAAGAATAAAGTAACAAAAAATATTTTAAAACAAACACGCCCTTCATGGCATTTATCACTTTGTAGTTATAAAAAGTATTAAATGAATGGATAAAAATTATATTCAGACATCAAGAATCCCTTCTAGAAAACGAATCCCCATAACAAAATCGAAATAGTTTAGATTTCTATTGAATAAATATATATTTCGAATTTTTTTATGGGGATTAAATTTCTTGAGCATGCCTGATTGATATGAGAAAGAAACATGAGATCTTATATTACAGTTTTATATTTTTTACACATTATAGTTTTTAAAATACGAATTTAAGAAAAGCAAGCTGTCAACCGATCGTGGCGCTAATCTATTTCGTTTTTCTGATATAATATTGCCAGCCAAAGAAAACGACCTCTCAGCCGCTGCACTGCTAGCTGGAATGGAATGAATCTGTAATGCAACTTTTGATAAATGTGGGTATTTGTTCTGATTTATTTCCCACCACTCCATCAAGTTGAAATTTTCCGTCATTTCAACTATTTCCTTACTATACCTGTCTACTTCGTCTTCAGGCTTTTCTACAGATTTTGATTGAGATAGTTTAAGCAAACTTGAAAAAAAAAATGCATCGTTGGTATTATTAGAGTTTGACATTGGGAAATTTGAATGACTTTGATCTGACTGATTTTCATTTGAAGAAAAATTAGATGTTGAGGCCGACAAGGGTGTGGTTGGGCTGAAAGTTTCCTTTTCTGTTAATAATGGAATATCTGTACTATTGTCTAGCCTATTCTCTTTAATGCGAGAAATGCAGAAATCTTTTATAGCATAGAAATCGTTTGGCTGCATATTTATAGCAGGTGGGTACAAAAAGCAAGCAGTTTTATGCCACAAACTAAGATTGGCAACCCATTGTTCGTCTATTTTCGTTCTTATGTTCCCTTTTAATATTGAAATCGCAGCTATATCTTCAATATTCGGCTTGCAAATGCTTTTTATTTTCAAAATAGATGGTAAAACATAGCATAGCGATGGGGAACTGCAAAGTTGCAATTTTTTGAACACCGTTTCAAAATCAGTACAGATTTCTACCAGAACTTTTAAAATTGGTATATTAATGAGCAACAATCCGTGGGCTTGCTCAGTATCAGACAACACGTTGTTTATTTCAAACCAATTGTCGGTTATAGATTTAAACATGAGATAGTGCGAATTCCAACGAGTTGGACATTCGGCTTTCAACGAAGTATGTAAGAGATGTTGCAAGATGGCTTTTTTAAAATATTTTACTATTTTTTTGCAAGACTCTACAACTTCCGTGAGCTCTTTTGTATCAGCAAACGATTTGTCCAACACATTGGAAAAAAGATGGCTGCTGCATTTTAGGCGATTATTACATCCTAAAGCTTTAATCAAATTACTTCCCCAGTCAGTAACGAATTTAATTTTGTCCGTATTTTCTACACCATATTCGTTAAACAGACTCTTTAGCTTGTTTAACACATTGTTACCCGTAGACCTTTCAAAATCCATCGATTTCATTCCCACGATCATATCGACGAATTTAAATCCTTTAAGGTAGTGGAATGTGACGCCTAAGAAGTTTCGCTTGACATAATTGTCCGTCCACATGTCGATCGTAGCTGAACCTCCACCGCTGCTAACAATGTTTTTTATGTCATCTTTAATGAGTTGTTTTTTTTCATTCGCGTACTTTTCAACTTTGCGGGAAATGGTTGTTGCGTCAGGTAGGAAATCTTCTACATCGACGTGCTCGCCATACCTTGCACCAATTTTTATAAAAAACTTCACAAGTTTCGCGGAGCCAGCTCACTTTTTTTTAGCAAAACATTCTACGAAATTTAATTTTTTTTTTTTACTCATGTTTTTAAGCTCTTTTAAAGCTTTCAGAGTTTACAGAAAAAAAAATTTGTGCTTTAACATAACAGGTTTGGAAAAAAATATGTTCTGCTGAAAATGTTCTGCTACCAAAATTTTTCTGTATAATTTGTTACCTAAATAGTCAGTTGTCATACTTCATACATACTTAAAATAAAAATGCTTTTCACCTGCTTTTTATAAAAGTGATCAAAAATGATCTATACGTATTTTGTGTATTATTAAAAAATAGATCGGAGTTTTTCGGCACGTCTAACTCCCAGAAAGATCCAAAACGTTCCTAAAAGTTGAATAAACTTTCAATATACAAAAATAAATTGAGGTTTTTTATATATTACCAGTGTCCAAAGCCTTCGTGGTCTATAGACTTTGCCAGCATAAAATGCAGCTATTACCATTTCGTTACGCTGAATAATCATTTTCAGTTTTCTCATTCGACGGCTTAGTTCAGCGTTTTGCTCGGCAATATGGAGAAATTGCAGTTGCATCGCTTCCTCCTGCGCAATAACAGCACAAACAATTTGCTTAAAATCCATTTTTATATATTATTTGCACTTTTTTAATTTTCACTTTCAATTTGCTGTTTTTTCTTCGCTTTTCTGTCTCGCTTCTATGCTAATCAGCTGATTGACTAATTAATCCCTACACCGAAAGTGGAAACGACTGAGATTAACTAACGGGATTAACGTTAATCCCTATAGTTAATCCCTATGTGGAAACATGATATTATATCATAGGTAGCTATGACGGATTAAGCTGCTTAGTTATTACATACTACGTCAACACGGTAGTGAAGTCACCGCTTGCACGTCAATAAAAATGCACGATTAATCAGGCGCTTACATTTACGGTTTGGCTCGTTATTTGGATCGTTTAAGCTAAAACGACTAAGTAAAAACGGGGTGTTAAAACATCACACCGCCGAAACTAAGGAGTCATAACTCAAAATTTGTAATTTCTCAGAAAAAGCGAAAAACAAATTGCGTCGCAGTGTCAATCGAAGCAAGAAGAAAGGCATTGCTTTGTTTTTCGGCTTTTTATAATAAAAAAATCGGAATAGAATTTTTCGTGCAGGCAGACAGGTGGCTTATGAACAAGATCCACAGCATAACTCAAAATTCACAAATTTTAAGTTGTGTCGCTTTAGTTGCCGGGGTGCGATATGCGAATGATGTTTTGTTATTTTGTGGTTTTCTTTTGTTCGCTTAAAAAGTTGTGAAATATGAGTGAATATTTTATTTTAAAAATGAAATGTTCAAAGAAGCTCCTAAAGAGTTAGCTCCAATGGCGCAAGCTGCGGAAGATGCGTGAAAATTACGCTTTCCAATAATGCATGCACCTTAAAATATGATTGCAGTTCGTCTGATTAGCGAGGAATGTTTTTTTTTTTTTGGAGTACTTGGTTCAGTACAGTTTGTTCGAAGGAATATGTTTGCAATGCAATTGCATTGTCCTGTTAATAAAGGACAGCAATTCCGCAACAATAGTAAATAGCAAAACTCGTCAATTGACACATATGGAATTTCAATGCATTCGTTTTACTTCTGTACATTCTAATCTTCTCTAAAGTAGCCAATAAGAGCCAAAGACATCTTTCGCATATATATTGTTACACCACCAATCACGCACATGAAATATTCCATATTTGGAAACTATTGCACTGCGTGCGAACGCATGCGCATGATGGGAACTGCTTCCAAATGTTTTCATAAGTTGAATAGTTTTGTAAACTTACGTTCCGCAGCTCACGCGCTATTGGAAATGGCTCTTAACCCATTTGCGCCCGATGTACTATATAAACGACACCATTTTAAACTTCGTCAATTACTATGACAGTGAAGTTACTTAATAAAAAGCCGAAATTTAACCCGTTTAACCCTTTACTGCATGATGTATTAAATATGTGGAGAATTTTTTTTCGGGGTCCATTATGTTATTAACCCTTTACTGCATAATATAGTGGAAAAGTGGGAAACATTTTTTTTTGGCAGTAAATGGTTTCATTAAGGCTTTCAAAATAATTATAAGTGTATCGTTTTTTATCAGCGTTTTCGGTTTTTGTTTGGGCGCAAATGAGTTAAAGCGTTTTATAAACGTTGTAATTAAAGCTCAATTGAGGTTAATATCGGTAATACCGAATACCGATTCGGTATCGCCCATCCCTAGCTTTCATTTTGTTGAAAATTATCACGGTTGCCACTCAACTTAAATTTTTTCGTACCAAACCTATCCAAAAAAGTATCAATGCCGAAAAATGTGTACCAAAAAAGGTACATTAATTTGCGCGAAGTATTACATTTATGGACAAAGTGTTTTAAGAGTTTCTGCGTGTCATGCATGCATTTTTTGTCTTTAAACGGTCTTTTTTTTATCACGCCACGCATGACTACAAGTACACGTGAATGTGTAAAGGCCGCTTATCAGCGATTTGCAACCAGACATATTGTGTACCAAAGTACCAAACAAAAAAGTACCAGTTTTTAAACTATTGTACCATAGGTGGCAACCGTGGTACAGACGTTTGCTCGTTTATTTTTCGTAATATATAATATTAAAGGTATATTTCATCAAAAGGCATATACTGCAGTTGAAGCTAGAAACTTACATTCACTTAATATATGAATGTTATTAATAATGAGGTCAATTTGTATATAATTTGTACACATTCTATCAAGGTTTGGAAAGCATGGATACCCCAAAACGCGGAAAAGCACGAAGTTTCGACGTTCAAAAGCTTGAAAGGATCATACTTCAATTCAAGGAACAAATATTGCATGAAAGAAATGGAAGTTTGAAAATTGTGAGCAAGCTAAATCCTGTGTGGCAAGAAATTTCTGATTTTTGTGATGGAGTTAAAACCGCAAGTGCACTTTATACGTATGTAACATGCAATACTTACAACATAAGAGACGTTTTGGAAGACAGGCCATCAATCGGAAAAAACACATGCCCAACTAAGGAAGTTCTAGGGAATAAAAGTCACACAAGTAATGAGAGCTCATTGGAGGTATCTCAAAGCAGCTCCGAAAACAATATTTTATTTACTTTTCGGATCCCGTTAGATAAATTTTCGGCATTATGTGAAAATAGAACTTATATATCCAAGCATACTCTTAAGAAAAGGAATGTCATAAGAATGATCCCAGGTAAGTTTTCATAACACGGCAGTCACATTGCATGGTATACAGTGTTGTGCAAAACAAAAGCTCATTTCGAAAATCTTATTTTAATTTTCCTCAAAGTTATATGGCTAAACCCGCCTTTTTTTACTTCTTGGCCTAATGCAGATTGGTGTAAACCCCATTTAATATTTTCAGGATTATGGCAAACTTTTTTTACCAAAAAAATATGGGAAAATCGTCATCTTACATGCGGATACAATTTTAGACACCATTATATTAATGCTTCTGGTACATGTGGTTTCGTCAAAGGAAAATGCAATTGTGGCTCCATCATAAGATGTCATATAATTGAGGAGTCCAGAGGCATTATAGCTGTAAACTGTGAAGCCACTGTGGGAAAAGGGTCTTGCAAAAAAACATTTTTACGACAGCCTTTACGGTCCGAATTAGGTGAACAACTGCTTTCAAAAAGCACTTATCGTTATCGCGTAGATATGGCTAATGAAAATATGATCTACGGAGACACTGAGCCACCTTTTTTGCCAAAACCATCTGCCTGCTATGCTGCCAAATCTGAGTTAAAGAAACAAGCGCACATTGATTCCGATCCAGTTAAAGCCTTACAAATTTTAATGTTGACGTCGATGAGAGACACGATTCACTTCATTGGGCTTGAGCCATTTTTGTTGCATTACTCCACAAAACATCAAAATACACTGTATCGTACACTTGCCTCAAAGGATGGCACTACTTTGTGCATTGATGCAACAGGATCCCTGTTTAAGCCCTTGAAAAAATACCAAGGCCTTATCACATCCAATTTTTCTATACATATGTGTTGCAGCTCATAAAGACTTCGGTCAAATTTGTGTATCGCAACTTATTTCTGAGAGACACGATACCTTAACAATAAATTTTTGGCTCAACCAGTGGATTAGTCAGGCTGGCCTTCCAACTCCGAAAGAAGTAGTTTGTGATGCATCAAAAGCGCTTCTGGCAGCATCTGTAAGAGCGTTTACAAATTTAAGCACCGTAAACGCGTATGCTGATGCGTGCATGGAAAATGAGTTGCCTCCGTGTTATATACGCATCGACGTAGCGCACTTCATAAAAAAGTACGCAATTTTTTTTAAATCATCAGATAAAAAAACTAAAAAGTTTTATCTCTCAGTTTTGGGACAATTGATATTATGCTCTTCTAAAGAAAAAGCTGAAGTTCTTATTACAAATATTTTTCGAGTACACCGAGAGAAATAAGAACAGTTAAATCAACCACTTAGAACAGTTAAAGTAAGAGTGGTCAAATAAACTGTACTCCGCGTTAAATGCACTGAAAAAGGCAGTCAAATCAACAGTTGAAAAACAGTTACTTTTTATGTTCAAATTCGCTTTCGTTCACTTAGACGTATAAGTTCGCATTCTGATCAACCGTCTCCGGAGTTGTCGATAGCTCAGTTGTTTAAGCTGTGAGTTGACCGTCGTGAGATTCGGGGTTCTATCCCTGCAGGCGGCGGGAATTTTTCTAGATTTTTTTTTTAATTACAGTTTTTTTTTTTTTTTTTGTTCAGAGTGTAGTTGTTTTTTAAGGCAAAAATTTTCTCCTAAATTTTTAAGATTTTAATTTATTTAATTTTTTTTAATGGTTCATTTTCAAGCAAAAAATTTTGGGAGTGAAACAATTCCTTAAGCACGTTCCCCAAAACTTGAGCAACCATAAGCTCAAGTGAGCATTTTGACCAACAAATTAAATTCGTTCGTTTAGCGTAATGGTTAAGACGTTCGCCCAGCGATGTGGAGGTCAGCGTTTCAAGGCTCGGCCGAGGCGAGAAAATTTAAAGAGATGAAAGAGAAAAAGATTTAAATAGAATTAAATAAATAAAGAAAAATATAATAATTTAATAAAAAAAAAAAAAAAAATATTAATAAAAGAAGGTAAAAAAAGTCAAAGCAAAATATAAATTTTTTTTTCCTAGTCGCTGGTGACAGTTGATTTAACCGCGGGACAGTTATATCAACCATCAGGTAGTTATATCCCTATTGACTGTGTTTGTACTGTTGAATCGACCGCTACTACACACAAGCTAAGAATTTACAGTGAACTCGGTTATTTTAACCTGCTTTTTCGGTTATAATTTCGGAAATTTTCTTCAAGAAATGCTATTTCCTTCGGGATATCGCTTAAGACAATATCATTCGGCTTTTGACCATTTTTCAATTCAAAAATTAAAAGACTTCCTGCCAAATAAAAGAAATCAAAATTATTAAGAATTTTAGTAAAGAAATACTAGTGATCCTCATGAAACTTTGAATATCTGAAAAATTTACTTCTTCATATATCAAAATTTAGAGAAGTTCTTCGGAAAGGTCGACCGTGTAACATTGAAAAATTTTCGATGGCGATGTGCGAAGTTGCGTGAGGACCACTATTTATTTTAAATCGGATAAAAAAATGTTTTAGATTTTTTATTTTCATAAACTGTATTTACTATTATTTTATATGTACTAAAAATCTTAGTTCGAGATCAAATAAATTAAAAATTTTTATCAATATATACCGGCCAGTTGAAATGTAACCACCACGCGCCCGTTGCATCGCTTTTGTGGACATCTTTTATATAGACGACCGGAAAAAATGTCTTGTTCAGTAAGCTCTCCGGAACACGTAGAAAACGTTTTTATTGACACATTTAAAACAGGCATATTAAGCTTATCAATTTCACATTTATTGGAGCAGTTGGATATTTTTATTACTCCACTTAAGTTATTGAAAATTTTTTCTGCCATATATGTAACAGATTCGTTACACTTTATAAGAAAACAATTATCTTTTTATGGCAAATTAAATAGTAAGTGTGGTAAAACAGAATTTTAAAGTAAATATATAAAAAAGTGTTCCATTTACAGTTCGAAGAAATAAAGAAATATCTCCCCTGAAGATGTCGGCAAAGATCGACGAAACGTTGGGTTAAAATGAAATAAAGGAATTTTTATTTACATTTAGAAAGAAAAAACAGGGACCAGGAAGCTCGATTAAAGAATACACAAAATATAGAAAGAAAAGTCTGGTCAGAAAACAATTAAAACATAATTAAGATTTTCGTTTGCAATTGTTTCAAACAATGCAGCTAAAATTGTGGCACGCCGCTTATATGAATTTGATTTAATGCCACCGTTTTTTATAACGGAATCCAAAAGCTCAAATATGCTGGACTTATTAAAATTTTGATCGAAGTTTTGGAAAAATTTCTGATTATCAATCGCTGCGGTAAATATAATATGAAAAAGAGAATCGAATGCAGTGGTATTGTCTGCATCTAGTTTTTTGCCATCTAAAATAATTGGCTTTAAATGCATCTCATTACCATTTTTAAAACATCGAATTTTCTTTAATGAATAATTTATCATAAATTCATTTGGAGCATAGGAGTCTTTAAGATATAGGCTCTTCTTTTTCTCTTTTCCCACTAGGCCGCGCCAATTTTCTTCGGCTCTCCCTTCAACTATAACATTGACATTTTTCTGGGCAATGCAGTTAACGCAAATTTTTTTTAGTTCACATCCATCCTCCCTGGGTAGTAGTACTGAACATTTAACCCTCTAGCATGTAAGACCGCCCTCAGGCGGGCATCAATAAAAGCTAAATGGCAGCAAATCCGTTGATATATTTGTATGTCAATATGATTATTAGCATCCCAGCGGTCAAAATGCACGCTATGTAATCGCTGACATAAGGTATATTTAGTAGCCGTCAGTGGTGATGATGAGGCTTATATTTTCCCTTACATTTAACATAAAAGTGTCATAGGCCGTCTAATTGGTGCGCCTTCGCTTAAAACATAAGACACGATATCATCGGGACTCGTTACAACTGCACTTACATCAAAAGCGGACTTTTAAGCGAACCTGATGATAGTCCTATAAAGAACGGCAAACTATAAAGTAATGCATCTGGCTTACAGTTCAATTTGCGCTTGTAAGGCAAGCATAGCTTGTGTCACCACTAATCCTAATGAGTTTGTAATCGGAAAAGTAATTAAATAACATTTAAATTGAGCCAAAGGGTAGGCTAATATTTTTTATTTTTAAATGAAAATTCATACTTTTAAAACAGAAAAAAAGAGGCAAATTCATTAAGTACCTTAAAAAAAATGGGGAAAAACAAAATTTTAAAATCTTAGTCATAAGTAATTAAGCATTTATGCTGCCTTTTTGTTGTCTCGGCATTTTTTGGCGTAAAATCTGTTTTTGTATACTTTATAGCAATTCTGTGTGTCCTTCTTGAACTTTTCAAATGTAAGGCACTCTTCTTTAACAGCTTCTGCAAGTAAACAGAAGCAAATTGTAAAAAAGTAAAATATTGAAAAATGGTAAGTAAACGTACCAAAAATAGCATCGTGAAGAGCTTTGAATTCTTTCAACCCCCTTTTTCCATTCACCCCATCATAATTCGACTCCAAGTAAACGTTACTGTGCAGCAGACGGTCAAAATTTTTTTTTAAGCCTCCTGGCCTTAATATAGTTCGTATTTTTGCTAACTAGTTCAAAAGAGAACTGTACAAGTATAAGCAATAAATGTATTTTTTTAAAACTTACATATGTTTCTTGGTCAGCTAAAGCCAAGGCACTAACCCGTTCCATCTCTTCGAAACTTGCTATCGGGAAATCTGGATCATTTCCCACATTAACATTTCGCTTAACTAATTGTTTGATTATTGTTGTTGTTTGATTTTGCTCAGCTGGGATAGTTAAAACAATTGTTATTCTTTGTTATCCTTCATGGCCTAGGCTGCGGTTATAGTGAAAACACCAAAGGAGCATTCCACGTACGGGGCAAAAATTTCTATTTTCTGTGGAATGCTCCTATAACCACTTTAAATTTTCATTATAATTTTTCAATTCATTTTTATTGACTACCTTTTAATATCTGCAAGTCGTTTTCAATACTGGTAATTTTTTCTAATAAAATGGTTTGGTTGTTTAAAATTTTTTGCTGCATGGTCATTGTGCCTTCGTTTTCGATGTTGTCATTTCCAAAATTTTTTTTGTTTAAAAGCGACATTTTTTAAAATATACCTAATAAATTTCGTTTGTATGAATTTTTGGTACTAAAACAATACTATTATCGTACGGTAGTAAAATGTATTTAAATAAGATATCTTTTAATGGATATTTTTCCTTGGTATTTAAAGCGGATGGCGAGGTTATGTATATTCCCATATCAGGGCCTGATTTTAATGGCTCTTCAAAAAAATTGCTAAGAGTGTGAAATTGTTTTCCAATAATAAAAAATTCGGAGTTTTCTTCTAAAAATGAGTGTACTACGAATGGAACTCCTGGTAAGATAGAGCAGATATTATTGGGATTTCTGGTAGTTAGTGTAAACAAATCCGTGGAATAAGATTTGATGATACCTTTTCGGTTTTTTTTTATTCCAATAGTTTTCTTCCTTCGTGGATATTTATGCATATAAAATTGATTTTGTAGCTGTTGTAATACATTTGTTGGACTTTTTACTTTTTTCTTAATAAGTTGCAAGAAATTTTCAAATTTGTATGCTGAGAATGTTTGAGGATGCCCCACGTCACGGACACATTGGGAAATATGCAGTAAGTTGTGAATGTTTTGAGTCAATCTCTTTGCAGGATATAACAATTTAAAATTTCCCACAAAGTCTTGAAGCATGCTTTGCGAAACTTCGATTTCTCTCATAGGATTACCACATGATAACAGAAGTCTATAGGCACAGTGGAGTAACAGCCAGTGGTAATAGTAATCACTGTTTAAAACGTCTCTTAAAACGACAATAGATGTGTATAAAATGAATTGCCTATATTCAATAGCTTTCCATCTTGGCAGCTCGTCCAAACTTCTTGGCTTCCTAGCGAACTCGATGGGAACCGAAGAGTATAAAGAAACCAACTTCAGTGAGATCAAATTTACTTCATCCTTTTTAAGCTTATTGTGCAACGCCTCCCCGCGAACCAGGCAATTTAATAGCTTTTGTGTTACTTTAATGTCTATTAAATGCATCACGTCCAAAGGAAATTGAGTGACCATTTTTACGTTCAGTTTTTCCAAAGCAGTCTTTTCTTCTTTATATAAATCGATGTGATATTCGAGATCTTTTCGGTTTGAAAAGTCTTCATTGGTTCTTAAAACATCCACATGGTCACTATAGACTGTAACGTTGGAACGTTTTCCAATTTGAGTGCATTTGGAACAGCCTTTAAATGCATTATGCCCAACCGTTCCGCATACAAATGATCGTGCGGGTGAGTCACATATAAATGCCCGTATATTGATTTTCACAGCAACGTCATTTATTATAAAACCATTTTCTTTTAAATTCAATATTTCATAACAGAAATCATGTAAAAATAGGTTAATGTCTTGCGGTTGTTTTTCGCCGAAATAAGATCCTATCAAAAACACTTCAGAATCCTTCAGGTTGTGTATATGACCCATTATAGGCCACAAACCTTTTCTTGAGCTTTTAAATAATGGCAAACCATCAATGCCAACGTCTAAATGAAGTTCTTTGTAGTCAATAATTTTAGATTTTATGGTGTCCAAGTATTTAGTTACGCCTAAATGAAAGTATTCCCCTGGATTTACACTCTGTACGATTATTTTTCCATGCCTTTCAATTAATGTATTCTTTGAAAGCGGTACAGGAATATTTTCAGATCTTAAAATTTTTAACAGCTCGTCACAACACCTCCTTCCTGGGTTGTATTTCATAGTTTTCATTTCGTTTTGCTTTTTTCGCCAACCGCTTTAAATTTCTTGAAGAAAAACCTTCCATACCTGATGATGACTAAGCAAAAAATTTAACTTCTATTTAAGCAATAATAAGCGCCCTCAAACGATTAGGTCCACGTTGAACGTTAAACTAATCAAAAATCAGAAGAATAAGAACACATCAAATAAACAACAACAGTTCCGAGAAAAACTACAGTTCAAAGAAAACATAAATATGACAGTATTGACATAAACATCACAATCCTTGTGTTTAAAGAATAACTGATTCTCCCGCTTACATTGTCATAAGATGTTAATAAGTGTAACGAAACTATTTTTCTTTGCATGACACTTTCGCTTACGCTCAGGTTACCTTCTAAGTACTTATATGCCCGCTTAGAAAGTTGGTAATGTGTAATCGGTGACTACCGAAGCACTGCGCTGCATTTACCGCTGGGATCTGGCAAGTCTCTGAGCACATCACTGAGCGATCACTGAAGTCTCTGTGACGTTTGGTTGAGTTTTTACAGTAATTTGAATGCGTTAACCAAGAAATTAGCACGTAAAAACTTTTCGTAAAATTGTATTTTTAATTTTCAAACAACCAAAACTTTTGTTTTTGTTTGCCGAATCATGTGAAATAATATTTTCTGAGTGATTTGAACCTTCTACTATCGAATAATTTCTTATTTTATTATATTAAATATTTTTTTCGCAAGAATTTTAGAGGGGGCGGTTTTTCGATTTTTTTACCTGGCGGTCGACAGATAATTTTTTTTGGATTTCAACATCAGATTCGGATTCCACGCACCCAAACTATTTTAGAAAAAATTTTTCGTCAAAAAATTTCTAGCCGTTCAATTTTGCATGCTAGAGGGTTAAGAGACTCATGTACATATAATATTTTAAAAAAATCTGTGAAGAAAAATTGATAACTCACGTTAACGTTCATGATAAGAGCTTGTGATACTTACAACACACTTAACGGCATTTCGTTCAATAACTACATTACAAATTGAACAATAATTTTCGGCTATAGGGTCCAGACTAATTTGATGAGAGCTTTCGATGGGTATTGATTGCTTATATTTTAATTTGGTGATGCCTTGAATAGCATTTATATGTTGCAAGAAAAACTCGTCAACACGCTTTTGTGATTTATCATTGAACAGGTTATTTTTCAAAATTTTGAACTCTGCTTCAACGTAGGTACTTGAAGCGGGTATTCGTCCATATCCGAATCTATCTCTGCAAATGCAGGACCAAAGAGGGAGCCAAATTACGTCTGTTTAAAGTCGTTTCTTTAAATTCGCAAAGGATAATCATTATTTCTCACAAATTGGTTTTTAGTTGAAACAATACGAACCCAACTCAATCGACGGTTGCTCATAAAATGAAATGACGCTTGTTCATTTCAGCTAGAGCTGAAAAACAATCGATGGCACTATCGGTATCAAAATTTTATAGCTTCTGAGATTATCTATGATTTCTTTGACACTATGACGGTATTCTTTTTGCAGCAGGAAACACTAAAACAACATTTTCAACCTTCAAATTTACATTTCAAAATAAAATTTATGCACAAAAATCACAATTAACAACTTATTATTCCAACTATTTTTCAAATGTTCCGTACGTTTGTCATCCAAAACCCGGAAGTTTCCACGACAAAACTCCCCTAAACACCAAGAAATTAACTGCCTTATTCATAAAAATGTTTTTGAGCTTAATTCTTAAATAGATATTTTCGATACAAGTGTCGAAATGAAGCTTTTTTTTGCACGAGTGGTAAATGTTGTAAAACGAGGCGCAGCCGAGTTTTACAATACCACGAGTGCGAAAAAAGCTGAGTTTCGACACGAGTGCCGAACAATATTTTATGCAATAGGATTTCAAATTGGATTTTAACCTAAATTTAAGAAAGCGTGTTTTTTGTTTGTTTGTTATTGTGAAGAAATTTTTTATTTTGATTTGACAGATTCATAATTTGAAATTCTTTATTATACAACTTCGTAGTATGCTCTGCTTATTTTTGCCTTGTATTTTTTGAAATGCGTGCATTTTGAAATTTATTATTGCACGCCTTGCCTTGTATTTTTTGAAATGCGTGCGTTTTGAAATTTATTATTGCACGCCTTGAAATTCATTCTTAAAAAACCATGTAGTATGCCATGCTTTTTGTTTGTATAAACAATTTTTTATACTTTCTCAAAACTAGTGTCATAATATGCTTCGTTATGATTTTAAAATCGACATCATAATAGGCCTATTATGATGTCGAGTTGCATAAAAAATATTTTTGTATTTAATTATAAGAAAGTTTTATTTGAAAGAAAAGTGAATTTTTTAGCTAGTTATTAAATAATATATTCAAAAAGATAACAAGAAAAGTGAATATAGAAATTATGCCAAGGATCCATATAATTTATTAACAAAAAAAGTGAATATATATAATATATAGATTTTATGGCATGATTCCATTTAAATTGTTGCGCTACCTTGACTTTTGTATGAAAACATCGACAGTATCGATGTTTGTGCTTAAAAATATCGATGGTCGCGAACATCGATTGTTTTCCAGCTCTAATTAAAACGAGCACATACGCTTCTATTTCGTGATGGTTTTCTCTGTGTTCTTGCTTTCTCATTCTCATGATCACCCAGCAGGAAAAGTCCCGGTGAAACCATCAATGATTTCAGCATGACATAAGAGCCGCGACTCCTCCTGTTTCTACACCAACTTTCTAATGAAATTTAAACACAAGCGGCATTGGCCGTCATGAGAGGACATGTCACCGGTTGGTCATCGAAATTGGAGTGGATACCTCCTGTTTCGCAAGAAAATGTCATCGTTCGGGAGTGATACGAAATGAAAATGAAACATGGTTTTGTTTTTTGTTTTTATTCGTTTATTTTTTGTTTCCTTTTTTGTCATGGGAATTACGATGAATAACATCTTTTTTCGATGACAATGTCATTGGAATTGCGATTAATAACACCTTTTCTCGATGACAATGTCATTAGAATTTAGAAGTACTCTAACTTTCCCCTTGACATCATCGGTGAAAATATTAATGAATTTTTCCTTTATGCGAAAAAGTCCGGCTGGGCAGGGATGCCCACCACTACATTGAAAGCTTGCGATAGTGTGTGTGCGCATTGCACTGAAGAACGTTTTTCGTCTTTTTAGTTCTCTCTTTTTGCTTCATCCGACATAGGTCTTGCTCGTTCGCTGCCTGATATCAGACTAAACAGGTTTCGTTTTCTCAGCTTGCTTGTTGCCTTTTGTGTATGTACACAAGCATTTGCTCTCAATGCTCCGAAGCTTGTTCCGCGGGCATCCCTGCTCATGATCAATGCTGTACAAAGAAACAAACACATATATTCATAAGACTGTGTATATGCTCTCCAAAATGCTCTCGCTTTGCTCTCCACGAATAACGAAGGAAGTCAAACGAAAATTTCATTTGTTTTTTATTTATATTAAAAGAAAACACCCGTTCACTCCAAATGAAAAATCAAATGCCTTCAAAACAGTGCCGTAGCAACCATAGGGGCAGAGGGGCTTTGCCCCCCACGAATTTTTGTATTTGCCCATGAATAAAATTGAAAAAATAATTTTTCCCCCCCACGCAAATTGGAAAAATAATTTGTTCCCCCTCACGCAAAACAGAATTGCTACGGCACTGCTTCAAAACAAACGAAATTTTTAAAAAATGAGTTTAATGTGAACGAAAACTACATTCATTTGAAACGTTTCAAATGTTCAAAGCTTTTTTCAAATGAAAAATTCGTTAAAAAAAAAAAACAAACGAGTTCCGTTTAAAACAAACTGGCGATAAACGTATTTTTTCTTTGCGTGTAGGGTGTACAGTTTCTGCAAGCTCTTAATTGGATTATGCAACGGATCTAAATTCTATTGTCTTTGAAAATACACATAATCATATTTCAGATGAAGATAAATGGATGAAAAGAACACTTATTCATTAAATTAAAAAAGGGTGTTATAGTCAGGCGAGCCTGACAATAGAATACCCGACACAGACACTTATGTTCGAATAATTTTGAATATCAAGAGGTGTTTAAGGACATATTGGGCCCATATACCGACTTTTGTTACATTTCTTTATAAAAACCGCCCATTTTCCACGCCCACTTTTTCAAAAACCTTAATAATGGTTCTATCAAAAAAATTTTTGGGGAGGACGTTACTGGCTATCAAGGAAGCATACGTGCCGACTTTCGTTCAAGTCCCATTGATATTTCGGGTGTAGGAGGCAATTTTTGAAAACGCCTTATGCCACGCCCACTTTTCCAATTTTTTGAAATCATATTTCTTGCCTTTAAAAATGTTCAAATATCAAATTTTATCAAAATATCTTGAAGGACTTCGATTTTAGAGCAGTTTTTGTAATTTTCGTAACAGACGCTAGTACTGAAGGTACCTCTAAAAATGGTCCGATCAGGTCCATTCTCGAACTTGTTCTTACTCATGTCCCCGTGAGCACGCATACCAAATTTTGTCAACATAGCTCAACTCGATAAGATAACTGTATACAGACAGACGGACAGACAGACAGACGGACAGACGGACGGATATGACTAAATCGAATCTCCTGGTGACGCTGATAATTTCTATATATATTTTGTATGGTCCATCTCGACTGGTTCTGGGTGTTACACACAACTAGGGATGCCAATCCCGGGATCCCGGGATCCCGGGATTTTGCCCTTTTTTTCATCCCGAAAATCCCGAGATCACTGGATGTAAGTCCCGGGATACATTTCTTTTCTTCCACATTCAAACCTAAGCTAACCTAAGCAAACCTAAACTTAACAAAATCCGTTTGTAATGAAGTGACATTTGATCTAAAGTAGAACACGCATGCAACACTTATTTATGCAAGATAAACAGCTGACTCTATGTTCAGTTAAGCTTGTACCGCGCTGTCCAAATTTGAAGAAAGTCCATATTTATCCGACCATGAGCATTTACAGTAGAACATCATGTAAGTTGCAACTCAAAAAAATTTCTTACGTATTTTCCATGTTTGACTCCATTTCGAAAAACGACGCTACAATTTATAAGGACTCAATATCGAAAGAGTAAAAAAAAATTAAAGCCGTACCATGAGAAATGGCAAATTATTGGATGTTCCTTTTGAAGTACATATGCGATTCAATTCCGGGATTAGTCTCGAAAATCCCGGGATTTTTTTTAAGATCCCGAAATCCCGGGATTACAAAAATGACGAAAATTGGCATCCCTACACACAACCCAACAAACGCAATATACCCTCGACACAGAGTGTGTCGGGTATAAAAACAGTTTTTAACGGCTGTCCTAAGATTATTGCGTATTCAACAATTAGAGGTGGTGGTATAGATGGGCTTTGTGCTTTGGATTCTTTTAGAAATTTATATAGATCTTCGAAACACTATAGGCAAAAATACATAAATCCAACGCCTTATGAAATTTCATTTTCTTGTCTTAATTAAATCTTAATTAAAACACATACTAATGAAGATTTTTTCAGTATGGACCACAAAGATATGGGAATCTTGATGATATTTTGATGTTTTTTTCTTCAAACGCAGCAATTCGTCTGCGGGATTATAGTAAATGGGCTGAAGATGGGAAGTTTTCTAAATGTACCCCAACCCTATATGCAACATTATACAATTTCCTGTGTAAAGAATAATCATGTTTTTCCGTCAATTTTTGTTTTACTAAGAAATAAAAGTTTATGTATATACAGAACATTATTTAATATTTTAAACAATCTTATAGGTCAACTTACACTAAAAATAACACTGTGCGACGAAATTGCACTTTTATAAAAATCCAAGAGGTTTGAAAACTGATTCCGGCGTGATTTGGTCTCCTGATCACGAGGATATCGTTATTTTTTTTGGGTCACGTCAGAGTTATGTTTTATGGGGCTCCAAAGTTTAGCCTATCAAATACCTTGTGAAACAAAAAGATGTTGCATATTCAAAGGCGTAGGCTTTCAGTCAAAAAATGAAACTGCGATAAAGTAGAGCTCTTTGAATAATCCAGATAGTCTGAAAGTGGTTTCTGGTCTGATTTCTTTTCCTGATGACGGGGATGTCTTGATTTTGTTTGGGTTACGTCAAAATAACATTTAATGGGACTTTCGAAATTCTGTGTTGTGTATGAAATTAAAATTTTTTGAAAATAAGTTGGCTATCGTGTTAGCATTGCATATTTAAATTTTAATCTGTAAGGTATGCTACGTTTTTGCTATTTTGAATCGCAATTATAAAACAAGTAAGAAAGCTAAAGTCGATCAAGCCCGACTTTGAAATACCCAGCGTCCCGACATTATGAGCGCACTATGTTTTGCTTCTCTATTTGTGGGCGTGGCAGTGGGAGGGCAACATAAATTATTTCCCTACACCTTTCATTCGCCTTGGTTAACCTATGTTGCGAATTTGAAGCTTCTACGCCTCTTACTTCGGAAGTTACGAAAAATCTTCATTTGTGGGCGTGGCAGTGGGCGGGCCATATAAAATTTTTTCCTACACCTTTCATTCGCCTTGGTCAACCTATGTTGCGAATTTGAAGCTTCGACGCCTTTTACTTCGGAAGTTACGAAAAATCTTTATTTGTGGGCGTGGCAGTGGGCGGGCCAAACAAATTTTTTCCCTACACCTTTCATTCGCCTTGGTGAACCTATGTTGCGAATTCGAAGCTTCTACGCCTTTTACTTCGAAAGTAACGAACAATCTTCATTTGTGGGCGTGGCAGTACCGTGGTACAAATGTACCACAGATTTGAAGTAAATTGATCAAAGATTTAAAAAAAAATTAAAAAAGCATGTGTTAATTGGACCTTTTCCATACCAAAATGGCTCCCAAAGTAAAATAATTGAAATTTTTTTCAGAGTTTTTGACTTTGAGCGTTTATTTTTCACACAATAACTGCAATTTTGACCATCAATTCAATTTTGCCCAAAAGCCTGTACAATTGGCTTTCAAACCGCATAACATTTTTTTTTTCTACAGTAAGCCACTAGCGTGGGAGAATTGTTTTTCTGGACTTAGTGCCAAAAAACTTTAAGGCCCTATAACTCCTCAGGGGTGCATTTGGGACCCCCACCTCACGGACGATTTTTTGTTCATCTTGGACTCCCCTATCACCCCTGTAAAGGAATGTACTACCTAACGGGACACCCTGTATATATTTTTCTATATATCTGGAGCTTAATTCTCCCTGTTACTAGATTTGCACAAAACTAATATACCCCGCTTACGCTGGGTATAATTATAATTTAAGGTATTGAAATTACTCAGAACTTAACATATTGATAAAATTATGCTCAAAATAAAAAAAATCCTTCATTCTAAGAAGAAAAAGAAAGCTTAATTTGAAGAAGAAAATCGGTACGAGCAATCTGTAAACCTCTTCCAAAAATTTTCCAAAAAATTGCAAGTACTTCAGCCCCTAAGCTATCAAACAAAGGTTATGTACAGAAAAACAAATTTCGACACCCAACTGTAAGCTTCTTGAAGCTCGTCTCGTGAAACAGTCCAGCGGATTTAGCAAGCATTGAAAATAAAATTTTACCTTTTAAATTGTCATTTAAACAAAAAAATCGAGCAACCTACTGATACTGCGTAAACATAACCACAAAATTAATATTAAATAATATAATGGAAGTGCAAGTTAAACATAAAAATAATCCCAACGTATTTTGCTACATTTGTGGTGAGTTTACCACACCTAAGCTCAGAAAACCAATAAATGAAACAGTGAAGTACATTTATTCAAGATATTTCGGGTTTGAGATCAATACGAGTGAAAGTAATGCATACGCGCCAAACGTGTGTTGCAATCAATGTTATCGAAGCTTATTTAATTGGTTTAATGGTAAGTCCGACTCGATGGAATTTGGTACTCCTATGTTATGGGCCCCGCCTTTGAAACACAATGAACAGCAATGCTTTTTCTGTGTTGTTTATATAACCGGTTACAATTCAAAAACAAAAGGAATCATCAGCTACCCAAATTTAGAAACATCAATTCGACCAACACCACATAGTGAAGCAACACCTATTCCAAGACGTCAGAGTAATACGTTTACTTTGTGGAACCATTATGAAGAGTCAATTCAATCGCATTCGTCCACTTCTTCCACTAATGATGCTACATTCCTGCCTTCTGAAGCGATTGATTGTAAACATATACCGTTTAACAAAGAAAGTTTCGACCGTTTCGTTAAAATTTTAAATCTTGGCAAAAGAAAGTCGGAAATCGCAGCTTCCATATTGCGAGATCATAACTTATTAGATACAAGTAATGGTATTTCTTCAGTCCGTCACAGATCACACGAATTGCAGTATTTTTTTGCTCCAGCTGACAATTTTGTTTATTGTAATAATATTGAAGGATTAATGGAAGCAATGAATATTTCTTACAATGCAAACGAGTGGAGAATGTTCATTGATTCATCGAAATCCAGCTTAAAGGTAGCATTGATAAACAAAGAGAAAATTTTGCCAACTATTCCTATTGCATATTCGGTGGAAATGAAAGAAAATTTTGAAACGTTGAGAACTATTTTGGAAAAGTTGAATTATAAAGAAAATTTGTGGTTTGTGTCAGGCGATTTTAAAATTATTTGTCTTTTGCGTGGAATGCAACTAGGATTTACGAAATATGGTTGCTTTATATGCGAATGGGATAGTAGAGCCAGGGAAAATCATTATAGTGATTTGGAGTGGCCACAGCGCCAGGAAGACATTATTGGACAAAAGAATGTCATAAAAGAAGCTTTGGTGCCAAGAGAAAAAATTTTACTACCACCACTTCACATAAAATTGGGCATCGTAAAAAATTTTATTAAAGCGATGGATAAAACAGGACAAGTCTTTCAACACTTAAAGCTCGTATTTCCGTGGATAAGCGATGCTAAAATTAAAGAAGGAAAAAAGACAAGATTAATTTAACCTTTTGTTAAGCCTCTCAACAAATTAATACTTATAGTGGGATAATTTTTTGTGTATTTTTGGACAGGGATCTTAATCGGACCAAACATACGTTCATTAATGAAAGATGTTGCATTCGAGGCAAAAATGAACGAAACGGAACAAAGAGCATGGTCGAGTATTAAATCCGACATTCAAAACTTCCTAGGTTCTTATAAGGCACAAAACTATAAGGAATTAGCTGCTTTCAAAGATTTAAATGTTCTTCTCATGTCTTTGAAAATCCATATGCTGCATAGTCACATAGATTTTTTTCCTGAAAATTGTAAGGGGTGCATCAATGTGCCTAACAGACTCACACAAACCAATGTAAACTACCTTAACTTTTAACATAAACAAAATCAGCTGCTTTAAAAGAAAAGAAACAAGTATTTTCCTTCCTTCGTTCAACCCTCCCCGAATAGTGCGGTCGCAGTGCTGCTTTAATTGGCTTTACTACTTTTTGTATTACCGTACTTCCTTATGGACCTATTGATTTAAAACTACCAGTTAATTACCTTTTTCTACCTTCTCAAATGCTAGAACGACAGCACTGACCCGATTATAATCCATTCGTTGTATTTCTTTATTACTCTTCAATTACTCTTCGTTGGTCTAATTTTAGACCTAAAAGCTGCATTATAATTGTTAGTCAGTACTGAAATAACTACTACGAATCTAAGCAACGAACGAAACATCAGTTTGTTCGCAGCATCTATACGGAGCGGAGTTATGCTCTAAAGCAAAATCTTTAGTGAACGAAAAAAAAAAAAAAAAGTATTTAAAAGCACATGGAAGAAAAATTTTATTAAAATTATAAATCGTTAAAGTAACGCTGAGATTTTCGGGTAATTAACAAAAGACTGCGCGAACCCAAAATCCTTCCTGAAAGAAAAAAAAAAAAAAAAAAAAGAAGGAATCTTGAAGTAAAAGGGGTTACGAGACTGTTCAGGGCGGAAGATTCGCCACCTCGTGGAATTTTATCTGTTTCTGGGCTGCGAATCACCATCCCAACTGAGGTAATTTTGTTACCCAAACCCTAATTACCATCGGTTCTTACACCCAATTTTCAAATTAATTGCCAACAGTTCCAATAAGTGTTCCACCGATTTGGGAAAAAGGAGGTTAAGTGGCGAGTGCACGCCTTCCACCTTTACCTTCCAGAAAGACCCTCGAAGAGGTAAGCCTGAAGCTAAAATGGCATTTCATTTTGTTGAAGTGATATAATACTAATTCAACACCACGTGCCATAGGGTCTCCGGGATACACCATCTCTGCCGAGCATCGACTAAATTCCCTGGTCATCACCTTATTGGATTTTAAGCAGGCCCCAAAGCGACGTGAGCGGATCTGGTACGAAAATCCGCACGCATCAACATTTTGTAAAGCGGGAATAATTGAAACAGTCACGACTATTATAAATTTTGTTGAGGCCCTACTAACCCTCTTAGACGCTACTGTTGCCTTACCTTGGAATCGAAAGCAACCAAAGTTAAACGGAAATTTTCTTCTTTTTTTCTTCTTCCTCCATTCGTCTATGCTAACTGTTCCTTCCGAACGAAAATGTGCATTGCGAGTGCGTGTAAATGAGAAGGATGCACCTAGCAACGTATATCTCTCCCGCTCTAACAATAACGAAGAACGAACTGAAGGAGATTTGAAATCTTTTGACCTAGATTTAGGTAACGAAGGGAAAGAGAAAAGAAAACCCCGAAAGTAGGTCAAGGTTTGGCAACAGCTGATCGAAGGTGATCTTGGTATTTAAATCGCGACTATTCCAATAGAAGAATAGTGAATACAGTCGAGTCTTTGAAAAAAAAAAAAACAGTTTCCTTGTATATATCTTTAAAGAAAGCCTTACATTAAATTTTTTTTTGAGTAGTATACACCTGTTAGGGTGAATTGAGACAGAACAGGGAATTATGATTAGTTTAAGATAAGACATGATATAGACTTAAGATCCTTGTAGATATAAGTCATTTATATGTCCGCATCATCCGTACCTGCGTCGAAACATCAGGCCTGATTCTTCGGTGACGGTGAGAGGATCGACATCATACTGAGTAAGTGTATTCTTTGATATATTGCAATTAAGAACAAAACGAAAGTTATGACGTATCTCAGCGGACAATGTGTTTGAGCTGTTTTTTTTTTTTGCAAGTAATGATTGTATTTTTTTTTGTAATCTGCGATTGAGCCATTTAACGTTCGCGTTATATCCTCCGTGTTTATTTGTTTTGGTCGCGGAGACAAAAGAAACAGAAAAAGGGCATATTTTTTTTTCTTTCTCGTCGCAACGGTTAGTGTATGAGTAGTTCTTTTTAGATTTATTTTTTCCGCTTAGTTTTACCCGTTAAAATTAAGTTCGAATAATGTATTTATGGTTTATCGAAGTGTCTTATGTCAGTTGGCCATTGTAATTATCTATATGAAAAAAAAAATTTATTTTATTTTCTTATAATTTTTTTGTAAATGTTTAAGTTGAAAGACAGAAAGTAAAACCCATTATGTCGTTTTAAAGTTATTTGGGTTGTGGACGAGATGTAGACACTCATTCCTGATGTGAAATTGAAGCCATATTGTAGATCAAACATTTAATTGGGGCTGTTGAACAATCTTTACCTATCAATAGCATGGTTGGGAGGGCAGAGTAGGACAAGGGGCTCGCCATCAATTCCCTTGACCACTGTACGCGTTGTGAACTTTGGAGATAGCTTTAATAAATAAATTCACAGTTGAACTCGAGACCGTGTTATAGGAAACTCTAACAATTTTTTTTTGAATTAGGAATGAAAAAAAAAAAAAAAACAATAAAAATACAAATCAAACAAACAAAAAAAATTAGAAATAAATAAATAAAAATCATCACGATGTCCGCTTAACCTACATTCTTTTCCGTGCCATGCCGATGAGAGAGGTGATCAATCTCTGCATACAAATTTTCTTCCTTACCTTGAACACTTTCCGAAAGTGGGACGGTGCAACAAATACCCACCCCAACGACGAGCTACGCTATGCGATCTAGGTATGCAGAGTAAATTTGCACCGGACTACGCCTCTTGGCCAAGACAAGTCCTGATCTGTCCGATCCAAAAAGGTGAAAGTTTTGTTACAGGAAAGAAATGGCGCCCAACGTGGGGCGAAGCAACGTTCTAAAGATGTGAAAACCCCGAACGGGAAAAAGGGGGATAAAACTAATGCTAAAATTCTACGTCTTTTGAAATGCGCTTGGCCTTTAAAATTCTTTTGAACTCAGTAACATCATTGCTGGCGAATCGTTGCTGGATATGCCATAGCTGAAAATTTCGGTTATTGACCGCGCGATAAGCAAGCGATCAAAGAGTAACTGAAGCTGTTGTAAAATATCATTCATTCTACTGGATTTGCGGTGGCTGCGCTCGTGGCTCTCGTACCGACTCTAAAGGATGTTGTGCACGCAGCTTCCGATGTGCATTTGATATAATGGATAGTAGTCTAGAAGTTGCAAAGCTACTCCAATCATAAAGCATATCAATAGTCTCGCTCACCCTCTCTTATCGGATATTCACTCACTTTCACGTAATAATACACTTTTTTTTTCTCTAAAAGGGCTCCAACGCGTATTAAACGATGGTATTTAGTTTTTTTTTGGAATAGTGTCTACAGATCAGTCTACAACCAAATCGCGATACTTGAATTTCATTATTTTGCTAGATAATAATTTTTCTATAGAGTCGAATTGAAAACAAGCGAAACGAAACTTTGACATTTATACTTTAACATGCCTCTAACTAGAAGCCCTAGTAGTCATCCAGCAGATGCTGAAGGTAGAGCTTCAGGTCAAGGACTATCTTGCATCATTTGCAGTGAAACGCTCGAGAATAGGGAAGATAAATTGGAAACAAATTGTAAACACTCTTTTCACAGTGCGTGTATACAAAGATGGATTGAAACGAATCCATCCTGCCCTATTTGTCGTCAAGCCGTACATATAAATGACGTAGCTGGTGTACCAAATTTGAATGTCCGCCAGATTAATTCGAGGCCATTAGTATCTAGGGGACGCGGTAATACAAATAATCGCGATAGGCCCAATACCCGTCTTCAGGTACAACAAAATCTTAATTTTCCTGCCCGAACTCCTAATAACCCAAACCCAACTCCCACCACAAGCCCGACTAATGCCAGACAATTAATTCCGGTGGTAACCGCGGTGACAGAGCAAAGAGTACAGACTATTATTAGTGAAGCATTAGGGACATTCAGAAATGAAATAGCTACAACGATTTCAACCGAACTACAAGGCCTGTTTAGGCACTTAAATGTCAGAAACGATACCCAAGCTAGTGGTGTGAATACATCTGGTCACCCTCAGGATACTATTGATTGGCCACGAGATAGTCCTTACATTTCACAAAAAGAGCCACGTAAGTCAAACGCTGAGAGTAATCGTCCTCCAAATCTTACGTCCTCGACTGACAGAGACTCCAGGCACACGGAAAATATATCAAATGTAGTGCGAAACTGGCAATTGAAGTATAAGGGTACGCCGAATGATATTCCTATTGACGATTTTATTTACCGTCTCAATATTCTTACTAGCACTCAACTAAATGGTGATTTCGAGCTGCTATGCCAACATATTCATTCGGTGTTCGAAGGTAAAGCATTGCAATGGTTCTGGCGATATCATCGTTATGTCGACAGCCTGGAATGGCGAGAGCTTTCCGAAGCAATGAGACGCCAGTTTAAAGACTACGTGTCAGATTCTGACATAATGGACGACATGAGAAAGAGAAGACAGCACCAAAATGAGACTTTTGACCAATTTCTGGAGGCGATTACCACCATGAGCGACAGGTTACGTCATCCTCTAACCGAGAGCCAATTAATCGAACTCCTAGTCCGAAATGTAAAGCCTGATCTGAAGCATGAACTTTTGCACCTCGAAATGCGTGATTTAGCCATGTTGCGAAGAGAAGCTAGGAAACATGAGAAGTTTTTCGAGGATCTGAAAAGAGTTCCTTCTTCTAGGCAAGCCCAGCCTCGTAGCCAAGTGTATGAGCTGCCTCTTAGCTTACTAGAAAATAGAGAGGAACCTGAGGCTGCACCGGATATCTGTGCGCTTAATCCATCACGACTCAAGTGCTGGAATTGTGAAGAATTGGGTCACTCTTATCAAGAATGCCTCAAAACCAGGCGAATATTTTGTTATGGATGCGGCATGGTCGAAAAATATAAGCCTACTTGTCCTAAATGCAATCCGAATTCGGAAAACGTGAGGACGGGTGCTCGTGCAATCCCAAACGATCACCCGGGCCCATCGCCTCGACATCCCAACCAGTCACCATTTTAAAACCAAATATCGAAACGCTGAAAACGCCCTCTGACACAGTGCAGAGTCCTTTTAAACCATATCACGTCCGCCTTTTTGAATATCAGAAATTACGGTCCAAAATTTTCCAAGATTTTCCTCATCAAAAACAGTATTCACGTTCTGCTAAAAGAATAAGGAAGTTTTGGTCAGATAAAAAAATTCTAAAATCCTATAAAGTTTCAGCCTTAATTCATTCCAATTCGGATAAAAGACCTTATATCAAAATATTCGTACTAAATAGGGAATACACAGCCCTGATGGATAGTGGAGCCAATAAGAGTTGTATAGGTGGTGATTTGGCACGAGAAATAAAAGAAAATTACCCGAATACTTTCACAAAAGTAGCGGGCAAAGTTAGCACAGCCGATGGTCAAAGTCAGCAAGTCGTGGGTTCGTTCACTTATCCCGTTTCTTTTAATGGTTTCACTAAAGATGTGAGTTTTCTTCTTATACCCTCCATCAAGCAATCTGTAATTTGTGGCATGGATTTCTGGAATACTTTTGGGATGAAAATCCTGTTCAATGACGTCGTCAACGAGATAAATTTTGATTCCAATGACTCAGATCTACTTAAATTAGACCACGCGCAAATATCGAGCTTGAAGGATGCCATAACCGAATTCCCATCTTTCGAAAAGGAAGGCTTAGGCTGCACCTCATTGATGGAGCACCGAATCGATACCGGAAATGCTATACCAATTAAGCAAAGATTCTACGCAATTTCTCCGGCCATGGAAAAAATTATCGTTGAAGAAATCGATAGAATGCTGGATATGGGCGTTATCGAAGAGGCAAAGGAGTCTGCCTGGTCATCGCCAGGAGTTCTAATTGTCAAGCCAGGAAAAGTTAGGTTCTGCCTGGACTCTAGACGTCTTAACGAGGTCACTGTCAAAGATGCATACCCTCTCCCTAACATTGACGGCATAATATCAAGACTACCTGCAGTTTATTGTATTTCAAAAATAGATCTAAAAGACGCCTTTTGGCAAATTAAGTTGGCCCCAGAGGCACGCGCTAAAACTGCGTTCACCGTTCCCAATCGGCCATTGTATCAGTTCGTTAGGATGCCTTTCGGCCTTTGCAATGCGCCCCAGACAATGTGCCGATTGATGGACAAGGTAATTCCTTATACGCTAAAAAAACATGTGTTCGTCTACCTAGATGATCTGTTGGTAGTCTCCCGTTCCTTCAATGAGCATATTAGTCACCTACGAGAGGTCGCAAATCTACTTAGAAAAGCCGGATTAACCATAAATATTCAGAAAAGTCGGTTCGGTCTGTCTAAGGTGAAGTATTTAGGATTCGTAGTTGGCCATGGAACACTTATGGTGGATCCAGAGAAAGTCGAAGCCATAACAGCATATCCCGTTCCCAAAACCCCGAAACAGCTTAGACGTTTTTTAGGGATGACGGGGTGGTATCGACGTTTTGTTCCTGAATACTCCTCATTAGCAACTCCCTTAACGGATCTTTTATCGAAGAAAATTAAATTCTCTTGGACTCCCGAAGCCCAATCTGCTTTTATTTCTCTTAAAGAAAAATTAACAACCGCCCCTGTCCTAAGCCACCCAGACTATGAAAAGCCCTTTATCATACAGTGCGACGCTAGCATTTGCGGAGTAGGAGGTCTCCTGGCACAGTGTGACGACAACGGCATTGAAAAACCGATTGCGTTTATGTCGCACAAGCTGAATAGAGCGCAGAGAAATTACACTGTCTCGGAATTGGAATGCTTGGCTGTAGTTCTGGCAATAAAAAAATTTAGGGCATACATAGAGGGTCATCCATTCAAAGTAGTGACAGATCATGCCAGCCTTAAATGGCTGATGCGTCAGAAAGATTTGGGCGGAAGACTTGCTAGATGGGCTCTGAAACTTCAATGTTTTGACTTTTCGATCGAGCATCGAAAAGCCTCCCTTAATGTCGTCGCTGATGCTCTGTCACGCACATTCGAAAATGTCGAATATAATGAAGTCAATGCAGAAATTTTACCTTCCATTGACTTAGACTCTCCACATTTTGAGAGCTCCGAGTATAAAGACTTTTGTGAAAAGGTTATTAAGGCGTCGTTTCCGGATTTTCGCCTAGTGGAAAAATTCCTGTATCATAGGGTTAATGTGGAAGCAGCAGAGGAAACGAATTCAGACGCTTGGAAATTGGTAGTGCCCAGAGAACTAAGAGAATATGTTTTAAAGACAGCCCATGAACCTCCTACAAGTGCTCATGGAGGCATCGCGAAGACTCTTGAGAAGATTAGGAGAAATTTTTTTTGGCCAGGAATGGTGAGAGATGTCAAAAATTTTGTACTTAGTTGCGAGCTGTGTAAGACGTCTAAGACACCAACGCATACCCTGAAACCGCCATTAAGATCCTTACCGGAGACAAATCGACCTTTTCAACGCGTCTACGTCGATTTGATTGGACCATTCCCTCGTAGTAAAGCCGGGAATATAGGTCTCCTAGTGGTGTTAGATCATTTCTCAAAATTCTCTTTTCTGAAACCTCTCAAAAGATTTAATTCCAAGCTTATAATAGATTTTTTAAAAGAGCATATTTTCAACTGTTTTGGGGTACCTGAGTCAGTGTGTCGGATAATGGGAGCCAATTTAGATGCAAAGAATTTGAATCCTTTTTGAAGAAATATGGGATAGAACACATATTGACGGCAGTATATTCGCCTCAGTCGAATGCGTCGGAACGGGTGAACCGCTCGTTAAACGAGGCACTCAGGTCTTATATAAGATGCGACCATCGAGAATGGGACTGTTACTTGAGTGACATTAATTGTGCTCTGAGAAATAGCTACCATCAGACAATTGGTAATTCTCCATATTACGTCCTTTTCGGTCAACATATGTTAACTCATGGGGATGATTATAAACTACTAAAGAACCTAGGTCTTTTGTCGGAAGGTAGGCCCATGCCCAATAGCACAGACGAGCTGTCACTGCTTCGAGAAGACTTGAAAGCAAAAATGGCTGCCGCGTTCCAAAGAAATGCTCGACACTATAATCTTAGATCCCGTGAAAGAACTTTCGAAATAGGACAAGAAGTAGTTCGCCGAAACTTCCCACAGAGCAGTATGATAAAACATTTTAATGCCAAATTAGCATCCAAGGGTATAATGTCTAAGGTGATTGGCAAACAAGGAAATTCCTATTATCTTCTCGAGGATTTACAATCTAAAAATAGAGGCACCTATCACATTAAAGACATATGGTAGCAAGGCTAATGTATAAATTTCAAGAAAAGTAGGAATTCAGTTACACCCGTCTCAACTTCTATTCCGCAGTTTCCTTTGATTAGAACTTGTTTTGTAAGGGGTGCATCAATGTGCCTAACAGACTCACACAAACCAATGTAAACTACCTTAACTTTTAACATAAACAAAATCAGCTGCTTTAAAAGAAAAGGAACAAGTATTTTCCTTCCTTCGTTCAACCCTCCCCGAATAGTGCGGTCGCAGTGCTGCTTTAATTGGCTTTACTACTTTTTGTATTACCGTACTTCCTTATGGACCTATTGATTTAAAACTACCAGTTAATTACCTTTTTCTACCTTCTCAAATGCTAGAACGACAGCACTGACCCGATTATAATCCATTCGTTGTATTTCTTTATTACTCTTCAATTACTCTTCGTTGGTCTAATTTTAGACCTAAAAGCTGCATTATAATTGTTAGTCAGTACTGAAATAACTACTACGAATCTAAGCAACGAACGAAACATCAGTTTGTTCGCAGCATCTATACGGAGCGGAGTTATGCTCTAAAGCAAAATCTTTAGTGAACGAAAAAAAAAAAAAAAGTATTTAAAAGCACATGGAAGAAAAATTTTATTAAAATTATAAATCGTTAAAGTAACGCTGAGATTTTCGGGTAATTAACAAAAGACTGCGCGAACCCAAAATCCTTCCTGAAAGAAAAAAAAAAAAAAAAAAAAGTAGGAATCTTGAAGTAAAAGGGGTTACGAGACTGTTCAGGGCGGAAGATTCGCCACCTCGTGGAATTTTATCTGTTTCTGGGCTGCGAATCACCATCCCAACTGAGGTAATTTTGTTACCCAAACCCTAATTACCATCGGTTCTTACACCCAATTTTCAAATTAATTGCCAACAGTTCCAATAAGTGTTCCACCGATTTGGGAAAAAGGAGGTTAAGTGGCGAGTGCACGCCTTCCGCCTTTACCTTCCAGAAAGACCCTCGAAGAGGTAAGCCTAATGCTGAAGCTAAAATGGCATTTCATTTTGTTGAAGTGATATAATACTAATTCAACACCACGTGCCATAGGGTCTCCGGGATACACCATCTCTGCCGAGCATCGACTAAATTCCCTGGTCATCACCTTATTGGATTTTAAGCAGGCCCCAAAGCGACGTGAGCGGATCTGGTACGAAAATCCGCACGCATCAACATTTTGTAAAGCGGGAATAATTGAAACAGTCACGACTATTATAAATTTTGTTGAGGCCCTACTAACCCTCTTAGACGCTACTGTTGCCTTACCTTGGAATCGAAAGCAACCAAAGTTAAACGGAAATTTTCTTCTTTTTTTCTTCTTCCTCCATTCGTCTATGCTAACTGTTCCTTCCGAACGAAAATGTGCATTGCGAGTGCGTGTAAATGAGAAGGATGCACCTAGCAACGTATATCTCTCCCGCTCTAACAATAACGAAGAACGAACTGAAGGAGATTTGAAATCTTTTGACCTAGATTTAGGTAACGAAGGGAAAGAGAAAAGAAAACCCCGAAAGTAGGTCAAGGTTTGGCAACAGCTGATCGAAGGTGATCTTGGTATTTAAATCGCGACTATTCCAATAGAAGAATAGTGAATACAGTCGAGTCTTTGAAAAAAAAAAAAACAGTTTCCTTGTATATATCTTTAAAGAAAGCCTTACATTAAATTTTTTTTTGAGTAGTATACACCTGTTAGGGTGAATTGAGACAGAACAGGGAATTATGATTAGTTTAAGATAAGACATGATATAGACTTAAGATCCTTGTAGATATAAGTCATTTATATGTCCGCATCATCCGTACCTGCGTCGAAACATCAGGCCTGATTCTTCGGTGACGGTGAGAGGATCGACATCATACTGAGTAAGTGTATTCTTTGATATATTGCAATTAAGAACAAAACGAAAGTTATGACGTATCTCAGCGGACAATGTGTTTGAGCTGTTTTTTTTTTTGCAAGTAATGATTGTATTTTTTTTTGTAATCTGCGATTGAGCCATTTAACGTTCGCGTTATATCCTCCGTGTTTATTTGTTTTGGTCGCGGAGACAAAAGAAACAGAAAAAGGGCATATTTTTTTTCTTTCTCGTCGCAACGGTTAGTGTATGAGTAGTTCTTTTTAGATTTATTTTTTTCCGCTTAGTTTTACCCCGTTAAAATTAAGTTCGAATAATGTATTTATGGTTTATCGAAGTGTCTTATGTCAGTTGGCCATTGTAATTATCTATATGAAAAAAAAAATTTATTTTATTTTCTTATAATTTTTTTGTAAATGTTTAAGTTGAAAGACAGAAAGTAAAACCCATTATGTCGTTTTAAAGTTATTTGGGTTGTGGACGAGATGTAGACACTCATTCCTGATGTGAAATTGAAGCCATATTGTAGATCAAACATTTAATTGGGGCTGTTGAACAATCTTTACCTATCAATAGCATGGTTGGGAGGGCAGAGTAGGACAAGGGGCTCGCCATCAATTCCCTTGACCACTGTACGCGTTGTGAACTTTGGAGATAGCTTTAATAAATAAATTCACAGTTGAACTCGAGACCGTGTTAAAGGAAACTCTAACAATTTTTTTTTGAATTAGGCATGAAAAAAAAAAAAACAATAAAAATACAAATCAAACAAACAAAAAAAATTAGAAATAAATAAATAAAAATCATCACGATGTCCGCTTAACCTACATTCTTTTCCGTGGCATGCCGATGAGAGAGGTGATCAATCTCTGCATACAAATTTTCTTCCTTACCTTGAACACTTTCCGAAAGTGGGACGGTGCAACAAATACCCACCCCAACGACGAGCTACGCTATGCGATCTAGGTATGCAGAGTAAATTTGCACCGGACTACGCCTCTTGGCCAAGACAAGTCCTGATCTGTCCGATCCAAAAAGGTGAAAGTTTTTTTACAAAATCGGTGAAGTTTCGGACGAACATGGTGAGAAATTTCACCAGGAAATGCTTCAAATGGAAACAAGATACAAGGGGAAAAATTTGAGTTCAATGCTTGCGGAATATTGCTGAAGTGTTATACCAGACGAGCTCGAAGAAATGTACAGTCGATGCTCGAAAAGAAAAATGTAAAGGTGTATTTCCTAAATAAATCAAGCGCCATATTTATTATATTTAATTTTTTAAATCACGTACTAACATACTTAGCAAAAGATCATTTATACAACAGTACTTTTATATGCATTTGTACCATTTTTCATATGATACATAATGAAAAATGTTAAAAACGTAGCATACCTTACAAATTAACATTTGAATATGCAATGCAAACACGATAGCCAACTTACTTTCAAAAAATTTTCATTTCATACACATCCATTTTGAACCTCCTATCGGTGCGGCAACAACAAGCGTCTTGGGCATAAGTGTGAAGGATAAACAGCCTTGAGAAATTGCTCATCCGGAAGAAACAATTTTCTATTCTTAAGGCCACATTTATTTATTGATGATTGAAAACTTTTGCAGGATCCTCTTAAAGGTAATGTTAAATTTTAATTACCTATAAGAAGAAGATGTTTCGTCCGACTTCAGAAGACGAATAGATAAAATGACGAAAATAATTAGTATGTTTGTACAGTAAAGCTGAACGGTGAATGTTTTGCCATGAATGCAAAGAAATTCGATATGTCAACTTAAACATGAATATAAAATGTTGAATATACATTTTATGACATTTCAGCTTCTGCACATAAGAAAAAAAAATTACATTGAATGTCGCTTGAAACTTGAACGTTTAGATGTCAAGTTGGCTATCCATGCGCTCCGATGTATGAACATCCCCGGGATCGATTCACTTCAATGTCCCGAAGAGAGAATAAAGATCAAAGCCATGCAGAGACCTAAACGATGCTTTGTATATCACTGAAAAATAAAAATGTATGCCATGCAAAGCGAAAAATGAACTCAAGCCCCAAAAATGTCACATGTCCTGTTCAGGTCATTTTGCACTTTGTGTTCCCTCCTTTCGTAGGAGACGTGCTCATGACTACAGCATTGGGCTTGTCAATTTGTAAAATTTCAAATTGTTACATGCCGAATAAAATTTTGTAAACAAAAAAGACGTGACATACTTACATATAAGTATTTGACATATTTATTTTAAGGAACGCGTTCTAACAAAAGTAGTAAACTAAGGAAGAATTCGAACGTATGGAAAGAGTTTTCTCCTTCGCGAGGCTGTTTTTGTATCATTTAGAAAAAAGAAATCCAGACGGAAAACGAAGAAAGCTTTTTCAATTTTTTTTTTATTGTGTTCAAAAAGTGGAGACTCTAGAAAAGGTGTAGTTTTCTCGTCCACGATTTCTTTTCTCCAAGTTGTACCTCTCAAATGAAAGAGAAACCCGGGGCTATAATCATTATGGTCGGAAGCTCGATCACTTTGCGATTTTTCTGACAAAATGGCGGCCATTGAAAATGGCCCATCGATTTTGGGAATATTTTTTTTGAAGTTCAGTGTTAAAAAAAATATTAACAAATTTATTAATATTATGGCCGTTGTGGGCAAATTCTGCGTCGAATCCATTTTGTATCATTAAAATTGACCGCCAGTTTAAAAAAGTGGTTTCAAGATAAATGTGTTTATATTAAGGAGGGATCGTAAATAACTGTTATGGAAAAAAAGAGAGGCAAAAAAATCATCACTTTCAAGACATCGGAGCCTGAAGATTAATATACGGAAGGGGTCGCATTGAAACTAACTGTCGAAATCCGTGATGATATTAAATAAAAATCCTAAAATCCAACTAAAACAGTTATTTTTTTAACTGAAAAGAAAAAAATTAGAATGAAAGTCTTAAAAAGAGATTTTTATTTTTCGAGCCAAAAATAACAGTTATTAAAGATTTTTTTTTTCAGTCCCATTTAACTGTTATTTTGCAACTTTTATTTAAAAGTCCGAAAATAAAAGTTATATTCGGATTTTTATTTTTTCTGTTGAAAATAAAAATCCTTTTTATGTAATTTCTAAAATAACGGGAAAAATTAATTTTTGTTTCTTTCAATGCACAAAAAAAAAGACATAAAGTTTCATATAATTAGGTGTTTTTCCCGAAAACTGAAATGCTGCCTGTCGTAGCTTAGGGGATGCGTATTGGCCTAACACCCGAGAGACCATAGTTCAATCCTCAACAAGCGCAATCAGCAATTGTTCAAAAAAAAATCTATAAATAGAACCAAAACGAGGCGCAGAGAAAAATAAAGAGAAGTGAGCACACGACAGCGAACAGCGCTCTGCGACGACAATGTCATTGGTGATGGCCTGTCCCGTTTGTGTAAAAATGTCACTAAAAGTGTCTTATAAATTGTCAGGGGTATCGGCTCCGATGTCACGCTGAAAGCATAGGTGATGTCATGCGAACTTTTCCTGCTGGGTTGTTATCTTTGTATACCCCATATCATCCAGCCACGGTAAACAATGAATTGAAATAAAATAAAAAATCAAAATCATATGCATATATCCAAGGCTAAGCTTTGACTTTAAAAGATGCTGCGAGCTGGGTATACCTTAAGTAATTGATTTCGAAGTCTATGCATTCTAAAAAAATCCGTATAGAAGTTTTCGGGAAAAACACATAAATATATGGAACTTTAGGTCTTTTTTGTGCATCGAAAGAAACAAAAATGAATTTTTCCCGTTATTTTAGAAATTACATAAAAAGGATTTTTATTTTCAACAGAAAAAATAAAAATCCGAAAATAACTTTTATTTTCGGACTTTTAAATAAAAGTTGCAAAATAACAGTTAAATGGGACTGAAGAAATAAAAATCTTTAATAACTGTTATTTTTGGCTCGAAAAATAAAAATATCTTTTTAAGACTTTCATTCTAATTTTTTTCTTTTCAGTTAAAAAATAACTGTTTTAATTGGATTTAAAAAAAAAAGTTTTAAAATAATAAATATTAAATAACTATTTTAATATCTCTTATAACAGTTACGGTCCCTGATATTAAATCAACGCAAAAAAAAAGGGTGTTAAAGTCAGGCGAGCCTGACAATAAAATACCCGACACAGACAAACACGTTTAAATAATTTTGTTTAAATCAAGAGGTGTTTAAGTCCATAAGGTGCCCCATATGCCGAATTTTGTTAAATTTCTTTATGAAAACCGCCCCTTTGCCACGCCCACCTTTCAAAATGTTTAAATATTCTAATCGGAGGCTTTAATATTGGCTCAAATTCTAAATTTCGTTGAAATATTTCAAAAAGTCCGAATTTGAAGCAGTTTTCGAATTTTCGTGACAGACCCTAGTACTGGAGGTAACCTTAATAATGGACCGACCAAGGAATTTTTTTGGGAAGATGTTTATGGCTACAAAGGCAGCAAAAGTGCCAAATTTCGTTCAAGTCCCATTTGAATTTCGGGTGAAGGAGAGAATTTTCGAAAAACGCCCTTCTGCCACGCCCAATTTTTCAGTTTTTTAAAATCATTTTACTTGCCTTTAAACATGTTCATATATTAAATTTCATCAAAATATCTGGAAAAACTCCGGTTTAAGGGAAGTTTTTATGATTTTCCAAACATACCCTAGTACTGAAGGTACCCCTAAAAAATCTCGAGCATGTTCTTACTCGTCTCCCCGTGAGCACGCATTCCGAATTTTGTTAAGAAAGTTTGTAACGACCTATTTCTGCCGGGGTAGGCTCAGCCTAGTCCAGGGTCGTACAAGAAATTTATATTTCTAACGTAGTTTTCTAAAGGAATAATTCAAGGGTTTTAATTCAATGTGATTTAATATAATTCTTTGTAATTCAATATAATTCAATATAATTCAATGTAATTCGATATAAATCTCTGATTTGTGGAGTTATCCTGGTGTCTCTCGATTGACCGAGGTTCTCCTGTTGCCTCTATCGTGTGTGCGTCACGGGATTTTCTCTGTAGTCTCAAGTAGCGAGGCATCAATGTAGTCTCGTACGGCGGGTTCTGCTGAGGCCTCCGCTACGAGGTTTTACTGTTGTCCCAGAGGTTGAGGGTTTACTGTGGTTTTCCCGGTACGAGGTTTTACTGTTATCCCGTAGGTTGAGGGTTTACTGTGGTTTTCCCGGTGCGAGGTTTTATTGTTGTCCCAGAGGTTGCGGGTTCACTGTGGTTTCCCGATGCGAGGTTTTACTGTTGTCCCGGAGGTTGAGGGTTTACTGTGTTTTTCCGGTACGAGTTTTTACTGTTATCCCGGAGGTTGAGGGTTTACTGTGGTTTTCCCGGTGCGAGGTTTTATTGTTGTCCCAGTAGCCGGGGTTTTACTGTGATTTCACGGTGCGAGAATTTACTGTGGTCCTAGAGGTCGAGGTTTTACGGTGTATCCTGTGAGGATGTTCTTGAGAGGGATGCACTGAGTGGCTGACAACAGGATTCCAGTTTCCTTGTGAGGCATAGGTCTCGTTACCAGAAACTAAAATCAGGCTATCGTCCTTCAGATTTGTCCAATTTCCTTGGATCGTTTGTGAGGCAGAGTCTCGTTACCACGATCGAAGGACTTTCTCTTGAGCTGTATTCACACTGACTGACTTTCTCTTGCGTCGTCGTCTGATTTTATACTATTCTTCTGGGCTGACCTTTGGACTTTTGAGTCACGTTTTCATCGCGTGTCGAACTTTGGACCCAAATCATGCGTTACTCGCGTGCTGACCTTTGGATTACGATCATGCGTCGTCTGCATGTGTTCTGCGTGCTGCTGTTCTGCGTTGTGCCATTCTGTTGCATGAGTTATTGTTGCGCATGCCTGTTTTCGTTATTCTTGTAATTATTGTTGTCATTTGTGGACGTTGTTTTCTGTTCATTGTTGTTTGTGCATAGTTTGTGACGATTTTGTGGTCGTCACACTCCCTCCTTTCTTCCGAAAACGTGACGCTGTCGTTGTCATGCTTGTACGCTCGTGTGGGGTCCCATTCGATATAACCCAGCTTTCGTTTGCCCGTGATCAACAGTGTTTATGTTTCGTGAGTGTTCCATCATTACTTTTTCTTTTGTATTTTTATTTTTCCAGCTCGCGTGATTGAGATTCTGGTCGTTGTCGTCCCAAACTTCCGTAGGCAGTTGCTCTGGGTACCCTTCTTCCATCGTTTGCGCATCTCAACTGCGATCTGTTGTACCTTCTCTTCCCACTGTTCGTCCTGTGCGCTTTCGGGTACTTTTTGGACCAGGTCTGACCACACCATGTCTTTTTTGCAGATATTTTGGAACACCTCTACCAACCTATGACGAGTGGGCATGGTCGTCGTGCCTTCGAAAATGAGGTGATGGGGTTGGAACCGTTTTCCCGCGCGAATGGTTTGGAGAAACCGCTCCAAGAACTTTAACGTAAATAGCCCGCAGTCGGCATCATTTTCTTGTTGTGCAGTGGGTACTTCCACGATTTTCATCTGCTCTATTCTTTCCATGCTCTCCGCTCCTGTCCGTGTCGCTTCTTCTCGGAGGAACTGGTGGATCAGTTGTGCCACGTCGCGTTGTCGGGTTCCTCTCAGTGAGTCGCAATGGAAGATTCGGGTGCTGTCTATGATCGCGAGTGTCCAATGGAAATTTTCGACAACTGGGATGACGACATAGTCTCTCTCGAAGACCTTTGCCCTTCGCATCCATCCATTTAAGAAGTCTCTGGGTCGTTCTCCTCTGCTGACTGCCACTAGTTGTAGGAAGAAAAGGCCGCTGAATACATAAATATCTAACCGATCTTCCGGTGCTATTAGTTCTTGGAATAGGCATGCTCCGTATACATCGATGATAGTATCGTTCAACCACTTTCCTTCGGTAAGTCTCTCCACGTCTGCCCGGAAGATTGAATAACCTCTGCCTGTCTTTGGATATGTTCCGATGACCTCCGTGAGATTTCCGGTTGGGTGTTGCATCTTGGTAAAGCTTCGTTGTTGGCACTTGGTGTTTTTCTCGAAAGTGATTTATTCGCAGGAAAGCGCTCCTTTTATAATTGTCTGATTTAAGGATTTGTTGTTGTATCGGAAGAATTAAATTTTTCAATAAATAAATAGCGTTAATTTCCTGAAACGGTAGAAATTATGTTTGTTATTTCGCCGATCATTCTCGAACGGGGTTTTCCGTTGCATTTTAGATGCCCTTGAATTCAGTGGTAGGCTCATGTGTGTTATGACGTTGCCGTCGGTCATCCGTTGTTTATGCATATTCATAGTTTATTAGGAATAAGAAAGGGAAAGCATTTTTCAAACTTCTGGTCTGCTGCTTTCTAGCCAACTGTTGCACATTACTTTCCCTGTGGACCTGTGTGCGTTTATGTGTATGAGTACCTCCGCCGGTTTGCATGTGATTGGTTGATGCCAATTTTCTCATTTTCTTCCTTTCTCGGGTCATTGCCCTGATTTTTATTAGGTCACGTTCCACATTTTCTTTTTGGGATTGTGGACTTTCTTTCGATTATAATCTGGTTTGAATTTGTATTATAACTGGCCTTTAGTTTTCATATGTTTTTTTTTCTTTGTTTACTTGCAACCTTCAAATTCTGAATGGTTGTTATTTCAGAAAAAAGTATATTTCTTCTCTTCCGAGGATTCCGTTTGGGTGGATTTCTGGCGTGTCGTCTTCGGGGAAATCCTGTGTCGCTGTGGATGTAGCTCGGGAAGGAAGAGGGACGTCGTTACTTTGTGTTAGCGGTTGCTCTGTGTTTTCATTTTGTTGCAGGTCGGCTTCATCGGTGTAGAATGGCTTGAGCTGGGAGATATGGGCCGTTTTTATTGTTTTGCCGTCCCTCAGTTTCACGATCACGGGGGGGTTATCGACAGCTTTCGATAAAGGGTGAGCTCGAAGGAGTACTTGTTGTCCTCGATAGGGTCTCCAGGGTCGTCGTCGTAAGTTGTAGGTGCGGGCTTGTTCCTGGCTTGCTTTTGCTAGGTTGATTTCCACTATTTTGAAAATATCTTGCAGTCGGTTGCGTCGTTGTTCGACTGTTAGTGATTTCGTCCCTGCACCTGTTCTTGTCTCATCAAAGACGCTTTTTGGCAGTCGGAGCCCCCTGCCTTGTATTAACATGGCTGGGCTGAAACCTGTGGTGTCGGAAACACTTGTGTTTATGGCCAACATGATCTCTGGTAGTGCCTCGTCCCAATATTTGTGTGATGACTGTGTATATTGTGCAATCATTGTTTTGATCGTTCGGTTCGCTGGTTCGGTGGGATTTTCTTGGGGTGTGTATGGGGCTGTACATTGATGATGTAAACCCATTTCTTCCAAGAATCTCTCAAAGTTGCGACTCGTGAATTGTGTCCCATTGTCTGTCAACAAGACCTTGGGTACCCCGTATCGTATATTCGCTCCCGAAGGGCTTTCCGGACTGCGTCGGTGGTGGCGCTTCGTAATGGCACTAGTTCTACCCATTTTGAAAATTTGTCGAAAAATACTAACAGTGTTGTATTTCCGTGTATAGAGCGTGGCAATGATCCCACGAAGTCTGCACATAGGATGGCCCATGGTTTGTCCGCTATTTTAGTGAGCATATACCCCGCTGGTTTCTGTTGATTTACTTTAAATCGTTGACAACTTTTGCATCGAAACACATGTTTTCGTATGTCTTTGATCATGCTTGGCTAAACATATTTTTTTGCTGTTCGGAGGAATGTCTTTCGTATGCCCAGATGACCAGCTGTTGGGTGATCGTGATTCTTCTTTAGTACTCGGTCGAGATCCTTCCTCCTTACACACAGTTTCCAAGCCACGCTGTCTTCATCGTCTATGTTTGGGGGTAAATGCCTATATAAATTTCCATTTTCTATTATATATTCAGGAAATTTGTGTGGTTCTTTTCCAATTTCCTCCATTTTCCGTGTGACCCAGTCCTTAGGAAGAGGCAGTATTTCTTCCTCATGTATGCGTCGTGTTGTCTCCAATGGATCTCTTGATAGAGCGTCAGCAATGGCGTTCTCTCTTCCTCTCCTATAACGGACTTCGAAGTTATATTGCTGGAGCTCTAGTGCCCATCGTGCGATGCGTCCTGACGGGTTTTCAATAGAATTTAGCCATCTTAATGAGAGGTGGTCGGTGATCACGATAAAATTATAGCCCTGGAGGTAGTGTCGCATTTTGCGAATTCCCCAAACGATCGCAAGGCACTCCTTTTCAGTGGTTAAAAAATTTGTTTCGGGTTTGTTAAGGTGGCGGCTTGCATAAGCTATCACTTTTTCTGTTCCCTCATCGTCTTGTGTCAACACTGCGCCAAGCCCGTAGTCGCTGGCATCTGTTTGTAAGATGAATTGTTTGTTGAAGTCTGGGCATGCAAGGATGGGTGCTTCGGTCAATTTTTTTTTAAATATCTCGAATGCTTGTTGGTGCTCCATAGTCCATACCCATTTTGCTCCTTTTTTGAGTTATGTTGTCAGAGGATGTACAGTGTCTGCGAATTCGGGTACGAATCGTCTGTACCATGATGTGATTCCGATGCACTGTCGTAGCTCTTTTATGTTCGTTGGTGGTTTGAGGCGCTCGATGGCTTCCATTTTTGATGGGTCTGTTTGTATGCCTTTGCTGCTTACCATATGACCAAGGTATTTGATTTCGGTTTTCAGAAATTCGCATTTTTCTGGATTTATTTTGAGGTTGGCCTCACCTAATCTTCTAAAAATTCTAATAAACTCGTCATATGTTCTTCCAGTGTTCGACCTAGTACGATGATGTCGTCGAGGTACGCAAAAGCGAACGGTTCTAGTTCCGGCGTTATTACTGAGTCTAGTGCCCGTTGGAAAGTTGCGGGTGCTGAGTGTAACCCGAATGGCATTACCTTCCATTGGAAAAGGCCCCGTCCGGGCATAGTAAACGCGGTATACTGTTTGCTTGACTCGTCCATTGGGATTTGCCAGTAGCCATTTTTAAGGTTCAGACTGCTAAAAATTTTTGCATCTTTCAGACGGTCCAAAATGTTGCTTATTCGTGGTAATGGATACGCGTCAGGGATTGATTTAGCATTTAGTTGCCTGTAGTCGATACAGAGTCTCCATTTGCCATTTTTTTCGAACGAGTACTGCACATTGGGCCAGAACAAGAAAATTTTGGCCAAAATTCTGAAACTTGGAAGTCAGAGCTTATTGAGGTCCCTGAGTTCAAATCTGAACTCAGTTTTTAACAAAAACAAAATGGCGGATCCAAAATGGCGGACTGATTCTTAAAAATTGTTTTATAAGGTTAAAACTACAGTTATGGGGGATTTTTGAGATCGCTGAGCTCAAATCTGAACTCAGTTAAAAAAAACAAAATGGCGGATCCAAAATGGCCACTGATTTTCCAAAAGTGGTCAGTTTTATTGAAAACTTTGCAACACGGGGGGCAGTTGGCGTACTGACGCTCTTAATGCAGTTGATATAAAAAAACAACAAAATGGAGGATTTATTTTCGAAAAAAATTTAAATATGGCCGCAAATGGACAAACTTATATCATGAAGTTAATGAGTTACTCTTCAACTTCTGATTCGGAAAGCTCTACATCATCGATAATTAAAACGCTATCATTATTTTCATCAGCATCGTCATCATTATCAGATTCCGTTGCATTTGAGGAACTGGATGCAGCTATAGTTGGAGCTTCCAAAAGTTCTCCGATTTCTTTTGCGTATGAAAAATTAGATTTCTGTATGTTTTTTGAATTTATATTTGTAATAACGGGATCGGAACTATCCATTGCCCTGAAAAACAAATCTTCTAAATTTTCTGTACGGCTGGTTTTGCGCGCGTGGTGTAGTCTATCTCTCTTGTAATATTTGTTACGACACTCAGACGCTTCCTCTCCTAACATGCCTATAGGTAGAATAGAAGAACTTATTATTTCAGCACCATGAATTAAGATCTTATGTAAAGTGGATGACATTTGATACCACCCGTACTGTTTGAGGTACAAATCAGCCGTAACCTTACAAAGTTCGTCAAATTTAGAAGCACTAATAGGAAGATGGCATGACAAGGATACTAAAATTTTCTTGAAATTCGCAATCAGTCCAGGATCAAGATCTAAAATGTTAGCAAGCTTCTGCGGATTTTCGAAAGCTTTTCTGGCAGTATTTCCATTATTTGTCGACCCTGACCCACCTGGCTTAGGTTTGCTCACTACTAAACCCAATTCTTGCCACATACGGTCTTGAATGTATCTTTTTTTAGCTGTCACCGCAATTCGATCCTTCTCGTCTTTAACTTTCCAACGTTTTATTCCTAACTTGCTAGAAATATTGAGGCATATCTCGAAAAGTCTTATCCAAGCATGCAGAGGACTTAGACCGTATTGTAAAGCTTTGGGATCTGGTAAAAAAATTGACTTTTCAACGTTTGACAAGTCATTGAAAGTTGAGGGAGTTGCATGGCATATTGGGCAGCTTTGCATTGACTTTGTGTTGGTAATTATTTTCAAAACTTTCCCATCTATTAGCGTCAATAAGAGAGCAAAATGTATCACAACGCGGTGGTTGCTATCGAATGAAATTTTAAGGGGAACCAATTTCTCAATCTCCTCTTCCACTTCTTTCTTTAGTGAAAGTACCAGTTCAGTAGTTTCTGTTGCGTACTGAACAATAAGCGGACGGCATGATTTTGGAGACTGAGAGCAAGGATTGTTCCAAAAAATCACATTGTTCGATTCATTATTGTGTACTAATCGAAGGGGTATAATACTTGCAACAAAAAGGCTGCCATCTTTTTGAGAAACGTTTTCTCCTTCGTTAGCATAATTTTGATTGTAGCTTGGAAAACCGGTACAGCCATCAAATCCCCAAGAAAACATCATTAGAGCTTCTAGCTGGTTTACTTCTCTGCATTGCATATATTGTAATATCACTTCTGTCTGAATTCCAAAAATTCTTTCAGTGGTATGATTTAATATAGCTTGCAAAGTAACTTTAGCTACTTTTTCGGTAACACTAATGAACTCTTTTGGAGGACGACATTTTTGCTTTGCAGCTCGTACTTCAATATAACTCGGCCAAATATCTGCTCCACACGATTTCGTCTCTAAACGCATGTTTTGATAAAGTTGTTTGCTTACTGAATTTTTTATCAGAAATTCCAAAGCTTCATTTGGCGTTTTCCGTGTTATTTTGACACCCTTATTTTCAAAATCGTCCATATTATCTGAAGGTCTTGATATTTTTTTAAGCAATAAACTAAGCTGAGTATTTCCAGAACGTTTTGCGGCAAATTTACAAGCCATTAAAATTCGTTCTGGATCATTCTGGAGGGTGGAACTCACCGAAGAAACGTCTCTGCGTTTTGAACGATCTGATTTTTCAGAAAACGGCAAGGCGGGACGGCCAGGCTTTGATGTGCTCATATTGTACTTTGGATTCCGGACATTGATGTTAAAGTCCGAATCCAGCCATGTTCTATTAAATATTTCGTTACTCTTCTTAGCTAATCTGGCAGCATTTTTCCGCTTACTATTTGTAAGCTTTAAAGCAGATAGTGAAGCTTTTAACCTTTTGACATCTTCAACTTGAACACTTTCCCGATTAATTTTTAAAATGCCAAATATAACTGTAACAGCAGCATCCAAATCGGTATATTCATTAATAACACCAATAACAACCCCTTTTTTTAGTTTATACATATTAAATCAATATATCAATAAATAGAACAACGACTGCAAAAAACGAAACCACACAGCTGGTTTCGTGGCTCATCAAACTTTTAAAGAGAATATGTATGGAAAAATTTATAAAACTGTTGAGAATTATACACATGCGAAAATAAATCAATTAAGAGCAGTTTTGTTTTTTATTATTTCGAAAGCACATAATAAGCACAGAAGTACCATAAAAAAATTGAATTTTCGTAAAAGGTTGTAACAAAAGAATTGAGTTTGCGTTCTTGCATATAAACATCGCGAAAGGAAAGAAATGTTTATAGTACTCGCGAAAGTTTCCTTGTTCGGCATGACGTATGAAATTCCGCAAATTTCCACATACCTCCTTCGATCGAGTTTTGTATGACGTTTATTACAAAAAACAAATATTTTCTTAAAATAGCAGTATTTACAATTATTTGATATGCAAAGTGAGTAGAAGCACGAAAAAATTTCTTTTTTTTTTATTGTGATCATAGGAAACAGTTCTAAAATATTTTAAGTAAAATTTTTTTTTAATTTTTTAGTTAAACTAACCATTTGCAACTTAAAATAATATAGAAAATCTGTATTCCCCCACTCTGTGTACAGAAAAACAACTAATGTATCAAGTTACATGTTTCAGAAAAACAAAAAATTTTTCAACTTTAAGGCGTCATATAAAAGAACATAGTGATCTTCTGACAGAAATATTTAGCTGTGATGTGTGTCAAACCATTCTTAAAAGGATAGCATACTTATTTTTAGGAAATAGCATAGTTTTTTTAACGGACTTTTGGCCAAAATTCAGGGCTGCGGGCCCAGTGTGTACTGTAGGTGCACTGTATGGCCTGTTCGAAGGTTCTATGCATCCCTTTTCGAGGATATCGTCGATTTCTTTGTTTATAATTCCTTGTTTTGCAGGGTTTTGTGGGAAGTATCTGGCTTTGATTGGGACCTCATCCTTTACTCTTATGTAGTGTTTGGCAATGTTCGATGGCCCTTCCATGCTTTCGAAACGTTTGATTTCTCTCTGGATTATCTCTTCGGCTTCCGCTCGGGTGATTTGTTCGCCTTTTGAGATCTTGTCTGTGTCTCCATTGAGTTCTCGTATTGAGAGTGCATTCCAGTTGGCGGTTTGGATCTTTGCATTTTTTATACTCTGGCCTGCAATCTCCATCTGTGCGTCTAGCGGTCCCAGTGTGTCCATGCCGAGGATCACGTCGTCTATCACCTGTTTCAGTATTGCTATTTCGATTTGTAGTTGTTTTGGTCCAAGCTGTAGTGTGGTTGTAGTTGCCTCAGTTACGATGGTTTTTCTGCCGTCTGCTAGTTGTATGTTGGCACGAATTGGGTGTGTGTGACTGGAATCCCAAATTTGTTTTGCCATAGCCCTACTAATGTAGTTCCTTGTGGCCCCGGTGTCGATTGTTGCTACTATGGGCTTTCCTCCGAGTGTAACATTGGCAACGATGGTATTATTTTTGAATTTTAAATTCGAGGTTTCCTTTAGGGGTTTGCCGCTGTGCCTCGTTATTTGCGGTCCCCTTGTTCGTTTCCCGATTTCCTGCAGCATTCAATTGTTCTTATTTCTCTTTTTCCGCAAATCCAACAAAATAAAATTTGGGGGTTTTTGCAGCCAAATTTGCGGTGGCCTGGTTGACCGCATCGGCGGCATGCGTTGTACACATCGATTTTATCCTGGGTGCTTTGTGATGTTTCTGCTGGTTTTTGTTCGGTAACTCGCCGACTTCGCTCCTCGGTTCGGTTTTGCGTTTGTTTCTTTTGTTTCGCCCTGTCTTGTTTTTTGATTTTTAATCTTTCGAAATCGTCTGCTAAGTCGATGAGTTCTCTCAATGTTGTGAAGTCTCGTCTCCTGGCATATCCCTGGAATTCGTGGGTGCTGTTCTCGTAAATGCGATCCAATTTTATTTTCTTTGTGTATTCGGTGTGTCGCATCAATTCCTGCATCGCCATCCAAATGTTCAAAATATCTTGGCGATAGGAAGAACTCTAAGAAGTCTCGCTTGAAGTTGCTCCAAATACGCCATGCCGCATTATTGTTCCTGTACCAGGATAGAGCCATGTCTTTTAGAAGTTCTGGCATTGTACTGGGCAGCATATTCTTTGGTAGGTCATAGACCTCTGCCAATTCTTCCACTCTTTCGATGAAGCTCAGAGCGTCCTGTTTGCCATCGTTTTTTAGTCCCCATTTGCGGACCTTGTCGATGATGTCGGTGTATACTGGCATGGGGAATGCCGTTATCGACGGTGGCAATGTGGTATTAGTGCGCAATGTTTCTGTTTGACCGTATTTTGGAGTAGCTCCCGTTGGGTAATTATACCCAGCGTAAGCGGGGTATATTAGTTTTGTGCAAATCTTGTAACAGGGAGAATTAAGCTCCGGAGATATAGAAAAATATATATAGAAATGATCAGTTGGGGTCTCAAAGTCAATCTTGGAAAATCTAAAGCCATGGTATTCAGGAAAGGACCCAGGATGCCTGCACAGTGCAACTGGCATTTTGGTGAAGAGCAAGTTGATGTGGTGAATCAATACAAATATTTGGGCGTTCACTTGAACTATAATATGAAGTTTTCAAAACACCTTGAGATGAAACTGAGAGATGCTAAACACGCAATAAACTCAACTTGGCTTAGATACATAAATAACCCGAAGATCCTCATATCTCGAAAGCTTAAAATTGATGCAGCTGCTAAGTCTATCCTTTTCTATGGCGCTCAGGTATGGGGATACTCGAAGTTTGATCAGGTAGAAAAACTGTTGAGATTCTTCGTCAAAAAACTATTGTTTCTCCCTCAAAATACACCCAACTACATGTTGTTCCTGGAAACAGGCATGCATTCCTTGTACATCAATACATTGCGCATTCACTTTACTTACATTCTTCGTTGCCTCAGCCTGGAGGATTGCCGCTTGCCCAGTATCGCTGTATCAGGTATTCTAACCAAATCGGTACACTTTGTGACGGTATGGCGAGCCGTAGGGGAAAAAGTTGGCCTCAATATGACTAATGATTTTTCTGTGCAAGCTCTTAAACGCATGTTTCCTGAAGTCTTGTTACGATACAACAATTTTGAAAAGACGCAGTATATTCAGGATGCTAGGGGGAGCAGTTTCCATGACCTATACTCTTTACTTTCATACGACAACTTATCCTACTTTAGCGATAGCCTGCCGGCTTATTCTATTGGAGTTATCTTGCGTGCTAGAGGTGGGCTCCTTAATATAAACGGTAGGGCCTTTAAAGATGGAACGGATGGTATTTGCTCAATTTGCAACCTAGATAAAACAGAAAACACATACCATTTTATAGGCGTTTGCCCAATTTTTCGTGCCTACAGGCTTCGTTTTTTTGGCAACCGTCTGTTGTCACGCAGCGAGACTATAAATATTTTAAACGGTCCAGATCATACTAGTATTCTAAGCTATATCTTAACGTGTTTGAAATATAGAGAACTCATCATAAATGAATACAGTTAGATTACTTACTTTTACTACTATACATTCATATCTTTTTGCCAATCTGGCGCTCAACACACTGTGTTATCGCCATTAAACTGTTCGTTAGTATGTTTTAAAAAAAAAAAAAAAACTATGTACTATGCTGAATATCTATGAACAATAAATAATAAAAATAATAATAATATAGAAATGATCAGGATCAAAAACTGAATCGATTTAGACATGTCCGTCTGTCCGTCTGTCCGTCCGTCCGTGGACGGATCTCCTCCGAAACGGTTGGACCAATCAAGTCGAAATTTGGCACACAGGTATATCGGGATCCGAGTATGATCCTAAGTAAAAATGGGAGACATCCGCCCACTGCCACGCCCACAAATGAAATTATTGTGTTTTCAATAAAATGCTTGTAACTTGCGAACCACTCAACACATTCCATTGATATTTGGTGTGCTGGTAAACTACGAAAAGGGACATTTTTTGGCAAAAAATTTGGCCCACTGCCACGCCCACAAATGAAGATTTTTCATAACTTCCGAAGTAAAAGGCGTAGAAGCTTCAAATTCGCAACATAGGTTCACCAAGGCTAATGAAAGGTGTAGGAAAAAATTTTTTGTGGCTTGCCCACTGCCACGCCCACAAATGAAGATTTTTCATAACTTCCGAAGTAAAAGGCGTAGAAGCTTCGAATTCGCAACATAGGTTCACCAAGGCGAATGAAAGGTGCAGGAAATAATTTATGTTGCCCTCCCATTGCCACGCCCACAAATAGAGAAGCAAAACATAGTCCGCTCATAATGTCGGGACGCTGGGTATTTCAAAGTCGGGCTTGACCGACTTTAGCTTTCTTACTTGTTTTGATTTGAATCTGTGACAGGTGTTGGTAACAAAGGTGAGGGTGCTCTTGCGTGTTTTACTTCCCATTCGTGTAATGTTCGAGCGTATTCCTCATCCGACGCATGTTCATTTGCAAACGTAGCCAGTTGTTTTCGTAGTTCGTCGACAGTGCCTTGGGTATCAATATTTACGATTTCGCAATAGGTTGCCAGGTCCTCTTTCTGAAGAGAGTATATCCATGTAGTTCTTACCATTTTGTGTGAGTTTGTAAAGGACTGAATTTCCGGCCTGGGTATAAAACTCAGTGAGTTACCAGAATCCCGTTCCTAACAAAAATTTATTTGAAAGAAAACCCGCGGAGGACGTTATAAAAGCTGTTTATTAATAGAAAAATACTACGCTTCTTTAAGGCGTATGAAGAAAATTTTATATATATATAGATGCGTAAAATCAAATCTCAGGTTCGACTCAGTTCCCCGTTCCAACAGGGGTTGTTCACAAATATATTTTCTAGCACTCTGTAATGACGTCCCGTGGCCAACCCTCACTCCCAGTGTGTAGATGACGTAATACTACCTAACACTCTACAATGACGTCACGTCACACGGTCCCTCACTCCCAGTGTGCAGATGGCGTAATGCTCCCTTAACGCTTGCGAAAGCAATTTTACCTTTTCCCGATTACGCGACCCACTTATCCGTCACCTACGTCGTATACGTCACCTACTTGCTACCGCCCGGATTTCAAATCCGGAAATATAAACGCTTTGTTTTGGGCACTTGCCTTTCAACACTCATGCACTTTCTGGAGTACTTAAACCTGGCGATTTGCGCTACCAGAAAATACACTTTCACGATTCGCACCTGCACTTCCTGGAGTACTTGAATCTTTCGATTCCGCTACCAAAAAAATACACTCTCACGATTCGCACATGCACTTCCTGGAGTACTTAAATCTTTCGATTCCGCTACCAGAACACACGCTCTCAAATATTTGCACATGCACTTCCTGGAGTACTTGAATCTTTCGATTCCGCTACCAGAACACACGCTCTCAATATTCGCACATGCACTTCCTGGAGTACTTGAATCTTTCGATTCCGCTACCAGAACACACGCTCTCAATATTCGCACATGCACTTTCTGGAGTACTTAAATCTTTCGATTTCACTACCAGAAAGTACACTCTCACTATAACTTCTCCTTTCCGTGATTATTTCACTGCGTATTAATTAATTTTCGACCGAAGTTTATACTCACTAAGTACTTACGGCCCAAACACGCGTTCTCGTCGATGCCTTTGTACTGCTGCTTTGCGTTTCTTTTCCGACCCGTCCGGTCTGTTCGCCGTCTGCCGAGGAAGTGACCGAGCTTACGATAAAGTCCTCTCGATAACAAAACTCGATCATTCTCCCGATAAGTCGCTTCACACTTTCATACTCACGATTACCTTGCTTTCCCACTTTCACTCACTCAATTACCCTGCTTTCACACTGCCTTGCTGTTTCCGTTTTACACGGGGCAACTTGTTTTCCGACTTTACTAACTGCCCTGCGGCCGTTGGAACGAATTTCCCATTCTTATCCTACTTAGTTTAATTAGTATTAAGTACTATGGTTTTCTGGTTGTTACTTCACTTACTACTTACGGCTTACGTCTAATAAATTCAATTTTCATGGCTTTTCTTAAATGGTACTTACAACTACAAAACAAACTTTAATTCTTTCATAACGATAAAAAAAACCAAATTCTGGTGAAAACAAAATAATGAAAATAACAAATGAAACTAAATTCTCAATGCTGGTGAGGGGATTCCTCACACCCTCCCTCTACTTCGACGAGCGGGTGATCTTCACCGCTCCGTTTACCTTCTTCCGCAGGCGCCCGCTCTTCGGGCTATTCTCAACATTTTTGTAGCCCCCTTGGCTCGGTCAAGAGCTTGCTCAAAAGCCCTTCGTACCTTGGTTGGGCAGTCGGCCAAGGTGACGCACTCGGTCTCGCCATCTTCGATATTCCCCTTAAATTCTTGAGACTCTTCTGGGGACTCGGGCCCACACAGGAAATCTGGGTGCGGTTCTTCCGCCAGGTACGTGGTAAGGAACTCTTCGATCCCTTCCAGATCGAGACTCACTGCGTCCAAGTCAATCCCGCACCCGTCTTCCACATGTAGGGTGGGCTGAAGAGACTTCGTCGGGGAATGTGTTGCTCGGCCATCTGCTGCGCTCGCGACCGTCGCGATATCATCACATTGCTCCATTGAGGAACCTCGTTCCGGCCCCACAACGACCTCTTCGACCACCTTCGACGTTGGGGCCCCGCGGACCATTTGATTTAGCGCTTGCTCCGCTGCCACCTCACTCCTGCACAAGTCCTCCCCCAGGGTGCCTCCGGGGACTCCCATCGGTGCGTCGTACGACGGGGCAAACCTTCCCGCGGCATCAGTCTCATAGCCCGGCGGTGGTCGCCACAAATGGTCGGTGAACCAGTAGCGTGTGGTCACCGTATATTCTGCGGCCACAAGTTTTCCGTCAGCCCATAATGACGCCAGATCTCCCGGTTGACGTTGGGCTCGAATGGTATATCTCGAATGAGTTGGGATCTCGTCATCCTCTTCCTCAACTTCACTTTCCGAAGATGGGTTGCTCTCGTTCGTCTCGGTCCTGTCAACACTATTTTCCCCTTTTGACTCGTTCTCACTATCGCTGCTGATGGAGATAATCTCTTCGTCTTTTGCTTCGTCCGGTGCGCTCTCTTCCGGCCACTCCTTCTGGTTTACTCCATCCGTCTCCCTCGGGTATTCTTCCTGGACTTGGAGACGACTACAAAAAACTTCTTCTGTGCGACGTCCGTCTGGGTCTACCCAGCGTGCCCGTCGCCGGCCGTGGGCGTCGTATCCTTCGGACCATTCTGTCCGGGTGGTCTGGCTGGTGTGACGTCTCTGAAACAATTCTTCATATCGCTCACGGCACTGAGCGGACGTTCGCGCGAACTTGGCTTCCCAACTCTCCATCCGTAACTCGAAAACCTGCTGGAAGTAACACAATTTAGTTCAAAGTAGTATGGTTATGGCACTAGAGGATGAAAAGTGTAATGGGAAGAAAATAAAACGAAATTTTCCATGATAGTGTAAGGTTAGGTGGGCAACCCTAGAAATGGGTAGTTTTCAAAATGTTGAAAGAAATAAAAAAAAGAAACAAAAATGGTAGTATAGTGATTCATTATTAACAAAAATATATTGTCTTCTTTTTCCTGTGGTTAATTCATTCTTTACCCTCTGGCTCCAGAGCTTCTACCTCTTCTGCCGTGCCGTCGACATTAAATCTCTTTACTTCGCTCACATGGGCTCTTCGTGTACGCCGTGTGTTTTCGTCCTTCAGTTCGACAATCACGGGTGAAATGAAACGTTTGACCACATACGGTCCCTCAAATTTTGGTGCCAGTTTAGCATTAAACCCATCGGCTGCGCTGGAAAGATGGTGTGTCTTCGCCACGACGCTTTCCCCGATTTGTGGTTTCCATGCACGTCTCCGCAAATTATAATTCCGCGCTTGGTCTTGTCGGGCTAGTTCCAAATTTCTTCTTACCAGGCTGAATATCTCTCGCAACTTGACCGCCCTCTCTGTCGGTTCCGTTTTGGGATCATTATCACCCATAGTGACTTCGCTGAAGAGTGTTCCCGGTAGCCTCAGTTCCCGACCTTGTACAATATATGCGGGACTGAAACCGGTTGCATCTGATGCGCTACTGTTGATGGCCAACAACAACTCCGGAATGTGTGCATCCCAATTTTTCTGGTTGCCCTCGGCATACTGTGATATCATGGTTTTTAACGTCCGATTCGTCCTTTCCGTAGGATTTTCTTGCGGCGTATAGGGCGCTGTCAAGCGATGGACTGTGCCCCATTCCTTTAGGGTCCTCTTAAACGCTCTGCTCGTAAATTGAGGGCCATTATCTGAGATCAGTATCTTGGGAGCCCCAAAACGACACAAAACTCGCTCTCTCAGGGCGCTTACGGTACCTTCTGCAGTAGCTCGTCTCATAGGAATTGCCTCCACCCATTTAGAAAACTTGTCTACTACCACAAAGAGAACAGTATGTCCTTTTCGGGAGCGGGGTAATGGCCCCACGAAATCCACACTCACCACCTCCCACGGGTCTGTAGGCATCAAAGTACACATTTTTCCGGCCGGTGGTTGTTGGCTACTCTTGTGCCGCTGACAGCTCGGACATTTTCGCACGTAGTTCCGAATGTCACGAAACATTCCCGGCCAGTAGTATTGCCGACACACCCGTGCGATGGTCTTTCGAACCCCCAGATGACCAGCGGTAACTGCGTCGTGGCATTCTTTCAGTACTCTCTCCCGTAGTGGTCTTGGAACACATAACTTCCAGGCGCCTCCCGACTCTTCTAGTTCTGATGGCAAATGGCGATACAGCATACCGTTTTCCACCGCATACTCCGGGCACTTCTGTGGCTCCTTTTGCACCTTCTCCTTTAAGCGTTTCGTCCAGGCATCTTCCACCGGCTCGTTTGACAGGGTGAGACCTAAAGTTTCTACTGGATAACGAGATAAAGCATCTGCCAAAACATTAAGGCTACCTTTCCGATATTGTATATCGTATTGGAATTGTTGTAACTCTAAGGCCCACCGCGCGATCCTACCAGACGGACTCTCTATAGAGTTAAGCCATTTTAGAGATAGGTGGTCGGTAATAATAGTGAACCTATATCCCTCCAGATATGGCCTAAACTTTCTGATGGCCCACACTATCGCCAAGCATTCTTTCTCCGTGACCGAATAGTTCTTTTCGGCCCCGTTTAGGGACCGACTGGCGTAAGCTATGACATGTTCGTTCCCTGATATATTCTGTGTCAACACCGCCCCTATTCCTAAGTCACTAGCGTCTGTTTGTAAATAAAATCGCTCTGCAAAATTTGGACAAGCTAACACGGGAGCTTCGGTTAAGCGGGTTTTGAGCAAATCAAATGCCTTCTGTTGCTCTTCTCCCCACTTCCAACGCTCCCCTTTCTGCAAGAGGGAGGTCAAAGGTTGCGTAATAATTGAAAACTTTGGGACAAACCGTCGGTACCAAGACACAATACCCAACACTCTACGCACGTCTCGCACATTCTCGGGGGCCCTAAGAGCCTGGATGGCTTCAATCTTAGCAGGATCTGTCCGAATACCTTCCTCACTGATAACGTGTCCTAGATATTTCAGTTCTTTCTGAAAGAAAACGCATTTATCCATATTAAGGCGTAGATTGGCGACTCGTAAACGTTCAAAGACTTCTTTCAAATTTCGTAAATGATCCTCTAAGTCACTCCCTATGACCACGATGTCATCTAAGTACGCAAACGCGAACGTGTCTAACTCTGGACCGATCACTGTATCTAACGCTCTTTGGAACGTCGCCGGGGCTGAGTGGAGACCAAACGGCATCACACGCCACTGAAATAATCCCCGACCTGGCACTGTAAAGGCGGTGTATTTCTTACTTTCAGCGGCCATGGGTATCTGCCAGTATCCATTTTTCAGGTCGAGCGTGGAAATATACTTGGCGTTCCTTAGTCGATCTAAAATATGATGGATACGTGGCAACGGATACGCGTCTGGAACCGAATGGGCGTTTATCTTCCTGAAATCTATGCAAAGCCGCCACGAATCGCATTTCTTCTTTACTAGTACTATAGGCGAGCTGTACGGGCTACTGGATGGCTCTATACACCCCTTCTCCAATAACTGATCGATTTGCTCATTTATTGCCTTTTGTTTGACCGGATTGTACGTGTAGTACCTTTGTTTGATCGGAGTATCGTCTTTCATCACAATCCTATGTGTAGCTATGTGAGACACTCCCGTGAGATTGTCAAATAACCCTAGTTCTTCATATAAAAATCTTTTCACCCGCTCTTCCGTAGGCATCGCGTCACTGGTGTTGGCATTGCAATGCTGTGTCGAAAAATCTGGCGATACTGGTGTTGGGGAAATCGCAAGTCGCTCTGACCCAATTGCTATTTCGGCTCTGACAGCGGACAGAAAATCCATACCAAGGATAACTTCATCGAGCGCCTCGGGCATCACAAGTACCTTAAGAATGGTCACGGCGTGCCCTACTCTGACTTCTACTCTAAGTGCCTCATCTACCGGGGTCGGGGTCCTATCTGCTAAGCGAACGGTCACTTCTGCCGCTTCGGAATTTCTCTGGTTCCGCAACCGTTCCGCTACCTGAGACCGAATAAAACTACGTGTAGCCCCAGTGTCTATGATCGCCTGGAAAAACTGCCCGTCAATCAGAACTTGAGCTTGTATGCGCCTCCCGTCGGTGGATAAAAATCTTATTACTTCTTCGCGGCCGGGGTTCTTGACGGATCGCTCAGACCCTCCCGGTGGATCTGGCGATCTTCCCCGTTTCCCTGTCCGCAACACTCTTTTGTCATTCTATTTCTAATCCCGCATACCCAGCAAAATATGAAACGTTTATTTCGACACCCTCTAGCGAAATGGCCACTTTGACCGCACCTACGACAGGCATTCCGAACGTCAATGGGATCTGACGGCTCATTCTCTGCCTGGGCAAACGTTACGTGCTTCTTCGGTGGAGTCAACAGCGGTTTTAACATCGGAGAACCTGGGGCTACGTCCTCTTGGATTCTCTCCCATTCACCTGCTATGTTAATGAACTCCGCAAAGTTTTGGAACTCGTGCCTTTTTACATAGAGACGTAGGCCAGACAGACTATTTTCATACACCCAATCCAGTTTTTCCCTTTCTGCCCAAGTCGTCATCTTCATCATATGCCTAAGGGCAATCACATAATCCGTGAATTTCTCTTCGTTAGCTTGTTTGCGGTGTTTGATCTTCTCTTCCAACCTTTGGAGGAAACGTGGTGGCATAAAAATGGTCAACAGGTCCCGTTTAAACTCACTCCAACGCTCAAATTTTTCTCCACTTCGGAACCACATTAACGCTTTCCCAGACAACAATTCGGGAAGAGCCTTTACAAGCAGATCGGTATGAAATCCATAAGCTTCGGCTAACTCCTCTACTCTTTCTATGAAATCTAGCGGCTCGCTACTGCCATCATATTTTACGGACCACTTGCGGACTTGTTCAATTACAGACGCGTGACCGGGCAACCGCGGTAACATCGGTACGGGGGCAACTATTGGGACCACTGTTTCTACGCTAGCGTCTGAATCAACTACGTCAGGGGGTATTGGGGAAATACTCCTCGAAAACCGGGCTTCGACTTCGTTAAGTCTCATTATTGCCCTCTCATCGTGATCGGAATCACTTATGAAAGTTGAAAACCTCTGTCTAAGCGTATCTAAGGTACCCATTGTATCTAACCCAAACTCCCCCATAAGCTTGACAAGCTCTTCCTTACGCACTCTGTAGATCCACCCAATTTTTAATTTCCGTCTCGGTTTGGGCACACTGCCGCTCGCTTTAGCCTGACCATGCGGTGGTTGTAAACCTACGTTACTGCCACCGGCTTGACCGAAATCTCGGCTAGAATTTTCTCCGGTATTTTCTGTATTTGCGCCTCCTTCGGGTCCCTGCTCGGGCGCCATTGTAAAGGACTGAATTTCCGGCCTGGGTATAAAACTCAGTGAGTTACCAGAATCCCGTTCCTAACAAAAATTTATTTGAAAGAAAACCCGCGGAGGACGTTATAAAAGCTGTTTATTAATAGAAAAATACTACGCTTCTTTAAGGCGTATGAAGAAAATTTTATATATATATAGATGCGTAAAATCAAATCTCAGGTTCGACTCAGTTCCCCGTTCCAACAGGGGTTGTTCACAAATATATTTTCTAGCACTCTGTAATGACGTCCCGTGGCCAACCCTCACTCCCAGTGTGTAGATGACGTAATACTACCTAACACTCTACAATGACGTCACGTCACACGGTCCCTCACTCCCAGTGTGCAGATGGCGTAATGCTCCCTTAACGCTTGCGAAAGCAATTTTACCTTTTCCCGATTACGCGACCCACTTATCCGTCACCTACGTCGTATACGTCACCTACTTGCTACCGCCCGGATTTCAAATCCGGAAATATAAACGCTTTGTTTTGGGCACTTGCCTTTCAACACTCATGCACTTTCTGGAGTAATTAAACCTGGCGATTTGCGCTACCAGAAAATACACTTTCACGATTCGCACCTGCACTTCCTGGAGTACTTGAATCTTTCGATTCCGCTACCAAAAAAATACACTCTCACGATTCGCACATGCACTTCCTGGAGTACTTAAATCTTTCGATTCCGCTACCAGAACACACGCTCTCAAATATTTGCACATGCACTTCCTGGAGTACTTGAATCTTTCGATTCCGCTACCAGAACACACGCTCTCAATATTCGCACATGCACTTCCTGGAGTACTTGAATCTTTCGATTCCGCTACCAGAACACACGCTCTCAATATTCGCACATGCACTTTCTGGAGTACTTAAATCTTTCGATTTCACTACCAGAAAGTACACTCTCACTATAACTTCTCCTTTCCGTGATTATTTCACTGCGTATTAATTAATTTTCGACCGAAGTTTATACTCACTAAGTACTTACGGCCCAAACACGCGTTCTCGTCGATGCCTTTGTACTGCTGCCTTGCGTTTCTTTTCCGACCCGTCCGGTCTGTTCGCCGTCTGCCGAGGAAGTGACCGAGCTTACGATAAAGTCCTCTCGATAACAAAACTCGATCATTCTCCCGATAATTCGCTTCACACTTTCATACTCACGATTACCTTGCTTTCCCACTTTCACACACTCAATTACCCTGCTTTCACACTGCCTTGCTGTTTCCGTTTTACACGGGGCAACTTGTTTTCCGACTTTACTAACTGCCCTGCGGCCGTTGGAACGAATTTCCCATTCTTATCCTACTTAGTTTAATTAGTATTAAGTACTATGGTTTTCTGGTTGTTACTTCACTTACTACTTACGGCTTACGTCTAATAAATTCAATTTTCATGGCTTTTCTTAAATGGTACTTACAACTACAAAACAAACTTTAATTCTTTCATAACGATAAAAAAAACCAAATTCTGGTGAAAACAAAATAATGAAAATAACAAATGAAACTAAATTCTCAATGCTGGTGAGGGGATTCCTCACAAGTTTTCTTGTAAAATTTGCTCGGGCGCCACTTGTAACGACCTATTTCTGCCGGGGTGGGCTCAGCCTAGTCCAGGGTCGTAAGGGAAATTTATATTTCTAACGTAGTTTTCTAAAGGAATAATTCAAGGGTTTTAATTCAATGAGATTTAATATAATTCTTTGTAATTCAATATAATTCAATGTTATTCGATATAAATCTCTGATTTGTGGAGTTATCCTGGTGTCTCTCGATTGACCGAGGTTCTCCTGTTGCCTCTATCCTGTGTGCGTCACGGGATTTTCTCTGTAGTCTCAAGTAGCGAAGCCTCACTGTAGTCTCGTACGGCGGGTTCTGCTGAGGCCTCCGCTACGAGGTTTTACTGTTGTCCCAGAGGTTGCGGGTTCACTGTGGTTTCCCGATGCGAGGTTTTACTGTTGTCCCGGAGGTTGAGGGTTTACTGTGTTTTCCCGGTACGAGGTTTTACTGTTATCCCGGAGGTTGAGGGTTTACTGTGGTTTTCCCGGTGCGAGGTTTTATTGTTGTCCCAGTAGCCGGGGTTTTACTGTGATTTCCCGGTTCGAGGTTTTAGTGTGGTCCTAGAGGTCGAGGTTTTACGGTGTATCCTGTGAGGATGTTCTTGAGAGGGATGCACTGAGTGGCTGACAACAGGATTCCAGTTTCCTTGTGAGGCATAGGTCTCGTTACCAGAAACTAAAATCAGGCTATCATCCTTCAGATTTGTCCAATTTCCTTCGATCGTTTGTGAGGTAGAGTCTCGTTACCACGATCGAAGGACTTTCTCTTGAGCTGTATTCACACTGACTGAATTTCTCTTGCGTCGTCGTCTGCTTTTATACTATTCTTCTGGGCTGACCTTTGGACTTTTGAGTCCAGGTGTCTTTTGAATTGCTCTCGCGTCGTGATTTATTTAAATCAAAGCTAAATAAAAAAAATAATAAATAAAATAAAAAATTTTGCAATGAGCACACTGTGCTCTGTATGTTCTAGTGGTGACTGCAATTTGTGTTGTAGTCTTTGTAATAAACAATTTCATAGCTCTTGTACAGATGTTGAAGCTAAAGTCTTAGACGTTTTAAATTTAATAAAAAGTTCTAAAAACTTTGTTTTTATATGCAATGATTGTGGTTAATTGGCGAAAGGTTTGGTGGCTAATTTGTACAATTTAATTCGTGAAGTAAACGAGTTTTTTTTTTTTTTTTTTTATAAACTTTGATTGTATTTTTCTAGATCTTCCTTTGAGTGGGAACTAACAGAAAGTATTCGGATCTTATTTCTAAAATTTTACGTAACTAATTATACATTTAGAGAAATATAAAAACAGTTTTTAGTTCCGATGAGCCTCAATATTAGAAACTGGGCCTTAGCGCTGTATAACGGCCTGCGCTGTCGAGTACTGATCCCGCACGAGCGAGGAGACTTAATGAGTCCTGGTTAGCTGGAACGGTTGCTGTTGAAGTTCAGAATTGAGCAAACACGAGCGAGGTGCCTCAATCTGAACGAATCCTTGCTTAAACGAGTTTTAAGCATGCACGAGACAAGGTGCAGATAACAGATAGCGGAGCATCTGTGTTATACGTCTAGACTCATAGATGCGGACGGAAGGTCCTTTCTTTTTAAGCGTGAACGACTCGTTTTGTTATTAAGACTTCTTGCTAGCTGGTTGGAGTGATGTCTTAATTTATGAATATACGACGCTTTTAAACGTATTATTTCGTCCTTAACGAGCGGAATTTGTAGATCACGGTGAGTACTTTCATTTCGAATGTACCATGGAGCACCTGTAATGATTCGGAGAATTTTCGATTGAGCTCTTTGAATTATTTCAATAGAGGAAGCACAGGCATTTCCCCACAGCTGAATGCCATATGTCCAAAGTGGCTTTAATAAACTATTATATAAAAGAACTTTATACTCCATATTTAGAGGGGAGCGATGGTTAACTAACCAGTGAATTTTTGATGCTTTTAGCTTTAGGTTGGTTCTTTTTGCTTCGATGTGCTTTCGCCAAGCTAATCGTTTGTCTAGATGAACTCCTAAATATACGACATTATCTGCTTGAGGAATGGAAACTCCTTTAAGGAGTATAGTTGGACTTATTCCTTTTCTTAGTGTGAATGTAATGTGCTTACATTTTCGTTCGTTTACATTTATACGCCAGGTTGAAAGCCAAGTTTCAATTAATTGCATATGCCCCTGTAGAGTTCTTGACGCTTCCATAGGATCGCGGTGGCAACTCAATATTGCTGTGTCATCAGCAATAGTTGACATAACAATGTTGTCACTAGTAGGTATGTCGGCTGTGTATAGAAGGTAAAGAGAGGGGCCCAGTACACTGCCTTGCGGGACTCCTGCTTTTATTTCAAATTTTTCCGTAATGGTTTCATTAACTTTTACCCTAAAGAATCTTGTTTGAAGATATGATATGAGAATGCCATGTAAGTTTTGAGGAAGAAGAGATTTTATTTTAGCTATAAGTCCCTCATGCCACACTTTATCAAAGGCTTGAGCAATGTCAAGAAATATTGCAGAACAGTATTCTTTTTTTTCAAAGGCATTCCGAATTTCTTGCGTGATCCGATTTACCTGTTCTATCGTTCCATGTTTTTTCCTAAAGCCAAATTGATGAGTCGGGATTAGGTTATGCTCCTGAACGTATGGCGTTATCTTAAAAAGAAGAGCTTTTTCGAAAAGTTTAGATAAGCAGGGGAGAAGGCTTATTGGTCGATAAGAGCTGGTTGATGTCGGGTCCTTACCTGGCTTCAATACCATCTTTATGAGCGATTCTTTCCATACCTCAGGGAAATGTGAAAAGGATATAATAGCATTAAAGAGTTTTGCTATATACGCGATAGCGATGATTGGTAACTCCTTGATCATTTTTGGGGTTATCAAGTCATAACCTGGAGCTTTTTTCTCGATAAAGTTACCTTTTATAATACATTCTATTTCACTGACATGAAAGGTAATAGGGATAGATTCGTTGTTTTCCTCATGTAAGGGAAGTCTAAGGCCAGATAAAGAAGAGTTTGGAAGGAAAACTGAGCACAAGTGTTGGGCAAACGCTAATGCTTTCTCCTCATCACTTCTTGCCCATGTTCCTCTTAAATCTCTTAAGGGAGATTCGTGGTCTGTGGGGGGGTTTTTCACTTTTAAGGCTCTCCACAGTGACCCTTTCGATGAACTATTTGGCGAAAGGTTAGAGATGAAGTTAAAATTTATCTTATCTCGATCGTTTTGAAGAGCGATTTGGAGTTGCTTTGTAGCTCTATTGAGTCTGACTTTACTTTCAGGGGACCTATGTTGTTGCCATTCTCGCCTCAATCTACGCTTTTCTTGTAGAAGCCTTTCGATTACACTGTTAGTATGATGGCAATTTCTATGGACAGTGGTAAAGCTCGTTGGGGTTGAATGCTCCGCCGCTGAAATCAGTATTGAATTTAAGGTTACAACCCCTTCATCGATTTGACATTCATTATTTATGGAATATTCAGAGTGTATGTGTGTTGCAACGTACTTTTTGTATTTTACCCAATTTGTTTTAGAGGTGGTCAGTCTAGGAGGGGGGCACGTTGTTCTTGTGTTTCCCGAAATTTTGTAAATTAGAGTAAACGAGTTGAAGTCAGCTTTCGCTAAATTCGCCGTTAATCTATCCAATACGAATTTTTCTAGTTCGTCTGCTAAATAAACTCTCTCCTCGGGCTTAAAATCTGCTGCTAATGCAACAACAATTAATTCTCCTGTGTCTCGTAGCACTGTCAGCAATAGCCGGTCACCTGCCGTTTTGACTCGCGCTAAAGCTAAGGCTAAAGAGCCAACTCGCTCTCTTAATTCTCAATCAAGTAATGTGCAGCCGTCAGCTGCTCCTACTCTCTCTTCTGAGTCGACAAACCAAAATCATAATGTAAAACAATCAACTGCCGATACATCAGATTTGAATCTCTGTAATGTTACACCGTCTTGCTCTTCTGGCATAAGTATTTCCACTGATACTGTGAACTCTGCATCCTATTATGATGATACTCTTTCTGCTCAGCATCCTACCGTTGCTTTAGATTCTAAAGTTTAGATCTTGCTGCGATAACTAAGACTGGAGCTGACAACAGCGCTGGATGGTCTGATGTTGTTAAGGGAAATAGAAATGCGAATAAAACTGTCGTGGGCTCTTTTTCTTGCTCTGAATTGAATGTAGCTGCTCGTAAAAAGTGGTTGCATTTGTCATCGTTCCAGCCTTCTGTATCAGAAGACGATATAATTGCATAGATATCTTAATATGCTAAAATTGATCGCAAACAACTGGAATGCTATAAAATTATTAAAAAAGATGTTGATCTTGCCTCTCTTAAGAGAATTAATTTTGAACTGGGAGTCTGCGCTTCAGTTTATGAAAATTTGCTTTTGCCAACATTGTGGCCAATTGGTGTTCAAGTCCGCCCGTTTCGTTTTTTTCACAAGGATGGAGACCTGCAACGAATCTGGTAAATGGTACTTCTAGTTCGTCAAATAAGTCTTCCCGAGCTCACTGCTGCAGTGCTGCGCTCAGTAACTACATACGAATATACTACCAAAATATTTCTGGCATGCGCACGAAGTCACAAACTTTTTTTGCTGAAACTGCTCACTTAGAATATGATGTCTTCGTTATAACAGAAACGTGGCTCAATTCGAATTTTTTTGATGAGGAGTTCATGGATCAGAATCTATTTCGAATATTTCGAAAGGATCGTGATCCGTTCAAAACTGGCTTAAATCGTGGAGGAAGAGTAATGATTGCAGTTAGACGTACATTTTTAGTAAATTTGGTTGATTTACAAAATAATGATACATTACTAGATCAATTATGTGTCGCTATCCGAGGAAATGCTTGTTCTCTTTATATATGTGCTTCGTACATTCCACCGACTAGTACTTTCAATTTATATAAGGCTCATGTAGATAATAAAAACTGTATAGCTGCTAACACTGCAGAAAATGCGAATGTATGTGTTGTTGGTGATTTCAATTTAAGTAGGCTAAATTAGTGTTATGCTTAGGGTTGCCAACCATACTATATAATATAGTATCCTACTTTATTTCTGATCGATATACTTTATACTTTCTTGGAACAATAAAGTATCCTTAAATACTTTATTTTTAATATATACGGCAGTTTTTACCGTCCGTCTGTCCGTCTGTCCGTCCGTCCGTGGTCGGATCTCCTCCGAAACGGTTGGACCAATCAAGTCGAAATTTGGCACACAGGTATATCGGGATCCGAGTATGATCCTTAGTAAAAATGGGAGACATCCGCCCACTGCCACGCCCACAAATGAAATTATTGTGTTTTCAATAAAATGCTTGTAACTTGCGAACCACTCAACACATTCCATTGATATTTGGTGTGCTGGTAAACTACGAAAAGGGACATTTTTTGGCAAAAAATGGACGCCGCCCTCCTCGAGCCACGCCCACAAATAAGCCCAAAAATAAGGTCTTATCGTAACTTCCGAAGTAAACGGCGTAGAAGCTTCAAATTCGCAACATAGGTTCACCAAGGCGAATGAAAGGTGTAGGAAAAAATTTTTTGTGGCTTGCCCACTGCCACGCCCACAAATGAAGATTTTTCGTAACTTCCGAAGTAAAAGGCGTAGAAGCTTCGAATTCGCAACATAGGTTCACCAAGGCGAATGAAAGGTGCAGGAAATAATTTATGTTGCCCTCCCATTGCCACGCCCACAAATAGAGAAGCAAAACATAGTGCGCTCATAATGTCGGGACGCTGGGTATTTCAAAGTCGGGCTTGACCGACTTTAGCTTTCTTACTTGTTTTGATTTGAATCTGTGACAGGTGTTGGTAACAAAGGTGAGGGTGCTCTTGCGTGCTTTACTTCCCATTCGTGTAATGTTCGAGCGTATTCCTCATCCGACGCATGTTCATTTGCAAACGTAGCCAGTCGTTTTCGTAGTTCGTCGACAGTGCCTTGGGTATCAATATTTACGATTTCGCAATAGGTTACCAGGTCCTCTTTCTGAAGAGAGTATATCCATGTAGCTCTTACCATTTTGTGTGAGTTTTCTTGTAAAATTTGCTCGGGCGCCACTTGTAACGACCTATTTCTGCCGGGGTGGGCTCAGCCTAGTCCAGGGTCGTAAGGGAAATTTATATTTCTAACGTAGTTTTCTAAAGGAATAATTCAAGGGTTTTAATTCAATGAGATTTAATATAATTCTTTGTAATTCAATATAATTCAATGTAATTCGATATAAATCTCTGATTTGTGGAGTTATCCTGGTGTCTCTCGATTGACCGAGGTTCTCCTGTTGCCTCTATCCTGTGTGCGTCACGGGATTTTCTCTGTAGTCTCAAGTAGCGAAGCCTCACTGTAGTCTCGTACGGCGGGTTCTGCTGAGGCCTCCGCTACGAGGTTTTACTGTTGTCCCAGAGGTTGCGGGTTCACTGTGGTTTCCCGATGCGAGGTTTTACTGTTGTCCCGGAGGTTGAGGGTTTACTGTGTTTTCCCGGTACGAGGTTTTACTGTTATCCCGGAGGTTGAGGGTTTACTGTGGTTTTCCCGGTGCGAGGTTTTATTGTTGTCCCAGTAGCCGGGGTTTTACTGTGATTTCCCGGTGCGAGGTTTTAGTGTGGTCCTAGAGGTCGAGGTTTTACGGTGTATCCTGTGAGGATGTTCTTGAGAGGGATGCACTGAGTGGCTGACAACAGGATTCCAGTTTCCTTGTGAGGCATAGGTCTCGTTACCAGAAACTAAAATCAGGCTATCATCCTTCAGATTTGTCCAATTTCCTTCGATCGTTTGTGAGGTAGAGTCTCGTTACCACGATCGAAGGACTTTCTCTTGAGCTGTATTCACACTGACTGAATTTCTCTTGCGTCGTCGTCTGCTTTTATACTATTCTTCTGGGCTGACCTTTGGACTTTTGAGTCCAGGTGTCTTTTGAATTGCTCTCGCGTCGTGATTTATTTAAATCAAAGCTAAATAAAAAAAATAATAAATAAAATAAAAAATTTTGCAATGAGCACACTGTGCTCTGTATGTTCTACTGGTGACTGCAATTTGTGTTGTAGTCTTTGTAATAAACAATTTCATAGCTCTTGTACAGATGTTGAAGCTAAAGTCTTAGACGTTTTAAATTTAATAAAAAGTTCTAAAAACTTTGTTTTTATATGCAATGATTGTGGTTAATTGGCGAAAGGTTTGGTGGCTAATTTGTACAATTTAATTCGTGAAGTAAACGAGTTTTTTTTTTTTTTTTTTTTATAAACTTTGATTGTATTTTTCTGGATCTTCCTTTGAGTGGGAACTAACAGAAAGTATTCGGATCTTATTTCTAAAATTTTACGTAACTAATTATACATTTAGAGAAATATAAAAACAGTTTTTAGTTCCGATGAGCCTCAATATTAGAAACTGGGCCTTAGCGCTGTATAACGGCCTGCGCTGTCGAGTACTGATCCCGCACGAGCGAGGAGACTTAATGAGTCCTGGTTAGCTGGAACGGTTGCTGTTGAAGTTCAGAATTGAGCAAACACGAGCGAGGTGCCTCAATCTGAACGAATCCTTGCTTAAACGAGTTTTAAGCATGCACGAGACAAGGTGCAGATAACAGATAGCGGAGCATCTGTGTTATACGTCTAGACTCATAGATGCGGACGGAAGGTCCTTTCTTTTTAAGCGTGAACGACTCGTTGTGTTATTAAGACTTCTTGCTAGCTGGTTGGAGTGATGTCTTAATTTATGAATATACGACGCTTTTAAACGTATTATTTCGTCCTTAACGAGCGGAATTTGTAGATCACGGTGAATACTTTCATTTCGAATGTACCATGGAGCACCTGTAATGATTCGGAGAATTTTCGATTGAGCTCTTTGAATTATTTCAATAGAGGAAGCACAGGCATTTCCCCACAGCTGAATGCCATATGTCCAAAGTGGCTTTAATAAACTATTATATAAAAGAACTTTATACTCCATATTTAGAGGGGAGCGATGGTTAACTAACCAGTGAATTTTTGATGCTTTTAGCTTTAGGTTGGTTCTTTTTGCTTCGATGTGCTTTCGCCAAGCTAATCGTTTGTCTAGATGAACTCCTAAATATACGACATTATCTGCTTGAGGAATGGAAACTCCTTTAAGGAGTATAGTTGGACTTATTCCTTTTCTTAGTGTGAATGTAATGTGCTTACATTTTCGTTCGTTTACATTTATACGCCAGGTTGAAAGCCAAGTTTCAATTAATTGCATATGCCCCTGTAGAGTTCTTGACGCTTCCATAGGATCGCGGTGGCAACTCAATATTGCTGTGTCATCAGCAAAAGTTGACATAACAATGTTGTCACTAGTAGGTATGTCGGCTGTGTATAGAAGGTAAAGAGAGGGGCCCAGTACACTGCCTTGTGGGACTCCTGCTTTTATTTCAAATTTTTCCGTAATGGTTTCATTAACTTTTACCCTAAAGAATCTTGTTTGAAGATATGATATGAGAATGCCATGTAAGTTTTGAGGAAGAAGAGATTTTATTTTAGCTATAAGTCCCTCATGCCACACTTTATCAAAGGCTTGAGCAATGTCAAGAAATATTGCAGAACAGTATTCTTTTTTTTCAAAGGCATTCCGAATTTCTTGCGTGATCCGATTTACCTGTTCTATCGTTCCATGTTTTTTCCTAAAGCCAAATTGATGAGTCGGGATTAGGTTATGCTCCTGAACGTATGGCGTTATCTTAAAAAGAAGAGCTTTTTCGAAAAGTTTAGATAAGCAGGGGAGAAGGCTTATTGGTCGATAAGAGCTGGTTGATGTCGGGTCCTTACCTGGCTTCAATACCATCTTTATGAGCGATTCTTTCCATACCTCAGGGAAATGTGAAAAGGATATAATAGCATTAAAGAGTTTTGCTATATACGCGATAGCGATGATTGGTAACTCCTTGATCATTTTTGGGGTTATCAAGTCATAACCTGGAGCTTTTTTCTCGATAAAGTTACCTTTTATAATACATTCTATTTCACTGACATGAAAGGTAATAGGGATAGATTCGTTGTTTTCCTCATGTAAGGGAAGTCTAAGGCCAGATAAAGAAGAGTTTGGAAGGAAAACTGAGCACAAGTGTTGGGCAAACGCTAATGCTTTCTCCTCATCACTTCTTGCCCATGTTCCTCTTAAATCTCTTAAGGGAGATTCGTGGTCTGTGGGGGGGTTTTTCACTTTTAAGGCTCTCCACAGTGACCCTTTCGATGAACTATTTGGCGAAAGGTTAGAGATGAAGTTAAAATTTATCTTATCTCGATCGTTTTGAAGAGCGATTTGGAGTTGCTTTGTAGCTCTATTGAGTCTGACTTTACTTTCAGGGGACCTATGTTGTTGCCATTCTCGCCTCAATCTACGCTTTTCTTGTAGAAGCCTTTCGATTACACTGTTAGTATGATGGCAATTTCTATGGACAGTGGTAAAGCTCGTTGGGGTTGAATGCTCCGCCGCTGAAATCAGTATTGAATTTAAGGTTACAACCCCTTCATCGATTTGACATTCATTATTTATGGAATATTCAGAGTGTATGTGTGTTGCAACGTACTTTTTGTATTTTACCCAATTTGTTTTAGAGGTGGTCAGTCTAGGAGGGGGGCACGTTGTTCTTGTGTTTCCCGAAATTTTGTAAATTAGAGTAAACGAGTTGAAGTCAGCTTTCGCTAAATTCGCCGTTAATCTATCCAATACGAATTTTTCTAGTTCGTCTGCTAAATAAACTCTCTCCTCGGGCTTAAAATCTGCTGCTAATGCAACAACAATTAATTCTCCTGTGTCTCGTAGCACTGTCAGCAATAGCCGGTCACCTGCCGTTTTGACTCGCGCTAAAGCTAAGGCTAAAGAGCCAACTCGCTCTCTTAATTCTCAATCAAGTAATGTGCAGCCGTCAGCTGTTCCTACTCTCTCTTCTGAGTCGACAAACCAAAATCATAATGTAAAACAATCAACTGCCGATACATCAGATTTGAATCTCTGTAATGTTACACCGTCTTGCTCTTCTGGCATAAGTATTTCCACTGATACTGTGAACTCTGCATCCTATTATGATGATACTCTTTCTGCTCAGCATCCTACCGTTGCTTTAGATTCTAAAGTTTAGATCTTGCTGCGATAACTAAGACTGGAGCTGACAACAGCGCTGGATGGTCTGATGTTGTTAAGGGAAATAGAAATGCGAATAAAACTGTCGTGGGCTCTTTTTCTTGCTCTGAACTGAATGTAGCTGCTCGTAAAAAGTGGTTGCATTTGTCATCGTTCCAGCCTTCTGTATCAGAAGACGATATAATTGCATAGATATCTTAATATGCTAAAATTGATCGCAAACAACTGGAATGCTATAAAATTATTAAAAAAGATGTTGATCTTGCCTCTCTTAAGAGAATTAATTTTGAACTGGGAGTCTGCGCTTCAGTTTATGAAAATTTGCTTTTGCCAACATTGTGGCCAATTGGTGTTCAAGTCCGCCCGTTTCGTTTTTTTCACAAGGATGGAGACCTGCAACGAATCTGGTAAATGGTACTTCTAGTTCGTCAAATAAGTCTTCCCGAGCTCACTGCTGCAGTGCTGCGCTCAGTAACTACATACGAATATACTACCAAAATATTTCTGGCATGCGCACGAAGTCACAAACTTTTTTTGCTGAAACTGCTCACTTAGAATATGATGTCTTCGTTATAACAGAAACGTGGCTCAATTCGAATTTTTTTGATGAGGAGTTCATGGATCAGAATCTATTTCGAAATATTTCGAAAGGATCGTGATCCGTTCAAAACTGGCTTAAATCGTGGAGGAAGAGTAATGATTGCAGTTAGACGTACATTTTTAGTAAATTTGGTTGATTTACAAAATAATGATACATTACTAGATCAATTATGTGTCGCTATCCGAGGAAATGCTTGTTCTCTTTATATATGTGCTTCGTACATTCCACCGACTAGTACTTTCAATTTATATAAGGCTCATGTAGATAATAAAAACTGTATAGCTGCTAACACTGCAGAAAATGCGAATGTATGTGTTGTTGGTGATTTCAATTTAAGTAGGCTAAATTAGTGTTATGCTTAGGGTTGCCAACCATACTATATAATATAGTATCCTACTTTATTTCTGATCGATATACTTTATACTTTCTTGGAACAATAAAGTATCCTAAAATACTTTATTTTTAATATATACGGCAGTTTTTACCAAACATACATTATGTAGTTCATTGAACTAAATAAATACAGTGGACACTCTCTAAAACGACCTCCTCTTAAACAAATTTCTCTCTATAGCCAACCTCAGGCTTTTTCCCTTCATAATATTTCTTTTTTTCTTCTAACACCAATTCTCTCATCATAAATGCTCAATCACAAAAATCGCAATTTTGGCAACTTAAGTACATACTTAACTATTAAAATACGTAGTTAATTATAACTTTAAAAAGGTGAAACAAATCATAGAATAACTAAAATTTTCTGCAAGCATTAAAAAGTGTATATTTATGAACAAAAGTGTACTTACTACCAGTAAGTTACTAGTACTTTGGTGTGAGAGATATTTTAAATTGAATTTATGGTAGCATGAAAGCATGTTATTTATACTCTTAAAAATATTTCCTTCTATTATAGTAGGAAACAGGTTACCTTCTATTATAAACGTAAGTTTACACACCAAATTAATTTTCAACCTCAAATGTGTAAAATTATGCATTAGATGTGAATTAAAGGAAACCTTCCCTGTGTATTTTAAACATACATTATGTAAAATTAGGCCTTCTTCCCGCAAAATTAAACATTCATAATAATAAAATTACTAAAAGTGTGTAAAATTAATATTTTTATAGTAAACCTAAACACTCATTGATTAAATGTGCGCATTTTATGTAAATATGCATTACGCATGTGCAAAATTACACAAAAATTACCATTTACACATTTTTGGCACAAAAGTAAACATATTTTCGGGTAAATTTACAGTATTTATAAACGTAATTTTACTTCCATTTTTTAGAGTGTATTTCTATATGTTATTAAATATTTGCTATGTTCTGTTTTTTTAATTAATATAAGGATGAAATTAAAAAAAAAAATTTTTTTTATTAAAATACTGTATTTTTTAATTATTAAACAAAATTATACTTTATTTTGACCTTAGAAAGTT
>CM035808.1:48547577-48565417 GCA_020466095.1 Chlorops oryzae | reverse complement strand
TTTTGAGTGTCTGCTTTCATACATTTTCATACATTTTGATTTCTATGTGACAGATGGCACTGCGGCGCAGTGCGTGAGTGTTTCTACCTTTATTTTCGAGTTCGAGCACCTAACTCGAACTTTGTTGTACGTGTATTCAGACTCTCATTTCGGGTATGTTATACCCAAACTGATCCGAAAAAATCACTCAAACTCGAGTTCAACTCGAGTTCTATGGGTATAGAAACAGAACAAGGGGAAAATATCAGAGACAAATGCGGAGAATAAAGGTGTATGTGCGTATGTACATATGTGGGCCGGAACGGTGGAACGATTTTGTAACAATTACCCTGCAGTAAATTCACAAAGTTAGAGTTAATAGCGACATGTATATATATATAACTATATAAGTTATTTATTATACTTTATTCCTTAATATTTGGAATCATTTAAAAAAAATAAGTACACCTTAAATTCTAAGAATATATATAAAAGTAAAAGTGGAAAAAAATAATAATAAGGCACTTCTAGGCAGTTATCACTTTGCAGGTATGAAAAGTCTTAAATTTACGGGTATAAATTATAATAATATTAACACGAATATGAGATCATATATTACAGGTTTGTATTTCTTAAATCAAGAATAAAGTAACAAAAAATATTTTAAAACAAACACGCCCTTCATGGCATTTATCACTTTGTAGTTATAAAAAGTATTAAATGAATGGATAAAAATTATATTCAGACATCAAGAATCCCTTCTAGAAAACGAATCCCCATAACAAAATCGAAATAGTTTAGATTTCTATTGAATAAATATATATTTCGAATTTTTTTATGGGGATTAAATTTCTTGAGCATGCCTGATTGATATGAGAAAGAAACATGAGATCTTATATTACAGTTTTATATTTTTTACACATTATAGTTTTTAAAATACGAATTTAAGAAAAGCAAGCTGTCAACCGATCGTGGCGCTAATCTGTTTCGTTTTTCTGATATAATATTGCCAGCCAAAGAAAACGACCTCTCAGCCGCTGCACTGCTAGCTGGAATGGAATGAATCTGTAATGCAACTTTTGATAAATGTGGGTATTTGTTCTGATTTATTTCCCACCACTCCATCAAGTTGAAATTTTCCGTCATTTCAACTATTTCCTTACTATACCTGTCTACTTCGTCTTCAGGCTTTTCTACAGTTTTTGATTGAGATAGTTTAAGCAAACTTGAAAAAAAAATGCATCATTTTTATTATTAGAGTTTGTAATTGGGAAATTTGAATGACTTTGATCTGACTGATTTTCATTTGAAGAAAAATTAGATGTTGAGACCGACAAGGGTGTGGTCGGGCTGAAAGTTTCCTTTTCTGTTAATAATGCAATATCTGTACTATTGTCTAGCCTATTCTCTTTAATGCGAGAAATGCAGAAATCTCTCATAGCATAGAAATCGTGTGGCTGTATATTTATAGCAGGTGGGCACAAAAAGCAAGCAGTTTTATGCCACAAACTAAGATTGGCAACCCATTGTTCCTTATGTTCCCTTTTAATATTGAAATCGCAGCTATACCTTCAATATTCGGCTTGCAAATGCTTTTTATTTTCAAAATAGATGGTAAAACATAGCATTTCAAAATCAGTACAGATTTCTACCAGAACTTTTAAAATTGGTATATTAATGAGCAACAATCCGTGGGCTTGCTCAGTATCAGACAACACGTTGTTTATTTCAAACCAATTGTCGGTTATAGATTTAAACATGCGATAGTGCGAATTCCAACGAGTTGGACATTCGGCTTTCAACGAAGTATGTAAGAGATGTTGCAAGTTGGCTTTTTTAAAATATTTTACTATTTTTTTGCTAGACTCTACAACTTCTGTGAGCTCTTTCACATCCTAAAGCTTTAATCAAATTACTTCCCCAGTCAGTAACGAATTTAATTTTGTCCGTATTTTCTACACCATATTCGTTAAACAGACTCTTTAGCTTGTTTAACACATTGTTACCCGTAGACCTTTCAAAATCCATCGATTTCATTCCCACGATCATATCGACGAATTTAAATCCTTTAAGGTAGTGGAATGTGACGCCTAAGAAGTTTCGCTTGACATAATTGTCCGTCCACATGCAGCGGCGGATTAGGGTGTCATGGGGCCCGGGGCTTATATAGTGATGGGGCCCCTGATGCTATATTTGGTGCAGTTTTTTGAAATAAGAAATAGCTGCTAAAGTCAATTTTTATTAGAACAATATAAATTCTTTCAAAGGAATGAACCACAAAGGAAACAATTTATATATGAGCCCTTGATTTTGAAAGTGGTAAGAGTCAAAAATTATATTAAGATATCATGTAATTTAATTTTTTATTTTAATAACATTTTTAATTTTAAAGCGATTTTACGGGAAAAAATTTTTTTTAAATATTTTGATCATATTTTATTTGGACACTCGGGGCCCGTTACCAGTTGGGGCCCGGGGCTATAGCCCCAGCTAGCCCTACCTTAATCCGGCACTGTCCACATGTCGATCGTAGCTGAACGTCCACCGCTGCTAACAATGTTTTTTATGTCATCTTTAATGAGTTGTTTTTTTTTCATTCGCGTACTTTTCAACTTTGCGGGAAATGGTTGTTGCGTCAGGTAGGAAATCTTCTACATCGACGTGCTCGCCATACCTTGCACCAATTTTTATAAAAAACTTCACAAGTTTCGCGAAGCCAGCTGACTTTTTTTTAGCAAAACATTCTACGAAATTTAAATTTTTTTTTACCCATGTTTTTAAGCTCTTTTAAAGCTTTCAGAGTTTACAAAAAAAAAAAAATTTTTGCTTTAACATAACAGGTTTGGAAAAAAATATGTTCTGCTGAAAATGTTCTGCTACCAAAATTTTTCTGTATAATTTGTTACCTAAATAGTCAGTTGTCATACTTCATACATAAAATAAAAATGCTTTTCACCTGCTTTTTATAAAAGTGATCAAAAATGATCTATACGTATTTTGTGTATTATTAAAAAATAGATCGGAGTTTTTCGGCACGTCTAACTCCCAGAAATATCCAAAACGTTCCTAAAAGTTGAATAAACTTTCAATATGTACACAAAAATAAATTGAGGTTTTTTATATATTACCAGTGTCCAAAGCCTTCGTGGTCTATAGACTTTGCCAGCATAAAATGCAGCTATTACCATTTCGTTACGCTGAATAATCATTTTCAGTTTTCTCATTCGACGGCTTAGTTCAGCGTTTTGCTCGGCAATATGGAGAAATTGCAGTTGCATCGCTTCCTCCTGCGCAATAACAGCACAAACAATTTGCTTAAAATCCATTTTTATATATTATTTGCACTTTTTTAATTTTCACTTTCAATTTGCTGTTTTTTCTTCGCTTTTCTGTCTCGCTTCTATGCTAATCAGCTGATTGACTAATTAATCCCTACACCGAAAGTGGAAACGACTGAGATTAACTAACGGGATTAACGTTAATCCCTATAGTTAATCCCTATGTGGAAACATGATATAAAATAGGTAGCTATGACGGATTAAGCTGCTTAGTTATTACATACTACGTCAACACGGTAGTGAAGTCACCGCTTGCACGTCAATAAAAATGCACGATTAATCAGGCGCTTACATTTACGGTTTGGCTCGTTATTTGGATCGTTTAAGCTAAAACGACTAAGTAAAAACGGGGTGTTAAAATATCACACCGCGGAAACTAAGGAGTCATAACTCAAAATTTGTAATTTCTCAGAAAACGCGAAAAACAAATTGCGTCGCAGTGTCAATCGAAGCAAGAAGAAAGGCATTGCTTTGTTTTTCGGCTTTTTATAATAAAAAAATCGGAATAGAATTTTTCGTGCAGGCAGACAGGTGGCTTATGAACAAGATCCACAGCATAACTCAAAATTCACAAATTTTAAGTTGTGTCGCTTTAGTTGCCGGGGTGCGATATGCGAATGATGTTTTGTTATTTTGTGGTTTTCTTTTGTTCGCTTAAAAAGTTGTGAAATATGAGTGAATATATTATTTTAAAAATGAAATGTTCAAAGAAGCTCCTAAAGAGTTAGCTCCAATGGCGCAAGCTGCGGAAAGTTTCAAGCTGCGGAAGATGCGTGAAAATTACGCTTTCCAATAATGCATGAACCTTAAAATATGATTGCAGTTCGTCTGATTAGCGAGGAATGTTTTTTTTTTTTGGAGTACTTGGTTCAGTACAGTTTGTTCGAAGGAATATGTTTGCAATGCAATTGCATTGTCCTGTTAATAAAGGACAGCAATTCCGCAACAATAGTAACTAGCAAAACTCGTCGATTGACACATATGGAATTTCAATGCATTCGTTTTACTTCTGTACATTCTACTCTTCTCTAAAGTAGCCAAGAAGAGCCAAAGACATCTTTCGCATATATATTGTTACACCACCAATCACGCACATGAAATATTCCATATTTGGAAACTATTGCACTGCGTGCGAACGCATGCGCATGATGGGAACTGCTTCCAAATGTTTTCATAAGTTGAATAGTTTTGTAAACTTACGTTCCGCAGCTCACGCGCTATTGGAAATGCCTCTTAACCCATTTGCGCCCGATGTACTATATAAACGACACCATTTTAAACTTCGTCAATTACTATGACAGTGAAGTTACTTAATAAAAAGCCGAAATTTAACCCGTTTAACCCTTTACTGCATGATGTATTAAATATGTGGAGAATTTTTTTTCGGGGTCCATTATGTTATTAACCCTTTACTGCATAATATAGTGGAAAAGTGGGAAACATTTTTTTTTTGGCAGTAAATGGTTTCATTAAGGCTTTCAAAATAATTATAAGTGTATCGTTTTTTATCAGCGTTTTCGGTTTTTGTTTGGACGCAAATGAGTTAAAGCGTTTGTATAAACGTTGTAATTAAAGCTCAATTGAGGTTAATATCGGTAATACCGAATACCGATTCGGTATCGCCCATCCCTAGCTTTCATTTTGTTGAAAATTATCACGGTTGCCACTCAACTTAAATTTTTTCGTACCAAACCTATCCAAAAAAGTACCAAAGCCGAAAAATGTGTACCAAAAAAGGTACATTAATTTGCGCGAAGTATTCCATTTATGGACAAAGTGTTTTAAGAGTTTCTGCGTGTCATGCATGCATTTTTTGTCTTTAAACGGTCTTTTTTTATCACGCCACGCATGACTACAAGTACACGTGAATGTGTAAAGGCCGCTTATCAGCGATTTGCAACCAGACATATTGTGTACCAAAGTACCAAACAAAAAAAGTACCAGTTTTTAAACTATTGTACCATAGGTGGCAACCGTGGTACAGACGTTTGCTCGTTTATTTTTCGTAATATATAATATTAAAGGTATATTTCATCAAAAGGCATATACTGCAGTTGAAGCTAGAAACTTACATTCACTTAATATATGAATGTTATTAATAATGAGGTCAATTTATATAAAATTTGTACACATTCTATCAAAGCATGGATACTCCAAAACGCGGAAAAGCACGAAGTTTCGACGTTCAAAAGCTTGAAAGGATCATACTTCAATTCAGGGAACAAATATTGCATGAAAGAAATGGAAGTTTGAAAATTGTGAGCAAACTAAATCCTGTGTGGCAAGAAATTTCTGATTTTTGTGATGGAGTTAAAACCGCAAGCGCACTTTATACCAGAGCTGTAAAAGAATCAATCATTTCAAGATTGATTCAAGAATCAATCACAGCCTGATTGGAAAAAAAAGATTTAATTCATTTTATTTGAAAATCATGAAGATTTAAATCTGAATTAATTCTTTGATGATTACCTATAGGTGATTTATAATTCACTTTGGGGCAATCAATTGATTTATATTTTGAATTGTCAATCATTTGATTTAAATCAAAAAGATTTCAATCATATGATTTAAATCCAAAAAAATTTAAATCAGTGTTGATTTAATTCAAAAATGATTTAAATCACTCTATGTAAATCAAACAAGTGAGACTGATGTGGTCAGGTAAGCCTGACACTACAAACCCGAATTAATGCACTTCATATTTCACTAAAACTATCTGTTTAGTGGTTATGCACTTTTGATATCTACTACCACTTATAATTAGTGGTATATAACCAATTAAACTCCACTACCACTAATAGTTAGAGTTAGTTGAACAAAACACTCCACTAGTAGTGAAACAGCAAACCCAAACCGCTAACATTTCAGTGAAAATCGAAGATATATTAGGCAACCACTAATTTTATATGACAACTATAAAAAATGATTCTAAGAGAATTCGTTATCCAAATCTGGGTAGAAGTTTGTGAGAGTGATATTGTACGTCAACAAGCATTACTTTTTAAGCCAGTTTTCGTTTTTGTTTTCGAACTCAATATTTTTCATTTACTTTATACAAAGAAGAAAGCGGCAGGAAGTAACGCAGGCGGTCATTAAGGGGCTTTAAATCTCCTCTAAAATGCATGGAGACTCAGGAAAATAGGCAATCCTAAGGCCGTTCAGATTTCGTCTTGCCCTAGTTTTTCACTTGCAATGCCAATAAATAGAATATTTGATGCAACTTGCTCAGATTCCTCAGAAGAAGAACGAAAAGATGATGACAAAAGTGCACCGGGAATAAGGAACTTGATTTTTGATGGCATGTTCTATAAAATTGTTGAAAAGATAAAATATGTCAAACACATTATAGATGTGGTTAAATTGAAGAGGTGCTTAGGTCGATTTAAGCGAAAATTGAGTTATTAAGGCCCGATATTACAGTGCATACTTAAGGTCTCCTCAGCACTTAAGTAAAGCTTAAGTCTGTAAAGCATTTTAACAGTACAAAATTTAAGTGCTCCTTAAATAAGTTTTTAAATTAATTTAATGAAGGAATTTCACAAATTTCACGAATTTTAAAAAAGCATAAACAAAAAGTATAGGTTTTTTCAAATGTTGCCTGCCGAAAACAATTTTCGAATGGTATCAGCACTGGATAAGCGATTCGACACATATGTTAATTTGAAAAAGGGGTCAGAATTGGCTGTGGTAGCTTCTCTTCTCTGCCCTTCCATTAAACTGAAATGGATAAAGGCTATCAACCCAGCGTTTGACACGTGCAAAGAAGCTGAAGCAATGGAAGTGGCTAAGATGGCGCTCACAAACTTTTTTAAAGATGAGCCGGTGGAAGAGATAGATCAGCTTGATGATTCTGAGGCATCAAAATATTTCTTTTTTGACATTTCAGGTTCGTTGAAAGAGTTTCATTCATCACTCAGCATATAACGATTTCAATTAATTTGTATTTAGAAACCCCAGAAAAACAATCCAAAACTGGCTCTTTCCAATGGCAACCGGAGCTATTTGCATATGTTGCTGACAATTCAAAAGGCTTCCAATTGCTCAACAATGATAAATGCATGAGGAAAGCATTTTTCAAATTTAATTGTCCATTGCCATCTTCGGCTGCAGTTGAAAGACTTTTTTCCCATGCAGCATTCTTGAACGCACCCAGGCGAGGTTGTCTGACCGACGAGCATTTTGAAAAACTACTTCTTTTAAAAGTGAACAATTATGAACAAATAATGAAAAATAAATAAAAATAATTACAATAAAAATTAAATTAGCTGTATTTTATTACAAATATTACACTATAAAATAAGTTTTTTTTTAACATACATAAGTTGCTCGAAAACACTAAATGATTTTCGACGTAAGAACTGGAACGGGTTAAGTAAACTTAATTTACTAATGAAACTAAGGCGAAACTAAACTAATTCGCGCCTCTGAGAAAAAATATACGAAAATCTTTATTCTTTCACATTTTACAAAAAATATATATTAATAGAGATTTCATTAAAACACTTTGTAGAATATACGAAACTCTTTTTTTCTTCATTCCTCAAAATATGTATATATTAATTAATGGAAATTAGAAAATTTTCCTTTCTTTTTATCGATGATGATTTATTATGTTTAGGGACACGTCCCACAGTGTCGCGTCTCCATACATCTCGTGGCCAAAAATAGAAGGAGTTGTGCTAGACCAATGAAATTTGACATGGAGGTTTATTTTCATAAAATTAAGAAATTTTGAAAATATTTTGAAAATCGAACCACCCCAACCCCCACCCCCATGTAAAGGGGTGGACCCAAATTCCGCAATTTTAGTTCTAGAGGCTTGAAATTCGGAACAGAGTTTACTGTTGTGCTCCAAAATTGGAAAAACCTAATTTCAATTTGCTACCTCGCCCACTTTTTGTGCTACGCCCACTCAAAGTTGGTAAATAGAGTACTTTTGAAACTCCCGAAAATCGCATAACAATTCAGAAAATTTTAACGAATGATATTTATTTGTATAATCTAAATGTGTATTTAGCACAAAAAATAAAAAAACACGGTCCAGCTCTAGGGGATGTCTTTTAATTACGTAGGATTTCATTACTGTTTTCACGTTCGCGTCTTAAGTCTTTGCGTACACAGTTCTGATATAAAAAGCAACGGAGATAGAGCAAAGACTTAAGACGCGAACATCGTATAAATTTGCACCAATCTCATACAAGAGCATAATTTTTCAAAATGAACACACATATTTCTAATTTTACTACGCTCTTTAATACTCAACTCTATGCTTAATTTGTTTTTCACAAATATTTGCACCGCTGGCTCCTTATTTGCATTGTTCCCTGCACACCAAGCTTCGAAAATTTCGCCAATTTTTATTGAAGACTCCACTGCAAAAATCAACGTAAAAAACAAAGTTGCAAAAAGGTGCAGGCAAATCTTTTTGATTTGGATTATACATACTTTCTTTTATATATTCTTATTAAAAATTGTAGTCACAAATTGTAACACAACTTTTCGCCCTCTTCGAAACTTTTAAAAACGCATATTTTGAGTAATTTTCTTTTATGTTTCATTCTAAATAACGAAACTTTTAAAATGTCAAACAAAAGAAAACAAAACAAAAACTACCCTCTAGGAAATAAGTTGAGCTTTCAGGAAAGTCATCAATCTTATGAATAAGTTAAAAAACAAATGAAATACGACAGTTCTTAATCTACATAAATTCGGTATATTTTTGCCATAAGCAACATCGGTTTTAAAGTTTGCACTTTGAAGGCTCCAAAGCATAAGTAAACATTAGTATTTTTCAAAGATATTTAAGCCTTGATCAGTTGCTGGTATTTGCTGTAAATTACCATCAAAATTTTTTTAAAAATCCGACATCAACTTTTTTCTATTTTGTCCACCTCGCAACACTGTGCGTCCCCTTTCGGAGGAAAGTACGACTTATATGTATATTATCCATCTAAGTTCTTGTTAACTCAAATACAATCAAACATTAAAAAAAAATTTTAGTTTCTACTGATTTTAGAAGTTTCAAGTATTCGTAGGTACCAGTGCAATTATACTACAAATTTCGGAATGCTTTTGGTCGAAATTGTTGGCCAAAGTAGAAAAATTGTGATTTTTTCCACACAAAAAAAAAAAAAAAAAAAAACAATTTTTTATCTTTCAGTGGTCTTATCTTAAGTGTTAATCATGTCATCTTCAAGGTGGGTTTATATGATCAAAGATTCATGAATTGTTTGTACTTTTTTGCCAATCTTACTCTGTAAGATTAAATTTTTGGAAAGTTAGTACCATTTTTATTAATGCACTCAAATCGTAGATTTTAGTTTGTATCTGCAACATGTTTCAACTGAAAAATCACTTCTTTTAATGGTACAAAATGGTACTCAAAGTAGAAAAATTGTGGCATTTGTGAAAAATATTTGAGTGCATTAATAACAAGTAAGGGTGTTATAGTCAGGCGCAGTGGCAAATATAAGCACTACCAAAGCACTCTTTCTCTAGACACGCCGCTGTACACAGCTGACTGTTTATCTGTGTCGGGTATTGTATTGCCAGGTGCGCCTGACCAGTAGCGTATCCAGGGGGGAGGGGGGGGGGCCTATAGGTGCTGAAGACCGGCTTTTGACCATTTTGCAATTCAAAAATTAAAAGACTTCCTGCCAAATAAAAGAAATCAAAATTATTAAGAATTTTAGTAAAGAAATACTAGTGATCCTCATGAAACTTTGAATATCTGAAAAATTTACTTCTTCATATAATATATCAAAATTTAGCGAAGTTCTTCGGAATGGTCGACCGTGTAACATTGAAAAATTTTCGATGGCGATGTGCGAAGTTGCGTGAGGACCACTATTTATTTTAAATCGGATAAAAAAATGTTTTAGATTTTTTATTTTCATAAACTGTATTTACTATTATTTTATATGTACTAAAAATCTTAGTTCGAGATCAAATAAATTAAAAATTTTTATCAATATATACCGGCCAGTTGAAATGTAACCACCACGCGCCCGTTGCATCGCTTTTGTGGACATCTTTCATATAGACGACCGGAAAAAATGTCTTGTTCAGTAAGCTCTCCGGAACACGTAGAAAGCGTTTTTATTGACACATTTAAAACAGGCATATTAAGCTTATCAATTTCACATTTATTGGAGCAGTTGGATATTTTTATTAATCCACTTAAGTTATTGAAAATTTTTTCTGCCATATATGTAACAGATTCGTTACACTTTATAAGAAAACAATTAAGATTTTCGTTTGCAATTGTTTCAAACAATGCAGCTAAAATTGTGGCACGCCGCTTATATGAATTTGATTTAATGCCACCGTTTTTTATAACGGAATCCAAAAGCTCAAATATGCTGGACTTATTAAAATTTTGATCGAAGTTTTGAAAAAATTTCTGATGATCAATCGCTGCGGTAAATATAATATGAAAAAGAGAATCGAATGCAGTGGTATTGTCTGCATCTAGTTTTTTGCCATCTAAAATAATTGGCTTTAAATGCATCTCATTACCATTTTTAAAATATCGAATTTTTTTTAATGAATTATTTATCATAAATTCATTTGGAGCATAGGAGTCTTTAAGATATAGGCTCTGCTTTTTCTCTTTTCCCACTAGGCCGCGCCAATTTTCTTCGGCTCTCCCTTCAACTATAACATTGACATTTTTCTGGGCAATGCAGTTAACGCAAATTTTTTTTAGTTCACATCCATCCTCCCTGGGTAGTAGTACTGAACATATAAGAGACTCATGTACATATTTTAAACAAATCTGTGAAGAAAAATTGATAACTCACGTTAACGTTCATGATAAGAGCTTGTGATACTTACAACACACTTAACGGCATTTCGTTCAATAACTACATTACAAATTGGACAATAATTTTCGGCTATAGGGTCCAGACTAATTTGATGAGAGCTTTCGATGGGTATTGATTGCTTATATTTTAATTTGGTAATGCCTTGAATAGCATTTATATGTTGCAAGAAAAACTCGTCAACACGCTTTTGTGATTTATCATTGAACAGGTTATTTTTCAAAATTTTGAACTCTGCTTCAACGTAGGTACTTGAAGCGGGTATTCGTCCATATCCGAATCTATCTCTGCAAATGCAGGACCAAAGAGGGAGCCATTTTACGTCTGTTTAAAGTCGTTCCTTTAAATTCGCAAAGGATAATCATTATTTCTCACAAATTGGTTTTTAGTTGAAACAATACGAACCCAACTCAATCGACGGTTGCTCATAAAATGAAATGACGCTTGTTCATTTCAGCTAGAGCTGAAAAACAATCGATGGCACTATCGGTATCGAAATTTTATAGCTTCTGAGATTATCGATGATTTCTTTGACACTATGACGGTATTATTTTTGCAGCAGGAAACACTAAAACAACATTTTCAACCTTCAAATTTACATTTCAAAATAAAATTTATGCACAAAAATCACAATTAACAACTTATTATTCCAACTATTTTTCAAATGTTCCGTACGTTTGTCATCCAAAACCCGGAAGTTTCCACGACAAAACTCCCCTAAACACCAAGAAATTAACTGCCTTATTCATAAAAATGTTTTTGAGCTTAATTCTTAAAAAAATATTTTTGTATTTAATTATAAGAAAGTTTTATTTGAAAGAAAAGTGAATTTTTTAGCTAGTTATTAAATAATATATTCAAAAAGATATATTATAGTAACAAGAAAAGTGAATATAGAAATTATGCCAAGGATCCATATATTTTATTAACAAAAAAAGTGAATATATATATAGATTTTATGGCATGATTCCATTTAAATTGTTGCGCTACCTTGACTTTTGTATGAAAACATCGACAGTATCGATGTTTGTGCTTCAAAATATCGATGGTCGCGAACATCGATTGTTTTCCAGCTCTAATTAAAACGAGCACATACGCTTCTATTTTGTGATGGTTTTCTCTGTGTTCTTGCTTTCTCATTCTCATGATCACCCAGCAGGAAAAGTTCCGGTGAAACCATCAATGATTTCAGCATGACATAAGAGCCTCCTGTTTCTACACCAACTTTCTAATGAAATTTACACACAAGCGGCATTGGCCGTCATGAGCGGACATGTCACCAGTTGGTCATCGAAATTGGAGTGGATACCTCCTGTTTCGCAAGAAAATGTCATCGTTCGGGAGTGATACGAAATGAAAATGAAACACGGTTTTGTGTTCTGTTTTTATTCGTTTATTTTTTGTTTTCTTTTTTGTCATGGGAATTACGATGAATAACATCTTTTTTCGATGACAATGTCATTGGAATTGCGATTTATAACACCTTTTCTCGATGACAATGTCATTAGAATTTAGAAGTACTCTAACTTTCCCCTTGACATCATCGGTGAAAACATTAATGAATTTTTCCTTTATGCGAAAAAATCCGGCTGGGCAGGGATGCCCACCACTACATTGAAAGCTTGCGATAGTGTGTGTGCGCATTGCACTGAAGAACGTTTTTCGTCTTTTTAGTTCTCTCTTTTTGCTTCATCCGACATAGGTCTTGCTCGTTCGCTGCCTGATATCAGACTAAACAGGTTTCGTTTTCTCAGCTTGCTTGTTGCCTTTTGTGTATGTACACAAGCATTTGCTCTCAATGCTCCGAAGCTTGCTCCGCGGGCATCCCTGCTCATGATCGATGCTGTACAAAGAAACAAACACATATATTCATAAGACTGTGTATATGCTCTCCAAAATGCTCTCGCTTTGCTCTCCACGAATAACGAAGGAAGTCAAACGAAAATTTCATTTGTTTTTATACCCAGCGTAAGCGGGGTATATCAGTTTTGTGCAAATCTTGTAACAGGGAGAATTAAGCTCCGGAGAGACATATATATATAGAAATGATCAGGATAAAAAACTGAATCGATTTAGACATGTCCGTCTGTCCGTCCGTCCGTCCGTCTGTCCGTCGGTCCGTGGTCGGATCTCCTCCGAAACGGCTGGACCAATCAAGTCGAAATTTGGCACACAGGTATATCGGGATCCGAGTATGATCCTAAGTAAAAATGGAAGACATCCGCCCACTGCCACGCCCACAAATTAATATAATGTGTTTTCAGTAAAATGCTTGTAACTTGCGAACCACTGAACACATTCCATTAATATTTGGTACACTGGTAAACTACAAAAAGGGACATAGCCTGGAAAAAAATGGACGCCGCCCTCCGTGAGCCACGCCCACAAATAAGCCCAAAAATAAGGGCTTATCGTAACTTGTGAAGTAAAAGGCGTAGAAGCTTCAAATTTGCAGCATAGGTTGATCAAGGCAAATGAAAGGTGTAGAAACAAAAATTAATGTAGCCCGCCCACTGCCACGCCCACAAATAGAGAATTTTCATAACTTCCGAAGTAAAAGGCGTAGAAGCTTCAAATTCGCAACATAGGTTCACCAATCCGAATGAAAGGTGTAGGAAAATTTTTTTTATGGACCGCCCACTGCCACGCCCACAAATGAAGATTTTTCGTTACTTCCGAAGTAAAAGGCGTAGAAGCTTCGAATTCGCAACATAGGTTCACCAAGGCGAATGAAAGGTGTAGGAAAAAATTTGTTGTGTCCCGCCCACTGCCACGCCCACAAATAAAGATTTTTCGTAACTTCCGAAGTAAAAGGCGTAGAAGCTTCAAATTCGCAACATAGGTTCACCAAGGCGAATGAATGGTGTAGGAAAAAGTTTTATGCGGCCCGCCCACTGCCACGCCCACAAATAAAGATTTTTCGTAACTTCCGAAGTAAAAGACGTAGAAGCTTCAAATTCGCAACATAGGTTCACCAAGGCGAATGAAAGGTGTAGGGAAATAATTTATGTTGCCCTCTCACTGCCACGCCCACAAATAGAGAAGCAAAACATAGTGCGCTCATAATGTCGGGACGCTGGGTATTTCAAAGTCGGGCTTGACCGACTTTAGCTTTCTTACTTGTTTATTTATATTAAAAGAAAACACCCGTTCACTCCAAATGAAAAATCAAATGCCTTCAAAACAAACGAAATTTTTAAAAAATGAGTTTAATGTGAACGAAAACTACATTCATTTGAAACGTTTCAAATGTTCAAAGCTTTTTTCAAATGAAAAATTCGTTAAAAAAAAAAACACACGAGTTCCGTTTAAAACAAACTGGCGATAAACGTATTTTTTCTTTGCGTGTAGGGTGTACAGTTTCTGCAAGCTCTTAATTGGATTATGCAACGGATCTAAATTCTATTGTCTTTGAAAATACACATAATCATATTTCAGATGAAGATAAATGGATGAAAAGAACACTTATTCATTAAATTAAAAAAGGGTGTTATAGTCAGGCGAGCCTGACAATAGAATACCCGACACAGACACTTATGTTCGAATAATTTTGAATATCAAGAGGTGTTTAAGGACATATTGGGCCCATATACCGACTTTTGTTAAATTTCTTTATAAAAACCGCCCATTTTCCACGCCCACTTTTTCAAAAACCTTAATAATGGTTCTATCAAAAAAAATTTTGGGGAGGACGTTACTGGCTTTCAAGGAAGCATACGTGCCGACTTTCGTTCAAGTCCCATTGATATTTCGGGTGTAGGAGGCAATTTTCGAAAAACGCCTTATGCCACGCCCACTTTTCCAATATTTTGAAATCATATTTCTTGCCTTTAAAAATGTTCTAATATCAAATTTTATCAAAATATCTTGAAGGACTTCGATTTTAGAGCAGTTTTTGTAATTTTCGTAACAGACCCTAGTACTGAAGGTACCCCTAAAAATGGTCCGATCAGGTCCATTCTCGAACTTGTTCTTACTCATGTCCCCGTGAGCACGCATACCAAATTTTGTCAAGATAGCTCAACTCGATAAGATAACTGTATACAGACAGACGGACAGACAGACGGACAGACGGACGGATATGTCTAAATCGAATCTCCTGGTGACGCTGATAATTTCTATATATATTTTGTATGGTCCATCTCGACTGGTTCTGGGTGTTACACACAACTAGGGATGCCAATCCCGGGATCCCGGGATTTTGCCCTTTTTTTCATCCCGAAAATCCCGAGATCACTGGATGTAAGTCCCGGGATACATTTCTTTTCTTCCACATTCAAACCTAAGCTAACCTAAACTTAACAAAATCCCTTTGTAATGAAGTGACATTTGATCTAAAGTAGAACACGCATGCAACACTTATTTATGCAAGATAAACAGCTGACTCTATGTTCAGTTAAGCTTGTACCGCGCTGTCCAAATTTGAAGAAAGTCCATATTTATCCGACCATGAGCATTTACAGTAGAACATCATGTAAGTTGCAACTCAAAAAAATTTCTTACGTATTTTCCATGTTTGACTCCATTTCGAAAAACGACGCTACAATTTATAAGGACTCAATATCGAAAGAGTAGAAAAAAATTAAAGCCGTACCATGAGAAATGGCAAATTATTGGATGTTCCTTTTGAAGTACATATGCGATTCAATTCCGGGATTAGTCTCGAAAATCCCGGGATTTTTTTTTAAGATCCCGGGATTACAAAAATTACGAAAATTGGCATCCCTACACACAGCCCAACAAACGCAATATACCCTCGACACAGAGTGTGTCGGGTATAAAAACAGTTTTTAACGGCTGTCCTAAGATTATTGCGTATTCAACAATTAGAGGTGGTGGTATAGATGGGCTTTGTGCTTTGGATTCTTTTAGAAATTTATATAGATCTTCGAAACACTATAGGCAAAAATACATAAATCCAACGCCTTATGAAATTTCATTTTTTTGTCTTAATTAAATCTTAATTAAAACACATACTAATGAAGATTTTTTCAGTATGGACCACAAAGATATGGGAATCTTGATGATATTTTGATGTGTTTTTCTTCAAACGCAGCAATTCGTCTGCGGGATTATAGTAAATGGGCTGAAGATGGGAAGTTTTCTAAATGTACCCCAACCCTATATGCAACATTATACAATTTCTTGTGTAAAGAATAATCATGTTTTTCCGTCAATTTTTGTTTTACTAAGAAATAAAAGTTTATGAACATGCGATGTTTTGAAAAACCAGTGCTAGGCTTGGAACGTTAGCTCCTTTTCGCCTGTGCCGGTAATCGAACCTCGGACCCTGAGATCAAGAGCATAGAACGTATCCCCTACGCTATTCCAGACGCACATGTCCCCAGGTAACATCGTGGCCTTTTTAGTACCCGACACACGACGGTATATTGCGTATGTGTGATTGTGTGTAACACCCAGAACCAGTCGAGATAGACCATACAAAACGTTATAAAAATTATCAGCGTCACCAGAAGATTCGATTTAGCCATGTCCGTCCCTCTATTTATCCGTCTGTTTGTATACAGTTTTCTTATCGAAGCACAAGTTGGAGAATGGACCCGATCGGCCCATTTTTTAGGGTTACCTCCAGTACTAGGGTCTGTTACGAGATTCACAAAAACTGCTCTAAAATCAAACTGCCTTATTCATAGAAATGCTAAAATGGATTTTAGCTAAAAAGCATTTTAATTTCATATATTTTTGACAGTAAAGTCACCGTAAAAAAGGTTTAAAGAACGTTTTATTTCTATGAATAAGGCCAAAAGTTTTTCAAGATATTATGAAATTTGACATTTGAATATATTTAAAGGCAAGTAATAATAAAAAAATTGGAAATGTGGGCGTGGCAGAAGGGTGTTTTGCAAAAACACATTTTTGGGTAAAAAAATCCCAAAACTGCTTCAAAATCTGACTTTTTCGAAATATTTCAATGAGACTTAGAATTTGAGCGAATATTTAAGCCACTTATTAGAATTAAAAGAAACTGGTAATTGGACGTGGCAAAGGGGCGGGTTTCATAAAGAAATTTAACAATAGCGGTATATGGGGCCCGTTACGGCCTTAAACACCTTTTGATATTAAATATTATTTGAACATGTGTGTATGTGTCGGGTATTCTATTGCCAGGATCGCCAGACTATAACACTAGGGCGTTTCAGACGTGAAAAAAAGTGTTGAAATTCGAAGACGGCGGGGTCTAAAAAGAAAGTTTAGGCAAAAAGAAAAATTTGGGCATCATTAGAAATTTTTTTTATTGAGGTTTAGATAGCGCGCTGATGAGTTTAAGTTGAAATGTAACATTTTTGGTATATAGCCTAAATGCAAGTCTGTTACATAAACAAATTTATATGCAAATAAATCTTTTCGAATCGCTTAAACATATTATGAATCAATTGATCGGTAAAACATCGAACTGTTCCTGGAAAAACCATTAATTGAAATCAATTTTTGTGTTTTCTGCCCCTAAAAGTATACAGAATAAGTTGAAAATCTGTCAAATTGAAAGTTCTAAATTTACAAAAACTAAATAAAAATTTTGTAGCTCTCTTTAAGGCGTTATTTGACGAAAATTCAAGTCCTCTGAGCGACCTCTAAACCTCAATTTAAGAAAATTTAAATGATGCCCAAATTTCTCGATTTACATTATCTTTCGTTTGAGACCCCGCCGTCTTCGAAATTAAAATTTTTTTTTCACGTC
>CM035808.1:48519977-48547477 GCA_020466095.1 Chlorops oryzae | reverse complement strand
TGAAACGACCTACTATAACACCCTTTCTTGTTTGATGTTTAATTTGACCGCTTGACATAGACAACAAACTTTTTGTTCAAGAACTCACTTAACGTTGCTGAGGAACAGGATGAACTTACAGGACACTTACTTCCTTATTGGATACACGAGGAGCACGCAAAAAAAAGTCCTAATAAAACGTAATGATTTTTAAATGATAGCAATTTCATTTACGAGCGCCCAACTTAAGGACATTTATAAAAAGGACGCAGTATAAAACCAAAGCGCTCAACTTAAGGTCATCAATCGAAATTACCGGAAAAGAATAGATTTATTTCTGTTGATTTCTTAAACAAACCAAAATTAAGATGACTGAAAATACACAAATAAAACGCTCGATAAAATTCGAGAAGCGTGTGCTGCGTGCCTTTGGGAGTCATTTCAGTGACTTTGATGCATAACATTGAAATCGGACTTGATGCTGTTTGTTTAACATCCCGACTTTGTCATTGTTTTTTTATTCGCATGTCTTAAATGCATTTTTAGAACGAAGAAAAGAAACACAATGTAGAGGATATACAGGTACAATCTTGTATCCTTAACTTGGTTCTTTGAGGTATTTCCGCAAACTTGAATGCTGTTCCGCACTCGATCGCTTGTGTTACAATTGGCTCAAGAAATTCCGCACAGGTTAAAGATTCAAAGGTGGTTTAAAGTTTCGCCAGATATGGATATAAAGTCTATTTATTTAAAGCTTGGGATAAAACAAAAAGTTTTCCCCATAAGCATACATATTCCGTGTTTTTCACTACTTAAATGCATTTTTGCATTTTAAAGGGCCATTTCCACTTCTTCGTAAATTCACAGCTTTCGAATGAAAAATTACAGCAATTAGACGACCATTGAAGGCAGATTCATGGCTTTTGACAGTCAAAGTCAGGCAAGAGAACTGAATTTCTTATTTAGTATATAATATATAATAATGTGAGTAATTTGTCTTCCGGATTGTCAAGCTTAAGCCAGAAAAGAAGAGAAATGAACTTACGAGTTTTTAAGTTGACTGGTTGCTCCATCCACGTGACCTTGTCCATCCGAAGCTCATCACTTTCAAAAAATCCATTTTGAACCTCCTATCGGTGCGGCAACAACAAGCGTCTTGGGCATAAGTGTGAAGGATAAACAGCCTTGAGAAATTGCTCATCCGGAAGAAACAATTTTCTATTCTTAAGGCCACATTTATTTATTGATGATTGAAAACTTTTGCAGGATCCTCTTAAAGGTAATGTTAAATTTTAATTACCTATAAGAAGAAGATGTTTCGTCCGACTTTTGAAGACGAATAGATAAAATGACGAAAATAATTAGTATGTTTGTACAGTAAAGCTGAACGGTGAATGTTTTGCCATGAATGCAAAGAAATTCGATATGTCAACTTAAACATGAATATAAAATGTTGAATATACATTTTATGACATTTCAGCTTCTGCACATAAAAAATTACATTGAATGTCGCTTGAAACTTGAACGTTTAGATGTCAAGTTGGCTATCCATGCGCTCACTGAAAAATAAAAATTTATGCCATGCAAAGCGAAAAATGAACTCAAGCCCCAAAAATGTCACATGTCCTGTTCAGGTCATTTTGTACTTTGTGTTCCCTCCTTTCGTAGGAGACGTGCTCATGACTACAGCATTGGGCTTGTCAATTTGTAAAATTTCAAATTGTTACATGCCGAATAAAATTTTGTAAACAAAAAAGACGTGACATACTTATAGGTATTTGACATATTTATTTTAAGGAACGCGTTCTAACAAAAGTAGTAAACTAAGGAAGAAGTCGAACGTATGCACTATGGTCGCGATGACCAATTTTCTTGGCCAAAATTAAAATTATGAATGAAATGATTTTTTCTTGTGATATTAGTTAAGTATTTACTAAAATATTATTAGATTTGCGTTTATTTTCTCGTTTTCTGAAAATTTGGTAAGAAACAAAAATTTTTAATCAGAATGTAAAGAAGAATCAACTTTATTTTCACAGCACACTTTGTGGTTCATTTCCATTTAAACTAAACTCGGCTTCCAAAATCAAATTTTCATCATCTTCTTTATATACTTCATCGTATTCTACTTCTTCATCAGAGCTTTCATCAATATCACCATGCGAATGTAGTAAATTTGATGCACTGAGGCCTTCACCAAATTCAGCCAAATTTGAACAAGCTCTGAATTTTTAAAGAAGAGGTGGTCTGGAAAAAAAACAAATTTCTCAGAAACCGCAAAAAACCGCAAATCAGGAGTTAGAACACGGACACATGACATCAAAATTTACTATTTTCTTTTTGTCTTAGGTCTACCGAATGCTACCGAAATTGTATAGGCTACTATTAAGTTAGGACTTAAAGAAAACTCATTAATCACGATGGTTACGTACTTGTTATATTTTTTTTTAACATTGAACATTTTTCCAATATTTTTTGTTATTAAATAATTAAAGTACTCACTTTCACCTTTATTTTCCATACTTTACTTTGTTTGTCACTTTTTCCGTTTAAACACAGCAAACAATATAAAAACACTAAATTGAGAGCGCACGCAATTATTCTTTCAACTCTTCTAATGTATGCCAGCTGTGTTGGTACGCTGTCTAACGGTAAATTGTTGTTTACTAATATATGATACATTTTTTGTTGCTCTAAGGTATTTACTACCAGATTGTTATGAGAAAACAACAATATGAAACATTAAAAAATTTTAATTTTGGCCATGGAAAGCGGTCGCTGCGACCATAGTGGTATGGAGGGAGTTTTCTCCTTCGCGAGGCTGTTTTTGTATCATTTAGAAAAAAGAAATCCAGACGGAAAACGAAGAAAGCTTTTTCAATTTTTTTTTTTTATTGTGTTCAAAAAGTGGAGACTCTAGAAAAGGTGTAGTTTTCTCGTCCACGATTTCTTGTCTCCAAGTTGTACCTCTCAAATGAAAGAGAAACCCGGGGCTATAATCATTATGGTCGGAAGCTCGATCATTTTGCGATTCTTCTGACAAAATGGCGGCCATTGAAAATGGCCCATCGATTTTGGGAATATTTTTTTTGTAGTTCAGTGTTAAAAAAAATATTAACAAATTTATTAATATTATGGCCGTTGTGGGCAAATTCTGCGTCGAATCCATTTTGTATCATTAAAATTGACCGCCAGTTTAAAAAAGTGGTTTCAAGATAAATGTGTTTATATTAAGGAGGGATCGTAAATAACTGTTATGGAAAAAAAGAGAGGCAAAAAAATCATCACTTTCAAGACATCGGAGCCTGAAGATTAATATACGGAAGGGGTCGCATTGAAACTAACTGTCGAAATCCGTGATGATATTAAATAAAAATTCTAAAATCCAACTAAAACAGTTATTTTTTAACTGAAAAGAAAAAAATTAGAATGAAAGTCTTAAAAAGAGATTTTTATTTTTCGAGCCAAAAATAACAGTTATTAAAGATTTTTTTTTTCAGTCCCATTTAACTGTTATTTTGCAACTTTTATTTAAAAGTCCGAAAATAAAAGTTATTTTCGGATTTTTATTTTTTCTGTTGAAAATAAAAATCCTTTTTATGTAATTTCTAAAATAACGGGAAAAATTAATTTTTGTTTCTTTCAATGCACAAAAAAAGACAAAGTTTCATATAATTAGGTGTTTTTCCCGAAAACTGAAATGCTGCCTGTCGTAGCTTAGGGGATGCGTATTGGCCTAACACCCGAGAGACCAGAGTTCAATCCTCAACAAGCGCAATCAGCAATTGTTCAAAAAAAAATCTATAAATAGAACCAAAACGAGACGCAGAGAAAAATAAAGAGAAGTGAGCACACGACAGCGAACAGCGCTCTGCGACGACAATGTCATTGGTGATGGCCTGTCCCGTTTGTTCAAAAATGTCACTAAAAGTGTCTTATAAATTGTCAGGGGTATCGGCTCCGATGTCACGCTGAAAGCATAGGTGATGTCATGCGAACTTTTCCTGCTGGGTTGTTATCTTTGTATACCCCATATCATCCAGCCACGGTAAACAATGAATTGAAATAAAATAAAAAATCAAAATCATATGCATATTATGCATATATCCAAGGCTAAGCTTTGACTTTAAAAGATGCTGCGAGCTGGGTATACCTTAAGTAATTGATTTCGAAGTCTATGCATTCTAAAAAAATCCGTATAGAAGTTTTCGGGAAAAACACATAATTAAATGGAACTTTAGGTCTTTTTTTGTGCATTGCAAGAAACAAAAATGAATTGTTCCCGTTATTTTAGAAATTACATTTCAACAGAAAAAATAAAAATCCGAAAATAACTTTTATTTTCGGACTTTTAAATAAAAGTTGCAAAATAACTGTTAAATGGGACTGAAGAAATAAAAATCTTTAATAACTGTTATTTTTGGCTCGAAAAATAAAAATCTCTTTTTAAGACTTTCATTCTAATTTTTTTCTTTTCAGTTAAAAAATAACTGTTTAAATTGGATTTTTTAAAAAAAGTTTTAAAATAATAATTATTAAATAACTATTTTAATATCTCTTATAACAGTTACGGTCCCTGATATTAAGTCAACGCAAAAAAAATAAGGGTGTTAAAGTCAGGCGAGCCTGACAATAAAATACCCGACACAGACAAACACGTTTAAATAATTTTGTTTAAATCAAGAGGTGTTTAAGTCCATAAGGTGCCCCATATGCCGAATTTTGTTAAATTTCTTTATGAAAACCACCCCTTTGCCACGCCCACCTTTCAAAATGTTTAAATATTCTAATCGGAAGCTTTAATATTGGCTCAAATTCTAAGTTTCGTTGAAATATTTCAAAAAGTCCGAATTTGAAGCAGTTTTCGAATTTTCGTGACAGACCATAGTACTGGAGGTAACCTTTATAATGGACCGACCAAGGAATTTTTTTTTGGAAGATGTTTATGGCTACAAAGGCAGCAAAAGTGTCAAATTTCGTTCAAGTCCCATTTGAATTTCGGGTGAAGGAGAGAATTTTCGAAAAACGCCCTTCTGCCACGCCCAATTTTTCAGTTTTTTTAAATCATTTTACTTGCCTTTAAACATGTTCATATATTAAATTTCATCAAAATATCTGGAAAAACTCCGGTTTAAGGGAAGTTTTTATGATTTTCCAAACATACCCTAGTACTGAAGGTACCCCTAAAAAATCTCGAGCATGTTCTTACTCGTCTCCCCGTGAGCACGCATTCCGGATTTTGTTAAGAAAGTTTGTAACGACCTATTTCTGCCGGGGTGGGCTCAGCCTAGTCCAGGGTCGTACAAGAAATTTATATTTCTAACGTAGTTTTCTAAAGGAATAATTCAAGGGTTTTAATTCAATGTGATTCAATATAATTCTTTGTAATTCAATATAATTCAATGTAATTCGATATAAATCTCTGATTTGTGGAGTTATCCTGGTGTCTCTCGATTGACCGAGGTTCTCCTGTTGCCTCTATCGTGTGTGCGTCACGGGATTTTCTCTGTAGTCTCAAGTAGCGAAGCTTCAATGTAGTCTCGTACGGCGGGTTCTGCTGAGGCCTCCGCTACGAGGTTTTACTGTTGTCCCAGAGGTTGAGGGTTTACTGTGGTTTTCCCGGTACGAGGTTTTACTGTTATCCCGGAGGTTGAGGGTTTACTGTGGTTTTCCCGGTGCGAGGTTTTATTGTTGTCCCAGAGGTTGCGGGTTCACTGTGGTTTCCCGATGCGAGGTTTTACTGTTGTCCCGGAGGTTGAGGGTTTACTGTGTTTTCCCGGCACGAGTTTTTACTGTTATCCCGGAGGTTGAGGGTTTACTGTGGTTTTCCCGGTGCGAGGTTTTATTGTTGTCCCAGTAGCCGGGGTTTTACTGTGATTTCATGGTGCGAGGTTTTACTGTGGTCCTAGAGGTCGAGGTTTTACGGTGTATCCTGTGAGGATGTTCTTGAGAGGGATGCACTGAGTGGCTGACAACAGGATTCCAGTTTCCTTGTGAGACATAGGTCTCGTTACCAGAAACTAAAATCAGGCTATCGTCCTTCAGATTTGTCCAATTTCCTTGGATCGTTTGTGAGGCAGAGTCTCGTTACCACGATCGAAGGACTTTCTCTTGAGCTGTATTCACACTGACTGACTTTCTCTTGCGTCGTCGTCTGCTTTTATACCTACTATTCTTCTGGGCTGACCTTTGGACTTTTGAGTCACGTTTTCATCGCGTGTCGAACTTTGGACCCAAATCATGCGTTACTCGCGTGCTGACCTTTGGATTACGATCATGCGTCGTCTGCATGTGTTCTGCGTGCTGCTGTTCTGCGTTGTGCCATTCTGTTGCATCATGCAACTTGCATGAGTTATTGTTGCGCATGCCTGTTTTCGTTATTCTTGTAATTATTGTTGTCATTTGTGGACGTTGTTTTCTGTTCATTGTTGTTTGTGCATAGTTTGTGACGATTTTGTGGTCGTCACACTCCCTCCTTTCTTCCGAAAACGTGACGCTGTCGTTGTCATGCTTGTACGCTCGTGTGGGGTCCATTCGATATAACCCAGCTTTCGTTTGCCCGTGATCAGCAGTGTTTATGTTTCGTGAGTGTTCCATCATTACTTTTTCTTTTGTATTTTTATTTTTCCAGCTCGCGTGATTGAGATTCTGGTCGTTGTCGTCCCAAACTTCCGTAGGCAGTTGCTCTGGGTACCCTTCTTCCATCGTTTGCGCATCTCAACTGCGATCTGTTGTACCTTCTCTTCCCACTGTTCGTCCTGTGCGCTTTCGGGTACTTTTTGGACCAGGTCTGACCACACCACGTCTTTTTGGCAGATATTTTGGAACACCTCTACCAACCTTTGACGAGTGGGCATGGTCGTCGTGCCTTCGAAAATGAGGTGATGGGGTTGGAACCGTTTTCCCGCGCGAATGGTTTGGAGAAACCGCTCCAAGAACTTTAACGTAAATAGCCCGCAGTCGGCATCATTTTCTTGTTGTGCAGTGGGTACTTCCACGATTTTCATCTGCTCTATTCTTTCCATGCTCTCCGCTCCTGTCCGTGTCGCTTCTTCTCGGAGGAACTGGTGGATCAGTTGTGCCACGTCGCGTTGTCGGGTTCCTCTCAGTGAGTCGCAATGGAAGATTCGGGTGCTGTCTATGATCGCGAGTGTCCAATGGAAATTTTCGACAACTGGGATGACGACATAGTCTCTCTCGAAGACCTTTGCCCTTCGCATCCATCCATTTAAGAAGTCTCTGGGTCGTTCTCCTCTGCTGACTGCCACTAGTTGTAGGAAGAAAAGGCCGCTGAATACATAAATATCTACCCGATCTTCCGGTGCTATTAATTCTTGGAATAGCCATGCTCCGTATACATCGATGATAGTATCGTTCAACCACTTTCCTTCGGTAAGTCTCTCCACGTCTGCCCGGAAGATTGAATAACCTCTGCCTGTCTTTGAGTATGTTCCGATGACCTCCGTGTTGGGTGTTGCATCTTGGTAAAGTTTCGTTGTTAGCACTTGGTGTTTTGCTCGAAAGTGATTTATTCTCAGGAAAGCGCTCCTTCTATAATTGTCTGATTTAAGGATTTGTTGTTGTATCGGAAGAATTAAATTTTTCAATAAATAAATAGCGTTAATTTCCTGAAACGGTAGAAATCATGTTTGTAATTTCGCCGATCATTCTCGAACGGGGTTTTCAGTTGCATTTTAGATGCCCTTGAATTCAGTGGTAGGCTCATGTGTGTTATGACGTTGCCGTCGGTCATCCGTTGTTTATGCATATTCATAGTTTATTAGGAATAAGAAAGGGAAAGCATATTTCAAACTTCTGGTCTGCTGATTTCTAGCCAACTCTTGCACATTACTTTCCCTGTTGACCTGTGTGCGTTTATGTGTATGAGTACCTCCGCCGGTTTGCATGTGATTGGGTGATGCCAATTTTCTCATTTTCTTCCTTTCTCGGGTCATTGCCCTGATTTTTATTAGGTCACGTTCCACATTTTCTTTTTGGGATTGTGGACTTTCTTTCGATTATAATCTGGTTTGAATTTGTATTATAACCGGCCTTTAGTTTTCATATATATTTTTTTTTTCTTTGTTTACTTGCAACCTTCAAATTCTGAATGGTTGTTATTTCAGAAAAAATTATATTTCTTCTCTTCCGAGGATTCCGTTTGGGTGGATTTCTGCCGTGTCGTCTTCGGGGAAATCCTGTGTCGCTGTGGATGTACCTCGGGAAGGAAAAGGTTCGTCGTTACTTTGTGTTAGCGGTTGCTCTGTGTTTTCATTTTGTTGCAGGTCGGCTTCATCGGTGTGGAATGGCTTGAACTGGGAGATATGGGCCGTTTTTATTGTTTTGCCGTCCCTCAGTTTCACGATCACGGGATATGAGAAGGATTCCACTGTAAATGGTCCATCAAATTTCGGCGCCAGTTTCGCTGCGAAGTCATCGACAGCTTTCGATAAAGGGTGAGCTCGAAGGAGTACTTGTTGTCCTCGATAGGGTCTCCAGGGTCGTCGTCGTAAGTTGTAGGTGCGGGCTTGTTCCTGGCTTGCTTTTGCTAGGTTGATTTCCACTATTTTGAAAATTTCTTGCAGTCGGTTGCGTCGTTGTTCGACTGTTAGTGATTTCGTCCCTGCACCTGTTGTTGTCTCATCAAAGACGCTTTTTGGCAGTCGGGGCCCCCTGCCTTGTATTAACATGGCTGGGCTGAAACCTGTGGTGTCGGAAACACTTGTGTTTATGGCCAACATGATCTCTGGTAGTGCCTCGTCCCAATATTTGTGTGATGACTGTGTATATTGTGCAATCATTGTTTTGATCGTTCGGTTCGCTCGTTCGGTGGGATTTTCTTGTGGTGTGTATGGGGCTGTACATTGATGATGTATACCCATTTCTTCCAAGAATCTCTCAAAGTTGCGACTCGTGAATTGTGTCCCATTGTCTGTCAACAAGACCTTGGGTACCCCGTATCGATTATTCGCTCCCGAAGGGTTTTCCGGACTGCGTCGGTGGTGGCGCTTCGTAATGGCACTAGTTCTACCCATTTTGAAAATTTGTCGAAAAATACTAACAGTGTTGTATTTCCGTGTATATAGCGTGGCAATGGTCCCACGAAGTCTGCACATAGGATGGCCCATGGTTCGTCCGCTATTTTAGTGAGCATATACCAAGCTGGTTTCTGTTGATTTACTTTAAATCGTTGACAACTTTTGCATCGAAACACATGTTTTCGTATGTCTTTGATCATGCTTGGCTAAACATATTTTTTTGCTGTTCGGAGGAATGTCTTTCGTATGCCCAGATGACCAGCTGTTGGGTGATCGTGATTCTCCTTTAGTACTCGGTCGAGATCCTTCCTCCTTACACACAGTTTCCAAGCCACGCTGTCTTCATCGTCTATGTTTGGGGGTAAATGCCTATATAGATTTCCATTTGCTATTATATATTCAGGAAATTTGTGTGGTTCTTTTCCAATTTCCTCCATTTTCCGTGTGACCCAGTCCTTAGGAAGAGGCAGTATTTCTTCCTCATGTATGCGTCGTGTTGTCTCCAATGGATCTCTTGATAGAGCGTCAGCAATGGCGTTCTCTCTTCCTCTCCTATAACGGACTGCGAAGTTATATTGCTGGAGCTCTAGTGCCCATCGTGCGATGCGTCCTGACGGGTTTTCAATAGAATTTAGCCATCTTAATGAGAGGTGGTCGGTGATCACGATAAAATTATAGCCCTGGAGGAAGTGTCGCATTTTGCGAATTCCCCAAACGATCGCAAGGCACTCCTTTTCAGTGGTTAAATAATTTGTTTCGGGTTTGTTAAGGTGGCGGCTTGCATAAGCTATCACTTTTTCTGTTCCCTCATCGTCTTGTGTCAACACTGCGCCAAGCCCGTAGTCGCTGGCATCTGTTTGTAAGATGAATTGTTTGTTGAAGTCTGGGCATGCAAGGATGGGTGCTTCGGTCAATTTTTTTTTAAATATCTCGAATGCTTGTTGGTGCTCCATAGTCCATACCCATTTTGCTCCTTTTTTGAGTAGTGTTGTCAGAGGATGTACAGTGTCTGCGAATTCGGGTACGAATCGTCTGTACCATGATGTGATTCCGATGCACTGTCGTAGCTCTTTTATGTTCGTTGGTGGTTTGAGGCGCTCGATGGCTTCCATTTTTGATGGGTCTGTTTGTATGCCTTTGCTGCTTACCATATGACCAAGGTATTTGATTTCGGTTTTCAGAAATTCGCATTTTTCTGGATTTATTTTGAGGTTGGCCTCACGTAATCTTCTAAAAATTCTAATAAACTCGTCATATGTTCTTCCAGTGTTCGACCTAGTACGATGATGTCATCGAGGTACGCAAAAGCGAACGGTTCTAGTTCCGGCGTTATTACTGAGTCTAGTGCCCGTTGGAAAGTTGCTGGTGCTGAGTGTAACCCGAATGGCATTACCTTCCATTGGAAAAGGCCCCGTCCGGGCACAGTAAACGCGGTATACTGTTTGCTTGACTCGTCCATTGGGATTTGCCAGTAGCCATTTTTAAGGTTCAGACTGCTAAAAAATTTTGCATCTTTCAGACGGTCCAAAATGTTGCTTATTCGTGGTAATGGATACGCGTCAGGGATTGATTTAGCATTTAGTTGCCTGTAGTCGATACAGAGTCTCCATTTGCCATTTTTTTCGAACGAGTACTGTAGGTGCACCAGGCGCGCAGCCAGGATTTCAATTTGGGGGGGGTTCGCAGAAAATTTTTCTAAATATTTTTTGTTTTTATTTTCGTAAAAAGCTTACAAAATATATAATTAAAATATATTTACATAAATATTTTACATTTTTATAAGGTGTACAAAGTAAAAAAAAGTATTTTCGAAGGAACTTATTCAATTTAAAGTGCAATGTTAAGTCTGCGCTTGCTTTCAGCAAGTTTATTTAGTATGTCCTCTACAGTGGCTCTGGGATAGCGTAGGGGATGCGTGCTATGCTCTTGATCCCAGAGTCCGAGGTTCGATTCCCGGCACAGGCGAAACGGAGTGTAATGTTCCAAGCCTAGCACTGGTTTTTCAAAAATCGCATGTTAGGGGCACACTACATAAAAAGACAATAAACTCACACAAACACAAGAAAACCTCCTTGGTATCACAATGGGCCGATTTACGGCCTAAGTGGCAGCCACTTCAACCTACCTACCTACCATGTCTTCTACACTGGGAGTAAGATCTCGATGGACGTGGAGGAGTGCTAAGGCATTTAACCTCTGTTCTGTCATTGTAGATCTAAGATAAGTTTTGAGTCGGCGGAGAGTTAAAAACGATCTCTCATTTTCACATGTGGTTATTGGAAGAGTAGCCAAAATAGTTAATAAAATAAAAATAGTTGGTAAAATATCTTTTTTACAAAATTTTATAGCGTCAAACACTGTTTTGGGTCTTTCATTTTTTTCTAAATTATTAATTAATTTATACCAAATAGTGAGCTCCATTTTTGAATCATCAAAATTTCCCTCTAAATCATCTTGATAAAACTGAAAGAGTTTTTTAAATTTGTCTAAAAAATCATCAACTTTTGCAGTATCGCTTTGAGGAAATAAAACTTTAAAACCAAGAAGAATATCCTTGTGTTTTGAAAAGCGATTGGTTAAGTTGACAATAAATGCATCCACAAAAGGTAAATAAAGGGAAATACGATAATAATATTCAACACTTTTAGTATGAAAATGTGCTTCGTGGTCCTGAGAATGTGCGAGCCTAGGTTTTTGCAAAATAAGTCCGCTTGATAAAGCTTGCTTCTCAGCGTTTTTAAACAATTTCTGAAATTCTTCCTCAGCGTTACTTCTTAAGGTTTGAATATTCTCTAAGCATATATCTGCTAGGACAACAGCATATTTGAGATCAATGTTTCTACCTTGTAAATATTTACATAGAACAAATGTGTAACTAAAAACTTGGTTTATACAATGAAGAGATATAAGAAATTCGCCTTTTTGTAAGGCACATTTTAATAAATTAGACTGACTTGACACATTTTGATCATTCCAAGAGGAAATTCGGTCAAGAACTAAAATTATTGCATCATAAAACTTAATAAAAGAGTTTGTAGGACGGCGATGTAGAAATGTAAGCTGTGTGGTGTATTTTTTCCTTAATTTGGGGGGGGTTTGAACCCCCAAAACCCCCCCCTGGCTGCGCGCCTGAGGTGCACTGTATGGCCTGTTCGAAGGTTCTATGCATCCCTTTTCGAGGATATCGTCGATTTCTTTGTTTATAATTTCTTGTTTTGCAGGGTTTTATGGGAAGTATCTGGCTTTGATTGGGACCTCATCCTTTACTCTTATGTAGTGTTTGGCAATGTTCGATGGCCCTTCCATGCTTTCGAAACGTTTGATTTCTCTCTGGATTATCTCTTCGGCTTCCGCTCGGGTGATCTGTTCGCCTTTTGAGATCTTGTCTGTGTCTCCATTGAGTTCTCGTATTGAGAGTGCATTCCAGTTGGCGGTTTGGATCTTTGGATTTTTTATACTCTGGCCTGCAATCTCCATCTGTGCGTCTAGCGCTCCCAGTGTGTCCATGCCGAGGATCACGTCGTCTATCACCTGTTCCAGTATTGCTATTTCGATTTGTAGTTGTTTTTGTCCAAGCTGTAGTGTGGTTGTATTTGCCTCAGTTACGATGGTTTTTCTGCCGTCTGCTAGTTGTATGCTGGCACGAATTGGGTGTGTGTGACTGGAATCCCAAATTTGTTTTGCCATAGCCCTACTAATGTAGTTCCTTGTGGCCCCGGTGTCGATTGTTGCTACTATGGGCTTTCCTCCGAGTGTAACATTGGCAACGATGGTATTATTTTTGAATTTTAAATTCGAGGTTTCCTTTAGGGGTTTGCCGCTGTGCCTCGTTATTTGCGGTCCCCTTGTTCGTTTCCCGATTTCCTGCAGCATTCAATTGTTCTTATTTCTCTTTTTCCGCAAATCCAACAAAATAAAATTTGGGGGTTTTTGCAGCCAAATTTGCGGTGGCCTGGTTGACCGCATCTGCGGCATGCGTTGTACACATCGATTTTATCCTGGGTGCTTTGTGATGTTTCTGCTGGTTTTTGTTCGGTAACTCGCCGACTTCGCTCCTCGGTTCGGTTTTGCGTTTGTTTCTTTTGTTTCGCCCTGTCTTGTTTTTTGATTTTTAATCTTTCGAAATCGTCTGCTAAGTCGATGAGTTCTCTCAATGTTGTGAAGTCTCGTCTCCTGGCGTATCCCTGGAATTCGTGGGTGCTGTTCTCGTAAATGCGATCCAATTTCATTTTCTTTGTGTATTCGGTGTGTCGCATCAATTCCTGCATCGCCAGTTAATATTGTTTGAACGGCTCTTCCTCTTGTTGTTCTCTTTTCCGGATGGTGTCCTCCAAATGTTCAAAATATCTTGGCGATAGGAAGAACTCTAAGAAGTCTCGCTTGAAGTTGCTCCAAATATGCCATGCCGCATTATTGTTCCTGTACCAGGATAGAGCCATGTCTTTTAGAAGTTCTGGCATTGTACTGGGCAGCATATTCTTTGGTAGGTCATAGACCTCTGCCAATTCTTCCACTCTTTCGATGAAGCTCAGAGCGTTTGCCATCGTTTTTTAGTCCCCATTTGCGGACCTTGTCGATGATGTCGGTGGATGCTGGCATGGGGAATGCCGTTATCGACGGTGGCAATGTGGTATTAGTGCGCAATGTTTCTGTTTGACCGTATTTTGGAGTAGCTCCCGTTGGGTAATTTTGATTTGAATCTGTGACAGGTGTTGGTAACAAAGGTGAGGGTGCTCTTGCGTGTTTTACTTCCCATTCGTGTAATGTTCGAGCGTATTCCTCATCCGACGCATGTTCATTTGCAAACGTAGCCAGTCGTTTTCGTAGTTCGTCGACAGTGCCTTCGGTATCAATATTTACGGTTTCGCAATAGGTTACCAGGTCCTCTTTCTGAAGAGAGTATATCCATGTAGTTCTTACCATTTTGTGTGAGTTTTCTTGTAAAATTTGCTCGGGCGCCACTTGTAACGACCTATTTCTGCCGGGGTGGGCTCAGCCTAGTCCAGGGTCGTACAAGAAATTTATATTTCTAACGTAGTTTTCTAAAGGAATAATTCAAGGGTTTTAATTCAATGAGATTTAATATAATTCTTTGTAATTCAATGTAATTCAATGTAATTCGATATAAGTCTCTGATTTGTGGAGTTATCCTGGTGTCTCTCGATTGACCGAGGTTCTCCTGTTGCCTCTATCCTGTGTGCGTCACGGGATTTTCTCTGTAGTCTCAAGTAGCGAAGCCTCACTGTAGTCTCGTACGGCGGGTTCTGCTGAGGCCTCCGCTACGAGGTTTTACTGTTGTCCCAGAGGTTGCGGGTTCACTGTGGTTTCCCGATGCGAGGTTTTACTGTTGTCCCGGAGGTTGAGGGTTTACTGTGTTTTCCCGGTACGAGGTTCTACTGTTATCCCGGAGGTTGAGGGTTTACTGTGGTTTTCCCGGTGCGAGGTTTTATTGTTGTCCCAGTAGCCGGGGTTTTACTGTGATTTCCCGGTGCGAGGTTTTAGTGTGGTCCTAGAGGTCGAGGTTTTACGGTGTATCCTGTGAGGATGTTCTTGAGAGGGATGCACTGAGTGGCTGACAACAGGATTCCAGTTTCCTTGTGAGGCATAGGTCTCGTTACTAGAAACTAAAATCAGGCTATCGTCCTTCAGATTTGTCCAATTTCCTTCGATCGTTTGTGAGGTAGAGTCTCGTTACCACGATCGAAGGACTTTCTCTTGAGCTGTATTCACACTGACTGAATTTCTCTTGCGTCGTCGTCTGCTTTTATACTATTCTTCTGGGCTGACCTTTGGACTTTTGAGTCCAGGTGTCTTTTTTATTGCTCTCGCGTCGTGATTTATTTAAATCAAAGCTAAATAAAAAAAATAAAAAATAAAATAAAAAATTTTGCAATGAGCACACTGTGCTCTGTATGTTCTACTGGTGACTGCAATTTGTGTTGTAGTCTTTGTAATAAACAATTTCATAGCTCTTGTACAGATGTTGAAGCTAAAGTCTTAGACGTTTTAAATTTAATAAAAAGTTCTAAAAACTTTGTTTTTATATGCAATGATTGTGGTTAATTGGCGAAAGGTTTGGTGGCTAATTTGTACAATTTAATTCGTGAAGTAAACGAGTTTTTTTTATTTTTTTTTTTATAAACTTTGATTGTATTTTTCTGGATCTTCCTTTGAGTGGGAACTAACAGAAAGTATTCGGATCTTATTTCTAAAATTTTACGTAACTAATTATACATTTAGAGAAATATAAAAACAGTTTTTAGTTCCGATGAGCCTCAATATTAGAAACTGGGCCTTAGCGCTGTATAACGGCCTGCGCTGTCGAGTACTGATCCCGCACGAGCGAGGTGCGTCAAGGTTAGAGAATCCTTGATTAGAAAATACACTGGCGTGCACGAGCGAGGTGCGTCAGACTTAATGAGTCCTGGTTAGCTGGAACGGCTGCTGTTGAAGTTCAGAATTGAGCAAACACGAGCGAGGTGCCTCAATCTGAACGAATCCTTGCTTAAACGAGTTTTAAGCATGCACGAGACAAGGTGCAGATAACAGATAGCGGAGCATCTGTGTTATACGTCTAGACTCATAGATGCGGACGGAAGGTCCTTTCTTTTTAAGCGTGAACGACTCGTTGTGTTATTTAGACTTCTTGCTAGCTGGTTGGAGTGATGTCTTAATTTATGAATATACGACGCTTTTAAACGTATTATTTCGTCCTTAACGAGCGGAATTTGTAGATCACGGTGAATACTTTCATTTCGAATGTACCATGGAGCACCTGTAATGATTCGGAGAATTTTCGATTGAGCTCTTTGAATTATTTCAATAGAGGAAGCACAGGCATTTCCCCACAGCTGAATGCCATATGTCCAAAGTGGCTTTAATAAACTATTATATAAAAGAACTTTATACTCCATATTTAGAGGGGAGCGATGGTTAATTAACCAGTGAATTTTTGATGCTTTTAGCTTTAGGTTGGTTCTTTTTGCTTCGATGTGCTTTCGCCAAGTTAATCGTTTGTCTAGATGAACTCCTAAATATACGACATTATCTGCTTGAGGAATGGAAACTCCTTTAAGGAGTATAGTTGGACTTATTTCTTTTCTTAGTGTGAATGTAATGTGCTTACATTTTCGTTCGTTTACATTTATACGCCAGGTTGAAAGCCAAGTTTCAATTAATTGCATATGCCCCTGTAGAGTTCTTGACGCTTCCATAGGATCGCGGTGGCAACTCAATATTGCTGTGTCATCAGCAAAAGTTGACATAACAATGTTGTCACTAGTAGGTATGTCGGCTGTGTATAGAAGGTAAAGAGAGGGGCCCAGTACACTGCCTTGCGGGACTCCTACTTTTATTTCAAATTTTTCCGTAATGGTTTCATTAACTTTTACCCTAAAGAATCTTGTTTGAAGATATGATATGAGAATGCCATGTAAGTTTTGAGGAAGAAGAGATTTTATTTTAGCTATAAGTCCCTCATGCCACACTTTATCAAAGGCTTGAGCAATGTCAAGAAATATTGCAGAACAGTATTCTTTTTTTTCAAAGGCATTCCGAATTTCTTGCGTGATCCGATTTACCTGTTCTATCGTTCCATGTTTTTTCCTAAAGCCAAATTGATGAGTCGGGATTAGGTTATGCTCGTGAACGTATGGCGTTATCTTAAAAAGAAGAGCTTTTTCGAAAAGTTTAGATAAGCAGGGGAGAAGGCTTATTGGTCGATAAGAGCTGGTTGATGTCGGGTCTTTACCTGGCTTCAATACCATCTTTATGAGCGATTCTTTCCATACCTCAGGGAAATGTGAAAAGGATATAATAGCATTAAAGAGTTTTGCTATATACGCGATAGCGATGATTGGTAACTCCTTGATCATTTTTGGGGTTATCAAGTCATAACCTGGAGCTTTTTTCTCGATAAAGTTTCCTTTTATAATACATTCTATTTCACTGACATGAAAGGTAATAGGGATAGATTCGTTGTTTTCCTCATGTAAGGGAAGTCTAAGGCCAGATAAAGAAGAGTTTGGAAGGAAAACTGAGCACAAGTGTTGGGCAAACGCTAATGCTTTCTCCTCATCACTTCTTGCCCATGTTCCTCTTAAATCTCTTAAGGGAGATTCGTGGTCTGTGGGGGGGGTTTTTCACTTTTAAGGCTCTCCACAGTGACCCTTTCGATGAAATATTTGGCGAAAGGTTAGAGATGAAGTTAAAATTTTTCTTATCTCGATCGTTTTGAAGAGCGATTTGGAGTTGCTTTGTAGCTCTATTGAGTCTGACTTTACTTTCAGGGGACCTATGTTGTTGCCATTCTCGCCTCAATCTACGCTTTTCTTGTAGAAGCCTTTCTATTACACTGTTAGTATGATGGCAATTTCTATGGACAGTGGTAAAGCTCGTTGGGGTTGAATGCTCCGCCGCTGAAATCAGTATTGAATTTAAGGTTACAACCCCTTCATCGATTTGACATTCATTATTTATGGAATATTCAGAGTGTATGTGTGTTGCAACGTACTTTTTGTATTTTACCCAATTTGTTTTAGAGGTGGTCAGTCTAGGAGGGGGGCACGTTGTTCTTGTGTTTCCCGAAATTTTGTAAATTAGAGTAAACGAGTTGAAGTCAGCTTTCGCTAAATTAGCCGTTAATCTATCCAATACGAATTTTTCTAGTTCGTCTGCTAAATAAACTCTCTACTCGGGCTTAAAATCTGCTGCTAATGCAACAACAATTAATTCTCCTGTGTCTCGTAGCACTGTCAGCAATAGCCGGTCACCTGCCGTTTTGACTCGCGCTAAAGCTAAGGCTAAAGAGCCAACTCGCTCTCTTAATTCTCAATCAAGTAATGTGCAGCCGTCAGCTGTTGCTACTCTCTCGTCTGAGTCGACAAACCAAAATCATAATGTAAAACAATCAACTGCCGATACATCAGATTTGAATCTCTGTAATGTTACACCGACTTGCTCTTCTGGCATAAGTATTTCCACTGATACTGTGAACTCTGCATCCTATTATGATGATACTCTTTCTGCTCAGCATCCTACCGTTGCTTTAGATTCTAAAGTTTAGATCTTGCTGCGATAACTAAGACTGGAGCTGACAACAGCGCTGGATGGTCTGATGTTGTTAAGGGAAATAGAAATGCGAATAAAACTGTCGTGGGCTCCTTTTCTTGCTCTGAATTGAATGTAGCTGCTCGTAAAAAGTGGTTGCATTTGTCATCGTTCCAGCCTTCTGTATCAGAAGACGATATAATTGCATAGATATCTTAATATGCTAAAATTGATCGCAAACAACTGGAATGCTATAAAATTATTAAAAAAGATGTTGATCTTGCCTCTCTTAAGAGAATTAATTTTGAACTGGGAGTCTGCGCTTCAGTTTATGAAAATTTGCTTTTGCCAACATTGTGGCCAATTGGTGTTCAAGTCCGCCCGTTTCGTTTTTTTCACAAGGATGGAGACCTGCAACGAATCTGGTAAATGGTACTTCTAGTTCGTCAAATAAGTCTTCCCGAGCTCACTGCTGCAGTGCTGCGCTCAGTAACTACATACGAATATACTACCAAAATATTTCTGGCATGCGCACGAAGTCACAAACTTTTTTTGCTGAAACTGCTCACTTAGAATATATGTCTTCGTTATAACAGAAACGTGGCTCAATTCGAATTTTTTTGATGAGGAGTTCATGGATCAGAATCTATTTCGAATATTTCGAAAGGATCGTGATCCGTTCAAAACTGGCTTAAATCGTGGAGGAGGAGTAATGATTGCAGTTAGACGTACATTTTTAGTAAATTTGGTTGATTTACAAAATAATGATACATTACTAGATCAATTATGTGTCGCTATCCGAGGAAATGCTTGTTCTCTTTATATATGTGCTTCGTACATTCCACCGACTAGTACTTTCAATTTATATAAGGCTCATGTAGATAATGTAAACTGTATAGCTGCTAACACTGCAGAAAATGCGAATGTATGTGTTGTTGGTGATTTCAATTTAAGTAGGCTAAATTAGTGTTATGCTTAGGGTTGCCAACCATACTATATAATATAGTATCCTACTTTATTTCTGATCGATATACTTAATACTTTCTTGGAACAATAAAGTATCCTAAAATACTTTATTTTTAATATATACGGCAGTTTTTACAAAACATACATTATGTAGTTCATTGAACTAAATAAATACAGTGGACACTCTCTAAAACGACCTCCTCTAAAACAAATTTCTCTCTATAGCCAACCTCAGGCTTTTTCCCTACATAATATTTCTTTTTTTCTTCTAACACCAAATTCTCTCATCATAAATGCTCAATCACAAAAATTGCAATTTTGGCAACTTAAGTACATACTTAACTATTAAAATACGTAGTTAATTATAATTTTAAAAAGGTGAAACAAATCATAGACTAACTAAAATTTTCTGCAAGCATTAAAAAGTGTATATCGTTAGCTTCGGATAGAAAGGGCGTAACTCATTTTTTTTTAAAAACGAGATTTTTGCATTTTCTGATGGTCGACTCTCAAATACACCCCCTCCAAAAAAATTGACGACCTTTGATTGAAAATACCGAAGTTATAGTTACTTTTAAAAAAGCCCTAACTCATAGCGAACAATTTTGCGAAAGAAAAAAGCCCTAACTCACAAAAAGACGTTCAACTACGCCAGTGATGGCGAGACCTATAAATTAACATTCATAACTGTGCGTGTGCATTAGGGTGATGACTTTTTTTGAAACTCTTTTCCTGTATCATAGTACGATGAACTTTTATTAAAGACTTCATAAATACTAATTTTAACGTTAGTTGGTAAAAAAAATGTCACGCATCAAGTCATTTGAAAAATTTAATTTTTGATTTTTTTCCAAATTCTTGATGTTACTGTAAGCATAGTCGCTACTAGAGGGGTCAAATGTAAGACCGACTACCATTATTTTTTTATTCCCAACAATTTATCCAAACATACCTTCCCCCTATCTCCACTCCTTAAGGGGGGCTCCCATACAAAAGTAATTTTTTTTATGAATTTTCTCCCCACTGTGCTAGCTAGCCCCAGAGTGCCCCTACAGGAGTCAAATGTTTGACCGACCCCCATTAGCTTTGTCTTCCTAACATTTTTTCCCAACATACTGACCCCCTATCTCCCCTCCTTAGGGGGTCCCCCATACAAAATTACTTTAATTTTATCACAATTTCATACAAAATGGCTGTCACCACAGTCAAACCCCTCCTAGGGGGATGATGTATTTGACCGACCCCCATTATTTTTTACCCCAAGTATTTTCTTTAAACATACCTACCCTCTATCTCCCCTCCTTAGGGGGGTCCCCATACAAAAATAGGCTTAAATTAAAGAAAAATGCCTCACGAACTTCAATCTATAATATAGATGCCGTAGGAACAAGAACGAGCCTGTTCAGTATGTATATTCGAAAAATTTACACAAGTACCTTTTAAACGAGCCTAATATGAAGAATATTGGATTCGTTTTTGGTATGTTTTAATAATATGTTATAATTATTACTTCTTTTAAAACTGAATTTTGGGTTGCATCCCCTAACTGGCCAAATAATGACCCTAGTAGAAAAAAAATAAATTTTCTACTCAAATGCCGCAAACCTCAATCTATGACGAGTTTTTTGAGACTATAACCATTAAAATCGGTTAGTGGTTTCTATTGATAAAATTAATTCAAAACAAATATTTTTTGGAACGCATTATTCACTGTTTTCACGTTCCTTTCTTAAGTCTTTGCATGTCTCTCTTGGTCTGTATGCATGCAAAGACTCAAGACACGAACGTGAAAACAGTGAATAATGTGTTCAAAAAATATTTGTTTTGAATTAATTTTATCAATAGAAACCACTAACCGATATTATTGGTTATAGTATAGTGCTGGATCGCATCTTATAATTTTATTTATATTTTAAACTTTGCGTACAAAGACCTAACTCACGTGTTTTGAACGAAAATTGATATCAAAAAGCCCTAACTCAGAAAACTGCTCGAAACACAGAAAAAATAAAAATTCAAGCCTAAAACAAATTTCGTGCGTAGTATTTAATTGACTTTGCGTTTAAACTTTTTTTAAATATCTAACCTTTGCGATTTTATGAAGTTTTTTCCTTCTCCTGTAAAGTAGCAAAATAATGAGTTACGCCCTTTCTATCCGAAGCTATCGATATTTATGAACAAAAGTGTACTTACTACCAGTAAGTTACTAGTACTTTGGTGTGAGAGATATTTTAAATTGAATTTATGGTAGCATGAAAGCATGTTATTTATACTCTTAAAAATATTTCCTTCTATTATAGTAGGAAACAGGTTACCTTCTATTATAAACGTAAGTTTACACACCAAATTAATTTTCAACCTCAAATGTGTAAAATTATGCATTAGATGTGAATTAAAGGAAACCTTCCCTGTGTATTTTAAACATACATTATGTAAAATTAGGCCTTCTTCCCGCAAAATTAAACATTCATAATAATATAATTACTAAAAGTGTGTAAAATTAATATTTTTATAGTAAACCTAAACACTAATTGATTAAATGTGCGCATTTTATGTAAATATGCATTACGCATGTGCAAAATTACACAAAAATTACCATTTACACATTTTTGGCACAAAAGTAAACATATTTTCGGGTAAATTTACAGTATTTATATACGTAATTTTACTTCCATTTTTTAGAGTGTATTTCTATATGTTATTAAATATTTGCTTTGTTCTGTTTTTTTAATTAATATAAGGATGAATTTAAAAAAAAAAATTTTTTTTATTAAAATACTGTATTTTTTAATTATTAAACAAAATTATACTTTATTTTGACCTTAGAAAGTTGGCAACCCTAGTTATGCTATTGATAATTGTGGATTGAAGCCTTTGAATGTTCTCAATGACATTGAAATTTACGTTGTTGATAATTTTTCAAATGTTGATCTATTACAGATAAATGGCTGCGCAAATAGTCTTTCGAAGTTGCTCGATTTAGTTTTCATAACGAATATTATGAATTTTTCTTTGTCTAATGCCGTGATTCCTATTGCTCCTGCAACGTTACACCATAGTCCGTTGGAGATTTCTCTTGAAGTTTATAATTTTGCATAGAAATTTACACCTTAAATCCACACATGGTATAATTATAATCGCTGCAATTACATTATGTTAAAAAGAGCAATCAGTGATGCCAACTGGGATGCCCTTCTGCACGTGGTTGATCCTTCAACAGCCTATAAGCTTTTTAAAGCCAAAATGGAGCAAATTTTAAATAAATTCGTTCCTCGTTCACGTCCCAATCAATACAAGATTCCGTGGTTTACAAAAAATCTATTAAAATTAAAAAATCTTAGAAACAAGTTCTATAAAAAGTATATGCTTAGTAAGAGCGAGGTATTTTTTCTAAAGTATAAACATTATGTGAGAGAGTTTAATTTTTTGAATAAGTTTCTCTTTAGAAGATATATTACAAACTTTGAAGCTAATATTAATTCTAATCCAAAAGAATTTTGGCGATTCGTTAATTCGAAAAGAAAAAGTTCGACTTTTCCGTCGTGTATGGTCTTTAATAACCAGAATGCATCTAATAACCAGAATGCATCTAATACATATGATATAGCAAATATTTTTGCCGATTTTTTAAATCTAACTTTGAGCCTGTAAGTGAAGTCATTGAACGAAGTAAGCTCATCCCTAATTCCATTAATTTTGGGTCTCTTTTAATCTCGGATGTTGACATAATCAACGGGACTATCAAGTTGAAACCAGAGTTGGGCATTATTCGAATAAATAGTTATCTAGATTATTATTCGAACAAAATTTTATTCCTGACATTATTATTCAAGAATAACTCATTCAGGAATAATTTATTCGTAAATAAATTGCCTACGAATGAATTATTTGTCATTTTATTCGTTATTTGAAATAATTTTTCACAACTTCAGAACTGAAATTTTTTTTTACATTTCTTTAAACTATATTGAGGCAATGGACTTAGAGACTTTGGACTCTGATAATTCGTGCAATTTGTGATGCATTAATGAAAATGTTGGTAACGTTTAAGCACCAAAAGAGACCGTTGGACTGTCGACAGCGAAGCAACGGTCGGATGGTTTTCAAAATGTTTTCATTTTTTCGTTCGGTCAACGTACCAAAATCCGCAAAAAGCGTGACAGAGCTTGCCCCGCGCGCGACTGTCGATTTTGGGTGTAAAAATCGCCAAAAGCAGGACGTCTGGCAACGCTGGTATATATCAGAGACCTGCATGAGTGCATTCATTTGCCTATATGAAACATTCACAAAAAATTGAAAACATAGCAAGCAGTAGGCAATATATTTGTGAATACTGCTAATACACTATTCATTGAATATTAGGCTGGGTCGTTTTTACGAAAGTTCTATGATCGCGTTGGAATAGTAAAATTATGTTTCCTTATGTATAAAAAATAATTTTGTGTAAAAAAAAATTCAAAATAAGCTGCATCTTCATAAAAATATGAAAATTCTATCTGAAGTCAATTCACAGAGATTTCAGATAGAAGCTGACATAAAATTTCTAAAGGAAAAATTTTGTAACGCGTGCGTAACGTACATTTTGCTAAATATCATCGAAATTTACAAATGGATTTAAAAACCCTAAACACGGGTAAATTTAATTAATAATAATTGCTAATCAGTTTTCGGAAAATTTTTTTTCTTAGCTAAACCAAATAAAATAATTCGCACGCTGTAACAGTGCGTAACATGGCTTTCGTGATATATATATATATATATATATTATATGTACATATATAAATTTTTCTTTTCACCTGACTGCGGAAAGAAAAAAAAAAAATATATATATATTAGTTCTGTTTCCTCCAATTTCACGATTCCTCCCTGGGGAACAACCATCACTTATTTTATTTTCATAAGGACGCCGTTTGCATCTTCTCAAAATGCCTTGCAAGTTTGGCTTTCTTGGAGACCAAACAAGCACTAATTTTGATTCCTTTCTGTTTTCCTTTTTTTATATATATATCCAATATGTAACATTATTGTTTAGTAAGGCGCAAAATAAAAGTTTTCACAACAAACTCCACTGCCACTTGGTAAATAATGCGCTCAGTTATGTGTGAAATCTTTATTTTAATCCGTTTTTGGACTTCAACGACCATTTTCAAATAAAAGTTACTCACTCTTTCTTACTTTTGTAGTTATTGGTATGTATTAAATTTCCTTCATTTTGGTACAAAATATGCTTTACATATTTTAAGTCGGAGGCGAAGAAACCTCAAACCAACGTCACTGTCGTTTACGGAATAATGCGCTCAGTTCCGGTGGGCATTTTTTTTTAGAACGTAACATAAGTAAGCAATAAGCGAGGAAAAACGAGATATTTTTGCAATAACTCATACAATTTCTTTTTTTGAAACTTTTGAAACGTTTTTCATAGAATTCTGATGTACGGACAATGTGATATTATAAGAAGTTTCCGAAGATATCAATTTGAATGTTTATTTTTTGAGGTTTTCCTTGTTCATATTTTTATTTTTATTTATTAATCGACTAACGAATAAAATAATTTATTTGTCATTCGAATAATTTTTCTTTGAATAAAACAAATTATTAATTATTCGTGAATATCGAAGGAAACAATTTATTCATTCGTTATTCGTCATTCGAATAAATTTTGCCCAACTCTGCTCCCATAAAGTCAGCACCCTTTAATATTTTCAACATATTTTTCCTTTCATGCAGTATGCTGCAGCTAACTAAATGAAATACTTTTATTCGGGTAGGTACAGATATGAAAATATCTTATTTTAGGAAGAATCTGGGATTTCATGGTCATTTCTTTCCTCTAATATATCCTCCCTGATCCTCAACTACGAACGAGCTATACAACTAAAATGGCTGTACTTTTTACTATTGCATAATTTCCGAACTAAGAACCAAATGTATAATTACTTTAACTTAAACTTTAAGTTAAAATTTTCAAAGACTGTACAACGATGTAATACAAAATGATCGTAAACATCTAAGTTAGACAGATTATAAAGCTTAGAACTATCAATAAGCTAGTTCTGTGATAAGCTAATGATTTAGTTAATAAAAATTTAACGACTTTAATTGGCTTTTTAACTGCCCTGTATGGATCTACATCATTGCTTACGAAAAAACCCAATACGTCGAAGACAAATTGCTAGAACCCTTTAACCTTGTGACATAATAGTTTCGCACTTTTTTATAACAAACTAGAATATATTTTTTAGACTTACGTACAAACCCTAGATAAATTCGACAATTATTCATGAAGTAAAATAATAAAATTTGAAAAGTGTACAAAGGTTAGCCACTTTCTCAAAATAAAATTACAAGCAAGGTGACGCCTTTTATAACCGAATCGAATTTTTGAACTGAGCCAAAGGAGGACTCAAATCAAATATGTCTTGCTATTATCGATCTCACGACAGATTACGTTACTGTGCTCTTTAATTGCTTCGTTGAATAACGCCATTCTCTTCTCTATTTCATCTACTTTCTTCCCACACGATTCCTGAACTTTAGTCAGCATTCTAATTCTCTCTGCATACCGTGTTTCAATCGCTTCTAATAAACTCTTCATTTCTTTCTCATTTGTTTTTAGGCAGTCATTGAACTCTTGTTTGTATTCTTTTAAATATCGGTTATTCTTTCTAACAATATCTTGCATCTCTTTTAACACCATATCAACGTTTTGTATGTATTGGATACAATCGTCGCACATGAAACGCAACATCGAATTCGTGTTAAGAGCATTACTCGAGTATTGGTCAATTCCCGAACATTTAGCCGTTGAATGATAGGCTTTTCCACACACTCCCGCACACCTTATGCCCGTTTCACCCTTTATGGGATTTCTGCATTTACTGCAATCGGACATTCTCTTATTTCTTATAAGGCCAAATGCCTTACTAAAATGTAATTTAATAACTTTTTATTATTATTATTATATTTTTTTATGCGTATTTTTTGTAGTCCTATCTACTCTAGCCGCAAAACTATATTTTTTAAAATTTATATTGAAGTTTTTTTTAAGTGTTGAATAGAAACTTTCACAAGCTTTCAGAAGACGCGTGCGATCACTTTCACTGTTCACTCAGGGTTGCATCCCCTAACTGGCCAAATAATGACCCTAGTAGAAAAAAAATAAATTTTCTACTCAAATGCCGCAAACCTCAATCTATGACGAGTTTTTTGAGACTATAACCATTAAAATCGGTTAGTGGTTTCTATTGATAAAATTAATTCAAAACAAATATTTTTTGGAACGCATTATTCACTGTTTTCACGTTCCTTTCTTAAGTCTTTGCATGTCTCTCTTGGTCTGTATGCATGCAAAGACTCAAGACACGAACGTGAAAACAGTGAATAATGTGTTCAAAAAATATTTGTTTTGAATTAATTTTATCAATAGAAACCACTAACCGATATTATTGGTTATAGTATAGTGCTGGATCGCATCTTATAATTTTATTTATATTTTAAACTTTGCGTACAAAGACCTAACTCACGTGTTTTGAACGAAAATTGATATCAAAAAGCCCTAACTCAGAAAACTGCTCGAAACACAGAAAAAATAAAAATTCAAGCCTAAAACAAATTTCGTGCGTAGTATTTAATTGACTTTGCGTTTAAACTTTTTTTAAATATCTAACCTTTGCGATTTTATGAAGTTTTTTCCTTCTCCTGTAAAGTAGCAAAATAATGAGTTACGCCCTTTCTATCCGAAGCTATCGATATTTATGAACAAAAGTGTACTTACTACCAGTAAGTTACTAGTACTTTGGTGTGAGAGATATTTTAAATTGAATTTATGGTAGCATGAAAGCATGTTATTTATACTCTTAAAAATATTTCCTTCTATTATAGTAGGAAACAGGTTACCTTCTATTATAAACGTAAGTTTACACACCAAATTAATTTTCAACCTCAAATGTGTAAAATTATGCATTAGATGTGAATTAAAGGAAACCTTCCCTGTGTATTTTAAACATACATTATGTAAAATTAGGCCTTCTTCCCGCAAAATTAAACATTCATAATAATATAATTACTAAAAGTGTGTAAAATTAATATTTTTATAGTAAACCTAAACACTAATTGATTAAATGTGCGCATTTTATGTAAATATGCATTACGCATGTGCAAAATTACACAAAAATTACCATTTACACATTTTTGGCACAAAAGTAAACATATTTTCGGGTAAATTTACAGTATTTATATACGAAATTTTACTTCCATTTTTTAGAGTGTATTTCTATATGTTATTAAATATTTGCTTTGTTCTGTTTTTTTAATTAATATAAGGATGAATTTAAAAAAAAAAATTTTTTTTATTAAAATACTGTATTTTTTAATTATTAAACAAAATTATACTTTATTTTGACCTTAGAAAGTTGGCAACCCTAGTTATGCTATTGATAATTGTGGATTGAAGCCTTTGAATGTTCTCAA
>CM035808.1:48466057-48519877 GCA_020466095.1 Chlorops oryzae | reverse complement strand
GCACCACAAAGTCTCAGACACATTTCATGCTTATTTGCCGTCAAGATCTAAGTACACTACTTGACATAAAAGCAGTACCATCTGAGACTATTGCTTCACAACACCACACTGTTGGATGTGACATTCGTGTTGATCCACCAAGAAAAAATAGACATCTTGAAAATGGTCCTGAGAGAATTAAATGGTGGAAATTTGGAGGATGGCAAGATGAAATTAGATCAAAGATTTCTCTACCTCCCATCACATCTGTTGCGGAATCTTGGAATATAGGTATAAAACACATCCAAAGCGTTGAACGTACCGTATTGGGAAAAACAAAACCAGGCAATTCTGTATGCAAATCCCAAAAGTCGAGTACATTCTGCTGCCGGAATTTCATCTGAATTTTCAATATCTGTAGGCGTTCACCAAGGATCAGTTCCATCTCCTCTTTTGTTCCTATTAGTTATGGATTCAATTACCGAAGACCTACAAATATCACCTCCCAAGACGTTACTATATGCAGATGATGTTCTTCTTGCCTCAACCAAGAAAAACAACTTGCTGCAACATGTACAAGACTGGCACGATAGATTGTCTATGTTTGGAGTACGTTTGAATGTCGGGAAAACAGAATACATGACAACAGACAATTACGAAGCAGGGACCATCAAAATAAATAACACTGACCTACCAAGGACGGAAAAAATTAAATATCTTGGGTCGACACTTTCTGCTGACGGGACGATCACTCGCGAAGTTACTGAGAGAGCTAACGCCGCTTGGCTTAAGTGGCGTTCAACGACTGGTGTTATGTGCGATAAAAAAGATAAGCGACCGCTTAAAATCCAAAATTTACCGCAATGTCATCAGACCAGTCGCTCTTTATAGTACCGAATGTCTAGCAGCAACGAAAGTAGCAGAAAGAAAGGTTATTGTTATGAAAACAAAGTTGCTTCGCTGGATACCCGGACTCACTCGTCTTAATCATGTTCCAAACGTAGACATCCGTAGACGCTATGGAGTTGCGCCACTTATTGGGAAAATGCGAGATGCAAGGCTACGCTGGTATGGACACGTCCTGAGAGCAAATGAGGAGACTTTGGCAAACGAAGGCTACACACTGGAAATTCAAGGTTGCAGAAATCGGGGGCGTCCGAAACAGCGCTGGATCGAAACATTAAAATGGGACCTAGAGGCTGTAGGACTTACCTCGGATGATGCAACCGACAGAACAAAATGGAGGAGCTGGTCGCGTTTTGCGGATCCCGGGATAGACTGGGTTAGTTAAACACGCAAGAAAAAGAAGAAGAAGTTTTTAGGAAGCAATTAAAGAGCTCTTTATTTAATTGAAAGCATGGATGCTGTAAGAGTCGGGGTCCTGACATATTGGTCAACAATAGATGTTGCGTGACGTGACAAAAAATAGAAGTGGTATTTTTCCACATTTACTTAGGTGCAAAAACCAGCGAAATAAGCTAAACACTTGATGTTACTTATTTGGATATTAGTAAGAGATAGTTAAGCAATATTTTTATAATTTTTTTTATAACTTTATGTTTAGTTTTATTGATACAAACCATAGTATATAAAGTGACGTGACATTGCGTTACGTGACATTTTTTTCCTTATGATTAACTCGATTTGTTTCAGATGTAGTTTGGTTTTAAAATTTTTATTCAACAAAAATAAGTGATAATTCAACTTCAGGTCAATGTTTGAAAAGGTCCATAAGAACAAAAAAAAAAAATAGAAAAAAAGGTTAAATATTAAATATTTCTATTTGACGAAAATGCGGTTCGAGCTACTTTTATTTGTAAATCTTCTTCACATGATAAGTAGTGAAGTTTATGCATGCCTGAGATGCTCGGCACTTCTTCCATTTTTCCGTTAACGGTGGGGAAAGTCTTTCTATTTCATCTGCACTTATAAAAATTAAATGAATCCCATTTATGTGATCTCGTGCGCATTCGAATAAAGCTAAGGCGTCGTGCAAAATAATATTCTTTGCTTTCGTTATCTACCTAACTTTTTTTTTAATTACAGCTCCCACTCCATCAACTGCTCCTTCGCCATGAGAAGTGGCAAAGAAGTTCCATTCAATATATTTTCAGCTGAGTTCCACTAAAATATTTTGTAAGCTCCTAGCTATAAACTTGTTTTTGAATTGGCTGCTGCTTCCATCTGAGAAAATGAAGATATTTTGAAAACTTCCGTATTGGTTTTTTATTTGCTGCACAAGTGTTGTTATAAAAGAGTAAACATCGTATTTGTTGTGGGTTAGCTTGTCACTTATTATCAGAGTGAATAAATGCTTGTTTTTGCATACGTCATACTATTTTTGCATATTTTAGTAGTGCGAGCTATTTTCTTGCCAAAAACTATTTTTTGTGCATATTTCCCATATTTTTTATTAATTGTTTAAATTTAATACCAATTTTGGTTTTTATATATAACAATGCCAAAAAGGAGTTAAATTAAAACCTTTTTGGTTTAAATAAAGAAAGAGAAAAAATTGAGAATTTTTCGTATAAATTATAAAACAAATTTATGCATAAAGCGAAAAGAAATGAGAGATATTGCCTCACAATCTGATGTCGGCGGATTCAATCCCCGGCCATGCAAGCGTAATTTATTTTTTTTTTTTTTTTTTTTTTTTTTTTTTTTTTTTTTTTTGAGGAACAAGTAGGTAATAATAATAAATTATAAAAAAATTTGTAGAGGAACAAAAAGCTTGGTACCAATCTTTTAATGGAAAAAAAAATATTCCCCACAGCAGAACTTTCATAGGAGAACTATAGACGCCTCGTATGTATGTATGAGAGCAATATAATCGCGACAATTTTAAAATTTGAGAATTTTGTTCGTTTTTGAGATCATTTAAAACGAAAAGGTATTAAAATAAAACTTTTTGGTATTGAAACTCAAATTTAGTACTAACAAGATTTAATGTTATACCGATTGGTTTTAATTTTAAACCTGTAGTTTTTACTGTGTAAAAACCTTTCAAGCGAGAAGCGCCAACATTTTTTGTTTGAAAATGTAAAACAACATCTAGTCATATATTTTAATAAGTCCACTGATATTGATTATTGATATTGATGAAAATAGATTTTAACTGCATATTTTTTGGACTATTTTCCTTGTTTTTTCGCGTTTTTTATAGCGCTTATTTTTGTGTTTTTTCGGGCTTTTTTTACTCACTCTGCTTATTATAGCAAACGATTTTGTGTCTCCAGCCAACCAGGCTTCGCATGTAAAAATCGTGCTTTGTTGGTAACTAACTTTGGACTTCGTTTTGATATATAAGTCGGTAGTTTTCTGCGAAATCAAATTGTAATATCAGTTCTCCGGGCTTGAGTGTATTTTTCTTCATTTCGAAATATTGCTGTTGAGCACGCTTTACAAAATAATGAGCTTTAAATGAAGGCTGTTAAGACTTTTCCCTTCTGATCCTGGTCCTTTCCAAGAAAACGCGTTGAATGTCTTTTAAAGTCTTTATTGACTCCTTATTTAATTATCCATTAATTTAACTTAATTTAGTTTAACGTTGACTGACTGAAGCGACGATTCCAGACTGTAGACTACCGAAGACTCCCAGAACATTGGTTGATCAACATCTTTTATAGTGAAAACGCTGCCTCTGCCCTCACTGATCGCTGCTACCATAACAGTGTCGTAGGTCACTTATTTTCTGCTGTGGTTCTAGTGACACATATCCAACTCAGCATATTTGCATATTTATTGGGTCACCTGTGCCGCGCTGTGACACATATCCAACTCAGCATATTTGGGTATTTGGTCACCTGTGCTGCGCTTTGGCCAGCGTGCCAATGCAATATGTGTCAAAACGCCAGCTTGCGTTTTCGCTTCGATTACTTAAGCTCTGCTTTGCTTACTTCGATTTATTGATATTGCTCAATCGATGCGCGTGTGACATAAATTTGGTGTTTATGATCTGCTTTCTTTCTTGTTCTTCTCATTGCTTGCAATTGCCTCACAACATCCCTCCCTTTTCCAAGAGAATGTTGCGGGAGAGACATGATGACCTTATAGAATTGGTGTTTACAAATTCGCTGTTTATTTTCCGTTGATCGTGAGTGCGGCAGGTCAGCTTCCTTCATGGGTATGTAGATGTCGCTGCAAGTTGATGCGACGTTCTAGGGTCGGTATTTCAAATTCGGCATTACGTTCCCGTTGATGTCCATGTGACTTAGATATTACATTCTTATAGCTGACGTACAAATATTCTTAAATATTTTTTAAAGTTTAAACCGATTATTTCTTAATTACTTAACCAAATACAAGTTTTCATTAAATGTTTTCCTAAACATAATTTTACTTTGGTTTAAAGGCTATTAAAATAATCTCGAAATTTTTTCTTTAAAATTTAAATTGAACGTTATTTCTTTTGTTTCTCTCATTTTTTTTGTTGTTTTCCTTTTTATTTACATTGACCAAGTTCTTTTAGTTTCATTTGTACTGGTTAGTAATTTTGTTAATATTGCCATAACCGAGCTATTGTACTTTCCAGAAGTGCTGAATTATTATTTCAGTAGGTTTTTAATAGTTGGGTCGAAATGCTTGGGTTGCTGAAAATGCCGCCCTTTAAGTTCTTTAATTTAAAATTTTCGTCATTCGTTCGGCAACTTCTGGAAAGAACATTCAACAATTAAGTTAGCTTTCCCCTTCCCCCTTTTAAAACATGGTGAGTGTTAGTATATGACAATTACATATAAAGAATTTAACTGTGGTTATTTACAAATGAGAAACCTCAGTACCATTAAACGCATCAAACTGACCTGACTTTCCTTCATGTAAAGCCGTGGAGGGGCTGTGGATGAATGCTGTAGAAAGACAAACCTGGAAATAAAACTTAGATTTGATTTTAGTAAGACCTGCGGTAAAATTTAGAATTTTTATAAGATATGTTAAAACTACTAGTTTCTATTCTCGAAAACATTTAATTGGATTTTTATGAAAAACTTTTTCTCTTTCTGCATGAATAAAGAGGTTTGAAACAAAATTTTAAAATATCTTTAAACCTTAATTAATTTATCCTATTTCTCAAAGGTTTTATCATTTATCTTTCTACCCAATGCCTTTCCTCACTAAATTTAATGCGTCATCTGAAAAATCTGCAGTTGTTGAATACGACTTTCGGTATTCTGAAAATTTCTTTATTTGTTTTTTATTAAATCCACAAAAATAATTTAATTCTTTTTTAAAAGTTTTGGTTTTATTCAAAATATGTTTCGGGGGTTTAAGCTTTGGCTTCTTCTTATTTCTTAGTGTTTGCAATACTTTCCTGTGTTGTGATACTTTTTTGTAGTTCACTTGCCTTATTTTCTTCGCTTTGTGCGTTTCTCTTTTGAGCTTCCCTTGAAGCTGCTTTAACCCAACTGACTTCGCTATAGGATTCGTTATACCAAGGAATCTAGGTCTAGTTGAACAATCAGAAGCTATTTTCTTCGATAGACTGTCTGCTGTTATTGGTAACACTTTGTACCTACGGACGCACACCTGCTGTCTTGATATTGGTACGTTATGACGGATAGCTAAACTTTGATTAAGTCGACATTTTTTCTGCGAAGACTTCTTTTGGCTGAAATGTGACTTCCCTTGGTTCACTAGTGATTTACTTCTTATCACTTCTTCACGGTTAATTTTATCATAAGTACCTTCCTCGGAAGGTGTTTTAAAATTTCTTGCATATGAAGTACATTCAATACTTTCATCTACTTTGTCTTCTAACGCATTACCACATCCACATTCCATATTTCCGTATTTTTCTATTATTAGATCACATAGATTTGAGAGGCTGATATCGTCCATTGGTTCTAAGTTCTGAACTTCTATTGTTTTATCTGTTTCTGTTATAACATGCTCATTTATAGAATTATTGCTTATAATTTTCCGGTCAACATAATTTTCATTCTCTTTGTATGATTCATTTACAAACGTAGGAGTGTAAATCCTTCTAGGACATCACAAAACTCCTTTAAACTAGCGAACTTCATTTCGCATAGAACTATGTATGAATTTGGTTCTAGTCTATCCTTCATGCATTCTATTACGAAAAACTCTTGCTCTGGCCTTAATTTGCCTTCAACCGATTTGCATTTTTCCCTAAATGCATTAGTGCCAATTTCTATGCCTGTTTGGCATAATCTTTCAAATGAGTCAATTAAGTCATTTATTATTGCTAAGTACATCTTGACTTGGAACGTTTTGTCAACCCGTTATAAAGTTTATTTTCATACTCACCATCTACTGGTTGTTAAAAAGGTGAAGGTCTCCGTCTGCATAGATTCTTGGATTGATACAAATTCTTGCTTGTGCAACTTTAATGTTCATCGGCCTTTTAACTTTTCGGAGAAGGTTCCGCATTCACCATTATTATTTTTATATACTTACTTATTAAGTTGAAATGCAAAAAAAAAAAAAAATTTTTTTTTTTTTTTTTGAGAAACTAAAAGAAAAATTGGATTCAAAGAGTCCTTTGATGCAAATTTGCAAGCGTGTAAATATGCAAAAGCAAACTCCTTCTTAAATTCCGCTGAGTACTCAAAAATTTTTTTTACTTATTTTTCAAAACACTCACTACCCTTTGGTGTATTAAACACATGTCCCAGGGCCTTCCAGAAGTGTCTCAACACTAGCTAACAGATAATGAGCTTATTGTAAATAAATAAGTGCAAAGATTGAATCCACTGCTGGAATTTAGCACCAAAAGAAACGTTTGATTTAAGAAACACTCCGTTTAAAGAAAATTGTCGCCGCAAATTCGCACCAGCGTGGTTTGTGGTTCCAATATACTTTGACAAATGTAGCAGGACCCTCAAGATCTTTCGATATACTCCCAAAGCGATCACACTGCCCTTTGGTGTATTAAACACATGTCCCAGGGCCTGATAGAAGTGTCTCAACACTAGCTAGCAGATAATGGATCGCGTGTGAACAAAATCTTCCAAAATTGAGTTACCCGCTCGTATTCCTTACGGCTTGGTTCTCTGAAAGTTACCAGAACAGAAAGAAGTTTCTTACTTTTAATTTATTTAGGTCCTTTTCGGATACTGTTTATATAAACGTGATGCGTTTTTCAGGATACTGTCTATATAAACGTAATTCGGTTGACCGGCTGCGCCAATTGTTAAGACTTTTCCTTCTGATCCTGGTCCTTTCCAAGAAAACGCGTTGAATGTCCTTTAAAGTCTTTATTGACTCCTTATTTAATTATACATTAATTTAACTTAATTTAGTTTAACGTTGACTGACTGAAGCGACGATTCCAGACTGAAGACTACCGAAGACTCCCAGAACATTGGTTGATCAACATCTTTTATAGTGAAAACGCTGCCTCTGCCCTCACTGATCGCTGCTACCATAACAGTGTCGTAGGTCACTAATTTTCTGCTGTGGTTCTGGTGACACATAACCAACTCAGCATATTTGCATATTTATTGGGTCACTTGTGCCGCGCTGTGACACATATCCAACTCAGCATATTTGGGTATTTAGTCACCTGTGCTGCGCTTTGGCCAGCGTGCCAATGCAATATGTGTCAAAACGCCAGCTTGCGTTTTCGCTTCGATTACTTAAGCTCTGCTTTGCTTACTTCGATTTATTGATATTGCTCAATCGATGCGCGTGGGACATAAATTTGGTGTTTTATGATCTGCTTTCTTTCTTGTTCTTCTCATTGCTTGCAATTGCCTCACAACAAGGCAATTGAGCTTCCAATTCGTGAATGAGGTCCGACAAAGGAGCAATAGTCCGAGTTAAGGTAACACGATCTTGAACTGTGCGCCAATGCTGCCACTTGACAGTCGCATTCGCTTGTCATACATTTTTCCGTCTCGATGTTGCAACAGGCAGTTTGCAGGAAGCTTTCAATATTAGTTGTAAATGATTTTAATACTTTCGCACATCCCTCTAATAAAAAGCTTAAATTGGCATGGTGCTGACAGACACACATATTGTAGGGTGTCTTGTTCGTGAGTTCAATTTCCCTTGGCCGACTTTGGAAAAATGCTGACTTACTCACATATTCCCCATGATATTCATTTTTGTACAACTCAAACGCTTCTAAAACGGTCATCAACATAAAACGCTTAGCAACAATTATCCCATCTATAACAAGGGTGTCTTTACGATCTGCAGCCTGGACGCTAATGTCTTCACGCCTGTAAAAGTCTTTAACAGTCTCTATTTTCTGCTCGTGTTCTTTAGACTGGGAAGATTTTTTTTCGGCAATTATTGTTGAATTTAGATATTTGGCATTCAAAACGTTGAGAACTTGTATTTTTTTTTTTTTTTAATTCATAGGCAGGCCTTTTCTACCTTCTTGACTGCTTTTCCCAATGTTTGCTTGCAATAATACGCCTCACGCACTTCTTTCAATTTATTGTTTTTATTTTTCATTCTGTGTTGTTTTTGTCTTACGCGGTCTTTCTCTCTCCTCTCCTTTGTAAGTTTTTTGTTCGTTTTTGACAATTCTAAATGCCGCTGCCGATATTTTTGAGCTCTTTCCTTTGCTTTTAAGCGATACGCTTGCAATTTTACGGGATCTTCTTTTAACTTTTCCCTAAACTTCTTTGATTTGTTTATAATTCTTTCAGGAACGGTGCCCATCTACATAAAAACATTTATTGCTGATTATACAACTATTTGCAGGAAAAATTTTTTAAATTTTTAACTTACACCAGTTGCGTTACGTGACAATCTTTAATATTAAATAGAAAAGTTCTATTATTTACTTTGGCCAAAGTAAATTTTTTTAAGCTTTATATAATATAAAAAAATAGCTTTAATTTTTAATTTTTATGGAATTCCGTTTCACAGCGTAGCAATTATGGCAAAAATTATGCTGTTAAGGTGCGCTTTGCTCTTTTCGCATTTTTTTTTTTTTTAGTTTATTGGTGTTGTAAGCAAACTGTTTGGTAATTAGTGCAATCATAAACAATGCGTTTTTAAATGGAACCATTAAATAGAAAATTCGATGAAAAGTAAGCGAAAGCAAGTAACATCTTATTTTGAATTTTATTAACATTTTTCTCATTATGGGTGTTAAGTAAATGTATAAATTCTTTAGAATTACAACATTTGAATATCTTTCTCTCATAATATTGGAATTCTGTGGAAAGACCCATATGTTATGTGCTATTGCTACCACCTTATTAAATACACCTTGATTTGATTTTTCACATATGGCAAAAAAAATATTCCGGGTGAAATAACTTTTCGTTTATTATTTAGAATAGGGGTGTTAGACTTTTCCAAAAATTTAAGCCTTTTTTGTAATGTGAGAGTGAAATCTATCCGCATTGCCAGCAATTCCTCTTGAACACTTTGTGGGTAATCATTCAAAGAGCATGTCAAGGGGATCTCATATGTACAGTTCGATCAAGTAAATTTTTGAAATTTTTGAAAAGTCTTTAAAATATTTTGCAAAAGAAACTTTAAAATTTTGAGAACATCACACTGCTCTGTGTGCTTGTCTTAATTTGCAGCTCCGTAAACTTCACCTGTTCTCAAAAAATTTTCAAAATTACGTATTTAAAACTGGTCAACAATTAAGGACAAGCGTCGATTAAACTCATTCACCATGCTCAATAAATCACAAATATTCTTATTATTGCCTTGTAAGCTTTGGCTTAACAAATTTAAGTGGTAGCCAAGAAGCTCTCCAGATCTCCCAATACGATTTTTATTCACTTTCAAAAACCCAGTTATGTCGCAACGTAGTTCAAAAAGATGTGTCAAACACTTTCCACGGCTCAGCCATCTAGCTTCGCAATGGAATAAAAGATCCGTATGTTCTGCATCCTTGTCTTCTAAGAACGCAATAAGCTTATGGTGAGTCGGTGCATTATGGACACTTCTTAAGCAGTTTATTATTCTTGAAGAAGTTTTGATCGCTTCGAGCATTTCAAGATTTTTAGAAAAAAGAACCTGCTGGTGAATAATGCAATGAAATGTGAGTATGTCTATTCCATTTTAAGAAGCTGCCCAATAAAACCTTTAGCAGTTCCCACCATTACTTTTGCACCATCAGTGCAAAGCGAACTAAGCATTTCTGTGCCATTCCAGGATCATATCCTATTTTCAATTGCATCGTACAGAGTAATGCCATTGACATGGACAAAAAGCGGTTTGAGACCTAGAACGCCTTCGCATATTGTGAAATCTTCATCAACAGTTTCAACACAAACTATCAATTGGCTCGTATCATTTAAATATAACCATAAGCACCAAATTGACGTAACATGTACTGCATTGCACTCCCAAAAAAATAAATCCCAAAATGTACTGCATTTTCATTTTCGTACTTCTTTGTACTGCTTTTTAAAATCGATAGGGCATTAAAATTAATTTCAGGGAGAATTAATTTCATTTCGCCTTGCCTGTTTTGCAGAGCTCAAAAAATTGCCAATGAAAAATTACTGTGTGTAACTTTTTAAAAACAGAAAATGGAGAAGATAATCAGCCTTATCGGGAATTATAGATGAAAAAAAATTCGCACGAAATTTTTGAAAAAATCCGCCTATCGATAAACTCACCCGGATTTCGTTTCACTTCGAAATTTGAAAATATTACAGTTTGAAATGCGTTGAAAAAGATAAGTAGTTTTTCTTTAATTTAAAATGCACAGAATCGCATATATATTATAATATTAGGTGTAGTAAAAAGAAATTTTTCCAATAGATGGCGTTATTTATCTGCATCTCGCGTTGTAAAAGTCCGATCGTGTTCCGCTAGGGGTCATTAGAAAGATGACAGTTCCTACTAAAAAAGCTTTTTTGACACTTTTTTGATTGATTGATTCAGTTTTGTTTGAGAGCTTGTCAAAGATGGACATCAGCAAAGAGAAAATTCGCTACATTTTACAGTTTTTCTTCGATAAGGGAGAAAACGCAAGCCAGGCGGCTGAAAATGTGAATAGCGTTTATGGACCTGATACTGTAACAGCCAATCATGCGCAATTTTGGTTTCGTCGATTCCGTTCCGGTAACTTCGATGTCAAGGATGCACCACGCACTGGAAGGCCAATTGTCGAAAATGTCGATAAAATCATGGAAATTATCGAGTCCGACCGTCATGTTAGCACTGTTTCGATTGCAAAAGAGCTAAAGATTGCACAAAAAACCGTTTGGAACCATTTGAATAAGGCTGGATACACAAAAAAACCCGATGTATGGGTGCCACACGAGTTAACGCAAAAAAACCTCATAGACCGAATTTCCATCTGCGAATCGCTGCTGAACCGCAACAAAATCGACCCATTTCTGAAGCGGTTGGTGACTGGTGATGAAAAGTGGGTCGCTTACGACAACGTCAAGCGAAAACGGTCGAGGTCGAAACACGGTGAACCGGCGGAAACGGTGGCCAAGCCAGGATTGACGGCCAGGAAGGTTTTGCTGTGTGTTTGGTGTGATTGGCAGGGAATTATCTACTATGAGCTGCTCCCATACGGCAAAACTCTTAACTCGGAACTCTACTGTCAACAATTGGACCGTCTGAAGGAAGCAATCGCCCATAAGCGGCCAGCTTTGGCCAATAGGAGAGGAATTGTGTTCCATCAGGACAACGCCAGGCCACACACATCGATAGTGACTCGCCAGAAGCTCCGGGAGTTTGGTTGGGAGGTTCTTCTGCATCCATCTTATAGTCCGGACCTGGCACCAAGTGATTACCATCTTTTCCTGTCCATGGCGAACAATTTTGCTGGTGAAACATTCGCTTCAAGAGAGGCTTCTGAAATTCGACTGTCTCAATTTTTTGCTAATAGGAACGAGGGCTTATATGAGAGAGGCATAATGAATTTACCTTTAAAATGGCAACAAGTTATCGAACAAAACGGCGCATATTTGACCTAAACCGGGTCATTCTAACTATCTTAAATAAAGCCCTCAATTTAATGCAAAAATAATGGATTTCTTTTTACTACACCTAATATACATATTTATATAATATCCGGCGACGCTTGAGGAATACGTCCAATCCCTTAGAATTGCACGAATCTATGTTAGTTAAGTGAAGAACTGTGGTTGTATATTAAAATGACAAGTTTAATGTTCGATTTCAGCGGTATTTTAGACACAATAAACCAGCATTCCAGTATTTGGTGGATTTACTCCTAAAATAATTAAAGAATTTGCCTTATTTGCGTCATTAAAACAAAAAATTATCGGACTCTAGTTTTTCCGCTTCAGTTTGCCTCAAAAAAAAAGTGGAAAAAAATTTGATTCGACACATAAGATTTTTCCCGGAAAATGCGTTGTCGATAGACGGAAATTTTTTCGAAGTGAAAAATTTTTCCCGCCTGTTTTACCGATACGTGAAAAGCGGAGAGTGAAAAAATTCGGGCGGAATTAGAATTTACGAAAAGGCTGTATAGGTATGTTCCCGTACAACAAGAAACTGTGCAAAACAGCCCAATTTTACCGAAAACTGTTCCCGTTATAAATGTCTGTCTGTCAAAATTTCTCATTTGCACAGTCGTGTAGTTCGGGAACAGTTTTCTAAAAAATTGGCCGGTTTTGAGCAGTTTCGTGCAGTACACGACCACAGTCAATTGAAAATGACAGAGGCGTAAAAAATGTCATTTTTATAGTGGGCGACGCTTACAAAATAAAAATCTAGAATGATTTTAGTTTAATTTTGCTATGAAAGCTCTTATTTTTGTTATTAATTTGTAAAATAGAATTGCGTTTAGTGCAAAAAAAATTTACTTCTTTTTCCCGAAATGTACTGCTTTTTTTGGAAAAGAATTGAAATGTACTGCATTTGCACTTTCAGGATCTGGTAACCCTACATACACAAGTGACAAATAACAAATTTTTGAGGGTAGCGTTTTTTCTGACATTTTTTGCATTGACCGGCATACAAATTTTATACCAGATATAGCTCTATACGGGGTGATTCACGAGAGCTTGTACATCCGGAGCAGGGTGATATAAGATGTCAAGACAAACAAAATATGGTGAGTGGCAAGAGGGGGTTCGCAAATGCACCCCTGAGAAGCTATAGGGCCTTAGGGCCAATATTACCAAACATATTTAAAAAAAATTTAAAATTAAATTAAACATTTTTTTATTTTAAATTTCATTTTCAATATGCAACTTTTTTAAGTATAGCAAAATGTGGCAGCACGCTCCACTGTCAGGGTAGTCAGTCAAATTCACAAATGATTGAAATATTATTTTAGAACATGGAGCCGTGTGCGCGCGATTTTTCATCAGTCTCATATCGCTGTAATCCGAATCCATAAATTTAAAGCTTTGCTTGTTGCGTTTTGCGCAGATTTTTTCCGTAAAATTTTAGAATGAATGTAATCAGCGGTTTTTCTACCGCCCAAAACCGGGCTGTTACCATATCTTTAAAAAAACACTTAAACGACCTGCTAAGGTAGTTTAAAATTTAAAAAAAAAATATTTTAAAAATTTCGTTGGTGAAAATGAAAATCAGATTTTATTTTTAAAGTTATTTTAAATATGCTTGGTAATATTGGCCCTTAAAGTTTTTAAGCATGAAGTCGAGAAAAAATTCTACCACGATAATGGTTTATTGTAGAAAACCAACTGTAATTGGGTTCGAACGCCAATTGTATGGGCTTTTCGGAAAAATTAAACTTTTTGTTAAAGTTGAGGAAAATATAAAACATGTTTTTCAAATTTTTTTCCGAATCTGCGGTCGATTTTCTTTAAAACCGTAGCACACTTGCTATACTTTTTTTGCGGTTTAAGCAAAAAATTTAACTTTTTTCAGAAGTTGTGACTTTGACTGATTATATTTTGCTCAACGTCTAAAACTTTAACAAAAAGTTTAATTTTTCCTAAAAGCCCATACAATTGGCGTTCGAACCCAATTACAGTTTGTTTTCTACAATTAACCATTATCGTGAAAGAATTTTTTTTTTCGACTTCCTGCTTAAAAACTTTAAGGCCTTTTAACTCCTCAGGGGTGCATTTGCGGCCCCGCCCCCTTCTCACACGACTTTTTGTTTGTCTTGACACCTTCTATCACCCTGCTCCGGATTAGCTCTCGTGAATCACCCCGTATATGTATTTTCCATGACCTGTAGAACTTTCTTTCTCACACATTTACTCCTTATTTCTCTTTCTCTCTCTTTCAGGAAGCACTCGTTAAACGTTTGGGTGAAGGCGCACATCCATTTACCTTAACCCTTTCCTCCCAAGCGCCACCAAGCGTGCAGTTAGTGCCAGCTAAAAGATATTATGGTGCCCCCATCGGCACCAGTTACGACGTACGCTGCTTTATCGGTAAGTAATGAACAGTTTTCTTTGGAAATTTTTCCAAAGGGGGAAGACTCAAAAATGTGAGTTAGTGCGCTAAATGATGATTATATTTAAAAGGGATTTTACTATCTTAAAATACAGTTAAGGAAATTATATTTTTCACTACATATTTATTACCAGCTTTAGTGATAGTGGATCATCTATTCAATAACGCCAAATATTTTTTCATAACAAATATATTTAGTGGAAATAAAAACTTTTAGTTGAAAAGAGAACAATATTACGAACCTTTTAACTATTGTTTCATCTTAGTGAATACTTTCGGTGCTCCACAACTTTTGGTACAGGAAACCATGCTTCACTAAGCTTTAGAAAATTTTTCTCCCCTGCTATTCTGTGAATTTTAAAGGAAAATGTTTCATTATTACTGTCACTAATGTATGGTGAGGCTTATACTTTTCCATTCACCATCAAAAAAAATAATGAAAATACCCCATTAGTAAACGTTAGCTGGAGATGAAAATTTTAGTGCACCATCCCCAACTTTTTGTTTTGGGTTTTTGTTGGCAGCCCTTGTCGAAGACTGATGTACATAGTTTCGCGCTCCGTAAACAAAAATAAATAGAGTAGAGTACGGATCATATATTACTATATATGTCACTCTCATAGATTTTGGGCGGGACATTTCGCGCCAGTAAGAAAGGGATGTTACTCGGCAGGCAAAACAAGAGCGAGAGAGAAATATTTTTGGTGAGTACCTAAGTGAAAAATGCTCATTTTGGTAGGTACCCAAGACCGTGTTGAGTACCCAAGACCGTGTTGAAAAGAGCCAAAATAGAAACGGCTCCTGAGTGACATATATAGTTATATATGGTACGGATAAATACAACACATTTTTTGCTCGAATTATTGTGCACTTATGCGTTCTTTGCATTAATCCGTGCATGTTTTCATGGGAACTCATAAAAAAGGCTTCAAAGCACGTTGCACTTATGAGGTTTTTGCATTTATTCGTGTTGCATTTATCTGTAGTTCACTGTAATAACAAAAAGTATATATTGAGCAACCTGCATTAATTTGAGCAAAGCTCAAAAGCATTCTTCAAGAAGGACTGCAGTGTTTTTGTGCCGCTCCACCAGTAAATTGTGTGTTTGAAACACAAAATAAAGATAAGTATAGTGAATATACATACGGACATTCGTATATTATTTGTTGTCGTCCAAATTCTAGGAGCGATAGAAAGGGACAGTGGCGTAGTAGAAAAAAATTTTTGTGGGGGTCTGGGGTGAAAGACATAATTCAAATATCGAATTGCTTTCGAGAATAGTTTTTTGGGTTGGGGAAAGGCGTTTCTAACATGATTTTATTAGTAAATAGTAATGTTTTTATATTGTTAGTCCTCATTTTGAAGTAATAAGGTAATTGAAAGCTTATTATAAGTTATTATAAGTTGTTTTATAAGTTGTTGCTGAGAATTGTTTTTCACTCTCAGTTCATTGGAAAAGAACGCGCTCAAAAAAATATTTCGTTTAGTTTGGTTGATTTCTGCATGACTAATCAACCAATTTATAGTTAGCTCTAAAATCATTAATCATTAGAGCATTTAGACGATGATTTTCACCCTGCGTTGCTGCTTGTCGTTTTTTGACATTTAAGCGGCCTATCGTTTTCATCGCTTATTCACAACATAAACATCTTCGACAGTTTGAATAATATTACATATACTTCATCGACAAATTGATAAGAATAAAATGAATAATAATAAAGATGAAATAATTGAATATCTTCTTGATATGGCGCAAGACTTGATTGCAGCTCCAAATTTTGGAAAAGAAGATTTGAAAATTGTTCAACTCTTCTGCTCTGTTTCGATAACATTTCATGTTTTCCAGACAATGAAAAATAATTCATTAGTTATGTTCCTTAGAGATAACAAAGGTAGGTTTTTTTAAAGTATTTTATGTTATTTGCAATGTTCTAAACAAAAGCAAAAAGAATCTGCCTGATTTCTTCATATTTACTCATAAGCTTGAAATGAATTAACTTAAAATTGGATATATTTCACTAAAATAGAGCAGAAGCGTTGAGTAACTATTCTATTTTATATGACAACATACCTATATTATTTAATTTCTTCACAAAATTTAAACTTTTTCTTTCGCAACCGATATTTTAAATTCTTCTTCGGCGCTCCGAATTTGAAAACAAGAAAAACAATATGAAAACAAAAGTCAAAATAACGAAAACCATCAAAGCAGAATGTCAAAAGCACCCCTGAGCTTAGCTGCTCTTGCGTGCTTGTCTACCCTGCTGACTTCTCTATTCCGTTTGCCCAAAAGCTCGTTCCCCTTGCGTGCTCACCCAGGGTGAACACGCATAGTGTAAAGACCGTCATACTGGTTGATTTAGGTCCTACAGGGATTGTCTCAGCAATTTGTCTTTGTTTATGTTATGCCGTTCACATAGCAAAGTTTATTGTCTTTGTTTGAAATTGCCTTTGCATTGTATTGCGTTTGGTGAGAGGAAACAGCCCAGTAGCAAATGGTTTCAGTCCTGAAATTGGTAAGCGAGTTGGTAATGACTTGCGGGGCAGGAGACGCGGAATTTTTTTTTACATTTGCGTGAGCTCTTACTGACTCATTTACTATTTATTAAAAAGTAAGCGATGTATTCAGGGCTATTGGACTAACACGTTAGTTGTTGTAATAACTGAATTCCTAACCCACAAATACGAAGCATCGGTGAACATACATAAATGTTTTTGTATTCTTAGGAAGTTTATGAAATTAACAGGAAATTTTGTCGCCGCGAATCGTTGAGCATCGTGTAGTGGAAATTCATTATTGAAGTGATTTTTAAAGTGAAAGGTAATGTGCTGGTGCTAAATGCATTAAACAAAATAAAATAAAAATATAATATGTACAGCAAACGGCATGAAAAGCGGTTAATTAAAGCCGAAATAGAAAAAATTTTAAATATAAATGAAACGATTGAACAAATTAATGAAAATTATAACGATAATAATAGTTATAGCGGTCAAAATAATCATGAAAATAACATAGGAAATGTATCCAGTGAAGAAGATCGTGAAAGTGGCGGCACCTTGATTACTGATATAAAACAATGGGCAGATAAAAATAATATAACTCGTGCAGCTTTTGATGATTTGCTATTTGTCTTAAATAAATGGCACATAAATGTGCCAAATTCCTCTGAGTCATTGATTGTCAGGCAGAACTGCATTATAAGAGATGTTCCTCCTGGAACTTATTTACACCTTGGCATTGAAAGAAAGTTGCTTAAATTATGTGATATTTTAGAAGAAATAGAAACAGTTACATTAGATATTGGCATAGATGGTCTTCCACTGTTTAAGAGCACAACGCAATCATTGTGGCCCATTTTAGGAAAGATATTTCAACAACCAAATATAGACGTGTTATTATTTGGCGTGTATTTAGGGAAAAAAAAAACCACACAACGTAAATAATTATTTACAAGATTTTGCGTTTGAATTGTCAAATTTGCTTAGAACGGGAATAACGATAAATGGAAAATTAGTGCAAATAAAAATCAGAGCATTCATATGCGATGCGCCTGCGAAAGCATTTTTATGTCAAACGGTTGGACATAACGCATTGGAAGGGTGTACTAGATGTTGCCAAGTAGGAATTCGGAAAAATATGAGAACGGTATATAGCATATCAAAAGGCACGCCAAGAACCGATGAAGATTTCTTCTTGCGAACTCAGCTAAATTTCCATCATACATCAGCCAACGACAGATGCGTTTTAGAAGATATAGGAATTAAAATGGTCACACAGTTCCCCTTAGACCCGATGCACCTGATAGACTTAGGTATAGTCAAAAAAATGTTGGTTTGCTTATTTGATGGTAAAACTAATTACCCTAAGTTAAATTCGGAGGGAAAAACATGTTTATCCACAAAAATTTTGTCTTTGGTGGATCATGTTCCGAAAGAATTTGCACGAAAGCCAAGGTCCTTTGAAGAATTAAAAAGGTGGAAAGCCATTGAATTTCGACAATTTGCTCTGTATACCAGCATTTTCGTTTTAAAAGATACAGTAGATACAGATGTTTATGAACACTTTTTATTGCTTCATTCGGCTTACAGGATTTTATTAACTGAAAAAAAGTATGTGTCAAATCTAAATGTTACTCAGGATATAATAGAGTATTTTTTGCAGCTTTTCCCAGTAGTTTACAAAGAAGAAATGGTGTCCTTCAATGTTCATTCTCTTCTTCATCTGACGGAATGCGTAAAAGAAATTGGATTTTTAAATACCTTTAGTGCCTACCATTTTGAAAATTATATGCAAAAATTGAAAAAAATGGTTAAAAAACCAACAAAAATTTTACAACAAATAACCAACAAAGACGAAAATTATGAAGTTATAAAAAAAACTAAATTCGTTGGACTGAAATCGAATAGATTTGGAATTGCTAAAGCTTTTGTTTGTGATGAATACACGCTCAAGGTACAAGAACCAGATAATTTTTGCTGTGCGAACGAAACCCCTTTTAAAATCGTTAAGTTTGTAAAGGAAGAAAATGAGGTATTTGTGGTGGGAAGAAGGTTACTTAATTGTAAACCATATTTCGAAAGGCCTGTTAATTCTCAGATAAGCTTAGGTATTTTTCTTCCCAATCAATCAGATTGAGTACTTATTTATACCTATTCTGCACACGATAACATAACTAAAAATGGACAATAATAAACCTTTTGTGCCAATTTTCCGCTGCAATGCTGCAATAGACACCGAAAATGTTGATCCAGGTATGTACACTTTGTATGTTTGTTGATGAAAATTAATCTGGGGTATTGCGAATTTGTTATTTTTTGTAAACTTGTGTTTTTTTATTTATTTTTAGCTCCTAAATCCATTATGGAAGAATTAACAGAGGTGAGGAAAGAGCTTTCAGAAGTGTCAAAGCAAATGAAAGGTTGGCTGATATAACGTTTTTTGAAAATATTTTCTCATTTTTTTTCATTTATTTCAGAGCAGTCAAGTTTAATTGAGTCATTCACAAAAACGCTCGCCGAAAATAATTTTTTGATGAGGCAAACTCTTAACCAAATTAAAAAAAAACAAAAATTTCCGATCAAAAGCCTGGCGCAATTAGCGGAAATTGAAAAAGATGTGGCCGATTCACACGATGAATATGTAAGTTTTAAATTGGAGTGTAACTTTTTACCTCATTCAATTCTTTGTTGTAGTCAGAAAATTGTTCATCGTGCAAATCAGCGCTGATGGATCGGGCTGAGTTCCCCGATTTCAACGGTACCAAGGGATGTGCTAGCTTGGCTCTCGAGTTAGCCAAATTTTTCACTTTTACATTCTTCGTTATTTCCCCTCAATTTTAAAGGATTTGTCCACCCTTATTTTAAAATTTTGAGCCACAGTGGCACGTTGGTTGGTACATTTGAATTCGGAGAACTTAGATCGACCCGACGTCGGTTTGAACGATGGAAAAAAAATTTTTCGTCATAACAACTGCTACAGCGTATTTCTTATTATTACCAGGTCACCCTTATAAGAAATATTTTAGAACATTGTGGACTCGAAAAAGGATTGAGGAAATTAATTACGGACGAAACATTGCTCAATATTAATTATGACGGCCTGCAAGGCAAACTGGCCTTCAAAAACTATGAATGCTTCAATAACGCAATATTTGGTATGTTTTAAGTTTACTACACTTTTTTCCCTATCCATTCTAATAATATTTTTACTAACAGAAGCCGTTGAAAAAGATGGATATACGAAAGAGGACTACGTGCATCAAATAAAAAAAGCGATGAAAATGGGGAAAAATCGGACACATAAAGCCAATTGTTTAAAAAAAAAACTTACATAATTTTGAATATAATTGTTAATTTAATTTTAAAATGTGAAGTCTGGTTTTATTTCTTATTTTATTTTTCTTTATTTTATTTTGTTATAATAATAAAAAGATCTCATTAATTTCTTAAGCCGGTTCTTTAATGCATACGAATTGGTAAGAGCTGCACAACTCATTTCTATATTCCAATGAATCGGTAAGAGCTGAACAACTCATTTCTATATTCCAATGAGTCGGTAAGAGCTGCACAACTCATTTCTATATTCCAATGAATCGGTAAGAGCTGAACAACTCATTTCTATATTCCAATGAATCGGTAAGAGCTGAACAACTCATTTCTATATTCCAATGAATCGGTAAGAGCTGAACAACTCATTTCTATATTCCAATGAGTCGGTAAGAGCTGAACAACTCATTTCTATATTCCAATGAATCGGTAAGAGCTGAACAACTCATTTCTATATTCCAATGAGTCGGTAAGAGCTGAACAACTCATTTCTATATTCCAATGAATCGGTAAGAGCTGAACAACTCATGCCACTGCTTCAGCGAGTCGGTCAGTCCTGAATTTTCAATGACATCGCTGTGTTAAAATTCAGCGATGCGTTCAGCGGTCGCGCCATCACTTGGGCTATTACCAACTCCCTTCCTAGCTATTACCATTTGCTACTGGGAGCATAAAGCAAATAGCTGAGAAATGAGAGAGTAACTTGAAGAGTTATGAATGTGTACTCTTGCTAAGGCCCCTCCAGGAAATTCGACCAGTGTAGCTGTAGCCTTTTACTTGTTTTAATTGCACCAGTACTAGTGTTTCTTTATACCCCTGTAAATAAAATTCTCTGTAAAAAATTAACATCGAGTGACGACTGAAAATTACCAGGTGTAGTACAAAACTACCGCTTTTCTAGTACTATAAGAACCAATTGGATAATGGGGATAGATTAAAACTTCTTATCCTGTAGCAAGTAACCACCAGTTAAATACTACATAGTTCTCTTATCACCAACCCACCTTTTTTTTTTTTTAAAAATTTACCCGAATTTTTGGTGGATTATGGAAGTGGTTTTTTGGGAAGCACGCATATATTTTTTCTCTTGAAATGTCGTATTATTTTTTTTATATCAGCCCATTATAGGCAACTTTGTAGCCACTAGAACTAGTAATAAAAAAAAAAGTTCTGGTGATAGCACTAGTGGAGCTTAGTTGATTCAGGTAAAGTTAGTTGCACAATTTCTATTCGTTTTAGTAGAAGCACTAGTTCTTTTTAGAAAATTTCCCAATTGCTAACTACAGGGGCCTAAAAGATGCTGTGTAACATACAACATACAAGCGACACTCTCAAATTTTTTTTGAATTTGCTTCTAGGAAGAACAATTTATGTCAGTTCGACTGAAAAAGAAAACGTGCTGTCGGCCAAGTGAGATTGTAATGCCAGTGTATGAATGCATGTGCATGTTGAACTGTGGCCATAGTCAGTTTGTAGAAGCTCTCCTCACCTGTCTTAGCGATTTTTTCTAGCAAAGGCGAAGTTTCGCTTGTAGTTTTGTATGCTGCGTAATGTACGAAGTGTTGAGAAAAAGCGTAAAGTATATTTCCGCTCCTTTCTCTACTCCAATGACTCCGACCTTTTTCTCGTTTTTGGAAATCGATTTCCAAACAACCGCAGTTGAGCGCATTCAAACGCTACTAATCACCTAACGACTGATGACTGTAAAGGATTTTCTGCGCTAAAAAAATTTCGGGGGGCTTTTGTCCCCAAAATTACCCCCACTCCTACGCCACTAGAAAGAGACACTCGGTCTCTGCAGCTGCTGCAGCTGCCAGCTGCTCTGCCCGAAAGTGATGCCAATCGGACACAGTCCACCATCCAATAGCTGCCACACGAACCAGTCAAAATCTGGGCTTAATCAACATCCCGGTAGGGAAAATGTACTAATTCCCAGTAGGGAAATTACACAATATGGGGACAACCTGGACCAGTCTACAAGTGAACAGCCAGGTATAAGCCAATTCAAAAATATAAAAATCCAGTTCGAAAGAAAGAGATCGAACTCTACCAATGGAAAAATTTCTCTTAGCCTTAAGAAAAATAGCCCTAACAACACTCCTAAGAGTGTTTTACCAAATTCCCCCTTGGACGCTCTTCCTTGAGATGTAATTGAACTTAATTCGTCCAAACAAAGTCCAATAGTTGCTGAAATGAATAAAGAGCAAAACAAGCAGCAGGCGGTGCTAATCGGTATGCACTGTTATATTAATATTACGAAGAGGAAAAGAAGCCCTTCCGAAAAAATGACAAAAGGGCCAAACTTAACAAAATGGAAACTCCTGCTTCTCAAGAAAGACTAATTGGTGATTGGTTCGCTCCACTTGCTGCAATTTCTGATGAAAATTCAGCAGAAAATCAACCAAAAAAAGTATTTAAACCGCCCCCAATCTATTTGCGCGAGCGGAGCTCGAATGCACTTGTTGCCAAATTAGCTAGTTTATTAGGGAATAACAACGTTTACGTAGTTCCCTCAACTAGGGGTAATATCCATGAAACTAAAATTCAAACAAACACGGAAGATATTTACCGAAAAGTTGTAAAAGAGTTGAAGGAGCGAATAAAAATTTTTACACATACCAGCTGAAGAGCAGCAAAGGTATTACAGTGGTTATCAAATGTATTGAAGCAGATGTTGACACAAACGAAATAAAGAGTGCGCTAAAAGAGAATGGTTTTCACGCAAGATCGGTTATAAATATATTTAACAAAGCTAAAATTCCTCAGCCTATGTTTAAAGTTGATCTGTTGCCGGACAACTTAAAGCTTAAAAAAAACGAAATCCATCCGATATACAATTTGCAATTCCTGTTGCATCGTAAAATAACGGAAGAAGAGCCACATAAAAGAAATGGTCCCATACAATGTGCCAACTGCCAAGAATTTGGATACACAAAATCGTGTTGTACATTGCGCACCGTGTGTGTAATATGTGGCGAGCTTCATCACAGCTCCTTCTGTGATAAAAAATCAAAAAATGATCGCAATTTACTTAAATGTAGTAACTGCGATTCAGCAAATTTCAGAGGTTGTCTAGTTTTTATCAAGATCTGAAAAAACGAATCAATATTAAAAAAGAATCAGCTCGTAATCCTACAAAAAATATTACTGTTTCGGTACCATTATCCTCTCACAGCCTTAATTTGAACCTTGTAACTCCAAGAGTTTCTTATGCAAATGCACTAAAACCCGCGACCCCTATTAGTGCTCCTACTAACAATAACAGTAGTCTTGAGATAATGATATCTACTCTAACTCAAAGTTTGTCCCAATTTATGCAAACAATGCAAAGCTCACTAGACAGAATTGTGCAAATGCAAACACAATTAATGACAGCACTTTTGGCTAAAATATGCATTTCCTAAAAATTTGTGCCTGGAATTCGAACGGGTTACCCAACACCCGTGTTGGGCGAATTGTCTACATATACATTGTCTACACGATTTTCTACATGTAGACAATGTAGGTAAACAATTCAATTTTTCTACGTAAACAATGTCAACAATGTAGACAATTTAGAAAAAACCATTTAAAAAATTCGATACTGATAAAAAAATTCGACTGCTGATAGTGTTGACTGCTTCATAATTCCCAAAACGTATTGTAAATTTAAGTAGCAGCTATTGATACGAATTTCAATTAAAATCCGAAGAATTCTAGCTGAACGAAGCGAAATGCAAAATAATTGGGAAGAAACAGCAGTACGTTTGAAATTTTGCTGGTAATGTTCTTAAAAACGCAGGAAAATATCTGTTCGTATTCTCTTTTTTTTCAATAGAGGTACATATTTTAAAGACACATATTGTCAACACTATTTTCTATATTGTTTACATTGTTTACATTGTCTACATTGTCTACACCATTGTCTACATTGTTTACGTGATTGTCTACGTCGACACGTAGACAATTACAAATTGGTGTAAAATGCCCAACACTGCCCAACACAGAGAAAAAAATCAACCAGAAAATTCGTTAAATCAAAAGGAAAAACAGACAAAACGGCTTCAACAAGGAATATTTTTAATTTTAACAATTTTTCTTGTTGAAAAAATAAAAAATTTTCCTTTTGAATCAACCATATTTCAGGTTGAATTGAAATGATAATTTTCAAAAATGGATTTAAATTTAAATTGTTGAACCAACCACGGACATAGTTGAAATGACAAGATATTTTTTTAAAAAATTCCAAAAAAAAATACCTATACAAGAAGAAATGTCAAAAAAAATTTAATTACGCTCAAAGCAAATGACCATAGAGCACTCTGCTGAACATGACCCAAAAAATAGCCATCGGATGGACTTCATCCGATTTCGTCACTCCGTTTTGGTGACTGCTTTCGCAATGCTTAAAAAGTTCTAAGATGAATACATATCTTATATGTTGAAAACTCTTCTATAAGTTGGCCAAAAGATTCAACAAAAAAAAGAAGCTTTTTTTTATATTAACAAAATAACTGTAGGCGGAATTAAGCGTTCTGATCAGCGGACTGTTTTATTAGCGAATGACCCCAACTCTCCTTTCTTGAGGTTTTTTATAAAGAAATAACAATGTGTGCTTTACAATGCAAAGAGAAATGAAAAAGAGAGAATTTATACAAGATGAGTTTACAAGAAAAAGAGAATTAATACAATGCAATAGGCAAAAGAGAATTAATACAATGTAAGTTGAGTTTAGAAGGAAAAAAAAGTATTAAAACGGATGTGGGTTGCCAACATCCCGCCGGCCTTGCAGTTACTGCAATTTCTTATGAAGCGTGTTGAGCGCAGATATAATTTCGCTGATCAGAGTGCAAGAGGCCTCTTTTATCTTCTCCTTGGGTTGAGAAACCTCGGATTCCCTTTTTCCGCGGAATCGGATATTGGCGCCAGCGGTCTTGATAAGGGGGGTGTGCCCAGACGTCGCTTTACGCTTTTCAATGATGGCACGTGCGTCTTTAGCTGGCACAGTGGCCTTGTGAGTTGTTGCCTTGTGAGTTGTTGTTGCTTTGTGAATTGTTGTTGCCTTCCTTTGAGGTGCCTTCCTTTGAGGTGCCTTTGCCCTCGGTTCGCTGTGCAATAACGTGTGGTGGGGTGCCTGACAATCTCGGCACCTTCCCGCTGAGGTACAGCTTTCTAAACGATGCGACCGCGCCAAACAGTTTAGGCAATATTGCAGCCGCTTTGCCGTCTTCTTCCTCTGATCTGGGGTCTGTTTGAGGAAGACCCGACATCGCCGCAGGGCGTGCTCCGCCTTGCACACGGGGCATGGGAGGGTTCTGAAAAGATACCGTCGAAAAGTGGGAATAAGTTAAAATGTCGACATTTAGAGGTACATTTTTAGGGTGATTATTGTTAGTGTATGCATAAATAAATATTATTAGTGTACATCTAGCTTAAATGTATATGCATAAAGACTGAGTTAGGGCGACGGTTGGAATTGGCTGAGACTAAGAAAAAGAAACCAGAAAAAAAGGGGGGGGGGGCGTGGTCAATGAGGTAGAACCACTAATTTGATAATAGGGCGGGTCAAAAGACCGCTGCTCGTGCGGATAGTCGCTATGCGTACGTATCCATCACGGCCTGGGTGAATTTCGGTGATTCGGCCGCTTCTCCATTCAGTCGGAGGGAGCAAGTCGTCTCTTATGAGCACAAAATCACCTAACTGGATGTTTGTTTGAGGCGATTTCCATTTGTGTCTCTTTTGAAGCTCTTGTAAGTATTCTTCTTTCCAGCGTCGGCTGAATTGATGATGAAGAACCTTGAGTTTTTCCCATCTGTTGATTAGCGATAAATTTTGCTTATCAGGTTCTGGAATGCCCAGAAGGGGAGCGCCTCTAAGGAAATGCCCTGGAGTTAATGGCAACGGATCTGAAGGGTCAGTACTTAAAGGCGAGATGGGACGTGAATTGAGAACAGCTTCAATTCGAGCTAAAAGAGTGGCAAATTCTTCAAATGTAAACTTATGAGCACCGGCAGTCTTCTTAAAGTGCATCTTGAAGCTTTTTACTGCTGCTTCCCATAAGCCGCCCATATGAGGCGCGTTGGGTGGAATAAATGACCATTTTATTCCTTGATTAAGGTACTTGGGTACAACTTCAGCCGAAGTAGCCTTCAGAAAAGTGGAGAACTCCTTTTGCAGCGCTCGATCGGCACCAACAAAATTGCGTCCGTTATCGGAAAAAACCTTCTTTGGGAGTCCTCGCCTTCCTACAAACCGCGCAAAGGTCGCTTCAAAGGCTTGAGTGCTCAAATCAGAGCATAATTCGAGATGTATGGCTTTAGTCGTGAAGCAGACAAAGACGCATACATAGCCCTTTGTGGAGGGTGCTTTTCGCAAAGACGATGTCTTCAATTGAAAAGGGCCTGCAAAATCCACTCCGACAACAGTAAAGGGTGGTGAATAATCAACTCTTTCGGGTGGCAATGCCGCCATAATCTGTTGTTTCGTGCGCTGTTTGTAAATAACGCACGGCTTACATTTGCGTAAGCAGAGCTTCACTTGATCTTTTAGTCGAGGAATATAAAATTCTTGTCGAATCATTCTCAACATTAATAAGTGTTCGGCGTGAAGAAGTAATTTATGCGTGAAGCGAACTAATAGAGTACAAAAAGAAGAATTTGACGGAATGATTATAGGGTGTCTCTCGTTATAAGTTAGGGTGGCGTAAGCCAAACGACCGTTAACTCGCATAACGTGTTGTCGATCTAGAAATGGGTTTAACGAGAGTAAAGCGCTTTTGCGCGAAATGGGTTGAGAGTTAAGTAGTACAGCATATTCTTGTGAATAGTGTTTTTGTTGTGTTAGAATGATAAGCACAATTTTTGCATGTGCTATTTCCTCTTGGGTTAACTCTCCTTTCTTACGATCCTTCTGTTGACAGTTCTTGCAGAATCGCAGAATAAATGCGGTCACTCGAAGAGCGCTCGAAAAACATGAGAAACGAGATAGAAAATCTTCATTTTCCGCGTCAGTGTGGAAGGTTTCCACTTTTCTCATTTCAGGTGGAGAAACAGTGGATTGGGTTTTCTTTGGCCAGTGTTCATCAGTATTTTTCAGCCAGTGCGGTCCTTCCCACCACAACAAGCTGACAGACAAATCACTCAAATTGAGGCCTCGGGTGCCTAAATCGGCTGGATTCTCAGCTGTGGGTACATGTCTCCATGTAGAATTACCAACGTTGTTGATAATTTGTGAGATCCTATTGGCAACATATAATATGTTTTCCAATGATGGGGTGGCTTTTCCAGCCAAGCCAAGACTATAGAAGAATCTGACCATAGAGTAATTCTCTTATAGGGTATGTGAAGATCGTCTTTGACTGCTTTCAGTAATTTTGAAAGTAAAACAGCAGCGCACAATTCTAATCGCGGCAAACTGATAGTTTGCAACGGAGCGACTTTACTTTTTGCAACTAAAAGATGCGTAGCAAAGTCGTTATTCGATAGCTTAGACCGAATGTACAGAGTAGCGCAATAGGCTTTTTCTGATGCATCGCAGAATCCATGAATTTCCATTTCATTTTCAGGATGTGTTTCAATCCATCGTGGAATTTTAAGGGTGTCAATAGTTGACAAATTTGAAATGAAAGAATTCTACTTCATCAGAGATAGTGGCTTAACACAAGTGTCCCAATCATCCCCTTCGAGCCATAATTGCTGCATGAGGATTTTTGCTTGGATTATTGAGGGTGTCAACCAGCCGGCTGGGTCGAAAAGACTCGCGATCGATGAAAGCATCTGTCTTTTCGTGATAGAGGTGGTCGTGGGGATTGGTTTGACTGTATAGTGAAACGAGTCAGAAATTGCATTCCACCTGATACCTAGGGTTTTAGTTTGACTTGTTGATTCTAATTTTAAGAAATTTTCATCAAATAAGTCTTGGGTTGCCACATTGGCAAGCAAATCAGGATGATTTGCAGTAATTTTCCTTATAGGAAAACCGGCTGAAAGTAGGGTGCTTTGAAGTTGTTCCAAAGCTGTTTGTGCTAGCTTGAGATCATGACTGCCTGACAAAATGTCGTCAACATAAGTCTCATTCTTTAGAATAGCGGCTGCTAAAGGGTTAAGGGTTTCTTCGTCTTCTGCTAATTGTTGTAGCGTTCGAAGAGCCAAAAAAGGCGCGCAGTTCACACCAAATGTGACTGTCTTTAATTGAAAATCTTCAATTAAGGCGTTAGGGTGCGCTCTGAAAACAAATCTTTGATAAGGTCGATCTTCGGGGTGTACATATATTTGTCTGTACATTTTTTCTATGTCTCCGTTGAAGACATATTTATGAGTTCTCCATTTCAAGAGAATGGTCACTAGATCTTTTTGTGAAATAGGACCTGTGTGTAGTATATCGTTAAGAGATATACCACTTTGGGTGCGCTTAGACGCATTGAAGACAACTCTAACTTTAGTAGTTGTCCTTTCGGGTTTTAATACTGGATGATGCGGTAAATAAAAAGAAAAGTATTTTCCATATTCTACGAGCTCTGTTCGAGAACACCGTTCAGCATGGTTAAGGGTTAAATATTCTGATAAGACTTCAAAATATTTAGTGTGCAGATCGGGTTTTTTATTTAGAGTTTGCTCTATGCGTTCAAACTGTTTAGTTGCAACATAGCGTGAGGGTCCAAGCGAAATTTTACTTGGATATTCGTCTTTAAAAGGAAGACGAACTAAATATTTACCATCAGATAAACGAGTTGTGGTCTTTTTATAAAAATCTTCACAAAAGCGATCTGAATCAGACAAGGGGTGTTTTTCTGGGACTTCTTCGAGCTCCCAAAATTTTTTGAGTTGATAACTCAAATTAGGGGTCTCCTCAACACTGACTCCAGTCGAAAAATTGGCTATGTTGGGAGTGATCGTTCCGCTTAAGAACCATCCAAAAACTGTATTTTGGGCTAACAATGTGCCACTAGAATTTTTCCTCACACCTTCCAGCATAATAAGGGGGATGTAGTCGCTTCCAATCACCATATCTATTGGGGCTGGCCTATTGAAGTTGGGGTCGGCAAGGGTTAAACCGAAAAATTCGGATAGGTCAGGCACCTCAAAAGAGTTTGATGGCAAGAAGTTTGTCAATTTGGGAAGCATTATAGCTTTTACTGGAATTTTCAGGCTGTGAGATGGTGATGCAAGGGTTAATGCACAAGCTTTTGTAACATTTTTGAACGAGTTTCCTCCCATTACCGAATTCGTGGCATTTATGGGTTCGCAAGGCAGTCTTAAGCGTTTCTGAATACGCCCAGAAACGAAAGTGCGCTGTGAACCTTGATCGATCAAGGCACGCACTGTGAACAATTCACCTGATTGGAGAATTGTTACCAATGCCGTTGGGAGTATGACGTTACCTTGCGTGCATACTACTAACATCAGCGGTTCTAGGAATGTTGTTAGATGAAGAGGGGGTTTCAGGATTTGATACGGTAGGAACTTCAGTATGAAGAGTCGAAGAAGGTCTCGAATTTTGCTGATTAGGTGCAGCTTGCTGTATGTGCAACATCGAGTGATGTGGTTTTTTGCAATGCATGCATGTAAATTTGCTCTTGCAATCCTTTTTTACATGAGACAGGGCTAAACAGTTTGCGCATATTTTATGTGCTGTTACAAACTTTGTTCTGTCATGAACAGACATATTTTTGAATGTAGCGCACACGCGAATGAGATGCTGCTCCTTGCATAAAGGACAGCTCAATTTGGGGTTTTTGTTTTCTTGCGCATGGAAAGATTGTGCTCTTGAATTGGGTTTAGAAGTCATGTTCGACTGTGAGGGGCCTTGCTGTCGCGTTGAAGCATTTGGATAACGGGTCTGTTGGGAATTAGAGGTTGAAGGTTGTCTATAATTGTTAACCGTTCCAACAATTTGAGCTCTGGAAATGAGGAAAGTTTCTATTTCTTTCCAAGAGGGTAAGTCTTTATGAGACGTTAAAGATTGTTCCCACAACGAAAGTGTAAATTTCGGTAGTTTCATTGCACATAAATGAACTACGAAAGGGTCCCAATTATCCACACTGATTCCTTGTGACGTCAATGTCGCAAGACAGTCACTAATAGTGACTTGAATTTTTTGAATCGCTTCACAACTTTCGATAGTTGCTGAAGGCAAATTCAATAAAAGATTCAATTGATTTGAAAGAAGAACACGCTTATTATCATAGCGAACACGAAGAGCTTCCCATGCTAAAACAAAATTTTCTGCACTGAGTGGGTAATGTTGGACAATTTTTCCTGCATTACCTTTTGTCTTTTGCCGTAAGTAAAATAATTTTTGTACGGGGTTAAGGCGAGGGTTTTCAATGTAAATTGCCGTAAAAAGGTCTCTAAATGCTGGCCAAGTTTCGTAGGAGCCTTCAAAGGCCTCCGTGTCACAAGGTGGTAGAGTCATGCTAGTGTGTAAAGGGGCGTGGTCAAGGCAAAGAGATGTTTCGTTGATTGTAGAATGAGCACTAAAGGTCTGCAACATCTCGCTTATTTTTGCCTTACAAGAGTGAAATGCTTCGGTGCATTTATCAAATTTTACACTAGCTGATTTTTTAAATTTTTCATTGCTGGCTTCTTCATTAGAGACCATACCCAAAAAGCAGGATAGGGAAATCTGACCAGCATTAAGTCCATTCGACCTAGTTTGGTTGAATTTTCCCTATTTTTGACCGTTTTTTTTGCCTTATAAATTACCTGTCTTTAAAGTCTTTTTTTCAAGGTAGAAATTAGTTAAATTCTACCTTTGCGATGCCTTCAAAGTCATTTCAACTTTTAATAAAATTTTTGGTTGAAAAAATGTTAAAAATGCCCTCCTTAATGCCTTAGAAGTGACTTGACTTTGATTTCGAAATTATCTGAAGTTTTTAAGGCATATAAACCAAATTTTTACCTTAAATTCAAGTATCAAGTCCGTTTTACTTTAAAGGCTATATTAAGGCAAAAATTGACTTATTTTATTGGATACTTCAACGTATAAGTCGAGTAGTCTTGATTTTTCGACCTTAAAGTCAAATTGTCGATTAGGACGAAATAAGTCAAACTAAAAAAATCATATGCCCTGTTCTGCCCTATATTTGCCCAATTCATAAGAGCGTGAATGTTTTTGATCTAACGTAGCGCCAAAGAGCATGATGCTCTCAGCTCTCACTGCGCAAATGACGTCACGTCAGAACTTCTCATATGACGCTGATGTTGTTTTGAGTGTAACTCAAGCCAATTTTTGTGTTTTATTTATGTTTATTTTTATGTACAAATGCAGTAAATTTGTGTTTTATTTCAAATATTTAAAATTACAATAAGGGTCCTCATGGAACGCAGCTACACCGTGTAAACTGAGAAAAGTTAATAAAACTGTCAAATTTTGTATGAAATTTTGACTTTTTTACTTACTTAACTCAGTTTACACGGTGTAAATGTTTTGCATGAGACCCCTTAATGTTTTTCTTTTTTGAAAATAGTAGGTAATGTTTTCAATATTTTTCTATAGAGTAAAAAAGACATATCGTTAGCTTAATATAGATGAATTTCGTAGATGGTCATATCATATACAGGCATGCTCTAGAATCTGAATTCATTTCGACTAAAAATTCAACTTGAAATGCACAAATATTTTGAAGGATTACATTTTAAACCGAAAACAGTTTTATGGGAAATATAAAATGGTTAAACAATTTTACAGTATTCAATTACTTAGACTTTCTTATAATAACTACATTAAAAAGTCAAAACTACAAATCTTCCTCTTTTATTCAGTTATTTTTTTTCCTGTAAAATACTGAAAATGCATGTTACGCCCTTTTTATATTAAGCTTATATTTAAGTATGCCCCTCCGTCTGTGCATTTGTCCGTCTGTCTGTCTGTCTGTCTGTAAGAGAATACATTTATTATTTTCCAAAGTAAAAAGTTTTGAGTTTTTTATGCATTAATTCAAACATAAATATATGCCCAGTTTGTTGACCGGGACCAAAACTCGATTTAGTTAAATCTCGGCGTAAAATACAACAAAAAAATAGGATTTTTTAATTAAATCGTTAGTTAAATGAGGAGCTTAGGAACAAAAGGTGACATTTACGTGTTTGGAATTTTTGGGTTTTTCATTTTTATACGACTCAAAAGGTTGACTTTTATCATCATCCGGTAAGATTAGTTTAAAAAGTTACTTGCTTCGAAGAAAAATGAGCTTGAAAAGCTGCTTCTGGGGCAAAAAGTTACTTCTTAATATTTAATTTCTCAATTTACTCAAAAAAATAAAAAGTGTAAATGTCACCTTTTGTTCCTAAGCTCTTCAAATATAAAAATAAAACACAAAAGTTCCCTTGATTCACATGCAAGACAACAACCACGTCATGAAAAACTCCTTCATGACGTCACGCCATATCTCTTTCTATTTGCGCTAAATGTACATTGCACGCACGTGATTGTGAAATGTCGAGCAAGTATTACTTGATGTCGAGTATTTTGGCGGAATATTTACTTTCAAGGCGATTTAAAGGCAAAACGCCGAATTAGGTCGAAATGTCTCTAGAATGCCTCAATAAGTTGGAATACCTTATGGAATTTGACCTATTTGGTTAAGAAAACAAGGATATTTGACTTTGTGGTCCATGTTTACGTTCTGCCATCTTGTTTCGTATTTCAGTTTGCAAATTCTTCTTCTCAATCAGTTTCAGTATGGGGTCGTCCATATATTACGTCATCATACAGGGTGGTGGAGGGGGTCACGTGAATGATGACGCTTGATGATGTGGGGGAGGGGGGTCAATCCGCAATTATCACGTCATCATCTCTATCTTATAAGAAAACACTATTAAACTATATTTTGAAGAAATTAATTTCTATTTACTTGTGAAATAATAAAGAGCTCAAAGATGATGTCAAACAAGGGGGGCGGACGGGGTTCTGGACGATGACGATTGATGATAAGGGGGAGGAGGGGGTCTAAAATGGTCAAAATCATGCTGACGTAATATATGGACGACCCCTATGAAAAAAAATTTTTTTTAAATAAAATTTTCTTTTATTTTTCATAATTGAAATGGCCCGTGAAAAATTCAGAATTGCAAGAAATACTTTCACCATTAATCTTAGCTGGCATATATAATTTGGTTTTATGAATCGAAAATATTTTTCCATAAAACCCATATTTTATTTATTCTTTTTTTCAAATAACATAAGTAGTTGCTAGAATTTTCATTCTTTCATTCATTGCACTATGTGTAAATACATATTAATAAGTAAGAAATTATTATACCTATATCTTTCTCTTTTTCTCTACTTGAATTCATTTAATTCATAAGCCCAGTTTAGGTGAAAATTTCGTAATTTCGACGTCCTTTTGACTTCTTTTATACTTATTTTTGGTCGAACTGCATTCTTAACTCCCTAACTTTAACAACTAAATGCCTTATTATGCCCTATTATTACTGCCAATCGACTTCCATTCTATTCCCCACTTTCGACGAATCAACGTCGAATGGACGTAATTTTGCTTTATTTAGGTCAGGTCAAAAAAATAGTGTGCCCTTAAACGCAGTCGAATCGACTTATTTTCGACCTATTTTGTTAGTTGGGTAGCGTCCTCGTAGGCGGTAACCAGTATGTTCCATCGACGGTCTAAATCTGATTTTTTAGACTCTAGAACGCCTTGGGTCATGTCTTCTAATGGGGTTTGCTCAAGTTTTGAGCAAAATTTCACTAGGTCATCGGACCGAAAAATGAATATCGAAGCCATTGCAATTTTTGTAGAAGTTGCGTTTTCGCTTTGAGCCATTTTCACGAAAAATTGAAGGGCTTTTGTTTCTCAACAAATTAAAATCGAAATCAAGGAACGAGAAAATAAATTCAAGACGGGCTTTAAAAAAACTTTGTCTAAAACCGACTGTAGGGTGTCAAACTTGTCTCTCGCAAAAATGAGTTTGAAAAGACAAAAAACAAAAATTTTCCACATTGCAAAAAATACAATTGCAAATAATAAGCTGAAAAACAGAGTTTATATGTATAATATAAATTCGCAATATAATAAAATGTCGCAAGCCAATCCGCCTATTGCCTACTGTAGGGTGCACTGTACTAATGCAAATGAAAGTGCTTTGCCTATGCACAATTTTCGATTTGCAACAAATGCAAAGGTAGAAAAAACAACTAAAATCAAATTTGAGGTATATCAAATGGTATAAGCGTTATAATGTATACACAGGGAAAAACGGGAGAATGACAAAGAAAAAAAATTTTTTTTTCCTTTTCTCGGGTGCTGCTAAATATTACAGCAAAGCGCGTAGCTTTGGTGATCTTTCTATTTGATTTTATGTTTGTGTTTTTTCTTCCCTTGTATGTGCGTGCAGTGAAGAGCGAAAAAAAAAACGGTTTTGAGCTGTACTTGAATAACTACAAGTTAACAGAGCCTGCCCCTATGTGCAGGTATGCAAATATATGTATGTGCCGTTTGCACTGTGTAACACCGTTTTTTTCCTTTCTTGTTATATATATAGATGTAAGAGTTGGCGCTCTTTTTAGCGTGAGTTCACTGAATTCCAGCCCTGTATATATAAAATGTTTTATATATAAAATCGTGTTTCCGTTTTTTTTTTTTTTTTTTTTTCGTGTTCTATATATATAACGTATGTATGTGTGTAAATAAAAATTTCCGTTATTCTCACAGTGTTCCCTTTTGGAATTTGCAAAAAATTCTGCAAATTCACTTTTAGGAAAGGTATATATGTATATATATATATAAAAAAAAAATTTTTTTTTTCTTTTTCGTGGACTGTATTATCTAACGGGTGTTTTTACCTGAACAAAGAGACGAACGGAAACTTTGAAATGATGGGGAAAAATTGGCGTTATTTGGACGAATGTGTATATATATATATATATATATATATTATAAAGTACCGGTTTCAGATTTTTTAATATAAGCTTGAGGTACAGTACCTTGGCATATAATGGGTATACTACCACAGAGATCTTTTCCAACAACAAACTTCTTCTCCTTCTTCTCCACGGATGTAGTGGCACCTGGTTCGCAGCTCAGCAGCAGCAACAACAGCAACCGACCTCCACTCCAAGCTAACAATCTCGGCTAACGTCCTTAGGGTGACCTTGGTTGTTTTTTTTGTTTTTATTTATAAGTATATATATCGCGCACCGGTTTTTCTCCAAAAAAACAGTCCTTTTTTTCTCAAAGGGCGGGGGTTGTTTTTTTCCAAAAAAACTGAGGTTTTTTTTTTTTTTTTTTCTCAAAGAAAAACAGATTTTTTTTTTTTTTTTCTCAAAAAAAAAACAGTTTTTTTTTTTTTTTTTTTCGAAGAATTGGTTTTTTCCAAAACAGTTTTTTTTTTCGAAAGAAGGGGTTTATTAACAAACCAGTTTTTTTTAATTTAGTTCAAGTTTTGCCTCGAAGGACCATGAAAACTCTTCTATAAGTTGGCCAAAAGATTCAACAAAAAAAAGAAGCTTTTTTTTTATATTAACAAAATAACTGTAGGCGGAATTAAGCGTTCTGATCAGCGGACTGTTTTATTAGCGAATGACCCCAACTCTCCTTTCTTGAGGTTTTTTATAAAGAAATAACAATGTGTGCTTTACAATGTAAAGAGAAATGAAAAAGAGAGAATTTATACAAGATGAGTTTACAAGAAAAAGAGAATTAATACAATGCAATAGGCAAAAGAGAATTAATACAATGTAAGTTGAGTTTAGAAGGAAAAAAAAAGTATTAAAACGGATGTGGGTTGCCAACATATGTCTTATTTTATAAAACAAATGAGAATTATACCGAACGAAAAGAAATATTATTAAACATATTTCCTTTCAATTCAACCAAAAATGTTGTTGACTCAACCATTTTTCTTTTGAAATTTTTGTTCTGCTCGAAAATCAAAAGGACTGTGAATAACAATGCGCCCTTTTAAAAAAATCATGGTTAAGTTCGCTCAGTGAAGCATAAGCTAGAAATTCAGAATTTCTTAAATCAAGAAGAAGTTGACGTTATGCTTCTCTCTGAAACTCATTTAACAAACAAAAATTTCTTCTCAATCCCCGGGTATATATTTTATCAAACCAACCACCCAGAGGCAAGGCGCATGGAGGCATGGGTATACTTATTCGTAAAAGAATACAACATTTTATTCTAGACTCGTACAGTTATGACTTCCTTCAGGCAACAACGCTTTGCGTAATAGTGAGAGGTAAAAATCTGGTTTTATCGGCGATTTAATGCCCACCTCGTTTTAGCATAACCGAAAAAATATTCTTAGACTTCTTTAAAACATAACTTGATAAGTTCCTAGCAGCAGGAGACTATAATGCAAAGCACACTTTCTGGGGTTCCAGAACGTGCAATCCTAAGGGTCAGCAATTATACAAGGCAATTGTCAATAAAAACAATTCTCTAGACTTTGTACCTCCCAAACAGCCAACTTATTGGCCAACAGATCTCCAAAAAATTCCAGACCTCTTAGATTTCGGAATAACTAAAGGTATTGGAAGAGAGCTTATTTCTGCAAAAGCAACATCCGACCTCTCCTCAGTTCATTCCCCATTTGTATTCGTTTTGAACAAATATCCGGAACCAGTAGAACGCTGAGTTTAACAGATGCAGGCACAAATTGGTTAAAATACAAAAAGCACATAAGTGCGCATATTCGTACTAACTATAAAATTGAATGCATTGATCATATTGACGATGCCTCAACTGTTTTTAACTCTTATTTGGCATCAGCAGCGCAAAAATCTAAGCTTCATACTAAATATAGAACAAAAAAAGCCTTATCTAATAGGGAAATCGAAAATCTCGTCGCAGAAAAACGAAGATCCAGGCGCGAATGGCAGCGGGTCCGTTCTCCGTTAGCCAAAAAAAAGCTAAAAGAAGTAGAAAAAAGCTAAGAGCAAGTTTAAATAGGGAGAAAGAATCTAAAACCCGCAGCTTTGTCGAGAACCTTACGCCAAGAGGCTCAAATCGTGGTTCCTTGTGGTTGGTAAGCCGCTCTATGAAGACTCCAGTACAGAGTGAAACACCCGTTCGGTGTCTCAACAGTGGATGGGCGCGCTCAGATGAAGATAAAGCTATGGTTTTTGCTTTGCACCTCAATAAGGTATTCCAACCGAATCCAAGCAATGCTGAGCATGTTCTTCCAACTTTGTCCGAAAACACTCGTAGAATTTCCATACAAATCAGTTCAAGAGAAATTGTCGGTATCATAAAAAATGAACTTGTCTGCAAAAAAGCCCCGGGACATGATCTTGTCACTCCAAAATTGTTAAAAAATAAACCATCCGTAGAAGTACAGTTTTTAATAGTCTTATTAAATGCAATTATTGAATTTAGCTACTTCCCAAAAGATTGGAAACGGTCGGTTATTAAAATGGGGCCTAAGCCAGGAAAATATCCTACCCAAACATCCTCTTATAGACCAATTAGCCGCCTGCCGTGTCTCTCAAAATTATTCGAAAAGTTACTCATAGCTAAATTAACACCTTATCTGCAAGAGCAGAACATTATCCCTCCACATCAATTCGGGCTTAGAAAATAACACGGTACTATTCAACAGGTAAATTGGATTACAAATGAAATAAGACTTGCCTATGAAAATTGGGAGTACTGCTCTGCAGTATTCCTTGATGTGCAACAAGCGTTCGATAAAGTTTGGCATGACGGACTGTTATACAAAATTAGAAGATTACTTCCCTTTAATTTTCACGCGATCTTTGAGTCATACTTAAAAAATAGAACGTTTCAAGTAAGACATAACTCATTTATTACAAAAACCTTTCAAATAAACGCGGGAGTCCTCCAAGGGAGTGTTGTTGGGCCTTTTCTTTACCTTGTATACACAGCAGATATTCCAAATAACGATAGAATAATGATTTCAGCATGTGCTGATGACACAGCGGTACTTAGTCGGCACAAGGACATAAGTATCGCAACTTCTCAGATCCAAGATCACTTGAGCGAAATCCAAAGCTGGTTATCTAAAGGGCGAATCACAATTAATGAGCCTAAATGTCAACACATTAAATTCGCGCTCAATAGAAAAGCTTCTCCAGACGTTTTCCTTAATAATGTACGCATCCCACAATGTGAGGAAGTCACATATCTCGGTATTCATTTGGACAAAAGACTGACATGGCGTAAGCATATTGAAGCCAAGAGAACCCAGATGAAGCTTAAAGCCAACAGCCTGCGCTGGTTAATAAATGGCCGCTCTCCTCTAAAGCTTGAATATAAAATCCTTCTATATAACCAAGTTTTAAAACCAATATGGACGTATGGTTTACAATTGTATGGAAATGCCAGCTCTTCGAATATAGAAATCCTGCAAAGAGCACAGTCCAAGATCCTAAGAACTATATTAGGAGCTCCTTGGTTTGTTTCGAATGAACGGATCCATAAAGAGCTCAACGTAACATAGAACTGGTTAAAACAGAGTGCACCAATATCAAAGAGAAATACTTCAATAAATTGCCCAGACATGTAAATCCACTTGCCCGTGGATTATCGAACACATTGAAAAGACATGACCGGCCAGCAATTTTAATTCGTTCTACAACAGCAGGTGCAATCGACGCACATTCATAAACTCAGCTTTCCTAGCTGATCGTATACTCGGTGGGTGCACTCCATGCACCCTTGCAATCCACGCACAGCCTAGCTGCTTAAAATCTTCGTTTCCGCACCGTCAATATTACACGTGTTTCTTCACACATCAGCAAAGCCTAGTTTTCGGTATCCGAGGCCCGCAATGAACTAATTATCTACTAAGTCATAAACTTTTCAATTAAGAAAATGCTTTGCGAATTGTAATATTGTCAAATTAAGTGTAAGATTTAAAAAAAAAACTTATTGCTAGACTCCTATCTTGGAGGAGTGATCCAATAAATAATAAAACGTTTAATAAAATATAAAACAATCTCCAACTCTGGTTACAGTCACGCATACAAAGCTTGCATGGAGTTACAGAATTAAATTGAAGAGAAAGAATTGAAAGTTTAACTCTGTAACTCTGTTATAAGGAGTACTCGCTTACCGCTTTCCTAGACATAGAAGGAGCGTTCAATAATATCTGCCCACAATATGTTACGTCTGCTCCCAGCAAGAGGTCGATAGCAGCATCAGCAACTTAGTGGGTAGCCTACTTATCAATAGGACGATTTCCTCATCCTTAGGAAATACACATCTCAGCAGAAAAGTGGCAAGAGGAACACCCCACGGAGGTGTCCTCTCACCACTTCTCTGGAAAATAGTTTATAACGCCCTACTAACACAGTTAAAACTAAAGTTTAAATTCAATACCATTTTGGTTTTTATATAGAACAATGCCAAAAAGGAATTAAATTAAAACCATTTAAATAAAGTGAGAGAAAAAATTGACCATTTTTCGTATGAATAATAAAAAAAAACAAGTAAGGGTGTTATAGTCAGGCAAGCCTGACAATAGAATACCCGACACAGACACACATCTTTAAATAATTTTTATACCCGACAACCTCTGTGTCAAGGGTATATTGCGTTTGTGTGGTTGTGTGTAACACCCAGAACCAGTCGAGATAGACCATACAAAATATATATAGAAATGATCAGTGTCACCAGGAGATTCGATTTAGACATGTCCGTCCGTCTGTCCGTCTGTCCGTCCGTCCGTCTGTCCGTCTGTCCGTCTGTCCGTCTGTTTGTATACAGTTATCTTATCGAAGGAGTTGAGATATCTCGACAAAATTTGGTATGCGTGCTCACGGGGACATGAGTAAGAACAAGTTCGAGAATGGACCCGATCGGACCATTTTTAGGGGTACCTCCAGTACTAGGGTCTGTTACGAAAATCACAAAAACTGCTCTAAAAGCGAAGTTTTTCAACATATTTTGATGAAATTGGATATTTGATCATATTTAAAGGCCAGTAATATTATTTCCAAAAATTGAAAAAGTGGGCGTGGCAGAAGGGCGGTTTTCGAAAATTGTCTCCTACACCCGAAATTCAAATGGGACTTGAACGAACTTTGGCACTTATGCTTCCTATGTAGCCTTAAACATCCTTCCAAAAAATTTCCTTGATCGGGCCATTTTTAAGGGTACCTCCAGTACTAGGGTCTGTCACAAAAATCCCAAAATTGCCTTAAAATCGGACTTTTTCGCAATATTTCAATGAAACTTAGAATTCGAGCGTATATTTAAGCTCCGATAAGAATTCAAAAAAATTGGAAAAGTGGGCGTGACAAAGGGGCGGTTTTCATAAAGAAATCTAAGAAAAGTCGGTATATGGGACCCCTTATGGTCTTAAACACCTCTTGATATTAAAAGTTATTTCAACACGTGTGTCTGTGTCGGGTATTCTATTGTCAGGCTCGCCTGACTATAACACCCTTACTTGTTAATATCAGGAGTTGTTTAGGGCCATAGGGGCCCCATATACCGCAATTTGTTTAATTTCTTTATGCAAACCGCCCCTTTGCCACGCCCACTCTTCCAATTTTTCGGAATTCTAATCGGAGGCTTAAATATACGCGCAAATTCTAAGTTTCATTGAAATTTTTGGCAAAAGTCAGATTTTGGGGTAGTTTTGAGATTTTTGTGATAGACCCTAGTACTGGAGGTACCCTTAATAATGGACCGATCAAGGAAATTTTTGGGCAGGATGTTAATGGCTACAAAGGAAGTATAAGTGCCAATTTTCGTTCAAGTCCCATAGGCGTTTCGGGAGTAGGAGACAATTTTCGAAAAACGCCCTTCTGCCACGCCCATTTTTCTAATTTTTGTACATCACATTAATTGGGCTAAAATATGTTCAAATACCAAATTTCATCACAATATCTTGTAAAACATCGAATTTAGAGCAGTTTTTGTCATTTTCATAACAGACCCTAGTACTGGAGGTACCCCTAAAAATGGTCCGATCGGGTCCATTCTCGAACTTGTTCTTACTAATGTCCCCGTGAGCACGCACACCAAATTCCGTAAAGATAGCTCAACTCCTTCGATAAGAAAACTGTATACAAACAGACAGACGGACAGACAGACAGACGGACATGGCTAAATCGAATCTCCTGGTAAGATTCCTTCCTTTAACCAACCAAAAGTTAATGGGGTGACTTTACGGCTAAACAACCGAATCAAGTACTTGGGACTTATACTGGACTCCAAATTCCTATGGAAAGAAAACACCAAGGAAAGAGAGGGAAAAGCGCTATGCGCCCTATATTGCTGCAAAAAGGCAATAGTAGCAAGATGGGGTTTGACCCCCAAATCTATATTATGGCTTTATCAAACAGTAGTCCCAACAAGCACAATAGGGCGATTCGACCTGCAGTAAGTCGAATCGACCTATTTAGGTTGAAATTACCCTATTCCTGATCTATTTTCCGGCCTTAAATATGACCTAACTTTAAAGTCCGTTTCGAAGGTCCAAATTACCTTTTTTCGACCTATTTCATGACTTCAAAGTCGTTTCGACTAACAAGTCGATTTTTGGTCGAAAAGAGGTAAAAATGCCCTATTTTGTGACTTAATATTGACTTGACTTTGACTTCCAAATTAGGTAATTTTTCAAGGCAAACCGACCAATTTTTCGACTAAAATTCGACTTTAAAGTCCGTTTGACTTATAGGGCGAAATAGGGTCAAAAGTTGACTTATTTTGTTGCATGCTTCGACTTCAAAGTCGAGCGGACTTGATTTTCCGACTTCATAGTCGGTTTGACTTTAAAGCCGAAATAGGTCAAAATAAGTCGAGCTCCGCCATGTTTTTCGAATGGCAAATTGAGAATTATTCTTCTGCATATGTTTTTTCTTTAAGAAAAACAATTTTTTTCAAGCAATATTTATTTAATTTCCATCAATGAGAAAGCCCCTTAAAAATGAAGAAGTAGACTTTCACTTTTTTCGTTTCCTTTTACGTTCTCTTTCGTTTTACTCATAAGTCCAATTAGGTCGAAAATTGGTCATTGCGACTTCTTTTCGACTAATATTAGGTAAACGGACTTCTTTTCGCCCTGACTTTGAAGTCGAAATGCCCTATTATGACCTATTATTACCGCCAATCGACTTCCAATCTATTCCCCACTTACGTCGACTCGACGTCGAATCGACGTAATTTCGACCTATTTAGGTTAGGTCAAGTAAATATTCTGACCTAATATAGGTAAGAATTTACCAATTTTCGACCTATTTTGCTACTTGGGGTAGAACCTATTATTCTCTACAGCTCAACCTGTTGGTGGCCAGTTACAGAGAAATCTTCCTACAGTGGCAGACAAAATAGTACGTACGACCCCAAATTATGCTGCCTGACGAGTGCAAAAGCAAAACAAGAAAAAGTAACGACGCAGTTTTGTTTGAAATGTATTTCAAATAACAAATAAATGCACTTTTGAATTTCCAATGTTAACTTAAGAAATTATTCATAAAAAACGAAAAACTACGTTGACAAAAGTCTATGTACGACCTGAAAAGATAAAGAATTTCTCTGTAATGACGACCTCCCAACTAATGATTTTTATTACTAAGTATTTTGTTGGTCCTCCTTCAGCATCGATCACCGCCTGCAAGCGAGAAGGGATTGACAAGACAAGGTTTGAAACCTCTAGGGGTGTAGTTTGCTGCCAAGCTTCTTGGAGTCTGCTTTTCAGCTCTGAAATGCTGCTTAAGTTCCCTTTTTCCCTTAGTTTTCGGTCCACTAACTCCCAGAGGTGTTCCATTACGTTTAAGTCCGGGCTTTGGGGGGTGTATACAACTGTCGAGGAGCACAATATAACATCCATTCTTTTACGACTTGAGCAGTGTGCTTTGGATCGTTATCTTGTTGGAAGATCCAGCTCTCGCCAAGCTGAAATTTTTCGACCTAGCTTTCCAATTTTTGTTCCAATATACATTTATATTTGTATCGGTCCATATTATCCACAAAAAACACTAAGTTTCCTACTCCGGAAGAAGCGACGCCGCCCCAAACCATGACATGACCACCACCAAGTTTTACTGTAGGAACTAAGTTCTTAGAGTGCATTGCTGTATTAGCTTTTCGCCTTTTCTTTGCTCTTCCATCGCTCCGAAACAAATCATACTTAGATTCGTCTGTAAACAAGACTCGCTTACAGGATCCATCCCCTTATCATTATATTTTTTTTAGCGAACTCTAACCGAAACTGCCCATTTTTTCACTAATTACATGCCCTTCGCCTATCCGACCACTGCAGCGTTTTTCATGTAGGGGTCATGGCCATTAACTGCGTCGCCAGATGGCTCATGCGTACTGAAGTTTTTGGCAGGATTATTGACATTTTGACTGACAGCCAGGTGGCTGTCCAATCCTTCGATGGGGCTGAATCCACATCAAAACTTGTCTACGAGTGCCGGATATCTCTTAATGAGATAGCGGAACATTCCTCGGTATCCATCGTCTGGGTACCGGGACATGGGGACATAGAAGGAAACTGCGAGGCAGATGAACTTGCTAAAATGGGTACATTGCAATCCCATATCTCCTTTGCCAATACCGGGGTTCCCCTGGCAACGGTGAAACTCGTCATTAAACAAGAATACATAAACCTCGCAAACAAGCGCTGGTTTGCGGAAGATTCCTGCTGGATTACCAGACACACCTGGCCATCTCTGAGTAAAAGACGCTCCAGATATCTAGTGGGACTAAGTAACGCCGCCATATCTCAAACGGTATCAATACTCACTGGTCATTTCTTAGCATTGAACTTTATTTTTTCCTGACCCAATATTTCAAATCAATCTGGTCATAATTGCTTTTCGAGACGAAAAACAAGTGGATTTTTCAGTTCGAAGTTATGTTTTGTTATGTATACGAAAATTCGGATTGAGTTATTTTAGAAAAGGCTTTATATCGTGAAAGAGGTTTGTGCTACAGTTCTGAGATTTGATATGTTCTGCACAAAATTGATTGGCCTGCCATTTAAGATACCGACATAGAAAAAGAGGCTGTTAAGGTTTGTGTTATTTTCATTTAAACTCAAACAATAATGAAAATTTTATATAAATTTTTCAATTTTCTTACTTTGAGCATCATTTTACACGATTCATTTAAACATTTTATAAATATTTTTTATATAAAATTAAAGAATGATATTTAAAAAATACAAAAGTTTTTAAAATTTTAAAAAAGCTTAAGTCACATTGGAGAAAAATTAGTTTAAATGAATCAATGGTGCTATAAATTTCAAACGCGATTTTCTCGAAATCCTTACGTAACGGCATTTTTGTGATATTTTTCAATTATTCAGCAGGCCAAAATCTACTAGAGCCACTATTCAAACTCAAACGGAGGATTTCATTGCCGAACAGTGTTATCGGTTTGAGCTATTCTAATTCTTCTTAATTCCTGTTACCGGATATAGCGATTATCGGTAATAACGATGGATTTTGCTGGTCCCTTCGACATCGTCATAACCGATTTTCACTGTATATCATACCATTTAATTTTTAAGTTCATTACTTTTTTAACTTTAATGCGATCTAAATGGCTCCCCAATTAAATTCTAGGGGAAGGTCGTGGTATCACAATGGGCCAACGTACTGTGCCTAAGTGAGCTATCAGCTGCCAGCACTACCTACCTACCTAAACTCTGTGAAGGCTATTGCCACCCGATTCAGTTCGTTGTAAGTGGTTTCAAAATAATAGAAGTGAAAGTTATGGACGCTTGATTGTATTTGAAAGGCCATTCCATGAAAAACGAAACCAGAGCAAAATTGTTTTTAAAATTTTTTTTTTATTGAAATTGAAATTGAAATTATTTATTCAACCAAAATTTTTTAACAAAACATAGTTAGACTTTGGTTGCATATGGTACGTGTAGGTGGTAGTTCAGCTGGACTTTTCAGCACTAAGAGAAACTGGGGTTGTTAATAATACATTTTAAAGATTTTAATGTGTGTGTCATGCTATGTTGTCACTATAGGGGTTAAGTTCTTAACCCGATACTTTAACTCAAAGCGTTCATATCAGGTTAGAGCGAGTTAAGGTTAACAAACGTCGTATGACCCAGCCGGAAATTTCACTACTTCTGCATTACTTCCGAAGTGAAAATTCATACTGGGACTACTCGCATTATTAACCCTTAGATCTAATGAAATTTGTAAGGAGATGGCCACTATTTTCAATACTTTAAAATTAATGTGTTATTCATTAGGAAAAGAAGTGGATGATCCTAGTCCGTATGAAAACTTCATTTGACAAAAAAGTACATGCTGGCTGGCTGAAATGGATCAAACACGCGCTTGATTATTTCATTTCCAAATTAAGTATATACTGATAAGATGAGTGAAAATATCATTTGTAAAAAAAAAAAATTTTTAGTTTTAAAATTTTCTAAATGTGTTAAGCGATTTCGAACTTGTATTTTTTCAATGAATATTTTAAAAAATTGCCGGATATGGTCATATATTGTCACTTCGTGACTGTGACACATCAGCGCCTTTGGAAAAAATTAAGAGTTTTAAGTCTTGAAACATCTTAAGAAGAGAATTTCAATGTCCGCAGGAACAGAAATAGATTAATGGAGCTAATGGTGAAAGCGGCATCACAAAATGTTCCAAGACTTGTGATCAAAATTAATATTTCCAAACACATCCTTCACCTCTCATTTTCTGCACGTGAAAGCTTCCTGCCAGTGTCGTATTAAATTTTTACAAGGTTTTTGTACTCGGTGTTAGCAAATGTAACTGAAATTTTCAAATGCAACTCTGCGCTAACCTCAGAGTTAAATGTTAACCCGGGGTTTATTTTCGGGTTAGATGATTTTTTTTATATGCGTTTTGACATTTGAAACCCTGGGTTTCGGCGATAACCCTAACCCGGCCTAGTGAGAACATAGCATAAGAGAAAAAGTGGAAAAAACTTAATAAACTATTATTTAAAAAGTGTTTTTTTTTTTAGTTTGTAATAACATATAATACATATGGGCAGTTCCATAGAATCATGACATGAAACTTAAAAAAAAAAAAACAAGACATTTTTAGTTTTGGCACTGCCGAGTTATTGTGAAAATATTGCAATTTCACACGAAAACATAAAATTTATGATTTAAAGAATTTTAACTCAGCTGAAAGTGAAAATCGCGGCATGTAAAAGAAAAACAATGTTGAAAGCATAAATAGCTGTTTTGAAATAAAGGAATTTTCATACAACGGTTGCATTTTTTTGGAAAAATTACATGATTTGTCTCTTTCTTGCACATTGAATGATTTGTAGGGTTATGTTCAATTTGGACGAACTCAAATCTGTGAAAAACTCGAGAAAATGTTCACAGCTGTTTTTTTTTTTTTTTTTTTTGTAACGAGAGTTACCGAAAGCCGTTTTTTCTGGATTACTTTTGCGTTTTCAATTTCATTCGATTAAAATCTCCTATTCTCTTTCTTAGTCGTAAGTACAATTGAAACATAACATTAGAATTTTAACTGGCCCTCCAAACATTTGCATAGCCTTCATTTCTTTTAACGCGAGTTACCAGTACCTAGCAGTTTTGGAAGTTGGCTCCAAAATGCCATATTCAGGAGCAGAAAAGATGAGAAGGAGAAGGGAAAAATTGAGAAAAGAAGGAAAGTAAAAGGAAATAAGGAATATCAAAAAGCAGCATGCCGAAAGAGCAGACTGAAAAGGCAAGCCTCCCTTAATGAGCTTCCTGAATTTTAAAAAAAATCCTTACTTAAACTTAACCGGTTAAAAACTAAGCAGCGCGTTCAAAAAATCAGGGAGGAGAAGAAGAAATCTCTGTCTACAGCTCATGAAAAGCGTATTTCAGGATATGCAAATGTTCAAACTCTGGGAAAGGCTCTTTCACGAACTCGAAAAACATTACCCAAATGCCCAACTAAGAGGAAGATTGTTCTTGAGAAACTTCTTGAAGAATGTGTTGATATTGGCCAGTTCCATCCTTCACCTTCAAAAAGTCTCGCACTGGCCGTGAGTGAAGACGATGAAAAAAAAGTAAGGGATTTTTATGAGCGTGATGACATAAGCAGCATGTCGCACGGGAATTAAGGACTATGTTATCATTCGAAGCAATAGTATAAAGCAAACGCTTCAAATCCGATATTTATATACGACCGTTTTCGAAACTTATGAATTGTTTGTTAGAGAACATGGAAATGTTTGTAAAAAAAGCAAATTCGCCCAATTGCGACCTAAGCACGTATACCTATCCAACAAAGTACCTCACAATGTATGCCTTTGTAAGTACCATGAAAATTATATACTGGCTCTAAACGCGTTACACAAAGTCATAAATACCCCACCGTACAGTAGCAATTTTGTTGAGTCCATGCTTTGCGCAAGCCCCAAAGAAGAGTGCTGGCTTAATTCTTGCAAAGACTGCAAAAATCAACTGCATAATAGACTTTTCCAATATGCAGAAGCGTCTGGAGAAACACTATCTAAAGTCACTTGGTATGAATGGAAGGAAATCAATCGCAAAATTACTAAGGTTTTAATAACTGGTTCAACTATGGACTTAATTGCACATATCCTTAATAAAACACCGAGCTTCTTAAAGCATTCTTTTATAAAAAGGTGTCAAGCAGATTCCTACCGGAAAGATAAACTTGCTGTGTCTTCCGCAAGTTATGACTCATCTGTTGCACTTTTGGAAATAGACTTTTCTGAAAATTATACCTGCATAGCCCAAGACGAGGTTCAAAGCTTTTATTGGGTGAAACCTCAAATTACTTTGTTTACTGCATCGTTGTGGTATTTTGGAGTACAACATTCCGTCGTCGTTTTTTCAGATAATCGACATCATGACAAAACCACTGCACTAGTCTACGTAAATAAGATTCTAGAAAGCTTGCCAGAAATTGTTAAACAAGTTCGAATATGGTCTGATGGACCAGTTACGCAGTTCAAAAACCGATTCATAGTTGAAGGCTTAAAAACGTTGTCAAAAAGAAACAAGAAATATTTAATGTGGAACTATTTTGCAACATCCCACGGCAAAGGTCCTGTTGATGGTATAGGTGGATTCTTGAAACGATTTATCCGAAGCCGTGTGCTCAGACGAGAATCCATTGTTTTCAACGCTGAACAATTTGCAGAAGAGTCAACGATGCAAGTTATCCAAATTTCAATGCAGGAAATCAAAGAAACTGTGAGGAAAATGAAGCTCGAAACTGTTTTTAAGAATGCCGCACAAATACCGGGCATAGCGAAGATGCATTCAATTTATTGGGATGGTGGCAAATTAAGAATGAATGGCCCAAATATCTGCAGATATAAGCGAACGATTTGCGGAAACGACCTCGGTTAATACAGAATTACTAAGCTATAATAGCGAAAGTGAAGACGACGTCCCTCTCAGTAAGCTCATTTGCAGCTAACTCCGCTATGGACACATGTTTATTAAATTATATTTTCTTTTCATCCTTTATAAATAAATTGAACCTCCATTATTTTGAATTTATTTTTTATACAAAAATCGCATACAACGCGCGTTACTAATTTCTTGTAACGCGAGTTACGGCTTGTTATATGTATTATTATTCGCCACCAGCATTATTTCCGGGCAACTTTTTATCCCCTTAAGCCACTGATACACGATATCAAACTTGCTTCAATATTATTAGTTGTGTTGGTTTTTCCATTACACGAACACTGTATGTGAAATGAAAAAATGCATACAGCTAAAAATATTGAAGCTACCCTGCAGAAATTTCAACTAGTGCTGTACTAGTACTTTACTAGTGCAAAAGCCACCAGTACTGATTCTTTTCTATACCCTTGCCCATATAAAATTCTGTAGAAAATCAGTACAACATCTGTACAGGAAAGCACTAGTGCGGTAGGCACCAGAACTATTCTAGTACTTTTATAAGCAATTGGGTAAATTTGCACCAGTTAAATACCAGTGCTATTAACGGGAAAAAGGTACTAGAATCGTTGACTTTTCCCCACTATTTCCTTAAGTAAATAATGGGAAGAAGCATTTATGTTCAGTCATTATCGATTGATTTGTAGTTCAACTTTGATGAACGGATACGATTATTCCGATTATCACTAGTATAGTTATGGTGGAAGCTTATCCAAAAATTGCACTGGTTCTTCTAGTTCTGGTAAAGGTACTAGTTCTTTTCAGAGAATTGCCCAACTGTTTACTACAGGGTAGTTTGATATCGTGTATCAGTCACTTTAAACTCTTCATTTTATTTTTAAAACAAAAAACAAAACAAATGTTATTGAATCCACATAGTTTCGTAGAATTCATAAAACCAAATAATCACTTAAAAATCTTTGTCCGAAAACTGTAACACAAGTTACCAACACATTTAAGTCTTTATTTAGTAAACCACTCCAACAAAAATTTTATTTTTATTGTTACTTTTTATCTTAAATATTTTTTTTTTTTTTTCAAAATAAACATGTTTGGACATTTTGAAAATTAAAAATAATGAAGAAAACATTGAATAAAGGACTAAAAATGCGTTCTGAATGTAACGCGAGTTACCATGGAATTGCCCATATTTATATTTTAAAAATGTATTTTATTGAAATTTCGCTTAAATACGTTACATACATACATACATACATGATTGTGGAACGGCCCTGAACTGGAATGTGCTGAGGGAATTTCACTAAACAAAACTTCTTTGCATTTTTCAACGTGAATGACGTAAGGAAAAAATTAATTTAAATCAACTTCCTGCGGTAATCTTGCAATTGGTTTACGAAAATTCCGGATGAGAACTTTTCCATCTTCTCTTTTTTTTATTAATTTCGAAGACATAACATCTTCCATGTTGGCAACGTCGATGAATTTTTTATGTTTTTGATGTGATGCCACATTTTCAAATTCAGATGTCGAATTTCCCAGCTCACATCGCATGGATAACCGAACAGTTGTCAGATTATATGCATGTCAAAACAATAATTTCAATGGAATTCCTGCGGCAGTTATCTTTCGATGTAGCATCGTTGCTATGGAAATATTAATACATACTGCATGATTACTTATTCCGGCTTTCGGATTTTTATACCCAGCGTAAGCAGGGTATACTAGTTTTGTGCAAATCTTGTAACAGCTTGTAACTAAGCTCCGTAGATAAAGACATATATATATATATTCTTGATCAGGATCAAAAATTGAATCGATTTAAGCATGTCCGTCTATCCGTCCGTCTGTCCGTCCGTCCGTGGTCGGATCTCTTCCGAAAAGGCTGGACCAACCAAGTCGAAATTTGGCACACACGTATATCGGGATCCGAGTATGATCCTAAGTAAAAATGGGAGTCATCCGCCCACTTCCACGCCCACAAATGAATTTAATTTGTTTTCAGTAAAATGTTTGTAACTTGCGAACCACTCAACACATTTCATTGATATTTGGTGTAATGGTAAACTACGAAGAGGGACATATCCTGGAAAAAATGGACGCCGTTCTCCTCGAGCCACGCCCACAAATAAGGGTTTATCGTAACTTGTGAAGTAAAACGCGTAGAAGCTTCAAATTCGCAACATAGGTTGACCAAGGCGAATGAAAGGTGTAGGAAAAAAATGTATGTGGCCCGACCACTGCCACGACCAAAAAGTGAGTTTTTTCGTAACACTGTGCGCCAATAATGTCGGGACGCTGCGTATTTCAAAGTCGGGCTTGACCGACTTTAGCTTTCTTACTTGTTTCTTTCTTTATTTGGAAAAAATGCTCTTCGAAAGCTGCTGACATTTATGGAGCGTTCAAATTCATCAGCAATCGTTTAAGTTATTCGGAAAAAGTTTTTACATTCAATTTGAGGTAGAATGAAATTTTCATGAATATCAATGCACACACATTCACATGAACGAAAGTCTACACGTTTTCCAGGACCTGAATTTTGCAACTACAACTATTGCCCTCCTTCTGTTCACTTTCAATCATGTCGAACATCCATTCACATTCAACTCAAGGTGATTTCCCACTTGGCAAGTAAAGCACTTTTGGCAAGTACTTTGCTTTTGCTTGCCAAGTGTGGTTGATCAAAAAGCATTTTCAGCAAGCAAAATTGTTCTTGATAGAAAGGTTTTGAGAGTCAAAAAGACTTTTGCTTGAATATTAATTCTTTGAAGATTTGTTTTTTTTGCTCGCCGTGAGAAGTAGGGAAATTTTTAATAGCGAAAGTTACATTTATGTGTCTATATTTTTTTGTTCGATATGGAGGTTTCTCAGAAAGTTGTATTATGCCGCTTTCAGACTATTGGATTTAACTGAATTTAGCTGTTGTGATTTTAGCATTTAACCCGGTAGCGCCTAGCGATGCCATATGGCATCACTAAAAAAGTTCGTGTTTTGTCATCAAAACTTCAAAACCGGTTCATATTCTATTTTATTTTTAATATTTATTTTTTTCAATTCAGGCGCTACCGGGTTAAAATAAAATCTGAATTTAGCACCAAAAAGGAAAGTGTTGCAATATGAAACAGCTAAACTCATGATTTTATTTCTGCATTTAAAGAAGATAAATTCAGGTTAAATGCAGCGATAAATGCTAATATCAGTTAAATTCAATAGTCTGTAAGCAGCATTAGACGACCAAAAAACATTTGAATTATTTGAGGAACTTGGGCTCCATCCATGCTTGTGGCAAAAACTACTTTAAAAATAATAAGGCTCTAGATGAAATGGCATCAACGCTCAATTTAAGGAGTGAAATAATTAAGGAGAAATTGAAGTCGTTAAGGACAATTTATTTTCAAAACGCTCAAAAGATGAAAAAACAAAAAATCGGCAGCGTAGGCCGATCACAACCGAGGTGGGAATTTTTTAACGCTCTAGGTTTCTTCCACGCAGAAGTTTCAGAGCAACGACATTCAGACAGTTTATTCTTGAAGTCATCCATGACTGATTCTGATCCAAGAACTTCCAGCTTCAACGCTGATATAAAAGGCGGAGCAGATTTAGAAAACAATACGCCCCTCAAAAAGAAAAAAACCATATGAAGACCAGCGCCAAATGTGTTGGGCTGCAATTGCTGATTCTATTCGGACACAAAGTGCCAATGAGGAATTGGTGCAATGCGTAATATTACCATTGGATGAGATAAAAAGCCAAAGCTAAGCTGACGGCGTTAAAAACAATATAAGATTGCTTTCAAGTAAATCAATTACCACAGCAATTTCAAATTCTTCGAAACTTGCTTGAGTGATATGAGCAAATCGCTTATAAAAATCTTCCCCCTCATTTTGCAAATCCTTCATAAGCTTCTCAAAAAATGGATTAGTGTCTCTTCCAAACCAAAATTTTCGCTCCCAGACATTACGTTTCGGGCTTTTATTTGGCTCCATTTCCTCCAAAAGCATAACGGGCACAATTTGAAGAGCTCGTTTTCGTTCCATATTTCGAATAAATGTGAAATTTGGCTAAAACAAACCTAAGCTTTTCATGCCAATATGTATGTGAACAAAATTTTACAGTGTTTCGTAGATTAAGCAATTTTGAAAGTTTTAAAAGTTGACTCGCCATGTGTGGTTGCATAAGCAAGCACTTTGAGAAAGCTTAACAAAAGCAAACATTTTTTTGATATTGAAAAGTAAAAGTCTTGATTTGTGTAACTAGTTGCACTGAAAAGTGCTTGAAACAAATTTCTTCTTCTTCAGGAAGTAAAAGTGCTTTACTTGCCAAGTGGGGAAGCACCTTCAGTCAACGCTTCTTTGTATTTTCCTAGAAATTCCTTTATTAAGGGATTTTTCAAATCACGGCACATTATCACAAATGCAAGTCAAATTGAGTTTTTCTTACATTTTGCGGGCCGACAAAATTGTTTTCATACAGACTTCCTGCTGTGATTTTTTAAATCGATTGCTTTACAGAAGTTTCAGTTTACTACTAAAAAGAAAATATCGTTGTAGCTTGCGACCCACACAGTTGCCGACCTTACAACATATGAGGAGGTCTGATTTACGAGGTATGTTATCACAAACAAAGAAAAAGCCGTTCTCATTATTCAGTATGAAAATTTTAAATGACGATAAATGTCAAAAGTTACTTTGGGAAAAATTTTATTAAGAATTTGATTTAAGATTCCTTAATGGCGGCTTAGGATTCGAAGCAATTTTTACACCCGACTCGACATAGGCCATACAAAATATGTACAGAGATGATCAGCGCCATTAGGAGTTTCAACTTAGCCATGTCCGTCTGTCCAGATTTAGTTTTCTTATCGAAGCAATTAAGTTATCTTGAACAAACTTGTATACAAAATTGTTATTGTTTTTTGAATTTATATTGCATTTCTCTGAACACTTTTTTGCAGGTTCTTCTAATTTTTTATACCCGACACACTCTGTGTCGAGGATATATTGCGTTTGTGTGGTTGTGTGTAACACCCAGAACCAGTCGAGATAGACCATACAAAATGTATATAGAAATGATCAGCGTCACCAGGAGATTCGATTTAGCCATGTCCATCTGTCTGTCCGTCTGTCTGTCCGTCTGTCTGTCCGTCTGTCTGTCCGTCTGTCTGTTTGTATACAGTTTTTTTATCGAAGGAGTAGAGCTATCTTGACGAAATTTGGTATGCGTGCTCACGGCGACATGGATGAGAACAAGTTCTAGAATGGACCCGATCGAACCATTTTTAGGGGTACCTGCAGTACTAGGGTCTGTTACGAAAATCACAAAAACTGCTCTAAAATCAAAGTTTTTCAAGATATTTTGATGAAATTTGATAGTTGAACATATTTAGAGCCACGTTGTACAATTTCATGTGCATCAAGTTAGCTTGCACTTTTTCGAATTTCCAAAAAA
>CM035808.1:48454034-48465957 GCA_020466095.1 Chlorops oryzae | reverse complement strand
TCGCAGTAACTTCGCGAGTGATCGTCCCGTCAGCAGAAAGTGTCGACCAAAGATATTTAAATTTTTCCGTCCTTGGTAGGTCAGTGTTATTTATTTTGATGGTCCCTGCTTCGTAATTGTCTGTTGTCATGTATTCTGTTTTCCCGACCTTAACAACTCCACAAAATTTCATTCACATCGGAGAGAAAAGTTTTTTCAGGTGGGTACACTTGACGTGTTTTGCCCGATGTATAGTAAAGAACCATGCAAGAAAGGGTGAATAAAACCATTTACCACGAAAAATTAGAAAAAAATTTGTAAAGTAGAGCAAATATGGCTTGCTGCTAATATTTCGAACTTCAAGAAACGTCATTCTTCAATAGGTGGATGAATTTTTCCTTTTTGAGAAGGCGACTGCTCCAAAAAGGAGGTGAGTATTATTACACAATGCTTAAAAGAAAATTTTTTCATGCCCTTTTCTCTTATTGGTTATTTTATGTTATTTTAGGGCTCCCTCATTCCAAAAAGGTCAATGGTTGGATGGATTTAAGTAGCGTTTCCGAAATATGGCCCAAATTGTGAAAAAATTCAAAGTACCAAATACCCACGTTTTAAAAAAATAAAAATGTAGTTTTTTGCTTATATTTTTCGAGTTTCTTTCCTGTATTTTCGGTTCAAAAATCGTGCCGTGACGGTCTCTGATTTAAAATAAAACAATATGAATATAAATTTAGTCCTAGAGTTTGGTTATGGTTTGGTTAAATTTTTCAAGAATATAATTATCCACTATTTAACCTTTTTCAGCTAACCAGAAAAATTATATTCGTTAGTCCGCGGACCTACGTGATTGGCCATTCAAAAGAATTGTACTGAACTGACATTACCTTTCCTTGACAATAAATATAAAATACACGCTGATGAACAGGGCTCGTATGTTGTTGCATTTATAAATTTAAAGCATACGTTATGGAGTAAAAATGTTTTTCAACTCACACAAAGCTAAGATTCAAATCGATTTTGAACTTCAATATGAATTTATTTGAAGGTAAAAAAGCCGTTTGAAGTTCAACTTCGCTAAACTTATTCGCAAAATGTTGGTAAGAAAAATTTTTGTCCCATAAAGTATGCTTTAAATTTATAAATGCAACAAAATCGGAGTCCTACTGATGAATAGAGCGAGTATTTTTAAGCATTTATAAAATTGAAGCGTACTTTATGGGGCAAAAAATTTGTTCAATTTACATAAAGTTAAGATTCAAATCGATTTTTAGCCTATTTAAGACTTTTTCAAAGCTAGGAAATCTCCTTGAAGTTCAAATTCGCTACTTATTTCCAAAATGGTGATAAGAAAAAAAAATATCCCCCCACAAAGTATGCTTCAAATTTATAAATGCTTAAAAATACACGCTCTACTGATGAATGTTAAAACTTCCACTGACACAAAAATCTTATTCCCATTGATTTACAGAAACTACAACAAGGACGATTTCGGCACCCAGCGTGTCTACAAGAAGACCTCGCCAAATTGTGTCCTCACACTCTATTTGCCAACGCGTGAGATTACGCTCTCCGGCAATAGCTCTTCGGTGTTGCGCGGCATTGTATTTGTTGATCCAAAGGCCATTCAAGGCTATCGTGTCTACGCACAGCTGACTCTAACATTCCGGTAAGTGAAAAAATGGTAAATGTGTCCCACTCCAGGTTGGCCATACAAATAGAAATACTCAGCGTCACCAGAAAATTCGAATCAACCATGTCCGTCCGCCCGTCTGTCTCTCCGTATGCAGTTTTCTTATCAAAGGCTTTAAGCCATTTTATCGAAATTTCGTAGCAGCTTTGGTGAACACTAGAGTGTCCCAAAAAAAATTTTTTTTTCCGAAATTCATAGTAGCACAGGCGGTTTTTGAATGCTTGGGGGTAAAGGACTTTCTACAATTTTTTTCCGATTTTTTCGAAAACGTTTTAGAGGTCGCGCAAGCTCAGTTTTGTCTAGTTAACAGAGCTTTACGACTTTTTTTATATTTTTAAGCATATTCCCATTTATGTCGCACTCTGTTTAAGTCTTTTCCGCCATCGTGCCAAAAATCAAAATGTTCAATCTTTCCGTCTGTGTCGAAAGAGCAAAAGGTTCGATTGATCTCATGGTCTATTTTCAACAACAAATTCAAATTTTTGAAAAATTTGCGTTAACAGTATAAAAAAGGTGTGATAACTTCTAAAGTTACTATGAAACCATGGAAAACTAATGATACAGTTTGATTCACTATACGTTTGTTGAAGCGTGTTAATATTAAAATTATTTATTTAATTTCGCGGTGGTAAGGAAAAAACCCCAAAAACAATATGTTGCATACACAAAGGGGTAACTTTTAACATTCCCTGCTTATGTGATTGAAAAATTCTCTAGGTTTTTTGTTAATATATCAGAGCTCTGTAAAGTGCTCTGTAAAATTTTTGAAAAATATATTGCATACTTTAAGTACAAGTCCTATTTTCATCTTTAAATGCAATTTTATAATATAATATCTACGCGAATTTGTCATAACTTTTTAAGTCAAAAAACATAGTTTTATAGGTCGTACACAGCTTCTTCCCTATCTATATATATAAAAATTAATTGCTATTCGTTATCTCGCTAAAACTCGAGAACGGCTGAACGGCCTTTTCTATGTTCCATACAAACGATTTGCGCGCGCCTTTTATAAAAAGTATAACTCAAGAACGGCTGAACCGATGTGGCTGAAAATTGGTGGAGAGATAACTTAGAACCAGGAGGCGGACATTGAGTACTTTTTATTCTATTCCCCTGGTGGGAGGAAGAGAGGAAGAGAGGGAGAGTGTGTGATGTGGCTAGGATGACTGGTAGGGCTGGAAAAGGGTTGAAGAATGGGGTGCTCAGTGGGCGAATGGAAAAGGAGATAATTTCAATCGCAGAGTGGGCTCAGAAAAAGAGAAAAGGATAGATGAAGATGGATATGAAGGAAGGGATAGATTACGACTTTTATGTGACGAAGAGATGAATGGTGCGATTTTAATAATAAATAGCAACCAGTATATATTATACAATTATATGACGAAGACACAACTCCAAAAAGCCCTCTCCCCCATAGAAATTACTTGCTTTAAAAAATTAACATCAATCATCTATGTATTCTTACCTCTTACACCTTTCTTAGATCTTCACGAACACCAAGACCAAAGTAAGATATATCCGTTCAGCCGTTCTCGAGTTTTAGCGAGATAACGAATAGCAATTAATTTTTATATATATAGATAGGGAAGAAGGTGTGTACGACCTATAAAACTATGTTTTTTGACTTAAAAAGTTATGACAAATTCGCGTAGATATTATAAAATTGCATTTAAAGATGAAAATAGGACTTGTACTTAAAGTATGCAATATATTTTTCAAAAATTTTACAGAGCACTTTACAGAGCTCTGATATATTAACAAAAAACCTAGAGAATTTTTCAATCACATAAGCAGGGAATGTTAAAAGTTACCCCTTTGTGTATGCAACATATTGTTTTTGGGGTTTTTTCCTTACCACCGCGAAATTAAATAAATAATTTAATATTAACACGCTTCAACAAAACGTATAGTGAATCAAACTGTATCATTAGTTTTCCATGGTTTCATAGTAACTTTAGAAGTTATCACACCTTTTTATACTGTTAACGCAAATTTTTCAAAAAATTTGAATTTGTTGTTGAAAATAGACCATGAGATCAATCGAACCTTTTGCTCTTTCGACACAGACGGAAAGATTGAACATTTTGATTTTGGCACGATGGCGGAAAGACTTAAACAGAGTGCGACATAAATGGGAATATGCTTAAAATATAAAAAAAGTCGTAAAGCTCTGTTAACTAGACAAAACTGAGCTTGCGCGACCTCTAAACGTTTTCGAAAAAATCGGAAAAAAATTGTAGAAAGTCCTTTACCCCCAAGCATTCAAAAAAAGCCTGTGCCAAAAAAAAAAATTTTTTTTGGGACACTCTAGTGAACACATGAGCAGAAACGAGATTGAAAATTCGCCAGACCGGGCCATTTTAGGTTCTGTTATGAATGTCAGAAAAATTTTGGAAGCCTGAATTTTTCAAAATATTTCCATGAAAATTGATATTTGAGCATATTTTAAGGCAGTAAATGTATTTTTTGAAAATTATAAATGCAGGCGTGGCTGAAACTTCGAAAATTGTTCTTGAACCCAAATTTGAAATGACACTTGGATTAAAGTTGGCATATATATATAAAGAGGCTATGTAGGGTAGGTACAAGGAAAGAATTATTTTCTCAAAATCAGTAAAAACTAATAAAATCTTGGCTTGATTTGGCAGCAAGAAAATTTTTACTGATTTGAAGAATATATTTTATTAAACATCAACAAGTAAATACTTATTTACAAAAACAATTGCATGTATTAAGTTTTATTGTATCCATATGCATACAGAGAGTTGTTTTTGCAATTTAGCTGTGAAAGTATTCGAGCTAAACTTCTCTTTTCTTTGATAACGAATCAACAGATTCCTATTTTTGTTGCATTTTTTGGTCCCATTTCGGTGACTCTTTTCTGCGACGAAAGTTTATTTCTAGAAGAACAATAATTAATTCATTAATGTGAAATCTATGTTTCAAGCTATGCTTGAGAAAGGCATCCATAAGCGACTATTTGCTGACGTACGTTTCGACCTGCCGTCTGGGGTCTCATTAGAGCAATTTTTACGGATTGGCTGACTACTGAGTCAAATTTCGGTTTGCGTATTTAAACTACCTATGACTGCAATTCAAACCCTTGAATTGTAGCATCAGAAATGACTTCTAATGGGAGATCTAACTATGTGTTTTTAGTCAATAAAATTTTTTACTGATATCAGTAAAATCTATTTACTGATTTTTAGCAAAAGTTGTACTTTGGGTACAACTTTGGTATTGAATTAATAAAATGTTTACTTTTTGACAGTTAATAAAATATTTTATTGATTCAATACAAGACAATTCTTTACGTGTAGGTAGTATATTTTAAAGGGTAGGTATTCCTAGATAGTGCTGCAATCTCAAAACCCGCTCTTAAATCTTAATAATGGAAACCTCCAGAATACTTCATCCTAATGGGAGGGATGTGTGACCTGTTTTAAAAGAAATATGAAAACAAATATGGATATTCCTTTCCGTGTGTCGGGTGTTGTATTTACAGGTTCGCCTTACTATAACACCCTTACTTGTTTTTCCTTTCGTTCGTGCATTTTTCCCATTTTGATAACTTTATTGCTCTTTATCCAACAGCTATGGACGGGAGGATGAAGAAGTCATGGGTTTGCGTTTTTGTAATGAAGCCATTATGTCGTTGCATCAAGTCTGGCCACGAAATGAGGAACCTGCACGTGAAACTTTGAGTCCATTGCAGGTAAGTTTATTTGTGGTTTTAAAGGTTTCGCGAAGGACGCAGTCTTCAATGTTTATCGATCTGTAATTTTTATGCCGTGAAAGTTATAATCTTGTGCCAGTCTGCGTAGAGAGGAGATATTTTTTTTTATAAAATATAAATCCACTGTCGGTAATTATATTTTCCAAATGACTGAATGATAAAATGGCAAGCAATTTAAGAAAGAGTTTTTAATATTTGGCAAAGGCGTGAAAATGCAGCATAGGTTGGAAGCAGAGTTTTTTTTTTTTTTTCATTTTCCAGATACAGTAAATTTGCGTTTAAGTTCATTCTCACAAAAGTTAATAGTTGCGGAAAGTCAATCGAACCTCTGCTCTCGTGCAAAGCCTTAAAAAATTATTTTTTAATTGCTCCTATAATTTCGCAATGCTTTGCAAGATTTTCGTAGATATTCAATGCACATAAATTCTGTTTCTTATGGAAATTTTTTGTTCATTGAATCCCTGCAGGTAAGGGTTCGTTCACATATTACGTAACGCAGTTTTTGGCCATTTTAGACAGCCCCCTCCCCCTTGTTATAAGAAATAACAAATTTCAGACACCTCCCTCCCCCCGGTAGTAACAGTCACACATGCAAAATTTTTGTTTCGCCATTATGAATTAAAATTGGAAAGAAATGTTTTTACAACAAAATAAACATAATTTCGCAATAGTTGATAAATATTAATATATAAAATATTACAAATCAATCTAGTAGTTCCTCTTTTCCAAACGAAAAAACAAGTGAATTTTTCATTTCCAACATGTTAGTAGGGGAGCCCGAGATGCCAAATTTGCAGTTACTAAAGCGTCATCGAAACTTATTGGACTGTGAAGTTTACGTTCTTAAACAAAAAAAGTCTCTGTAAAGTTTTACATTTTAATGGGGATGAGAGCGTGTAAGAATGGTTTAAATGTAAAAAAAATGGACACATTGCAATACTCGAGCGCGTCAGACATTGATACAGTAAACGCGCTTTATGTTCCTGATAACCAATATATATTAATCTGACGTTTAATTGGAGGTGGTTGGCCATAAATAGAGGTTGAAAAAAAAAGAAAGAAAAAACAGTTACTCGAGCGTGTCAGATATTCACAGTGAATGTTAAGTGGACTCCTAAAAGTGTCCTATTTCAATGACTGACGTTTTGGAGGTGGCCAAAGTTCAGGAATGATTTTTGAAAATGTAAAAAAAAAACGGTAACATTGAGATACTCGAGCGCGTCAGATTTTTATGCAGAGGGATCAACTTGATGTCTAAGTCGCCCTGAATGATAATCTGACAATTACATGGAGCCGTATTGTTAATCTGACAATTTAAAGACCAAATTTTTCTTTCGTTTCTTTTTATAATTAGATGTAACAAAAACAATCTATATATATTTATTTATAAGGAGAGAAAGAAAGAAAGAGAAAAAAAGGAAACGAAAAAGATTCGCGGTTCACAGTTTTTCAGTTTTAAAAGCTCTTTATTGACACGGAATGCTTATTTTTAAATTCACAAATTCATTTGAATACACTACAACCTAGCCAAAGCTATTGCGGTTAAATGTGCCATTTTTTCCCCACGAAAAACGTCAGATTACATGTTTTTCGTGATCCTTGAACGATGTCCTTCAAAATAACAAAAACCAATCGTGCTCGAGTATTTCGAGTTGACGGTTTTTATTTGCAACTTTGGTACTCACCTATTTCTCTATGACACGCTCAAATTGTCAGAGAATTGAAATTTACACATTCTAACAACTAATTAACTTACCTTCTCTTAATCTGACGCGCCCGAGTTTTTCAGAGGATCGATTTTCTTAAAATAATTTTACGGGCTGCCCTCAACGTACACCCCAATATTGAGCGCTCATATATGGTGGGGCCATATAACAGGGTGCAAGCTTTCTCCCCATATTATTTTCTGACACGCTCGAGAAACTGCAAAAATCCCCTCTCGGGCACCCCTACTATGTGCTATGTTATTTATACGAATCTCCGAATTGAGTTGCTTTAGAAAAGCTTTTGTATCGTGAAAAAGGTTTGTGCTGCAGTTCTTAGATTTGACATATGTACACACAATTGATTGGCCCACAATTTAAGATATCAGTTTTGGAAAGGGGACTGATAACAGTTGATATATTTTCATTCTAATTCCAACAAAAAAAAAATCTTTCATATATTTTTCAATTTTCCGACTTTGAGCATCATTTTACATCATTCATTTAACGATTTGGAATATCTTTTTCATTTCATGTTAAAGAATTATGTTTTAAGCCATATATGAGAAAAATTAGTTTCAAAAAAGCATTGGTCGTACAAAATTCTTACGCGATTTTCTCGAAATTCTGACGTGATGCAATTTTTTTGAAATTTTTCAATTTTTCAGCACACAAAAATCTAATCGAAACACCACTGAAGCTCAAAAGGCGAAAGTCAAATTTCAATTCTGCAGGCCTGTGTTATTATTCTTAGTTCAGGGTGTTATTTAACAAACGCAGGGAACCGTCCCTCCCTCTTGTAACGTTTTGTAACAACTTCCTTTTTGAGTCCTTACTCATTGCCATACATTAACCTGTTAATCTTCTTGCGCTCCATTTGTCGTTTATGGAATGAATAAAGAGCAGAAGTAATCGGACATTACTTTGCCATGTACTTATATCTCGTCCTTTGGTGTTTAGCTAATGGAATGATTGGGTATATCAATGCCGTAAGTAATCAGGAAATACATACAAATATTCTAATTAGGTCGAGACGACAGCGTTCAACGACCATCGATGTTCTCTTGCCTTGATTTCATCAAATTAGATCAGTGCTGCCCAATACGAACGCATGCACGATTATTCTAATTTCTCACATGCATGGGTGCGTGAGCGAGTCAAATGCAATGAAAAAAATATTGAAGCGTTAACTAGCAGCAACTTTGACACCTAAGCGAATTTTAATAATCCACAGGTCAAGAGCAGTAAACTGTGTGTTTTAGTTTATTTTCATTATATCATTTATTGGTATTTCCTCTTTATAACATTTTATGTGTAATAAATGCTCAATATTCTTAATTTTTAAAGAGTTCCGATGCTTTGTTTGGATGAGACTTGGGACTGCAAAAGAACTTTCTCATATACATGCATATAAAGGATTAGTAGTTGTTAATTTAATAATATTCTTTATTTAATTTCGGAAGGAGATACATTTGTGACTGAACTTTCTTTTTATATTTTAATAACACTGCACAACAAAATCGAACTTTTTGCGTGCCTTTGACTTGAAACCAATTTTTTTTGTAGTATTTATTTCGCTGAATCTCAATATATGCGTAAAATTTGAAAGTTAGCTCGCGTTTTTTAAATATCAGCTAAGAAAGGTTTTGCGAATTTTTGTCAATATTTTTTAGTCGTAGCCCCATTATCGTCCGACCGTTTCAAAAAAACTTTAATTTATATGAAAGAAGAGTAAAAATACAACATATTCTTCATACATATGGATGAAATCGGTTCAACAGTTTAGGCGCTATAGGTCGATAAAGGCGAGAATTTTATGAAATTTTTAACAATTTTGTACAAAAACTTGATTTCAAACCCATATAATTTCCGAAAAAGGTCCGGTATTTAAGTTCAGGCTATCTTAAGTAAAAGAGTGGATTTCTAAGAGCATTTCAAGACCAAGACAAAAAATATCCGATGAATGGTTCATATTTTAATTGGGTTTTTAGAAAAAATGAGACGACTTTTTTTACGCCGGAAAATATGCCACATATTTTTTTTATATATTAATATAACTTAAAGCAGTGATGTTCACGCCATACATCATTTGATGGCGCTCAATTCACACGTATTGCTTACGCTCTTTGTTCAGTCGGTAGCAAGAGGCCGACGAAACAACATCGCGCGGATCTGTACAGCTTTTTTGTTTCACTGCATAGAAGAATTAATACAAAATTTTTTTTTGAGCGCTCGCTCTTTTCTCACTCACACAGTCTCACGGCCAATTTTGAACATCACTGACTTAAAGACAGAAATAAAAAAATTGTGGCAGTTTAAAATATCGTTTTTGGAAGGGGGACTGCTAATGGGTGGGCTATGTTCATTCAAAGTCCAAAAATAATAAAAATCTTTGAAAAATTTTTCAAAATTTCGACATTGAGCATCATTTTACACCATTCATTTAACGTTTTGTTAGTTATTTTTGATGTCATATTAAAGAATGATGTTTTAAGAACATAAAAGATTTAAAATTTTTAAAATATTTTAAGCCATATACGAGCAAAACGAGTTTCAAAAAAGCAATGGTCGTTAAAAACTCTTACGCGATTTTCTCGAAATTCTGACGTGATGGAATTTTCTTGAAAATTTTCAATTTTTCAGCACACAAAAATCTAATAGAATCACTACTGCAACTCAAAAGGGGAGAATAAAATTTCAATTTTGCAGGCCTGTGTTATTTTTCAAGTTTTTTTGTTTTACTCACAAAATGAAAGTATTATGAAAATATTTTTAAAACTCGTTGTGTTCTTCTTGCAAGTGCCTTTTTAAATTTGATAAATAATTCCCTTGATATGGTGCCTTGCATATTTTGCATTCCCACGAATATTTCGTTTCGTAAAAGATAAAACATTCTCTTGCAAAAATGTCCGGTTTTCGTCTCGCTTATGTTTCAAAGAAAATTAGTGAACCCGGAAAATAGCGATATTTTTCTAAGGCTAAAAACTTTTAAAATGATAAGTCATATCACGCTATTAACTATACACAGCATCAGGCCTTATCATGACGAAAGTGGTAATATATGTAAGAGTTTTATTTTTCTGAGTAAAAAAAAAATTAAAAACTAATTTGTATTTTTTGAGTAAAAAATATAACTCTAAGAATTTTTTTTATAAAAAGAATACAATACAATATAAATATTGTTTTTTTGACAATTTTCAATTCAAACACTTTGTCCCCAAACCATGATTAAAAAATGTTTCGACGAATTGAGTATGGTTAGTAACAACTATTTTAAGATTTTGTTACTTTTATATGAATAATTTATAAATATCACTGTGTAATTTAAAGAAAATTTAATTATAAACTTTCACTTATATACTTTTGTTAAACCTGTACATCAACATTAGTTCGACAAGGACCGACCATTCATCTCTTATTTTCTATAGCAAGTGCGCTACAAACATTTTCGATTCAGCAACCCGCTTAAAACGCTGTCGCGTAATAGTTCACATGAACGCAGAAAATAATTTCTGTTCAATAAATGCTTCAAAAACGAAGTCAAAACTTCTAAGCAAGACAAACATACATACATATATACCCTTAACACATACGTTCAGTCCATTAGAAAAAAAACCACGCAAACACAAATATATTGTGCAACGGCGTTTTTTTCTAGCTTCCACACTCCTTCACATACCTTTTCACGCAGTATTCAAAGTAGGCGAAAAAAATCATTCATAAATCTATTTCTACGCACGCGCCAAAAGCTATCCAACCAAATTTTAGCTCTTCAAACCGCTTCCAACTCGAAAGTCTGCAGCGGAACATGTTTGACCAAAAGGCGCCCATATATACATCATGAGAGCCAAACCATAAAACCCATTATATTACCCTTATGGGAACTCTTTAGATTCTATACTCTTTGGCGGTTGCCAAAGAATTTTAGACGAAATAGTCGATAAACTGGGCATACTACGATTAAGTGATACGTGTTTTCTACCTCGTCCATGTTACAGATTGTACACAGACCAGTTGTTCCGTCTTTAAAGGCTCTGCCGTTAATGTTAAGTAGTCCACCTCTTGTTTTCAAGATAATGCTTATTGCGTGCGCTGAGAGCTCATTAGTAAAATACGGTTCAAAGTTAAAACTTAAAGATGGGTACAGATCATGGAACGTTCCCGCCTGAGCGCGTTCTATATTAGTTTGATACTCGCGTTCCCTTATTTTAGCTGCCACAGTTGGTAGAAGCGCTCTGAAAGCGTTTGAAGAGAAGTCTGCGCTAAAACCAATGCCTGAGCTGCTAAAAATTTTTTCCCATTCGGCTGCGAAATATAGATGCTTTCTCAACATGATATGTGCAGCGATTTTTGGGTAACGTCCTGCCGGCAGGTCGAGACAGCGGATAATGTATTCCGCGTGCATTTGAAAGGTATTGATAAACAGCGAATGCATTCTTGTTTCCAAGTGCAGCATATAATTAGGAGTCGTTTCAGGCAAGAAAAGCAGTTTCTTAAGAAAAAATCTTAAAAGCTTTTCTACTTGGTCAAACCTCCAGACGCCCCATATTTGTGCTCCATAAAATATAATAGACTTCGCCGCTGCATCAAAGAATTTTAATTTCTTGGAAATGCAAATTTTTGGGTATTCATATATGCCCGCCATGTCGCGTTAATAGCATTTTTAGCTTCTGTTAACTTAAGAGACAGGTGTTTGGAAAAACAAAGTCTAAAATTGAGCAAAACACCTAAATATTTATAATCATTTACTATTTCTATTTGGTTATTTCCGATGTGCCAGTGATATCTTGATGATATTCTGCCTCCTTTTCT
>CM035808.1:48443578-48453934 GCA_020466095.1 Chlorops oryzae | reverse complement strand
TGTGCTTTCCCGTTTCGCAGCTTATTTTCTTTGAATTTCATTCATTCTACAAGGTACAAAATAAAATTGAAAACAAATAGTAAGTCCCACGGGAAAGTAAGTGAGACTGTTTTAAGCTAATTAAATCTTCTTTGAAATGTTCTAAATTAAAGAAATATCTTTTTTCACTCAAGAGTTTCTTCTTCATCAAAAAAACCTTGTAGAGTATTAGACTATTAGTCCAGTCAAATTAGACATTGAAGCTTACAATAATTTCCAGAGAGCTGAATGGTGAGTTTTAAGGAAAAAATTGTTTAGATAGAAATCGTAGATCATCCGATTCTCTACAAAAAATGTCCTGACACTTTTTTTCATAAGTATTGCCATTTCCGTGATATAGCGGTTCAAAGAATTGAAATTATTATTTTATGCGTGATATGCACACGTTGCCACTAGGGAGTAACGATTGGGAATATTTTTTGCATATTCAAAATGGCTAAAATGCAAAAATTATTTCTTCCCGCGGATCCTATATTGAGATATGTAAACCGCACGAGTCGGTCTGGAGCAAACCTTAGATGGAAACATATTGAATGGATGCGTAGATATCGTGCCAGTGCGAGCATCTAAAGATAGTGTTATGAATTGGAAATGGTTGCGCAAATTCGTCTTAATGCTTACTTGAGGACAATTGAAGTGGAGTAATATTTAAATGGAAGGCTCTAAGGGTGTTATGAATTGACCGGGAAACTTATTACTGTAGAGGCCAAGGGAAGTTTTGTTATCGATTATGCTTAAGTCTGTTCTTTGCGGATTTACTGTCTCTTATTAAAAACCTGTCTGTCGTCGATAAAAGTTGAATAATCTTTCGATTACATGTCCATTAATAACTCAGAACCTCACTTTGCGTCGTTTCACTTTGCGTTTTTTCGAAATTGCGTCGTTACTGAATTAAGAAACATTTTCGCTGTGCAAGTAATACGATTTCAAAAAATTAGAAAAGTGGGCGAGGCATAAGGGCGTTTTTCAAAAATGGTCTCCTACACCCGAAATACCAATGGGACTTGAACGAAAGTTGGCACGTATGCTTCCTTGATAGCCAGTAACGTAATCCCCAAAAAATTTCGATCGGACCATTATTAAGTATATCTCTGTATTCTTAAGTATACTAGGGTCTGTCACAAAAATCCAAAAAATGCCTCAAAAGCGGACTTTATTGAAATATTTCAATGAAACTTCGAATTTGAGCGTAAATATAAGGGTAAGATTAGAATTCCGAAAAATTGGAAAAGTGGGCGTGGAAAAGGGGCGGTTTTCATAAAGAAATTAAACAAAAGTCAGTATATGGGGCCCCTAATGGCCTTAAACACCTCTTGATATTAAAAATTATTTGACCATGTGTGTCTGTGTCGGGTATGCTATTGTCAGACTCGCCTGACTATAACACCCTTACTTGTTTTATATGAAGTATTGCATTTGTAGCAGAACTGCAGCCCTAGCTTTATACTCACTTGTTGGTTTTTTGTTTGGATATTAAAATACCAATAAATATAAGAAACGTAATTTTAATAATTTTTAAATTTTTTGATGAGAGTCTGCTAATTTAAATTTAAGCTGGCAGAATTAGTTATAACTTTTGATTCGCAAGTGTCATAAAATTTTTGTTGGTGAAATAAATTAGCAATAAATTATGTCGAATTTATTTCACCACTATTTTTGATGTCTGCAACATATGCTCTGCTTATTTAATATACCTGCTTTTCTGCCGGCGTAGTGTTTGTTTATTGCTTTTTTTTTCGTTTCGTCTTGAACTTCGCGTGGCAGGCTGTTGTTGTTGTTAATGAAGGGTATCGGATTTCAAGCTTGGTGTTGAGTCGTCGAACTCCTCTAAATTTCGTACTTTCGGTTTGGTGCTGGCAACGTGACGTTGGAGTGTGACGTGACGCTTTTGACTCACAACAGAGCCCGATGCGAGACACCGGGGCGAGACGCTCAAATATTTCAATACATTCAATCGTATGGCTCAAGCTCCAATGTTTCGCACTGGCAGAGCTCGTAGCGAGAAAAGTTCGAAAAATTTAATATTTCTCGTTGCGAGGCAGTTTGACACCTAATGATGTAGATATTCTTTTAAGTACTCGCTATTGGGTACTCGTTAAAACTAGTGAAACCAAAAATGTTCAAATAAAATTTGTTGGTAATTATAAAAACTTAAAGCAAAATTTGTTTGAAAATAAAAAAAATTTAGTAGTGAACAAGTTCAGCAGCAGTTATAGCCGTCATAAGCGAGAACATAAGTGATAACGAATAATTTTTATGAGTTCTCGGTACTTGTTAGATTGGTACTTGGTTCAAATATGGCATTACTAAAAGTGAAATTATGCTATCATCTGCGCGACGCAGAACTTTCATTGGAGATTGAAATGCATCACGCAAAAAATTTGCACGACGTCTCGGCCTCTCGCATCGAGCTCTCGCAATATTGGATTTTGAGCTTAAGTTGTTGAAATTCATATCGTAGCATAAGAATTTCTGAATAAATTTACATACATACATACATAAACCTGCATATAGGGACTAAAATTGTTGTTATATATTTTTTGATAATACAAGTTAATTAACATACTTTTGGTCACAAGCTGCCAATAAAACAGTAGAGTACCATCCTATGTATTTATAATAATCCACTGCCTCTTCTTTCATTGGCTGAATTACATTATACCAACCATCTAAAAGTTGAGGAAAAACTTTGTTAATGCCTACGTAACGAACGTTACTTTGCAATTACCTAGCTTAATATGAAAAAAATTCAATAAAATTTGTTTACGGCAGCATTAAAAAAGATCACATCAGATTCGTGTAATGTGAGAATGAATAATGTCCTTACAGTTTGCTTGGAAGAAAGAAACTTTCAACCAAACCGAATGGAAACATTTAGCACATCTATGACACTGAATTTAATGAGCACTCCTAATTTCCTTTTGCAGCCGATAAAACTGATGAAAAATTCCATCGTCGTGCGTCGGTCAAAATGGGCGTTCGCGTCATTTACCGCACCGATGTATTCCACCACAGCACCAATGGACCCGAAAACTTTGCAGCCTTGATCAACAACCAGACGGCCTCACCGCCGGCCACAGCAGTATCGCCACCCGTGGCTGTTTTGCCAACAGACGCAACGACCCCGCCCATTCTGGCATCGGGGAGCGAAAGTGCCGATTCCAATGGCAGCAAAGCAAATGCAATTGCAACCGCAGCACCAACTACTGCTGTGGCTCCTTGTCACAAGACTCGAAAGTCGGAACGAGGCGACTCCTTTCCCAAATTGCGACTCTCGCCGAAATCATTTCGATTTAGCGGTCGATTCGGACGCAGCAAAAGCGAAATCGAAAAATGTCCAACCGATCCGGTTTGCAATTACAGCAAATCCTTTCAAGAGGTACGTGAGTCCTTTCGGTGCTGTGCATGTGCATTTCCGTTCATGAAACTTTTTCTTTCACTTCCATTTCCTTTTGTTTCCGTCATTGTTCATGAACATAAACTTGAACTGCCATACAAATAGTATGACAGCAGCTGCGGTGGACCCCAAGGCGCTGTTGACAAACCATTTCTACTGCAGGACGGCCGCGTTGGATTGCGCGCAAGCCTGGACAAAGCCTGGTACACGCATGGCGAGGATGTGTGCGTAACGGTCAATATACGCAATGACAGCCGTAAGACTGTGCGAAAAGTGCGGGTAAGTAGCAATACCAAAAAAAGGGGTGCAGGGCGGTCAAAACAATAGTAAAATAATGACCACAAAGAACCAATTTGAAATTTGCAAGGATGCTAAATTACTAGTGCAATTTTTATACCCAGCGTAAGCAGGGTATATTAGTTTTGTGCGAATCTTGTAACAGCCAGAACTAAGCTCCGTAGATATAGACATATATATATATATATTCTCGATCAGGATCAAAAACTGAATCGATTTAGACATGTCCGTCTGTCCGTACGTCCGTCTGTCCGCCCGTCCGTGGTCGGATCTCCTCCGAAACGGCTGGACCAACCAAGTCAATATTTGGCACACAGGTATATCGGGATCCGAGTGTGATCCTAAGTAAAAATAGGAGACATCCGCCCACTGCCACGCCCACAAATGAATTTAATGTGTTTTCAGTAAAATGCTTGTAACTTGTGAAGTAAATGGCGTAGAAGCTTCAAATTCGCAACATAGGTTGACCAAAGCAAATGAAAGGTGCAGGAAAAAAATTTATGTAGCCTGCTCACTGCCACGCCCACAAATAGGAGATTTTTCGTAACTAATAGATGGCGGCAATAAATTGATTGGTGACCAAGCAATGAAGGTGAAAAATTTCAAAGTCGCCAGCTTGCACCGACAATTTAACTTTCTATACTTGCATATTTTGGACTTGATTTCAATCATTGCCGAATTGAAATAAACTTATGTTTTAAGATTCATTAACGAAATTCCTCGAGTCAAAATCGTCAATTTATACAATGCACAGACAGTTCTATATCAACCAACTCCAGACTCAAATAGAGTTAGAAATTTAATTGGCTCACTTCACCGATACTTTCTCCCACTTTGCAAACTACTTAAGCATCTCCTTAGATCCCATGAAAGTTTTTTCACTGTCACCACTCAAGTTATTTCTTGCTAACCATTCCGTTAGGCAAACTTGAATAAAATATAGCCTGAAAGCAGAAATTCAAGACTTAATTAAGAAAATATGGCGAAATACTTAGGAGGAAATTGAAGTGCACCGTTGCACAGTGTATTATTTTGGCAATGTAGCTGCACTGAATTCAATATCTCAAAATAAATGTTATAAAATCATTAAAATCGCTTTAGAAATATTTTAATGAAATTTGTAATATCAACATATTCAAAGGCATCAAAAGGGGTTTTTGTTTAGAAAATTGGCTCTTACTCCCATAATGCATCGACAAATTTTACGAAACGTATCAATTGAGAAAATTCATACGTGAGTGGGACTCATGCAGGTTCGCAAAATTTCTTCGTAAATTTTGCGATCGCAAATTTTTCGACGTTGAATGAATGACCTTCATAGGCACTTTACAAAGCTCATGTTTATTTATATAAAATTTCTTTCATTTTTCGAATTAAGGCTTAAAACCAATTCATCTTACTTTTTATTTGTCAAGCTCGATAGACCGTCTTGATCAGCCCAAACCTGGTTTTTGAAAAACCTTGCTACGTTTTGCGAAGCAAAACCAATGGGAAGGTTTTTCATGCTTCAATTCAATTCAATTCAATTTATTTGTACACTTATTAAGACCGAGGTCTTTTATAGTACATCTTACACTTCAATAATAATTCATAAAATATTATCTTACTACTTCGTTAAACTCTTTCCTCGAACAGTGGCGTACGCAGAGAAAGAGTGCTATGGCTTTGCTTATGCTGGCCAGGATGGTAGACTAAGCAATCATAAGACATTATCCAAAAAAAATTTTGGGAGGGTTTTTGGAAGATTAGTGAGTTATTAAGCTAAAAACAAAAAAATCCCAAAAATTTATGACTTCCGAATTCGATCAAAATTTATATATAGAATAAGTGTCAAATTCCAAGAATTTTCGCGTTAATGCCAAAAATAATTTCCCCATTTCTGATGTCAGTGGACAATTCTTCTAATATACAGTGGAGAGCAAAGGTGAACACATGTTGGGCTTCTCAATTGTTTGCTCCCTATATCTCCGGTGGTAACGAAGATATCGGTGTGGAATGTTTTGTTATATATTCTTCGATTATACGGGAATATAAATAGGGAGACGAAAATGGCGTAAAGGTTGTAAGAAAAGAGAGACCACATGTATCCACTTTTGCGCGCTTTTCAAATTAAACTAACGATTTAGATTAAATTGGTAGGGAGTGAGAAAAATTATGAATATTGGTAGATGGTTTATTGGGATTGTAGGCAAGAACTACAGAAAATATATTTCATATCTTTACAATAACTTCATGGCTGTAGAGACATCCCTTAATATTAGATTTAAATAGTTTTTTAAAGAATTTAAAAAAAGAACTAATAACCATAAAAATTAAACAAGCTTATGATGTTTTTCATTAAATAATAATTCAATCGATCATATCGGAAAAGTTCACACTGATCGGTTGCCTAGTTTGTTCAAAAATTACGTGCATACTACGAACAACTATATCTTCATTAACGGCTGAGATATAGGGAGCAAACAATTGAAAATCCCAACATGTATCCACCTTTGCTCTCCACTGTATGTCGATATAATTTGAATTGAAAAACAAAACAAGTAAGGGTGTTATAGTCAGGTGAGCCTGACAATAGAATACCCGACACATACACACATGTTCAAATATTTTTAATATCAAGAGGTGTTTAAGGCCATAGGGGGCCCAATACACAGACTTTTGTTATATTTCTTTATGAAAACTGCCCCTTTGCCACGCCCACTTTTCCAATTTTTTTTAAACTATAATCAGAGGCTTAAATATACGCTCAAATTTTAAGTTTCATTAAAATATTTCAAAAAAGTCCGATTTAAAGTCAGTTTTGGGATTTTTGTGACAGACCCTAGTACTGGAGGTACCCTTAATAAAGGACCGACCAAGGAATTTTTTTTGGAGGATGTTTATTGCTACAAACGAAGCATCAGTGCCAAATTTCGTTCAAGTCCCATTTGAATTTCGGTTGTACGAGACATTTATCGAAAACCGCCCTTCTGCCACGCCCACTTTTAAAATTTTTGGAAATAATACTACTGGCCTTTAAATATGATCAAATATCAAATTTCATCAAAATATCTTGTAAAACATCGGTTTTAGAGCAGTTTTTGTGATTTTCATAACAGACCCTAGTACTGGAGGTACCCCTAAAAATGGTCCGATCGGGTCCATTCTCGAACTTGTTCTTACTCATGTCCCCGTGAGCACGCATACCAAATTTCGTCAAGATAGCTCAACTCCTTCGATAAGAAAACTGTATACAGACAGACAGACAGACAGACAGACAGACAGACGGACGGACAGACAGACGGACAGACGGACGGACATGTCTAAATCGAATCTCCTGGTGACGCTGATCATTTCTATATATATTTTTTATGGTCTATCTCGACTCTGGGTGTAACACAACCACACAAACGCAATATACCCTCAACACGGAGTGTGTCGAAATTCAATTTAAGTGCAGCTAGATTGCCAAAATAATACACTGTTCGTTGGCGTTCGCTAGCTGGACAGTTTCGATCTTTTCCCTTCTGTCTCTTTTAATAATTTCAGTGGAACACAAGGGAAAGATGTGCGCCGAGCCAAATTCTTCAAGAATATAATTAAGCCACATAATTTTCATTATAAATGAGCTTAATGGAAATAAAGTTTGGCCTCAAAGAGGATTCTGCAGAAACTTAATGCTCACAATAAAAACCTTAGCTCTCAGTGACAAAACCGGAATTTTTTTTTGTGCGCAAAACTTAGAAACTTTGTCTTGAAATCTACGTTGTTCCCTTCAGCCATAAGATGCCACTACATACATATAAGCACTTACAGATGAACAATAATATTTAAGGGGATTGTCTCTTTCGCGAGGCTGTTTTTGGACCTTTTTTAAAATTTTCCTGACAGGAAACGAAAAGAGCTTTTTAATTATTTTTTTTTTTTTTTGTGTTAAGAATGAATGACAGTTAATAAACACTTTGTTTTTTTATGTGATGGCGGCTCAAAAAGTTCTCGGCCGTCAAAATGGAGGCGTAGTGCTGGCTGCCCCGATTCCAAGCCTCCAAGTTGTCCGAAATGAAAAAGTAAAACGGGGTTATAATCAGAATAGATGAGTATGAGCATAAGAGCAAAAACTGAAAAATCGATTTCGGGTATATTTTTGTAGTTCAGTGAACAAAAAAAAATTGTAAATATATTTTAAAAATTACGATTGAGTTTCACGCCATAATGGTGAGAATTTTGCGTTGATCCCACTTTGTTTCATTAAAATCGGTCCAGTTGATCTGGAGAAATCGTGGCAGCCAGTTCAAAAAAAGTAGTTTCGAGATATATGTACAATGTATGTTTGTGGGTCATTCTCTTACAAACCAATATACACTGCGCGTCACCAAGTTAGCACACCTCCCACCAGCATATATAATTGCTCTTATTCTGATTGTTTTTAATAAAAAGCTAAGTTTTGGTATTCAGTTCTTCTCATCTTCTCTTACTGATAATCAAAGCAGGCGACGAATTGGTCTTTTAATAAGGTTTTGGCTATTTTGGTATTTTATACTTTCTAGAAAAATGTGCTTTGTTTTCGCGTTACTAGGTTAGTACAGTCAAACTATTAACATTTGAATTACTACGACCACAGAATTTGTTGTATTAATCTCAATATGGGTAAAGGAAAACCACTTTCTACACACAGCGAAAAACACTGAAAATCCAAAATTTTTACAAATTGCTTCAAATACTTTTATAGGTTAAATCGCTTCCAACAACTTAAGGAATTTGCAACAACAATTTTTGAAATTTTCCGTAGTTAATTTGATAGTAAGCCCATTTGAATCAAAAATGTAAACTGTTGTTAAATTACGGCTTCCGTTATTGGTCTTATAGTTTACGTTGTTGGAATTAATACAAAAATTGTTGTTTGACAAATACACTGAGCGAACGTAACCATGATTTTTTTAAAAGGGCGCATTGTTATTCACAGTCCTTTTGATTTTCGAGCAGAACAAAAATTTCAAAAGGAAAATTGTTGAGTCAACAACATTTTTGGTTGAATTGAAAGGAAATATGTTTAATTACATTTCTTTTCGTTCGGTATAATTCTCATTTGTTTTATAAAATAAGACATATAAGATATGTATTCATCTTAGAACTATTTTAAGCATTGCGAAAGCAGTCACCAAAACGGAGTGATGAAATCGGATGAAGTCCATCCGATGGCTATTTTTTGGGTCATGTTCAGCAGAGGGCTCTATGGCCATTTGCTTTGAACGTTTATTAAATTTTTTTGACATTTCTTCTTGTATAGGTATTTTTTTTGAAATTTTTTTAAAAAATATCTTGTTCAACTATGTCCATGGTTGGTTCAACAATTTAAATTTAAATCCATTTTTGAAAATTATCATTTCAATTTAACCTGAAATATGGTTGATTCAAAAGGAAAATTTTTTATTTTTTCAACAAGAAAAATTGTTAAAATTAAAAATATTCCTTGTTGAAGCCGTTTTGTATGTTTTTCCTTTTGATTTAACCAGTTTTCTGGTTGATTTTTTTCTCTGTGTAGGAAAAAACTGAGAAACTGAGAAAAAAGAAAAATTTTACTTTGTGTTTTTGATTTTTGTATTTATTTATTATTTTATTATATTATAATTTATGTTTTTATTGTTTTAATGATAAATCTTCCTTTACTTACTTTTATTTAAATTTTCTCGTCTCGGCCGAGCGTCCAACCGCTGACCTCAGTCCAAAGTTTTTTTACTTGAAAATGAACCAAAAATAAAATAGAACAAAATTTTATTTTGTATTTTTAATTCGACCTCAATTCAATGATATATATATTGAATATTGATAAGCAATTTTTGTCGAGCTTAAGGTCAATATATGTTGTTATTTTTGTTTTAAATATTCTTTATTATAAGGAATATTTGTCAATATTTCGCCTTTCGTTGAATGGCATCATCAGGAATTTAAACAAATCAGGACAAAGATCAAAAAATTATTATATAACATAACTCCATCATCAAGAATTTTAAAAAATGTTAATTAGTCAAATAAATTGTAAAAAATAAAAAATTAATTAGTCAAAAATTGTAAAAAAAATTTTGTAAAATTGCAAAAATAATTCAAAACGGTCAAGTAAAAAAACATTTATGAACAGCACTATATCACAGTGTTGTATCACAGTTGAATTTATACTAAATATATTCTAACTAAATAAATTCAACTGTGATACAACACTGTGATATAGTGCTGTTCATAAATGTTTTTTTACTTGACCGTATTGAATTATTTTTGCAATTTTACAAAATTTTTTTTACAATTTTTGACTAATTAATTTTTTATTTTTTACAATTTATTTGACTAATTAACATTTTTTAAAATTCTTGATGATGGAGTAATGTTATATAATAATTTTTTGATCTTTGTCCTGATTTGTTTAAATTCCTGATGATGCCATTCAACGAAAGGCGAAATATTGACAAATATTCCTTATAATAAAGAATATTTAAAACAAAAATAACAACATATATTGACCTTAAGCTCGACAAAAATTGCTTATCAATATTCAATATATATATCAATAAAATAGAACTTTAAGAATTTAGGGGAAAATTTTGTCTTCATAAACAACTAAACTTGAACAAAAAAAAAAACTGTAATTTAAA
>CM035808.1:48425978-48443478 GCA_020466095.1 Chlorops oryzae | reverse complement strand
TCCATTATTAAGGGTACCTCCAGTACTAGGGCCTGTCACAAAAATCTCAAAACTGCCTCAAAATCTGACTTTTTCCAAATATTTCAATGAAACTTAGGATTTGAGGGTATATCTAAGCCTCCGATTAGAATTCTAAAAAATTGGAAAAGTGGGCGTGGCAGAGGGGCAGTTTTCATAAAGAAATATAACAAAAGACGGTGTATTGGGCCCCCATATGGCCTTAAACACCTCTTGATATTAAAAATTATTTGAACACGTGTGTCTGTGTCGGGTATTCTATTGTCAGGCTCGCCTGACTATAACACCCTTACTTGTTTTCTTTTATTTTTATAGTTTTTTTTTTTTTGTAGTAAAATACATTCAGTTTTGAAGACCTAAATCTATAATGTCATGCTAAATTTGCCTCATGAATTATAAAATAAACTTTGCAACAGTAAGACCCACACAACTATGCTTCTCGTTCAAAATTTTAGGCAACAAGGCATCAATATGAAGTTCTTTCATATGTAAAGGTAATTCTTCTTTTTTTGTTGTTGGTTTTTTAGTTAATAAGGTACAAAGAAAATTCTTGAAATTTTGACACAGTTAAATACTTCAATATTTTTTTTTTTGATTAAAAAACATTGATTTCCATATTTTATTGGTAAGCATGCCAAAAATATTTGCTATTTGTATCGATTTTAATACCTACTATTTAACAGATATGTCTGGAGAGAGGTTTTGTGAAATTGTTTGCCCTGTTTCAATATAATTTCAGCTTATTCTACTTTTGAAACCGAATATCAATTAGTGTTTCTGTGTATCCTGTATTTATAGACATCAACATCGAATTTATATCTATGTACATACATATATATTTTAGTTAAAACTAAATTAATTTATATTTCGATATCTTATCAAAGAAAATAATCGGATTATTTATGCAACACAGTGGGAACAGTATGTCTGAAATATTGAAAGCAAAAAATGCTCTTATTTTGAAGACAGTTATTCAACAGAATTTTCACTTAAATGTAATAAGATGAAAAAACAACAAAAAGGCTATAAACATAAGCCATCCCCGCAGTTAAAAAATTTGATTTGTCCGTTTACGATCAGAATTGACTGTGCTAGTAGGAAAAATTCAAAGGTGCACAGTTGAGGTGAAAGACGACAAATACTCCGGCATGTGCTAGAATCGGAAAGTTGACGAAATCGGAATTAAAATCGACCGAAATTTCATATAGATTCTACAGATTTTCTTGGTTTTGATTTTGGGTCGGAACTGCTATTGGTTCTGAATTGCACAGTCGATAGTTTACTCCAAGAATGATGAGGAAATGTTCGGTGTATCATGCTCCACATTGTGTAAAAATGTCATATCAATATTTAGTATACTCTCTATATGGGCATTTCCAGAAAAAGTAAACTTTTTGTCGCGTCCGTATATAGCTGATTGCCATTCGGGACTGCATAGAAAGTTTGGAAATGCCCATATGGGAAGAGAAGAATGTCTTCTTTTTTCATTAAAATGCAAGTGAATTGAAAACTTTGAACGCGTTTTTCTCAAAATTGGTTTATTCGAGATATCACATTCTTGAGGTAAATGAGTTGACTAAAATTTTGATTCCGTCAGTTTTCGGATTCTAGTTTATGCCTTACTATATAGAAACTATTTTTGGGTCCATTAGTCTACATTTGGACTAGTCTAAGACTCAATTTAGTTTCCTTCATTAACTTATTAGAAATTAATCTTGATGAAAAGTGACTCTACGATAGAAGTTAGAAGGACCAATAGCTGTGAAAGAAGCATTTAGCCTTAAAGTGATTCTTTCAATTTTGAGTTAAAAAACTTGAACTGGTCGGAATTTTAGTTCAAAACTAATTTCCGGCAAAGTAAGTAAAGTTTTTTCTTAGATACATACATGAAATAAGAGCTTAAAATGAAATGAGAATGTGCAACAAAAATACTATCGAAAGAGAAGTTCACTGCATCAACCATCTATCAGTTTAAGGAAAACATAAAAATCGATTTTCCTTGAAAAGAAATTCGTAGTACCGAGGTAGAGGTAAAACACCTTTTCCCTTTCATATAGTATCTACAATTGAAGTATCTCCAATGCTTGCAAATACCACAACGAAATATCTGAAGAGTTGCTGGTAGGATTTTATCAACTGAGAATTTCCTTAAAAATTTTTTCGTTGAAGAGAATTAAACAAATAAATTCGATAGCAAGGAATTCGAATATTTCATCGCGGTAACTATATCTCAAATTTTTGTTTCAATTTTATTCTACACATTCAAAGCTGGGAAATTCTATTTCATTCATAGAATTTACGAATTCATGTTATTCAATTCGAATGAGAAATTCGATGCGACGTACAGCCAAAATTTATCAATAAGTAGGAATTCGGTAAGCCGATATCTAATTGATACCAATCTCCAAAACACAAGGATAGATCAACATCACCTATGCTCGTTCATACAGCCAGCAGGAGCCCGCATCTTACGTAAAGTGTGAATGTTATGCATGTTTTTTCTTGTGAAAGATTGTTTTGAAAAATCAAAATCACGCCGGATGCTCTGTTAGGATGGGAGCTTGTTGTGTGACATCTTCCGCATGCTGTTGCTGCTCCTGCTGCTGTTGTTGTTGTTGTTGTTGTTGTGGTGGTGGTTGTTGTTGTTCCGCCACGGCTGGCGTTGGCTGTGGAAATTCCGAAAAGCCTTCCGTTACAATTTCATCTAAATTCTCGATATTGTGCTCAGCGCCATTGCGTTCTTGTGTAGTCACTTCCGGCTCGTCGTTATCATGATATTCATCTGCTGGTATGTATGTGTGCACTTGAACCACATGGACTTGTTCGAACTCGACACTGCCCGATATTGTGTTGTCATGTTTACCATCAATGCTATCACCGCTGTCCAGACGCTCTTTGTGACATTTCTTTTGCTCGGCAGCTTCTTCATCGAGATCTTTGGCCAAAGTTTCACTGCGTACAAGACGTGGCTTATTGCTGCCGCGTCGTTGGGCTGGCACCGGAATATGCAGTTCGTCCTCATAGGTTTCAATGCAGTCGAAACTAGTTTTTCGTGCATCTTCTTCAATACCAGTTGGCTTTGTTGTTGGTGGTGTTGCCTCCACAATCTTATCCGATGACAATTTGTTGGCTCTATTGCCGTTCTTACGGCCAGCTGGTACATTGTCCAAGGCAAGCTTTGCAGCGTTTACATCACCACTTACCGCAGCCGACTGTCGTTGTGCCTCATCAATGTGCACGAGCACGAACGGCAGTTTTAGTGACAGTTCGCCGCCCATGCCACTCAGGGTCAGTTTCACTTTGACGTAGTAGGACACATAAATGGCAAAAACGTTACGGTCTTCGCTGCTGCTGCTGCCGCTCGGAATGCTTGGGAAGTAAATCGGTGGCTGTGGTATACCCACCGCCGGGCTCGCATTCGAATTCGATGAGCTTTGTCCGTGCGACGGTAGGGCAAAATTCGGCGAGCGAATGGCCGACGCTGCTATTGCTCCGGTTATTTCGTCCGGTTCGGTGCTACGTTGCAGAGTATCCTCCAAGGCAATCCAGTTCTTAGTTGGGCCTCGTTGAGGTTTTAGAACGATTGTTGCATTTAAGGTGCCCCCTGGTGGCACGGTTCGATCGACTGGTGAATTCATATCAGAATCGGCAACGATATTTTTGAATTTCCCATTGTTGAACATACAAACGTCGACATGTTGTATGGCACATACCTACAAATAGGAAAGAAGATTAGTCGGCTTTGTGGGTTCCTGCGGTGCACTGACAGCAATTAAGGTCATTTCATCAATTAAATGGCTTGTTTAGAATGTACTTAATTGAGATTCTCAATCAATAAATATTTAAATCCATGCAATGACGACAAAGAAAGGTGAACCAAACTTCCAACTTTCTCACTAAGAAATAAATAAATAAATAAATACAAGCACAAACTGTCGCCTTCCCACGAAATGCCAGCGCTACGTTCAGAAGACATTTCGGCGAAAACAAATAAATTTATCTTTTGCAACTGATTGCGTTATTGCTCGCTTAAAGGTAAATGATGTTTTTCTTCGAAGTAAACATTCAACAGGAAAGTTCGGAGCCTCTTTCAGCTTGTATCTCACTGTGACAGTCTCGCTGACTGTTTGGCATGCTAACTGAAAAGATATGTCGACGTACATACATACATACTTTAGTGCTGAAATGATACATGGATTCGTTCTGCCAAAAATTTCCTAATAAAGTCGACGAATTGATTTTCTTGCTACTTCTGCAAACGAAAATGCTACACACGCCTTTCATTATTTCAAGAATTCTGTTCTGAGAATTTCATCGCTCGACTGAGTGTTTCCATTGAAGACATAACTTCCCCCAATGCCACATTGTAATTGATTGTGTCGATTTTACTGCAATATTCGATAAATCTGAGTGAGATTATTAGCTGTACGCAGTGGCGTAGAGGGGACTAATCTAGACGTGGGCGAGGTGAACTAGCGAGGACCTATAGGGTTTTTTTTATACTTACGAACTATGCTTGCATCCTTTAATCTTATGCTCGTCTACATTGGAGTCTGATTTATGCTTAAATATGGTTATGCGGTGCCTCTAAGTCCTTTTAAATCGTAAATGACTCCGAGCGAGGCCCCTTTGGACGCGTGGCCGTGGGCGATGGCACACTTCGTCCACACCTAGCTACGCCATTGGCTGTAGGAGGTTATGATGAAGTGGCGGTAACCTTTGTCTTTCGTCCCCATTCGTTCATCGAGAGGTGCCGATGGAACTCGATGGACTTCAATCAATCGTTGGGCATTATGATAATTTCAATAATAATGCCATCTGCTGATTCATATTTTCTTTCATTTTGGTTGATTTCATTCGAAAACGAAAGAATTTTCTTCCGAAAAAAGAGAAGGAACTTTGGTTGTCAAATTGCTTTCAGCAAAAGTTCATTGGCCTTATTCATCGGCGCCTAAGAGTGTTCGAATTGATGTTCATTGTCTGCGCTTTTTGATGAAATTTATCAAATAATAATTTTCTGAAAAGTTTTTATTCATTGACTCAAGTCACGTTTATGTTTGCCTATTATTCCGCATTGCTAATCAACTTAATTAATTTCGTCTTGGATAATTTCAAACTTACTGAATAAGCAAAGAAACTCAATAATAGGTGCTGCCCTTTTCGAATTGCACTTTTTGCTTCCCTTAATTTCTTTATGGATTTTTGGATTAGGTAACATCAAGCTCTCTTTAGAAAAGGGATGGGCGAAATTCGGAATTCTAATTGGATGATATAGTGCGGGAGCTAGCACGTGTTTTACCCTGCTCATAAGCGGAGCATTTGAAATGAAGGTATCTTAAAATAGGCAGTTTTACTCGTGCATCACATAAATCTTTTGCTGCCACCTCCGAGAGGTGGCATAGGGGGCGAAAATCGACACCCAATGGGTGAAAAAAGTGACAAAAAAGGAGGTCCGTGAAGCTGCACCCGCCTTTTCATACAAATTGCTTTCGTCGTTAAAATCTGACTAGGACGAGGACAAAAATTTTTAAGTCGGCACATAAATATCACATAAAAAGCACGTAATTCTCAGATAAAAAAGCCTGATTTTACGGAAAAGGGGGGTGCAGCGTCACAGACCTCATAAAAGCGCGATTTGCGGAGCGGTCGAAATTTTGCAGAGTGGTAGAGAAATGGAAAATTAAGCGAAAAATCATTTGGGAAATGGCTAAATCTTGCTGCTAGTCGATTGAAGTTGCAAACTTTAGGGTTCAACCCTCCTCATAAGCGGAGCTGTTGGAATTTTTGATTCAGTTAGGGAATGCCACGTGTCAAGTTCGCGTCTTAAGTCTTTGCGCAGACAGTTCTATTATAAAAAGCGAGAGAGATAGATCAAAGACTAAGGACTCGAACAATTATGACTTTTAAAATAAAAGTTAAGAGCAAACAATTATTTTTGAACTTAAATATTTAAAAAAAAAATTAACAAAAAATTTTTGGCTATTATTTTTTCACTTAGACTTTGGCGCGTTATGGCATGATTTGGTGAAAAAGTTCAACTGTGGTGAACCACACCATAAGTCGAGTGTTGGGGTGAACCACGTTATAGAAAGTGTGGTGTACCACGTAACAGCTTTTGGCCGAAGTTGCAGCTGTAGTTCTATCATACTTGTATCATAGTCATTTTCAAATACAGTCGAATTTGGATATAGTGAATTAACTTTTGCACGTCCTGTTCATTGTATCCAGATTATTCGTATAAGCGAGATTGAATGTTTTGTTCATTATTTACAGGCCCTTAGTGAGAAATTTGGGGCCCGGGGGATTTTTCCGGGGTCCCCTCACAAAAATGTGCGACTAATAAAAAACAAGTAAAGGTGTTAAAGTCAGGCCAGCCTGACAATAAAATACCCGACACAGACACACATGTTTAAATATTTTTTGAACAACGCCTAAAAAACAGGACCACTAAGTAAGAATATTCAAGAGGTTTTTAAGGCCATAAGGGGCCCCATATACCGACTTTTGTTAAATTTCTTTATGAAAACCGCCCCTTTTCCACGCCCACTTTTCCATTTTTTTTGCAATTCTAATCGTTTATGGCTACAAAGTAAGCATAAGTGCCAAATTTCGTTCAAGTCCCATTTGAATTTCGGGTGTAGGGGACAATTTTCGAAAAACAGTCACGCCCACTTTTATATTTTTGGAAATCGTATTACTTGCCTTGAAACATGTTCAAATATCAAAATTCATCAAAATATGTTGAAAAACTTCGCTTTAAGAGCAGTTTTTGTGATTTTCATAACAGACCCTAGTACTGGAGGTATCCCTAAAAATGGTCCGATCGGGTCCATTCTCGAACTTGTTCTTACTCATGTGCTTGTGAGTACGCATATCAAATTTCATCAAGATAGCTCAACTCCTTCGATAAGATAACTGTATACAAACGGACAGACAGACGGACGGACAGACAGACGGACATGGCTAAATCGAATCTCCTGGTGACGCTGATCATTTCTATATACATATATTTTGTATGGTCTATCTCGACTGGTTCTAGGTGTTACACACAACCACACAAACGCAATATACCCTCGAAACAGAGCGGTCGGGTATAAAAAGTCCCAAAAACAGCAAATTATGTGCCCTTTCAGAATGCCCTGGCCAGGGGGAAATCCCCTTTTTCACCCACTTTTTTGCTCAAGCCCACTTCCAATAACATCACGTCAGAGTTACGAAAAAATCGCGCATTGAATTTTTAATATCATTTCTTTTTTGAAACTCAAGTTTTCTTAAATATTGTCAACAAAAACGAAAAAAGAAAAAACTAAAACACGCAGCGGCTCTTGAAACAAAGACAAACGGTGTTTAAACATGTTAGGGTTTTACAGTGGGTGGTATGGTGTTATATAGACAATACAATACCCGACACAGACGCACAGTTTTAAATAATTTTTAAAACGCGCAAAATAAACAGTACCATTAAGCAAGAATATTCTAGAGATTTTTATTTTTGAATTCTAATCACAGGCTTAAATATACTATCAAATTCTAAATATCATTGGAAAATTCCGAAAGTCAGATTTTGTGGCAGTTTTTGGATTTTTGTGACAGACCCTAGTACTGGAGGTACCCCTAAAAATGGTCCGATCGGGTCCATTCTCGAACTTGTTCTTACTCATGTGCTTGTGAGTACGCATATCAAATTTCGTCAAGATATCTCAACTGCTTCGATAAGAAAACTGTTTACAGACAGACGGACATGTCTAAATCGAATCTCCTGGTGACGCCGATCATTTCGATATATATTTTGTGTGGTCTAATTCGACTGGTTCTGGGTGTTACACACAACCACAATCACGCAATATATCCTCCACACAGAGTGCATTGGTTATAAAAATGGTATAAAAATATGCTAATGAATTCTCGGCCAAACTTTTCGAGATCGATTTCAAATTGATCCATAGCATAGAATAAGAAATAATAAAGAAGCAGCAATTCATACAAAGTTTCGTTTCATTCGTGGACATAACAATACGTCCAAGTTTCGTTCACGTTCTCTCAATTAGGCTTTGGCTCTCTCAATTTGATTTTTGCGCTCGCTCAGTTTTCTCACTAGCGAGCGAAGAGAGTATCTCTCTGCTCAAAAATTATTCACATGTATGTACGTTGCTATGCACCCAGTCGGCAAATCGTTCTTGCATGAATTTGTTCTAACACGAATTCGTTGAAGAAATCAAGGAAATATGTAATGTCGAAAAAATTCGTGAATGGTAAGGCAACAATTCGGCGATAGCGGACTGAAACGATTTGTGCTGCTTTTCCATTTTCTAAGCAATTCAAATAAAGCAGCGACCAAAAAACTATTCGGTCCGCTATCGCCGATTTGTTGCCTTACCATTCACGAATTTTTTCGACATAAAGTTCTTCTGCGAAAATTTTCGGATTTTCTCTGGAATTATGAGATTTCTGGAAATTTTAAGGAGGAAGAATTTTGCCTCGAATTTTTTGAACAAAATTGTCATTCGAAGTTCAGAAGCGCAAGTGAAAAGGTAAAAATATTGAGTGAAAATATAAGTTTTGATTAAATAAAATAAATAAAAATACATTATTGAATAAGTTCATAATATTTATAAACGAATTTGGTAAGATGTACAGCAAACGGCATTTTAAAAGACTTGTAGAGAAAGAGATTAGGTCATGGTCATATGAAAGTGATAGTGATAGTGAAGAAATTTTAGAAAGTGAAGGATCAGAAAATGATGGTGCAGCATTAGAAGAAAATAATGAAATACAAACAAATATAAATAGTTTATCTGCAAAAATGGAAGGATGGTATTTAAAACATAAAGTCACAAGAGAATGTTTTGACGATATTTTAACTATATTGGCTTCGGAAAATATCCAGGTTTCATGTTCTTCTAGAAGCATTATGGAATGTGATAAACCTTGTTTAAGAACAGTTTCACCCGGGGAATACCTTCACGTTGGTTTGAAGAACCAGCTTTTAAAAATCAGGGACTTACTCAGTAGCATTAATACCCTTCAACTGGACTTTAATGTGGACGGGCTTCCTTTATATAAAAGCTCAAACACAGCTTTATGGCCAATTTTAGGGAGAATTAGTGATCCTCAATTAAATGTATCAGTTTTTCCTGTAGGAGTTTTTGTAGGTAAATCAAAACCTTACAGTGTGAATAACTTTTTGCACGATTTCGTCAAAGAACTCTTAGATCTAACTACTAATGGGCTGGGCATTGATGGACATCTAATTAATATAAAAATTCGGTGTTTCATTTGTGACACTCCTGCACGATCATTTTTATGTGGCACAGTTGGTCACAATTCTTTTCATGGGTGCAGTAAATGTGAGCAGGTTGGCAGTCGGATTGAAAGAAGAACAACGTACAGCACATCACGTGGGCAACCAAGAACTGATAAGGATTTTACGGACCGGAAGGATCCAAACTTTCATAAGCATTCCCCTGATGACATAATAGGCTTGGAGAAAATTGGGGTAAAAATGATTTCGCAGTTTCCCCTTGATCCTATGCACCTTTTGGACTTAGGAGTAACTAAAAAAATGCTCACTTTGTTAGTTAAAAAAAAAGCTAAAGCTTGCGTACTAAATGATATGGCGATCAATAAAATTTCGGCAAAATTAATTTTTATGGGAAGCTTTATTCCTCAAGAATTTGCCAGAAAACCAAGGACTCTAAACGATTTGCCAAGATGGAAAGCCACAGAGTTTCGGCAGTTTATTTTATATTTAGGTATAGCGGTTTTGAAAGGAGAAGTAAGTGATGATTTTTTTTATCATTTTTGTCTGCTGCATTGCGCTTATAGAATGTTGCTCACTGATAATTATGAAAAAAATTTACAAACTGCATCCAATTTGATAGATTATTTTGTTGAAAAGTTCTCTGCTATATACTCCGAAGAATCTATTTCTTTTAATGTGCACTCTTTGCTTCACATAACTGAATGTGTAAAAGAACTTGGCCATATTAACAGTTTCACTGCGTATCCTTTCGAAAATTATATGCAAAATTTGGAACGCTACGTTAGAAAACCAAATAGAATTCTTCAACAATTAAACAAACGATTTCGCCACGAAAAACTAAAACACGCTTCTGATTTGTTCAAAGTTAAAGAGAATAAAAGAAAAGAGATTGTATCAATAAAGACTTCTCGTTTTTTTTTATCTTTAAAATCGTCGGACAGATATTGTGTGGTAATGAATGATGTACCTGTTGAAATTCAATCTTTCTTCTGTGAAAATGAGAAATTTTTCATAAAAGCTAAACATATTTTGAACTGTGAAGACTTTTTCACAACGCCACTTAAATCGAAAGACAATTTAGGGATTTTTTTGTCGAGTTGCGAAACTAAATCCGTTCTGGAAACCTACAGCTTAGATCTTTTGTTTTACAAGCTTTTAAGACTACCGTTTGAAAATACATATTTATTTTTACCAATTATTCACACAATAAATTCGAACTAAATAAATAACTAAACTAAAACTAAAAAAAAATAAGACTTACTAAGAAATAATATAATAAACATAATAATAAAATATGAATAAAGTACAAACAGAAAATAAATCCCCGCATAAGGAAAACGTATACCCTGGTAAGCCTTAAAAGAATAAATCTTTTCATGTACTCTTAAAAGTTAAATTGTATGTACCTACTATCTTTTCAGAAGCTTCAACATCTGCGGAAGTTTCCAAAGAATTAGTGGAATTGAAAAGTAAGTACTTTTAGATAATTCTGTGGCAATAAGGAATAATTGCTTAAGTCGACTTAAACAATTATTCCTTATTGACATAGACATGTTAACAACTTGTAATCAGTCAGGACCCTTTGTATATAAAATAAAACTTTCAACTTTTTTCAGAAATGATGTCAACTATTCTCAAGCAGCAAGCTCAAACAAATGTGATGCTGGAACAAATTTTGAGCCGCGAGAATAAAAAACCGATTTTTCCGATAAAATCTATTAAAGATTTGGAAATTCTGAACGAAAATCTACGAGAGAATTCTGATTCATACGTAAGTTCATTTCATTCTGAATAAGTGAAATTAAAAATTCATTTTTAAAATAATTAGTGTACCTCTACTATTATACAAAAACTAATAATGTTTATTTTTAATTTTCCGACAGGGACCTACTATCAAGGCCATAATTGGGAGAAAGGGCTTAATTAAAACCCTTCCAAACTTACTGGACTACGGCGTTATTACCGAGTGCAACTTTGACGGGACGAAAGGCAAAACTGCCCTTAAAAGTTTCACTCACTTTTGCTCTGTTATTTTCGGTAAGTCAAATGCAAAGCAGTCTAAAATGAATTCAAATTCAATGAACTTCTTTTTATTTAAAATAGATTCATGTGTGAAGGAAGGTTATTCCGAAAAAGAATTTGGAGACGAGATGAGGAGGAGTTTTAAATTGGCCAAAGGGAGACACTATAAGAGGGAGTGCCTGAAAAAAAAAAATTGATTTTTTTGCGTTTTTAATGTTTTTTATTTTAGAATGAAATGTTTTTGAGTTTTTTTAATTCATAATTTGTTATTTTTTGTTATTAGTGTATTATTTTTTTGTTATTAAAGAATTAAAATTGTTAACTTTAAAAACTGAAGTGAACGTGTTTTGAATGGTAAATTCCGACGAAGAAGAGTATTTTCTACAACGAATTCGTCTACCACAAACAGATTTTATTCGTTGACGATTTCCTTCATGATTTCAAGGCACATTTTCTAATGAAGAGGTAGGTTACGTATCGCTGAAAATTTTCTCGTTTGGTAAGCTATCTTTTCCACGATAGCGGACCGAGAAATAGATCGAGTTCCAAGAAACGAAAACCTTACATTTCCTATGACATCGCAATGTTAATTTTCGTCGAAGAATTCCACAATGGTTCATACAAGCTATTGTGGAAAGTTTGCCTTACAAAACCTTACCCGGTCCGACTGGGCATAGTTGCCATGGCGACAGTTGACATCTGTGTTAACGAGTAAAATATTGAGAATGCTCTTCAGTCATAATTGAATAGCTCATGGCGACAGAAGTGTGAGATCTGAACGATATGATGGCAAAAGTAAACTCGCTAGCTTCAGGGATTAAATGCTGCATTGAAACCTGCAAGAAATCGAAAAGAACAGATATAAATCTAAGGATGTTTAAATTTCCCCCTTTTGACATTCCCTTGGGTCAAATTTGGAGAGAAAAATGCAACATTTCTGAGGAAAAGTATGCAAAAACCCTTTTTATATGCGACAAGCACTTCGATCCAAGTGACATTGGAAAAAGGAAGTTAAAAGCAAGTGCTTTGCCAATATATGAGCTTAATGCTTCAGAAGCAAACTTTGAGTTTGATCCGGAGCTTGAACACGAAGTTCCCTCAAAAAAAATATGCTCGAGTGACATTTGCGACGCGTTTTGTTCCAATTGTCAAAAAAGTCTTAAGCTTTTAGAATTTTATAAAAAGAAATTCCACTTGATTCAACAGAAATACTTGAAACTTCTTCGCAAGAGGAAAACAATACGGAAGCCCTTAAATGAAAAAGAAAACGTGAAATTGGCTATAAATTCTTTAAAAACTTTAAGCAAAGAGGCGAAAACTTTTTGCACATTGCTTATAAGCCCTCGATCACACAGATATTCTGAAGACGTCAAATCCTTAGTGCAGAATATATATTATGCTTCTCCATCAGGATACAGTTTTTTGCGAGACAAGCTCAATTTCAATTTGCCACATATATGTTCACTGAATCGGTGGGCCCCAATCAAATCCTTGCAGCCTGGGTTTAAAAACACTGCGCACGAACATATTAAATCAAAATTTAATACTTTATCCCAACTTGATAAAGATTATGCAATATTAGTTTTTGATGAAATGGCCATAAGAAAAGAATTGCGCTACAATTATGCGTTAGACATCGTTGATGGGTTTGAAAACCAAGGCAATGGACGGACTAATAAAGTTGCAAAATCTCTTTGCGTTTTCATGGTTGGAGGTCTGTTTTCAAATTGGTCAACGATATTTAACTATTTTGTATCGGAAAAGGGCTTGACTGCAGAAAATCTAGTGGAAGCTGTGTACAAAAACATCGGGATGTTGAAGGATATGGGAATCACTATTCGATCACTAGTTTGTGATCAGGGCTCAACAAACAGAAAATGCTTTTCCTTGCTTGGAATTTCTTGCACGCATCCATATTTTACCATTGGAAATGGTGGAAAAATTTATGGAATATTTGATTTTCCTCATCTTGTGAAATCGTTGCGTAATGGTCTCATGACCTGTCCGATAAAAACACCAGACGGTATTGCCGATTTCGAAGTTGTAAGGGAGCTGTGGGAAAGAGAGCTTGGTGCGACAACAAAAATGTGTACCAAATTGACTCGCAAACACATATATCCCAACACCTTTGAAAAAATGCGTGTGAAATTTGCAACTCAGGTTTTTTAGCCACACGGTGGCTTCCGCGATTAAAACCGTTGTAGGTTCTGGAGGCTTTAAAAGCATCGACAACCAGACTGCTATTTCAACAGCAAAATTTTTTGAACAAGTAGACAACATTTTTGACTGTCTTAACAGCGGCGTATTATATTCAGATAAGCCTTACAGATCCGCAATACAAAATAACAATAATGTTCACCACTTCATTCAAAGTTTTGCAAAGTATGTGGAAGAAATAGCTTTCGTAAACGAAAAAAAACATGTTTTTTTTATTGATGGAATGAAATTAACTTTGCAATCGATTCTTGGTATAGTCGAGGAAATATTTTCCGAACGGAAAGAAGTTTTTTTCGTAACAACCAAACCATTCAATCAAGATCGTTTAGAAAACATGTTTTCGATAGTCAGGCAAAAAGGCGGCAATAACAACAACCCTTGTGTGTCTGAAGTCAACCAAATTTTTTCAAAAATGTATTTGTATAATTTTATTCGCTTAAGCTCCGTAGCAAACTGCGAAGAAAATAACTGCCCGAAAAATATAATTTCAAGTGATTGCGCCACTGCTTGTGAGTCCCAAGGAACAAGTGAATCCCAAGAAGTAAGTGTGTGTGAAAATGATTTAGAGCTTGAAGAATTCGTTGAAGTCCTGGACACTGGCTTTTTGATCAATGCTTTCGATGAAACATCAAATTGGGATTTAGTTTCAATAAGATATTTCATTGGTTACGTAGCTTTCAAGATTTTGCCAAAGTTTAAATGTGAAAATTGCAATAGTCAATTTAAAAAAAGTGACGAAGTTATGACAACGTCAAGTGAGCTATTTTTGTTTCACAAAAATTATAGCTCCCTTACCGACTTTGGAAGCCTTACTCCTCCTTCAGACGAATTTTTTGAAGTTTGCAAAAAACACATTGCGATTTTTAAAAATATATTCAGCACACAACCTGAAATTGAAAAAATAAGAGAACGTATAATAGATGTTTGCAAGCTTAGTACACCTGAATGGTTTGCCGATAATTGCGTGGAGCATAAACTTCAAGTGGTAACGTTCCTTATAACAGTTCTTCTTAGAAAACACTGCCAATGGAGTTTGCAAAAATCTGTTTCAACTAAAAACAGAAAACTGAACATTTTGACACAATAACATGACGTAAGTATGCTGTACATTTTGACCATGAAGGAGCCTCTTATGCCGACTTGTGTTCAATTACTTTTCAAAAACCGTCCTTTTGCCACGCCTACTTTCCCAATTATTGGAAATAATTCTCAAATATGTTCATTTATTTATGTTTATTTCCATTTATGTAATTAGTACCTACGGAATCGAACTGAATGTGAATATTTTTAATTTTTTTATTTTGTTTTAAATAAAAAATTAAATTAAATGAAACTGTGTTCTTGTGGATTATTCATAAACAAGTAAGGGTGTTATAGTCAGGTGCACCTGAAAATACAATACCCGACATCCATAGGACGGACAGACGGACATGTCTAAATCGATTCAGTTGTGATCCTGATCAATAATATATATATATATATATATATATATATATATATATTAGGGCGGGTCGATTTAAAAGTCGCAAAGGCACATATGATTTTCGGATTCTATGGGTCAAAATAAGAAACTTTGCCCAAGAAACCATACCTCTAAAATGAATTCTGATGTTCCTCGTTTTAATCGGTAGGTACCCAAATGGGCAAATGTAGAAAAATCGTGTTTTAACCCATTTAAAGCGTTAGGGGTTGCTCCAATCGAGTCCAAATGTATGACGGACCCCCACCAACTTTCGACGGCCGACCCTCCCATGCCAGTGGTGCACCTCCCGAACCCCCCCTTAGGGGCGCCCCATATAAAAATATCGAAAAAGCACCATTTTTGGAGATTTCACCCCCTTGAATGAACTTTTTTACTTTTGCAACTTGTTTCATCGCATTTTACACCAAAAATTAGGGGGGGTCACCCATAAATTCCATTACCGTAGGATGCACCGATGCCAAGATAAGTCCATTGCAACAAATATCACCACTGTATTTATTCTCTAATGCGTCTGACCATGTAAATGTTTCTCTGTGTATAAACACATTCTCTCTTTCTTTCCTCTTTTATTCTTTCTGTCCTCCTTCCATGCTGAGTCTTCAGCGCATACATACATATATGTATTACACATATATGTTTTACACATATTTCTGTTGGTGTCCTTTTGAACATAAAATCATATATAACTCAGTACTGTAATTGAAGTCATCGAGTTCAGACTAGTGCTATATGTGTTCAACTTTTGCTTCAACATAAAATCACGTTTTGTGTTAAAAAAATATATTATAACGACGTTATTTTGTGGACTAATATCAAAATAAAGTCCAAAGGTGATTTATATAAAGAAATATAACCTTTACTTTCGTATAGTATTGGTGAATTCAAGCAAAAACACATTCACACGTGTATATCAGAAAAACCGTTGTTTTGTGCTTTGTAGTGAAAATTTTTTTTATTCAACGCGATCAAATTGAATCATACGTGAACAAATAACCATCTCTATTGAAAAATAACCATCTACGTGACAAACATAAGAAATTCAAAGGTGATTATTTAATTTTTCAATCTATGCGTTCGTTTCTAAGAAAAAAAAATCCCAAGCCAAACAGTATAAACAAAAACAGACGCTTGAATACATATACAAATACACAGACGTGTTGGTTGAACACATGTGCGCATGTACAGAGCGCTACACACAACGTATATGGTATGGCGTTTTCATGTGTATGTGCACATTAGGGTGTTTTTGTCAATAAATTGTAAGAAAATAAATGGAACTAATATTTTACAACAATTTTACGACAAATACACCCTAATGTGCACATACACATGAAAACGCCATACCATATACGTTGTGTGTAGCGCTCTGTACATGCGCACATGTGTTCAACCAACACGTCTGTGTATTTGTATATGTATTCAAGCGTCTGTTTTTGTTTATACTGTTTGGCTTGGGATTTTTTTAATTTCATCACATTTTCAAATTATTGAAATGTTTTAATGAGTGTTTGAAATATGGATTTTTTTCCGTTTTTTATATGTTCTTTAGTTTACAATGAACCCGCAAGATGAAATAGCAACAACATCATCGGCTATCGAAAATCCAATGAGTCGTATACTCAAGCATGATGTTGCTGTTTTTGGTGTGTCTTCTGATTTGAATGATCTTAATTTACCAACTGATCTGGATGTCTTGAGATATTATTTTTACTTAAGCGATCGTTCCAAAACAGCACAAAAAAAGTTTTCCTATAAACAATTCACTAATCACGTAGTAGAAAGGTTGGTTGAAATTTGGGAAAAACTTGATACGAGCATAATTTCAAAGAAATATGTTGGTGTTAAATTGAATAGAATGCTTAACAAATACCAAGCCGAATGTAAGAAGACGAATAGAGACCTTTTAAGATATAAAGATACTCTGAACCAAATTTTTTATATTGGAGCATGTAAATGCGATTTGAAGGCAGGTCATTGTCAATGCGGTTTGGTTCCAGAACGCCTCAAACAGTTTATGCACGATCAACATAATCAGAGAAGACTAACAATTGATGCATTTCTGATGGAAAATGAAGAGCAAGCGGCACCGTCATCAATGCCAACATACGAAGATCCCGATGATACAACATACGTATCGACCACGGGTGATGAAGATGTTTTGAATAGAAGCACATGTTCACAATACACAGAAAGATACGATTGCTTTTACTTTGCCTTGATGTGTGATAGATTTGGTGTGTCTGACAGAGTAGCGTCAGCACTGGCAACCAGTCTTTTCAAAGATTTTGACATGAAAGATCAGCATGGCGAACCTCTCATCATGGATAAATCGAAAGTTCGTAGAGAAAGAGAGAAATGCAGAGGAATTGTGCTCCGCAATAGGTTTGATGATTCCAGTTTAATGGCGTTTTCATTCGACGGCAGAAAAGATGATACTTATACGAGAGAAAAAATTGCTGACAAGTATCATAGTAGGATGGTAAAAGAACCCCACCTTG
>CM035808.1:48404286-48420431 GCA_020466095.1 Chlorops oryzae | reverse complement strand
AAAATATTTTTTGTTAGAGCATGTTTGCCCTAAAAGATGCCATATTTCTTTGCCATTGTGATGATTTTTGCTAAAATAAATGTTATAATCCTTGTATGCAGAGGTGCCCAATTTGGTTTAGCTCCAAGTGTGAATGCGATACGAACATTTTAACATAAAATTTGAGCGGAGATGAAAAAGTATAAAAAACGATCGAAATTAAAGTAAATTTCACCTTTTAATCGAGAAAAATCAAAAACAATAGAAGCCCAAAACCAAAATATTTTTAAATTATTGCTTGATAACTTAGGAATTGTCCTTTTCAAAACTGTTTTTATCTTTATTCAAAAATTTGTTACTTGTCTAGTTAAAAATTATTTTTGCTTAGATCGGCAGGTTGACCCTAAAAGATGCCATATTTTTCTTATTCTCATTGTGAATGTATTTTTGTCTAAATAAAATTATGCTTATGTGCCTTTGTATGCTATTGAAAGCATTCAAGGACATTTCATAAAATTTGATTCAACTGGGTTCGAGATAATTTTCAAGAAAAGAATCTTCCTCGTTAATATTTTTGAAGTATTTCATTTTTCTATTTTGTGTCATACCAGGATGTGATGAAATCAGGAGATACGAGATTAAGTCTTCATTTGTGCTGACTCTAGAAATTTTGCGAGTGTGCTTCAAACGTGTATACCGTATTTGCTTGTGCGTTGCTTCTAATGCCTCTTCAGATAGGAGCCCTAAAAATTAGAGTTAATTATTGAAATATTTGGAGAAATATGTGAAGGTTACGTACCTATTGGCATTTTAAAATATTTAATAACATCGCATCCATGCACTAAAACTTTGTGCACAGAACTTGGCATATAATACTGTATAGATCTATGTACAAATTGCGCGTGAACGTAAGGAGGTCATTAAATTCACGTTCAGAAACGTTCAGAAAGAACAACAGGTATGAAATAAATCGGTTGCACTTGAACAAATATAAAATACAGTTTATGAGAATATGTTTAAAAAGGAATGCTAAAAAGTAGGGCAACCAACTTTATGTTTCTTATTTTCCACAAAGAAGTGTTATTTTATGTTAAAAATTTAGTTTTTTTGCGATTTTATTGCAAAGTCAAACAAAACTTTATAATCTTATGAAAACTATGAATTAATATCGGTTAATCGCATCTTTCCATAGCCTAGTAAGTAGAGGTCTTGGATATACATATATAAAAATTATACTATGAGTTCTAACAGAAATCAAAACCATTAAAGTACTCATACTTTTACTTCAGGTTCATTCACCCTAAATATATGATTTAGACCAGTGTTTGAAACCGCATATTTCAAAAAATGGGACGAACTGGGATGTGATTTATACATTTTCTGAAAGCTAATGAATGGTTCTAAAAAATATAAAAAAATTAAAAAGGTGTTTTTCGGTGATTTTTTTTAAATTACTTCCAAATATTGATAATTTCTTTAATTTTATGTGAATTTGTGCAATATTTGTAGCTCTCGAAAAAAATCAACGTTCATTTGTCGATAAATTTTATAATATCGCATTTTTTTATTCAAATTAGCTTAAAAATACAAAAATTAAAACGATTCAATAGACTAAAAATCGAAATTTTTAGAAAAGATTTACATAAATGCTCAAAATCAATAATTTTTTAAATATAAAATCCGATAAAAAGCCCTAACTTTGAACTGATGTAACACCTACAAATATAATTTATTCCTAAAAATATTTTGGCCTTTTTCTAGTGGAAGTTTTTCCTTTACAACGATACCAAATTTGCCTGGATCCGCTACCATACAATTTTTGATTTATTTCCACTAGACAAAGCACTGTGCGACGGCGACTACCGTAATAGGCCCGAATGAGTCTTAAAACTAAATCTAAAACTAAAAAATATTTATTAATATTATATGACTTTCAGTCCACGCCAACGCGTGAACTGGGCTGCCGTTCCGTATGATGAATTCCATAGATGGGCTTCCAGGAGAATTTTTTTTTTATTACAAACAATTTAAAGGGGGATTAGTTGTGAGACAGTGATGACACGTCATGCCTTTTTAGCCTTGAGGAACTGTTTGTTAGCAACAAATTTCTAGCTAGTGGGTTCGGATGTTGGGACAACCGAGTGCAATATTTGCGGCTTAATGAAATAAGCTCGTTTTTGACCATCGGAGTACAAAGGTCTTTATGTATGTTTTCGTTTTTTATAAACCATGGAGCACCAGTTATAGTCCGAAGAACTTTAGACTGTGAGCGTTGTATAATGTCTATTAAAGAGTTACTGGCTTTTCCCCAGAGCTGGGAGCCATAAGTCCATATAGGCTTTATAGTTGCGTTGTAAAGCAGCACTTTGTGTTCGAGCCGCAATCGTGAATTACTGTTAAGAAGCCAGTGCAGTTTTTGGGCGCTCAGCTTCACTTGGGGGCGTTTAGCCTCAATATGCTTGCGCCATGTGAGACGGCGATCTAAGTAAATGCCAAGATCCCTCACTTCATTGGCTTGTGGAACATGCGTGTTATGAAGCATAATGGGGGGGCAAGTTCCGCGACGCAACGTGAAAGTAATGTGGGTGAATTTACTTTCATTTACTTTTATTCTCCAGTTCGCAAGCCAGTCTTGTAGATGTGAAGAGTTCTGGGGATACAGGCAGATCAGCCGTGTAAATCAGGTATAGCAGTGGCCCTAGGACACTACCTTGAGGTACACCTGCTGAAATGTCAAATTCATTTGTCGTGTGTGTTCCATATTTGATTTTGAACTTCCTTTCAGAGTGGAAGGATTGTAGGACTTTGTGAGTGTTTTCGGGAAGGGTACACTGAGCTAAAAATCGCAGTAAAAATAACAAAAACGTAGTTAAGTTAACTACGAACAGCAATGATTTGGCTCTATTAACGGACGTAGTTAAAATAACCACAAGCGAAGTAAAAAACTTGAAATACGAAAGTAGTACCAAATCCCAAGTCGGCAGGTTCGATCCCCGGTCAGGCGGTTTTTTTTTTATTTATTTTTTTTTTTACAAATAATAACATAACATTTAGGTATATAATATTTAAAAACCTTACAGGAATAAAAAGCTTTAAAACTTAATATTTTACGCAAGAAAAAAAATACATTTTAGACAGCCGGGATGGGATGGGCCCTCTCTTCTCTCTTATCTATACGGTTGGGGAAAGCTGGATTTCTCATTCTAGCTGTCCTGTTTTACCTTTAATATTTTTCTACTTGCTTGAAAAGTTCCCATTTTTCACACATTTCAGTCGCCTGTTGTAGGATTTGAACCCGAGCCCTTCGGACTGCTGAGCGAATACGCTACCCGTACGCCACGGAGAAAACTAATTCGCGTGGACTAAATATGTTACTTAAAGTCAAATGAAAACTATTTTACGTGTTTTTTATAGAAGTTTTTTAAATACGTGTGTAAAGAAATTTGTTCCTAAAGAATACGCATGCCTATTAAAGTCATGTTTGAATACGTCCGTACTACAGTTTTGCTCTAAAATAACTACGGTCGTAGTATACTACGAATCGTTGTAAATTACACAACCGTAGTTTTCGCTCAGTGTAGGTTTAATTTTAAACATTAAACTAGAGTGCCATACTTTATCAAAGGCTTGCGAGATATCCAGAAATATGGCGGAACAGTATTTCTTTTTTCAAATGCGTTTCTGATTTCGGTGGTAACTCTGTTTATCTGTTCAATGGTGCCATGGCTTTTACGAAAACCAAACTGGTGCTCGGGAATAGCACCAGAGTTTTGCAAAGGTGGTAAAATTTTTGCTAAGAGACATTTTTCAAAGACTTTTGAGAGCACTGGCAGCAAGCTAATTGGCCGATATGATGATGGGAGTGATAGATCTTTTCCTGGCTTAGAGATCATAATTATGTTCGAAATTTTCCAGGGTCTAGAGTAATATCCTAGTCTCAACACTGCGTTGAATATGAAGAGGATTAACCTTGTTGCTACAGTGGGGAGTTGTTGCACCATCTGTGGGGTTATAAGATCAAAGCCTGCAGCCTTTTTTGTGTTTAGCTCGCCAATGATAAACTTGATCTCCTTGTGCTGAAATTCGCCTATATTTTCGATAGAACGAGGGTTTATTTTGGGAAATTGAAAAGCGTTAGTGCGTGGGATTGGGCTTAAAAACCTTGTCGAGATATTTAGCAAATACAATCGCTTTTTCTTCGTCCTTTCTAGCCCAGCTTCCAGTGTTAGTACGCAGTGGTGCTACGTTTGTTTTGGGTGCCTTCATCTTTTTATTTGCTTTCCAAAGAGAATAGTTTGATTCTGCTGTCGGGCTCAAATTTCGAGTGTAATTTTCTAGATTAGTTTTCAGATCATTATCAAGAGCTTCTCTCAGGCGTTTAGTCGCTTGCACTAAGTTAACTTTCGCGGTGGGTGATCGTTGTCGCTGCCATTCCCTTCGTATGCGTCTTTTTTCTCGTACAAGAGTTTCGATCTCGCTTGAAGTATATCTTCGAGGTTCTTTTGGCTTGCTGATTATTTTTGGGGTTGCATGAACTGCTGCCGATATCATGATATTGTTTACCTCTGTTACGGCATCATCAATATCACATTCGCTTCGGAGTATAGAGTTATCGTTCAAATGCGAGCTTATATATTTTTTGTATTTAAGCCAGTGGATTTTATTTGTTACAATTCTGCCGGGTTTTTCGGTGAATGTGGGCAAGCCCATCATTGTAATTATAACAGGGGAATGGTCGGATGACAGATCGAAGTTGGGTTCAGCATGTACTTCGCTACGATCGAAGTTTTTGCTGATCGCAAAATCAATGAGGTCGGGTTTTTAGAACGAAGTTCTTTATGAAACGATAGCGACAGGGGACCTAGTCGAGAAAAAGTTAAAAACCGCTATAAGATCCGTGTTACCTAAATTGAAGTTCGCAAAAAAGGGTATAATAACCTTTGCAAAAAGAAAGAAATATACATATATTTACGTAAAATGACTTCCTGATGCGACCGAGATATTATACTTTTTTAGGCGACACTTATTTCCGACGATATCCCGAAAAAACAATTAATTATTAAATCAGAAACTACACAGACACATACAAGCATAAATGCATTCAAACAAAACAAAACAATATGTGGTGCTGCCAGACTGAACGTTTTCAGAATAACTCCGATTAGTAGGTTTTTGCAAATATATAAGGGCATTTTAGGTAGCTTATAATTTTTTTGCGTTATCAAAGTATACGTCAATTCGTACATAATTAAAACATATTTAAAATCATCGTTAGTAGTACTCCGTGGGCTGCGGATGTAATATCGGTGTGAAAAATATCGATACTTTAAAACATTTTTATGTATGAAAATTTACACGTATGCTTTACACGTATGCTTTTTCAGTTCCAGTATATTCTGCTTATCTAACTTAGCACTTTGAGGGCTCAACGCTGTTAAAGTATATTGAAAGGAAGTAACGAGCTCACTACTTTGAAGAAAGGAAATCAGAGTTGAAATTTCGATGTCAGGTCGACAGAAATATAGGAAATGTGTGACTTAAATGCAACCCTGTGAGTCCGATTACTTGTAATAAGCGTATGCGTTCAAGTAGCGAAAGTAAGTCAAAGTACTTATTTGTTTTTATACCCAGCGTAAGCAGGGTATATTAGGGTATCTTGTAACAGCCAGAATTACGCTCCGTAGATATAGACATATATATATATATATATTCATGATCAGGATCAAAAATTGAATCGATTTAGACATGTCCGTCTGTCCGTCCGTCCGTGTCCGGATCTCCTCCGAAACGGCTGGACCAATCAAGTCGAAATGTGGCACACAGGTATATCGGGGTCCGAGTATGATCTTGACTAAAAATGGAAGACATCCACTCACCGCCACGCCCACAAATGAATTTAATGTGTTTTCAGTAAAATGCTTGTAACTTGCGAACCAATCAACACATTTCATTGATATTTGGTGTACTGGTAAACTACGAAAAGGGACATATCCTGGAGGAAAATGGATGCCGTCCTCCTCGAGCCACGCCCACAAATAAGGGTTTATCGTAACTTATGAAGTAAAAGGCGTAGAAACTTCAAATTCGCAACATAGGTTGACCAAAGCGAATGAAAGGTGTAGGAAAAAAGTTATGTGGCCCGCCCACTGCCACGCCTACAAATGAAGATTTATGGTAACTTCCGAAATAAAAGGCGTAGAAGCTTGAAATTCTCAACATAGGTTCACCAAGGCGAATGAAAGGTGTAGGAAAAATTTTTATGTGCCCCGCCCATTGCCACGCCCACAAATGAAGATTTATCGTAACTTCCGAAGTAAAAGGCGTAGAAGCTTCAAATGCGCAACATAGGTTCACCAAGGCGAATGCAAGGTGTAAGGAAATAATTAATGTGGCCCTCCCACTGCCACGCCCACAAATAGAGAAGCAAAACATAGTGCGCTCATAATGTCGGGACGCTGGGTATTTCAAAGTCGTGCTTGACCGACTTTAGCTTTCTTACACTTGTTTGTTAATTAAATTAATATTATATTTGGACGGCGTTCTTTTAAGAATTCAAGTGTTGTTAAAGACATTCTGATATGTTACTCAAAAATACAGCAAAAAATTTCGGGTAGGTGCGTTTTTCACGTAAGTGCATAAAATTGTCTGGAAAATAATTGAATGCAGCTAAGCAGAATATACTGTATCGCATTTTCGCTTGTAAAAAACAGTTGAAAAGAACAAACAGCCGTCTTGTATACATATATTTTTCGATTAATAAAAACAATTGAGTTTTGCGAAAAACCTTGCTGCGAATTATATTTACTAACATTTATAAATACCATAATGATCAGGGCTGATCAAAATGTTTATTTAAATAATAAATATTTAATTAAATATTTCGAATCTTCAGTAGATATACTCGTAATACTCGTAATAAGCATGCTTTCCAATCAGATAAACATAATTCATAACGCTGCACTATGGGCGGAAAGCCCAACAACAGCGGCAAAAATATGAAGGACTCTTCCAATAAGAACGATTTTTTCGGTTTGGGGTCGCTGATTTCAAATCTGGTGTCAGATTTTTATTACAAATGTTTAAAGATATTTTTCTGATTATAAACGAGTCTTAGACAATAACATAGAATATATTAAGTAAAAAGAAATCCATTATTTTTCCAATAGATGGCGTTATTAATCTGCATCTCGCGTTGTATAAGTCCGATCGTGTTCCGCTAGGGGGCATTAGAAAGATGACAGTTCCTACTAAAAAAGCTTTTTTGACACTTTTTTGATTGATTGATTCAGTTTTGTTTGAGAGCTTGTCAAAGATGGACATCAGCAAAGAGAAAATTCGCTACATTTTACAGTTTTTCTTCGATAAGGGAGAAAACGCAAGCCAGGCGGCTGAAAATATGAATAGCGTTTATGGACCTGATACTGTAACAGCCAATCATGCGCAATTTTGGTTTCGTCGATTCCGTTCCGGTAACTTCGATGTCAAGGATGCACCACGCACTGGAAGGCCAATTGTCGAAAATGTCGATAAAATCATGGAAATTATTAGGGATGTGCCGGATATCCGGTAACTATCCGGTATCCGGAGTATCCGGCTGGTTTTTAGATATCCGGCAAGCCCACCGGATATCACTACTATCCGGCCGGATACCGATACATACCGCAGACTTTGATTTGTCCATCTTTGAGTTTTGTTTTTTGTTGAACGTGCAAATTAAATCAGAACAGCTGATTATGCTAAAGCTCAAAAGCAATCGATATTATCATCGATGGTATCGATGTTTTTAAATTTCTTTTAATAGATATTGATCGAAATAAATTAAGTCAAATTAACTTAAATTAAATCCTAACAAACTTAGTAGTTTATGGAAAAGGATAGACGGTCGTAGTATGAACTTCGATAATGCTTGAAATTGAAAAACATTGATGTTAGTTAGATACTTACAATCAGATTGTTGTTTTTTAATTTTAAGCATTATCCAAGTTTTTATTGCGATTGTCTATTTTTTACCATAAACTAGATTTGGTTATTATTTTTTGTGATAAATAATTAATTTAGTTTAATGAAATTTAAAAACATCGATAATATCAATGGTGGAATCGAATGTTTTCCAGCTCTATATTATACCAATGAACGGCGTTGACAGAAAATCATTTATTTCGGACAATCTGTTCAATTGTGGCCAGCGAAAGTACAATTTCAAACAGAGAAAAAAATTTTCAGATATCCGGCCGGATACTATGTATCCGGCTACATATTTTTTACCGGATATCCGATATCCGGTTATCCGGAAAATTCACTATCCGGCACATCCCTAGAAATTATCGAGTCCGACCGTCATGTTAGCACTGTTTCGATTGCAAAAGGGCTAAAGATTGCACAAAAAACCGTTTGGAACCATTTCAATAAGGCTGGATACACAAAGAAGCTCGATGTATGGGTGCCACACGAGTTAACGCAAAAAAACCTCATAGACCGAATTTCCATCTGCGAATCGATGCTGAACCGCAACAAAATCGACCCATTTCTGAAGCGGTTGGTGACTGGTGATGAAAAGTGGGTCACTTACGACAACGTCAAGCGAAAACGGTCGTGGTCGAAATACGGTGAACCGGCGGAAACGGTGGCCAAGCCAGGATTGACGGCCAGGAAGGTTTTGCTGTGTGTTTGGTGGGATTGGCAGGGAATTATCTACTATGAGCTGCTCCCATACGGCAAAACTCTTAACTCGGAACTCTACTGTCAACAATTGGACCGTCTGAAGGAAGCAATCGCCCATAAGCGGCCAGCTTTGGCCAATAGGAGAGGAATTGTGTTCCATCAGGACAACGACAGGCCACACACATCGATAGTGACTCGCCAGAAGCTCCGGGAGTTTGGTTGGGAGGTTCTTCTGCATCCACCTTATAGTCCGGACCTGGCACCAAGTGATTACCATCTGTTCCTGTCCATGGCGAACAATTTTGCTGGTGAAACATTCGCTTCAAGAGAGGCTTCTGAAATTCGACTGTCTCAATTTTTTGCTAATAGGAACGAGGGCTTCTATGAGAGAGGCATAATGAAATTACCTTTAAAATGGCAACAAGTTATCGAACAAAACGGCGCATATTTGACCTAAATCGGGTCATTCTAACTATCTTAAATAAAGCCGTCAATTTAATGCAAAAATAATGGATTTCTTTTTACTATAATATATGGAAAATACCTTTGAAATAAATTTTTATCGTAAATATTTATCGCAAATATTTTGAGTGTTTTTTCTTAAATATTAAATAAATATTTTGAAGTTTTTTCATAAATATTTTGATTAGCCCTGATAATGAACTTCGTTCTTATCTGGTGTCCTATGACACAACTCAACTTGTTTTTTTGTAAATCGGACGGCCAGTAGGTGGGTTGACCTGTTGAAATACAGTCAAAATTTTTATGACTGTTTATAATTCGTGAATATAACTGTCGGCCTTTGGGGTTTATCAATCTTGAGCCCCAGTGTGGGTGCTTGGCATTATAGTCCCCAGCTGCTATGAATTTGTTTCCGAGCGTTTTGAAGTACTCCATTGAGTTGTAGTAACTAAGTACCTGGGAGGGCAGTATACTGCACTTAAGGCGACAATGCTGTTACCATATTGCAGTGAAATGGAAGTTGCTTGCAAGTAATTTTGGGAAAATTCATCCATCGAATTGTGTTTTATTCGTGTTCTTATCAGTATACCGGTGCCGCGGAGTGCTTTTCCATCTGGGTGATGAGTGCCATAAAACGTATAATTTTTAATAGTAATATTATTTTAACTTGTGAGGTGGGTTTCACTGACGAGCATTACGTCAATTGAATGTAATTCAAGAAATTTTTGAATTTCAAGCTTGTGTTGTCGAATTCCAATGACAAATTTTTAGGACACTCATTTCTTTGCAATTAGAATTTGCAAGAGTTGGCTTTGTTCCCGCATCATCTCTTGTAGCATTGATTGCACAGTTGAAGTGAACTTCATCATGCAGTTAGTCAAATTCGAGATCATTGATTCCAAATTTGATATGGCACCTTCAGGGTGTACCGCAGTGTTCGACCTGACAGCGTCAGCGTAAGAAATATTCATAGGAGTACGACCAGGATGTGCTGCTGTCGCAAGAGATGCTTGAGGTTGGGTCGCAGTGTTAGACTTTACTGCGTCAGCATATGAAAATGCTTTGGGAGGAAGAGCAGCTGATGCCGGTCCTTGCTGGCTCGCCAAGAAGTTCGGAACTTCTTGGTGAATTTTCCGCTTGGGTTGGTCTTTTTTTTATTGCCATATAGATCCAATGTGCAATAGTTTTGCGTATGACCAAATTCTTGGCAATTAGAGCATTGGACCGGTCGTTTCCGCTTATGAGGCTCTTCGACCGTAATTTTGCGGTGAAGCAAAACTTGCAGATTGTATATTGGGTGGACCTCGTTCTTTTTTAGTTTTTGGGAGCTAGCTGAAGGATCAAGCTCAATTCGAAATAGGGGTTGCGGAATATTTTTTTTGTTTTTACACCGAGAGAAAAAGGTAGTTATATTAACTGAAAAAGCAGGTTAAAATAACCGAGTTCACCGTTAATTCTTAGCTTATGTGTAGTAGCAGTCGATTCAACAGTACAAACACAGTCGATAGGGATATAACTACCTGATGGTTGATATAACTGTCTCGCGGTTAAATCAACTGTCACCAGCGACTGGGGAAAAAAATTATTTTTTGCTTTGACTTTTTTTAAACCTTCTTTTATTAATATTTTTTTTTTTTTATTAAATTATTATATTTTTAGTCACGGTGGGCGAGCTCTATCCCGCGGGGCGCTGCAAACTGCGCAGTCGGCTACACACGACTTGTGCGTGAATCATGAAAACGCTCAGTCGCTCGCTGTCAGTCGTACTGAGAACTTGTTCTGCATTGTTGTTGCGAATACATAGCGAGAAAAATGTTTCATGCGAAATGGGAAGAAGAATTTTTGTTCATTGAAAATTCTTTCGGTGAGGCTCAATGTCTTATTTGTCATTACATTGCAAACCGATGCGCTGAATATGATGTGAAAAGGCACTATTTTTCGTGCCATAAAATTTATAGCGATATAGAGGGAGACGATAGAAAGCATTTATTGTCGTCAATAAAAGAAACTTTTTATGAACACTTATTACAAGATTCGTCAACCTCAAAACGAGCCTTAGCAGAACAAAAAGAATAGGCGTCTTTCGTTGTGGCTTTAGCTTTAGCAAAACGAGGACGTCCATTTGAGGACGGAATGTTTTTCAAAGGGCTTTGTAGAGAGGTGTTTAACTCCTTTGATGATCGCTTCAAAGAAGCAACAGAATGATATCCTTGACTTTAGTAAAGGCAACTTTTGTATTGTATCAAATGATAAAAAAAATAATTTCAATTACATTTATAATTCCGTCCAATTAAATATATAATCGGCTGCAATGATGTATGTAATTGTATCGAATTATATACATAATTGCGTCTAATTAAAATTGTGATCCCCTGCAATTTAAAATACATTCTATATAGCAATATAAAAAGGGGCATTCTCCACGATTGGGCGGAATATATTTCACCACGTCATATTCGTGGTCCACCTGCCCCTTGGAGTGCCTAAGGATTTTGAAAATTCAAACACGTTATATACGATCGAAATTATAAACCATTTGAGAAATATAAGAACAAACTGTAAAATAAATACAATCATATATATAATTGCATCAACGCTTTAAATTGTAAAAGTAATCAGATGTAATTACATATGTATTCAGAACGCAATTACATATATAATAAATTTAAATGCAATTATATAAGTAATTGAGTAATAGGGTATTTGACTGATTTTCAGAAAGTGTCTCATTTGAATCCTTATAGCTTAATATGATAGAAAGCAAAATATTTGCGGAATACGTTTAGTATTTGTTGTTAAAATTGGGATTTAAATTTGCATTTTTAATATTACGCAAAAAACGGTCTTGCTGCAAATTTTACTAATCATATGGTGAGTTTGACGTCATTTGCCAGTAAAAAAAAATGTAGTGAAATAGGGATGGGCATCGGCTATAAAAATATCGACATTCCGATATCAGATATCGAAGATAAAGAAATTTATAGCTCGCGATAAAAATGGCTTAAAACGGTCTGACGAAGATTTAAGCATTCAAACAGTCTATCATAATTTTCAAAGTTGCTTAAACAAAGTACTCACGATATTTTTGAAATCAATGAAATTAATTTCAAAAGATTTTTGTCAAAATTGAAAATCTGCAATAGTTATCATATAGATTATCGTTTAACACGGATATCGAATATCACCCATCCCTATAGTGAAGTGGGTGTATGTATATTTATACATATGTCAACATAACCTCAAATCAGGAAGATACTTACTTAGCTGTTTTTACGTTTTTCAGCTCTGCACCAAAGAAATCCGTGTTATTTCTAAAGAAATGTGCTACCATAAAAGCGTCCACTTGAGGAAGGTTGTTGCTATCAGCTCGCACAAAATTCTTTTCCATTGTAAGCTGAAGTGCATGCACTCAAAGTAGAATGCTTTTGAATATTGTAAACAAAACACAGCTGTTTTTGTTTACTGGCTATTGACGTCACTATGCTCCGACCAATCACAGACCGTTTTAAATTTACAACAATTTATTCAAAAAAAAGGAATTTTCATTTGTGTTTTTTGTATAAAAAAAACATATAATTGTTTAAATTTTATTCAAATATCAATTTTTACACTATTTTCTACAAGAATAACCACAAATTCTTACAAAACTTTAATGGTGTCAAATACCCTATTGAGTTTTTTTCATTTTCTAATTATATTGTAATTGGCTCCAATTAATAATGCAATCGGGGCAAGGCTCCAATCACATATGTAATTGGTTCCAATTATATTTCGGGAACTTATTTCTCTCCGTGTACGTTTTAAATGCCGGTGAGAAATATATATTTATATTTTTCATTGAAGCATATATTAATTTAATTTACTAATTAACCTATAGGAAGTCCGTTTGTTCCAATAAAGGAGCAACACGATAGAACTGCTTTTAAGAGATACATGAAAAAATTTAACTCGTACGTTATAACATTTGTGGAACAAAATGAGAGATCTACATATTCTGAAGTATTATATATTTATTCAAAAATATATATGCAATATAAATATAAACATTTCTCCACTTTAGGGTTTTCACGGGTTCAATAATGACGACTCAGAGCCCGGAACTTCGAACGACTCTTGTAAGTAAATACAATTGTTTTACATTTGAAAATTCCGATACACTTATGTAATGAATGTCACCCATTGCAGTTCAACGAGCGTGTACTTCCTTTTACAAAGAAAAATTAAAAAACATACAGACCATGGTGTTCACGACCGTGCGACCACTAGCAGCCGCACTGAATATTCAAACGACTTTACGAGTACAGAAATAATGTTTCAACATTCTACCGTTATTTTACCGAAAACAATTTAAAAGGCGTACCAATGTTACTCATCAAAGCAGAGCTCCTGGCTCACGGCCAACCATGGCAAGGGGCTGATAAGGAAGTAATTGAAAATTTCAAGGCTTTCGTTTTAAATGGCAGTGAGTAATATATCTTTTCATCTTGGATTAAAACTTATACTATATGACCCGGGCAGACATCGCCTGCCGTAGAACAAAATATAAACGAATAAATTAAAAATAAAATTATTTTCAGACATTGAGATTGTTAAAAGTCAGTTCCAAAATACCACAACTGAATTCTTAAAATGGATGAAATTCACAGGCGAAAGTGTAAACCAGTTCATCGAAGGACCCAAACCTGATGAGGAAGAGCCACCAAATCTTGATGTAAATTCCTTCAAATAAATATATGCACTATATAAATATAATTCTTTTTCACTTAGAATTTTAAACAAGCATTACAAGAGCAAAACAAATTGTTGATCAGGCAACAAAAAACTGCTTTCGCAATAACGAAAGACGAAATTGAAAAGCAGATTGCCAAAAACGTTACAATTTTACGTAAGTACGCAGAGATCTACATTTATTTACAAATTTATTATTCATTTTTATAATTTCCATTTCCAGAGGATTTGCAGAGAAAGCGCATGGAACTGCCACTCACCAGGATTAGGTTTCACCGAATTTTGCAGCAAAAACTGCAAATTTTGGAACAACAACAAATAAAAACCCATGATTTTTGCATATGCAATGACGTAATTACATTCTAATTAATTTTCCATGGAAATTAGTTATAATTATGCATTATCTTTCAGCCATTAATTCCAAATATGGTGACCTGCAAAGGCAAATGGTGCCCCATCCGAATGTTCCATCGTAAATGCTTTGAACTTCCCGAGGCACAAAAAAAATTTCGCTGCCCCTTCTGTCTACCTGCAGAGAATTGATGCAATCATTTTCGTGTGTCCGTGGAGTCGGTGTCATTGGCACCGCGTTATCCGTTGTATTAGGAATTATTGTTAGCTATTTGACGCAGGATGAAAAGGATTCGAACGACAGTAAATTGCTGCATCCGTTCGTTTTCAGACTTTGGCAACGCTTCGATGGCCCGAAACCCTATCACATAAAGGAGGATGTTGCCGATATGACTGCGGTCACGAATGGAAAGAGTGCACAAATCAATCATGCTTTCGATACGCAAAATGAATCGAATTTAGTATTTAGTATTGAGAAATGGATAACGTGAATTGTGTGAGTGTGTGTTGCATATTTTCGGGGCAAAAGACTTTTAACATAGCACGGACTCGAACCAGTCTAAAATCACAACCAAGGAATACTGAAACGAGACATTTCGTTACTTTTTGAAACGGAGTTAAGACATTATATTATTACACAGTGCTACAGTGCTTTTTCACTTTTCAAGTGACCTAGTGTATGTTGTAGGTCTTGATGAGTACATCATCAAAATGTGTTTCAAAATTGTCTAACACCCCCGAATTTTCAAGTTATTGTTTAAAAACCGTTTTTCCCGTACTCCGCGCACTTAAACGATTGTCACTCCGTCAATTTTTGACCAATTTTCAATTGCTAGTTTTGGAAACTAGAAACATTGAGCTTTCGAAACATATACAATTATCTATACTTCCTACAAAAAAAATTGGATATTTATGAAGGTTATCTAAAATTTACCCATTTTTTTCACGTTGTTTACAGTTTGACGTATTTTTTATGTAACAAATCCTAAAAAACATTCAGTTTCTTACAGTTATTATCAAAGAACATTGTATCTCGAGTAAAAAATGCTATCGCTTATCAAAATCGGTTGAAAAATGTTCAAGTTACAACGTTTTTTGTAAACATGAAAATTTGACTCTCATCATGATATCGATCTTAAGTCTTAAGTCTTTTCATGTCGCTCTCGGTTTGTATGCATGCAAAGACTCAAGAAAAAATACAGTGGAAGCAAAAACTTGGCTTGATAATGAGTTTCCGGACTCTGCCCCAGGAAAATCAACAATAATTGATTGGTATGCAAAATTCAAGCGTGGTGAAATGAGCACGGAGGACGGTGAACGCAGTGGACGCCCGAAAGAGGTGGTTACCGACGAAAACATCAAAAAAATTCACAAAATGATTTTGAATGACCGTAAAATGAAGTTGATCGAGATAGCAGAGGCCTTAAAGATATCAAAGGAACGTGTTGGTCATATCATTCATCAATATTTGGATATGAAAAAGCTTTGTGCAAAATGGGTGCCGCGCGAGCTCACATTTGACCAAAAACAACAACGTGTTGATGATTCTGAGCGGTGTTTGCAGCTGTTAACTCGCAATACACCCGAGTTTTTGCGTCGATATGTGACAATGGATGAAACATGGCTCTATCACTACACTCCTGAGTCCAATCGACAGTCGGCTGAGTGGACAGCGATCGGTGAACCGTCTCCGAAGCGTGGAAAGACTCAAAAGTCCGCTGGCAAAGTAATGGCCTCTGTTTTTTGAGATGGGCATGGAATAATTTTTATCGATTATCTTGAGAAGGGAAAACCCATCAACAGTGACTATTATATGTCGTTATTGGAGCGTTTGAAGGTCGAAATCGCGGCAAAACGGCCCCATATGAAGAAGAAAAAAGTGTTGTTCCACCAAGACAACGCACCGTGCCACAAGTCATTGAGAACGATGGCAAAAATTCATGAATTAGGCTTCAAATTGCTTC
>CM035808.1:48363629-48404186 GCA_020466095.1 Chlorops oryzae | reverse complement strand
AAACGAGACCGGACTGTCAATTAAAGAAACAGCCAGGAAATTGGTTATAAATAACACATTTTGCAAAATTTTCTCAAAAAAGGGAAGATTATGGAAATAGTAAACCAGAATATGGAAGAAAACCACAGTTTACTATTACGCTATTCACACAGGAGCGTTTTTTCTCTTCCCCTGCGTCCCTTGCCAACGAAAATTTGTTTCATTTTCGAAATGTCTTAAAGTGTAACATAAATAAGGTCCGTGAAGCTGCACCCCCCACTTCAGTACCCACACTAAGTTTAGATGCCCGAATTATGTGCTAATTATGTGCTATTTTTTGTACCAACTTAAAAAATTTTGTGCTCCTTTAGTTTAGATGAAAAAGGATAATCAATTTTGTATGGAGTGGGGGTGTAGCTTCACACCGCAAAAATTGGCACTTAACGAATTTTCGAAAAACATTTATAGGTGGGAATTATGTGCTATTTATGTGCTCTTATTCTATGGATAAAAAAATTTTTATTTCAAATCCTTAAAGGATTAAATGACGAAAATTGATTTTGGCAAGTACATTTTACCCAAAAATACGGAGTAAAAAAGTTTTTATCAGAAATTAATTTTTTTAGTAATATATTTACATTTTATTCCTTAAAAAAAAAATTTTAAAAAAGTTTTAAAGATGTTAAAAAATTTTTATCATTCAACAAGGTTCGAACCCATACGCAAGAGTCAATGTAAGCTAGCTAGAACACGCGGATCCGTTAACATCGTCGATTTAACAGAGGGAGAATTCGTGCTGTAACAGAGAATTATCATTGAAATGTTACAGAATCTGAGAGAAAAAGTGCTCTCGTCATTATGTCTGCAGCATTTATAGTGGGTATGACAGTATCCGCTGCGTTGGCAATCTAGCGTAGAGTATGAATGCTAGCCGTACAAGCGAGAAGCCTCCGGTTCGAAACTCATGATGTTATAAATTTTTTTTTTTTTTTAATTTAATTTTGTTTTTTTTTTTTGAATATATTTTTTTTAATTTAATAGAATAGATAAAAAATATTTTTCTAAAGAGCGCTACAAATTGTGGCAACGAAACGGTAAGGGAAAGGCCTATAGAAAAATTTATGTATTTTCATTAGAGAGTTCGGTAACTGAGGGGCTGTGCAATGAAAACCTGCCCAGCAAACATAATGACAAGCGTTTTTGCAAACCAAGCTTTAAAAAACCTTGCATGAAGAAGTTTTATTGCAAGCGTTGCAAAACTAAGGTTATGCAAAGCTTTCATTAATAAGGCTTTCATAAGCATTTTAAAGGTAGCAGCCACCGACATTTGCAACATGTTTGGTATTGCAAGCGTTTTGCGAGTGTCGCTTACATTACGTGTCTTTAAATAACATGTTTTGCAATCGTCTTTTCAAAGCTTAAAAGATGGGTGCGTTTCGATTATAAACCGCTTACTTTGATGCCTTTTTATAAATGTCTATCAGCGTTTAATAAGTGTTTTGCTTACATTTGAACGCTTACAAAACGTGTATTTTTATATGTAATTGTTTGCTGGGTTGTATGTATTGTTTGTTAACTAAGGCTTTGTTTGTATGAAAGCCTGTGTATGCTTATGTGTTAAAGAATCGAGTGCCCCCAAATTCTAAGTATTTTGGTTGGAATTAATAAGCGGGAAAGCGAAAACAAAACCCACGAGGAAATCACATGAGTGATGACATGCAATCGAATTTTTCCATTTTTAGAATTAAGACTGTTCAAATTAGTTTTTTAAAATTACGTGTTTTCGATTAATGAAAATGCGTTGAAAGATTTCAAGTATAAAACTTCGGATATTAAAACTTTAATATTTTTCGTAATTTTCGTGCATAATTTCGTCAAAGCACGTGTATTTTTCGTACCGTGGCGTATTTTTCATTTGCAGTTTTCTGTATGACAAGACTCATTGATTTATTCGTGATTTCAATCCAAAAAAACGAAAATGTCGAAAACACGTATTTTCGGGTAATGAGAGAACACGCTATAAGAAACCCCGTACATAAAATAGGCGTTCGAAATTGCAAAGTTTTCTGCGCATTTAACCATAGATGCAATTATCCAGCAGCGCTTTTATCAGTGAAATACTGGCATATATGTACAAAGATTATTAATACAGTAGAGTACGGATAAATGCAACACGTTTTTTTCTCGAATTCTTGTGCACTAATGCGTTCTTTTGCTTTAAACCAGCGGTGGGCGAGCGCAATCCCGCGGGGCGCTGCAAACTGCGCAGTCGGCTACACACGACTTGTGCGTGAATCATGAAAACGCTCAGTCGCTCGCTGTCAGTCGTACTGAGAACTTGTTCTGCATTGTTGTTGCGAATACATAGCGAGAAAAAATGTTTCATGCGAAATGGGAAGAAGAATTTTTGTTCATTGAAAATTCTTTCGGGAGGCTCAATGTCTTATTTGTCATTACATTGCAAACCGATGCGCTGAATATTATGTGAAAAGGCATTATGTTTCGTGCCATAAAATTTATAGCTGATAAAAGAAAAAAAAATTTAATTAAAACCTAAAAATTTCCCACTTGTTTCTTTTTTAGTTATCGCTTGCCGATCGTACCTACGCAAACTTTTCTCTCAGTGCTTTTGTCGAGTTGCTACTACGCCATACGCAAGTGCGATAAGTGCAATGGTGTTGGTTGTGCCCATCTCTGCTTTAAACCGTGCAATATTTTCATGAGAACGCATAAAAAAGGATTCAAAGCACCTTGCACCTATAAATTTTTTGCATTTATGCCTGTTGCATTTATCCGTTTTTCACTGTATATAAAGAGCCGCCAACGTACTCTATGGCGAATCCCATTTTTCACTCGTTCTCGACACTCAAAAAGCATGAAATCGAGGAAAGAAAGACACTCGGAATGTAGGAATTGAAAAAAGGATCAAAACAAAACGAAAATCTGACTTCTCGCATTTGTATTTGGCCGTTGTGTGCGTTTGCAATTTTCGGCCGCTGAAAAATTCAAAAATCGTTTTTCGAGTCGGTCGCTTATGCTGTTTTCTGTTTCTACGTGACCGATGCAAAGTCGCTACCGTTGGTGCTGTAGGGTGACTTGCGCGGCGCTCAATGCAAAAAAGTCGAGGCCTGGTCGCTTCGATTACCTTTTGTAACATTATGATCTAGTTTTTTTTTAGTTTTAATTGGACCCTTTTAATATTTTAATTTTAATTCCTTTAATCTCTTTTGTAAGAGAAAAAATTGTATAAGTCAACAGCAAAATTGAAATTTTCCAAAATCTTTTTTATGGGTCTTCAACGGAAAACGTATTTGCACCATCGAATGTAAACAAGCTGAATCATTCCTTATTAAATACAAACAAACATTCTTATGCTCATTCATATAGAATTTGCTATAAAAATTATGCCAATAATAAGTAAAATAGAACTTGTCTGAAGAAATATTTGAAATAGTCAAATATCGCACACTGTGTTCGGCTAATTTTTCTTCGTATCGTCAAGCAGCCTTTGCATGCGCATAAAAACTTCCATCCCTTTTACTCTGCGCGAAAGCAAACGCACAATTCATTCATTAATTGTCCGTTTACGCACGCTTCTGGCACTCGCGTTGCGCATTTTTGTTTTCAATCAGCATTCGCATTGCGCCCGTTTAGGCGTATGATCAACATCGTTCAACAAATTATCAGATTCCCTTTTCATGTTTCGTTCGTGTCCACACAGCCAAAAACTGCTCCCTTCAACAAATGCTTTCAACATTTATATTTCGACGTTTCTCTCTTGCGCGTAGGAACGATGTTAGAAATGAAAGAAAATAAATTCCTTATGCATCTCTCAAAAAGGATCGATATTATTGAACGCAAATACAATAATGCAATTTCAAAAAAACAAAAACTATTTAATATTGCTTGGATATGTTATTTTATTTTCATTTAAATGTATAAATATGAGAGATTGTAACAGTTATAAGTTTCAATTTTAAAAATCAAAAATAATCCTCATTGCTTGATTTTTTATTATTTTTCGTTCAAAAATAAAAATCAAATTTCGAATTTAAAATTATTAAAAAGCTAATAAAATGAAAAATATCAAAATAGATGCAAAAAAAAAAAAATATAAACAAAATTTTTAGCGAAGACATTCGAACCTTTCCGCTCGAATGACAAAAATATTTGAAGCAAATGTAAAAATCGCACAGGGGTTGTTTGCAAGTTTCACGCTAAAAATATAGGCACAAAGAGAATAGCCGAGTACGTTCAACAAAAACCATCTTCCTCTCCCCGCTAGCGTCTCTCCTACGAACTGCGTTTTGTTGAACGATGTTGAAGCACGTCTAAAGGTGCAATCAGTGATGCCATAAGATTCCATAACAAGAACAGAACATAACATAAAATAACACAAGCGCTTTTTCAGTAGTCCAGTGAAGACATAAGAATCCATAAGAGCACAAGGAGCCGATGTTGCAATATGATAAGAATGTGCGCACCTTAGGGAAAGAGGGAAAAAATTATTTCGGGAAAAGCGCAACTTATTATGATTTCTTGAAAAAAAAGTAAAACAAAACACTTCTAAATAGGGTGAAAAATATTGCCATATATCATTAATTTAAAAAATTAATAATTACAGCTTTTATCATATTTAAAAGAGTTGTAATTGCAGACTCTTGGCAATTTCCGTAAAAGGGGATATATGGCAGATTTAGGAAACATTTGGCAGCACTCATAAATATCAGCTGATTCGCTCTAACATAACACGCCATAAGAAAAATCTATTTTCTACAGCTTCTTCTGTTTGGTAAGTTATGTTATGGGTTGACTTAACCACTTGCATGCAAAATGTATTGAATAGATCGAATCAGCTGATTATGTTATGTTCTGTTATGGAATCTTATGGCATCACTGATTGCACCTTTAAGCTGCAATCATTCATGGCATAAGACGGCATAACATAACATAAGCATAACAGCTGGTTCTATTATTCAATACATGTTGTATGCAAGTGGTCAGTGATGGCATAACATAACATAACAGAACAGAAGAAGCTGTAGAAAACAGATTTTTCTTATCCGTCTTATGTAAGTTCGAGCCAGCTGATTTGAATTTGTGCTGCCAACTCCTTCCCAAAGCTGCCACATTTGCCCTTTTTATGAAAATCTCGAAAAGCCACAATTACTAATGTTGTAATATATTAAAATAGTATTAAGCATATAATTTTCTATGAAAGCAAAATATATTTAATTACTTTTCGGCATGTCCCGAACTGATTTACAAGCGTTTGTTAATTATTTCTTGAGAAATTGTGGAAAAATTTTTACCCCCTTTCCGCAATGTGCGCAAATTACAACATTGCCTCTTCTGTGCTCTTATGTTTTCTTATGTCTTCACTGACTACTCAAAAAGCCTTATGTTATTTTATGTTATGTTATGTTCTGTTATGCCGTCTTATGCCATGAATGATTGCAGCTTAAACGGGCGCATTGGGACAAAGTTATCGTAATTAGGGTTGCCAGACGTACTGTTTTTGGGAGTAAACGTACTGCTTTTTGGACGGTGTACTGCGTTGTATCCCAAAAAAATAAATCCAAAATGTACTGCATTTTCATTGTCGTACTTCTTTGTACTGCTTTTTAAAATCGATAGGGCATTAAAAAAGGGGATAATTAATTTCATTTCCCCTTGCCTGTTGTGCAGAATTTAAAATTGCCAATGAAAATTTGCTGTGTGTAACTTTTAAAAACCAGAAATGGAGAAAAAATCAGCCTTATCGGGAATTCTAGATAAAAAAAAATCACCGAAATTTTTGATTCGACCGAAAAAACCGCCTATCGATAAACTCACCCCGGAATTCGTTTCACTTCGAAATTCGAAAATAGTACAGTTTAAATGCGTTGGAAAACAAATATAACCAAATTTTTTTTTGTCAAAGTCCAAAAAGTTTTTTTTTAATTTAAAATGCACAGAATAGTATATATAATATTATATATATTTAAATAAGTCAGAGCATCGACTTATCCGGCGACGCTTGAGGCATGCGACCAATCCGTTAGAGTTGCACGAATCTATGTTAGTTAAGTGAAGAGCTGTGTTTGTAAATTAAATAACAAGTTTAATGTTCGATTTCAGCGGTTTTTTAGACTCATAAACCAGCATTCCAGTTTTTGTTGGATTTACTCCTAAAATTATTAAAGAATTTGCCTTATTTGGGTCATCAAAACAATAATTGTCTTACTCTATTTTTTCCGCTTCAGTTTGCCTAAAAAAAAAGTGGAAGTGCTTTCCCGATAGGTGAAAAGCGGAGAGTGAAAAAATTCGGGAGGAATTAGAATTCCCGAAATGGCTGTATATGTATGTTTCCCGTACAACAAGACACTGTGCAAAACAGCCAATTTTCTCGAAAACTGTTCCCGTATTGAGCGATTGTGCAAATGAGAGAGATTTTGACAGAGTACTTGTCGTCTTCTTCAGTCAAAATCTCTCATTTGCACAGTCGTGTAGTTCGGGACAGTTTTCTGAAAAATTGAGCGGCTTTGGGCAGTTTCGTGCACTACGACCACAGTCAATTGAAAATGATAGAGGCTTAAAAATATCATTTTTATAGAGGGCGACGCTTAAAATATAAAAATCTAGAATGAGTTTAGCTTAATTTTGCAATGAAAGCTGTTACTTTTGTTATTTATTTGTAAAATAAAACTGCATTTAGTGCAAAACAAATGTACTTCTTTTTTCCGATATGTACTGCTTTTTTTGGAAAAGATTTGAAATGTACTGCTTTAGCAGTTTCAGGATCTGGCAACCCTAATCGTAATAAGGAGGCCAGCATATTCAAAATGCTACGAGAGCCGATAGAGTACATTGGCGGCTCTTTATATATTAAATACTCTTTGATCAATGCTGCCAACATTAATGGTGGGGCAAAATACATGGCTAGCTGTTATTAAATTTACCAATTACAAAATACTATTTTTCAGGTATTTTAAAATATAAAATACAAAATATTTTCAAGGGATGTATTGAAATATAAAATACAAATTAAAGCATCTCAAGTAATTGTATTTAAAATACAAATTACAAAATACGTATTTTATATTATGACAACTTTAAGACTTTCAAAATTTTGAGCCCAACAGTATACATTTGAGCTTCATTTATAGTCTAAAAAAGATAGCTCTTTTGTTCGAAAAGCTCAAAAGATTCCTAATAAATTAGAATTTTCAAAACTATCTTTATTTTTTTACAATAAATATGTTTAAAACACTCAAAAATATAAAGTGCAATTTAAATACGTATGCTGTTTAAAGAACAAAAATTAATCGATAAATCAACAACACACATTTTCAGATTTTTTTTGGAGTTTATTGTTGCAGATATTTGTTTAAAATGTTAATTTCTAGCTTATGTTCCACCTGTGTATGAATTTGAGCCACAAAAGTCTCAGTTTCTAGTCATGTGATCGCCCGTCGATAGCGTCTTTGCCCAGATAAAGTACTTTCTTTACGAAAAAAGTAGTAAAACAGCTACTATAGCACACTGCTCCGCATTTCTCTTGACAATTGATGTGCGGTGTTGTCAACTTTCAGGCATTTTTCACTATCAAGTATTTATCTTAAATTGTATTTAAAAGCAGTAAGTATTTTAAATACTAATTAGAAAATACCTCACTATCAGGTATTTGCATTACCAATTATAAATTAACATTCTTAGGAAGTAATTGAAATACAAATACCGACTACGTATTTGTATTTCAAATACGAATTTCAAAACATACAAGTAATTGAAATACTGCCAGCCCTGCCAACTTTTCATTAATTTTTTGTGGCGAATTTGCGAATCATATCTTGTATGATATATATGCAGTATTTCCTAATAAAAGCACTGCTGGATAATTGCATTTGGTTAAATGCGCAGAAAAACTTTGCAATTTCGAAAGCCTATTTTATGTACGCCGGGTTTCTTATAGCGTGTTCTCTCTTTACCCGAAAATACGTGTTTTCGACATTTTCGAATTTTCGTCTGAAATCATGAATAAGTCAAGGAGTCTTGTCATAGAGAAAACTGTCAAATGAAAATACGCCACGGTACGAAAATACACGTGCTTTGAACGAAATTATGCACGAAAATACGAAAAATATTAAAGTTTTATTTCCGAAGTTTCTACACTTGAAATCTTTCAACAGCATTTCATTAATCGAAAACACGTTAATTTTTAAAAACTAATTTGAACATTTTTTTATTCTAAAAATAAGAAAAAATTCGATTGCATGTCATCACTCATGTGATTTCCTCGTGGGTTTTGTTTTCGGTTTCCTGCTTATTCATTCACACCAAAATACTTAGAATTTGGGCGCACTCGATTCTTTAACACATAAGCATTACACAGGCTTTCATACAAACAAAGCCTTAGTTAACAAACATACATACAAGGTTTTCATAGGCACAGCCCTCAGTTCCGAACATCTCTAATGAAAATACATAAATTTTATCTTAGGCCTTTACCTTACCGTTTCGTTGCCACAATTCTAGTAGCGCTCTTTAGAAAAATATTTTTTTATCTATTCTATTAAATTAAAAAAAATATCTTCACAAATAAAAAAACAAATTAATTAAAAAAAAAAAAATTATAACCATCCATGAGTTTCGAACCGGAGGCTTCTCGCTTGTACGGCTAGCATTCATACTCTACGCTAGATGCCAACGCAGCAGATACTGTCATACCCGCTATAAATGCTGCAGACATAATGACGAGAGCACTTTTTCTCTCAGATTCTGTAAAATTTCAATGTTAATTCTCTGTTACAGCACGAATTCTCCCTCTGTTAAATCGATCGGACTGTTAACGGATCCGCGTGTTCTAGCTAGCTTACATTGACTCTTGCGTATAGGTTCGAACCTTGTTGAATGATAAAAATTTTTTACATCTTTAAAATTTTTTTTTTAAAATTTTTTTTTTAAGGAATAAAAATGTAAATTATTACTAAAAAAGTTTAAATTCTGATAAAAACCTTTTTTACTCCGTAATTTTGGGTAAAATGTACTTGCCAAAATCAATTTTCGTCATCATTTAATCCTTTAAGGATTTGAAATAAAAATTTATTTTATCCATAGAATAAGAGCAAATAAATAGCACATAATTCCCACCTATAAATGATTTTTCGAAAAAATTCTGTTAAGTGCCAATTTTTGCGGTGTGAAGCTACATCCTCCACTCCAAACAAAATTAATTATCCTTTTTCATCTAAACTAAAGGAGCACAAAATTTTTTAAGTTGGTACAAAAAATAGCACAATTATTAGCCAAAAATTCGGCATCCTAAACTTAGTGTGGGTCTGAAGTGGGGGGTGCAGCTTCACAGGACCTCGTTAATCGGCCCATTGTGATACCACGGAGATTTCTTGTGTTTGTGTGAGTGTATGTCTTTTTATGTAGTGTGCCCCTAACATGCGATTTTTGAAAAAGCAGTGCTAGGCTTGGAACATTACACTCCGTTTTTCCTGTGCCGGGAATCGAACCTCGGACACTGGGATCAAGAGCATAGCACGCATCCCCTACGCTATCCCAGAGCCACTAGTTCGAGTTAGTATTCCTATTAAATGTTGAATTGTCAAATTAACAAAAAAAAGCCTACTTCAGTGAATAAGATATTCAAAAAGCACAGTTAAATGCAAGAAAATTCAAAAAAATTAAAAATATTCAAAATCCGAGCTCTAGTAATGTATATAATTTTAAATTCATATACTAGCAAACAATAAAATTAGTTTTGTTTCTCAGATTTGAAAAGTTTCGGTTTCGGTTTCGGTTCGGCCACCGAATCTTTAAAAAAACCGAATATTCGGTTTCGGTTCGGTTTCGGTTGAAAATTTTGACTTCGGTCGGACTCTAATAGGCAGCTTTCATATTTTTACTCAATTCTTGCAATTGGAGTATATCAGGCCTAATCTGAATGAATATTCTGCGGTAAGTTTTTCCCTAGGAAAATTCGCGGGGAAAGGAAGTGCTCTAAGCGTCAAAAAGAGGGAAAACGCGAAAATTGCAAAAGAAATACTTAAAATTCTTCCTTCCTTTGTATTCACTTCTCCATGTGTGTATAATGAGATGATTTTGTCAAACCTGGGAAAATTCCCGGAAATATTTAGAATCGGGCTGAATATTAAAAGCAACAAAGGCATTGTATGATTATAGTTGAGAATTATTTGTAGAACTAACGCTGACAGAAAAGCTAGAAATTTAGTATCTATAGGAAGCATATTCTAGATGGATTGATGTAATAAGAAATAGTGGGAAGATTCGAGTCTAATTTTTTGTATGCAAAGGTGTGGCAACAATTTTGGCACTGAAGAGCCCCGAGTCACTTAGTCCGCTCGTTGAGAAACCCGCAATTGTTTATATAGACAATGTAGTGCAGAGAGAGAGAGGGAGAGAGGGGGAGAGAGAGGGAGAGAGGGAGAGGAGGAGAGAGGGAGAGAGGGAGAGAGGGAGAGAGGAGAGAGGATGAGGAGGGAGAGAGTGGAGAGAGGGAGAGAGGGAGGAGGGAGAGAGGAGAGAGGGAGGAGGGAGAGAGGGAGAGAGGGAGAGAGGGAGTGAGGGAGAGAGGGAGAGAGAGGGAGAGAGGAGTGAGGGAGAGAGAGGGAGAGAGGGAGAGAGGGAGAGAGAGTGAGAGAGGGTGAGAGGGTGAGAGGGGAGAGAGAGAGAGGAGAGGGAGAGAGAGAGAGTGGGTGAGAGGGAGAGAGGGAGAGAGAGGAGAGGGAGAGAGGGGGAGAGAGAGAGAGATAGAGAGATAGAGGATAGAGAGATAGAGAGATAGAGAGATAGAGATAGAGAGATAGGAGATAGAGAGATAGAGAGATAGAGAGATAGAAAGAGAGAGAGACAGAAAGAGAGAGAGAGAGAGACAGAAAGAGAGAGACAGAAAGAGAGAGGAGAGAGGAGAGAGAGTGAGAGAGAGAAGATTAAAAGTAATTCGGGATTTGCTCTTTTAATTGAAAGTGTGTTTTGGATTGTTGCAATCGTTTTACCTTCTTAATTTTTGTTTTTCAGGATAACAAAAATTTCGTTTGACTAAAAATGAAGTGTTCTTCCGAATTTTCGGGCTTACAAACTGATCAATAGATGGCGTTGCACACAATTCGCATTACAACTTATGAAAACGCTCAGGATAAACATTATTTCTTCGAGGATTTTTTTTTTTTTTCAAATATCGTATACTGAGAGAACATTCAGACGAAATTAATTTCAATGAAATACATTTTTTAATGTTTTAAACTATTTGAAATTTCAGTGGGCAAATTCGAAATCGAAATAATTCAATAAAGACACGTAAACCGAACACCTTCAATTTCAATATAAATGTTTTTCTTTCGTTTGTAACACAAACATTTCTATTTCTTAGCCGCAATAATGCTCTCAACTTATAGACGAGAACCACAAAATTTTACTAAATAAACATTTCGTTTTGGGAGTTATTTCCAAAAACATCAAAATAAAACCAGAAAATTTTGCTTTTATTACCAAACAAATAAAAACAAGGTACAGCAGAAAATGAATACAAAAAAAAAAAAAAAAAAAAACCACAGAAGAAATATATTTCTGTGAAAATAGATTTTCATTTCAATATCTTGTTCAGTTCGCAACAAAATTACTACGTCATTATTAGGAAACTAAATTTATTTGCCTTAACAGTTTCGTATTTATTTATAGTTTTATTTTTATTTTTATAAGTATTTCTATTCTTATGGTTTGAGCAGCTGAAAATGTGGATGAACTTTTCATTCAGTTCAATGAATTTTTCTCACATATTACAAACAAGGAAGACTGGTCTTATCAGGTAGAATAGCTGTGTTTGAAAATCGGTATGGATTGCTCGCAAAAGCCGCGTTGCCGATAAGCTAGGAAAGCTATATGACTTTATAACTTGCTTGTATAGAAGGACTTTATACTCCAATTTAAGATGATCTTGGCTGCATATGTTATATACGAAAATATCCGCAAAAGATTTGATCAGGATCGAACACTGCATCGACTTAGACATGTCCGCCTGTTCGTCCGTCCGTCTGTCCGCCTGTCTGTGGTCGGATCTCCTTCCAAACGGCTGGACCAATTACATAGGTATATGAGTGTTTTCCCTTTCCGAGTTAAAGTTAATTCAAATCCCAAATTGATGTGATTAATTTCCCTTTACTAATATTAAGAAGGAATTCGGCTAACCGTGACATTCCGATTGGCAAATGAATTTTCCGAATTAAATTATTCGTTGTTTAATATGATTTTGAGTGCTTCACAATTTCGAAGATTTATTCTATCATAAATAACAGGAAATTTCAGGGACCGTAACGGTTATAACTTTTATTCGTAAACGTCTCTAAATAACGGATTTTTTGCCGCTCCCAATAACCGTTATTCTCGGCTGTTTATTTTTTACATCGAAAATAACCGTTATTCTGGGACGTTTATTTTTTGCGTCGAAAAAGACAAAACCTTATCAGCTTTGAAATTCGTTCTTCGTAAGTTTTTTCGGTCTGTATTGATCAGGCGCGGCGGAACACCAAAAATCGGATTGGGTAGTAGTCATGGCACCATGCGATAGAGCAAACATTTTTTTTTACTTCATTTATTATAACAATACTATTTATTAAATACATAACAACAAAGTATTCGCCTTAGCTTATAAAAAAGAAACAAATTTAAATCCTTACTGTGGTACAGTGCAACTCGTTTAACTCAATTTCTAATAGAATATGAGTGAAAATTTCTCAAGTTGACCAAATTTTTTTCGATGGTCGAATTTTCGACTTTTTTTTAAGTCACAATAACCAGTAATAAATACAATTTGAACAGTTTTGCGAAATTCGAATTTTCACGAAAGTTATTGTCAATATCATTTTTTTCGGAATGAAATCGGTTTATTTTTTTATGCATCTGTTTCATGTATCTTGCCAATTTTTGGTTTGAAGATTGTCAATAAGACACACTTCTGAATGAAATTTTGTTTTTGTAAATTAAGGGGTTTTTGTTAAAAATATAAACAATTGAATTAAACAAATTCAAATAGCTATAACGGGGCTATCGATTTTGATATTTTTCGTTATGGAATAATATTCCTTATTCTACATACATATAACACACAATCGGGCATGTGACAGAAATCGAATACGACAGAAAACGTTCGATTTCGCTTACATTTGTATGAAAATTTTACCGAAATCGAACGTTTTCTGTCGTATTCGATTTCTGTCACATGCCCGAATATAAAAAAATCGAAGCTTATATCGAAGCTCTTTGGTTGTATGTTGTATGTTCGTTTACGTTTCGGCATTGCGGACGCTTGTATAGTAAAAAGTAGCTCTTGGTTTTTTTTTTAGAAGATTTTGCAAAAAAATTTTCTTTACAAATTTTGAGTAATAGCATGTTTCCACATAGTGAATTAACTAAATGAATTAGAGTTATTTCGGACATTTAGAAGCGTATAATTATGATTATTATTGTAAATATTGGTTCAGAAGACTAAAAACAAATAATAATGTTGATAAGATTTGATGCAGATGCTTTACAGACTCTAATCCATTTGGTTAATTCACTATGTTAATTCAATGTGGAAACATGCTATAAGTTTCGGAGTGGTAAATACCTATACCCTAAAAATCGGACTAATCGGACTGGGTAGCAGTCCCATACTACCCACACCTTTCGCCGGGCCTGGTATTGATAAAATATCCTATGGGACATCTTGAAGTTTGAAATGGAATTGTTTGTCCTAACGCCTGGCCTTTCACTGACTTGGAAATACGCGTCAGTTAGTTAGTTAGTTCTTAATTATTTTTAACAAACAATCGAAGATCATAGATCATTAAAAATCCAACGATAGAAGTTCTGGCTGCCTGCTCATATTACATGTTTAATAAAATATAAAAACCGGTGATTAGAGGTAATTACCGGTAATTACGGTTAACTCAATGAATAAAAATACCCCTACCGCAACCGCTAAGCCTTTTTCAGAAATCGATGGTACCGTTACCGCTAACCTTAAAATTTAGGGTTTCATTTCCTGAAATATCTTGAAAAACTCCGGCTTTAGAGCAGTTTTTGTGAATTTCATAACAGACCCTAGTACTGGAGGTATGTACTAGGGATGCCAATCCCGGGATCCCGGGATCCCGGGATTTTGCCCTTTTTTTCATCCCGAAAATCCCGAGATCACTGGATGTAAGTCCCGGGATACATTTCTTTTCTTCCACATTCAAACCTAAGCTAACCTAAGCAAACCTAAACTTAACAAAATCCCTTTGTAATGAAGTGACATTTGATCTAAAGAACACGCATGCAACACTTATTTATGCAAGATAAACAGCTGACTCTATGTTCAGTTAAGCTTGTACCGCGCTGTCCAAATTTGAAGAAAGTCCATATTTATCCGACCATGAGCATTTACAGTAGAACATCATGTAAGTTGCAACTCAAAAAAATTTCTTACGTATTTTCCATGTTTGACTCCATTTCGAAAAACGACGCTACAATTTATAAGGACTCAATATCGAAAGAGTCAAAAAAAATTAAAGCCGTACCATGAGAAATGGCAAATTATTGGATGTTCCTTTTGAAGTACATATGCGATTCAATTCCGGGATTAGTCTCGAAAATCCCGGGATTTTTTTTTAAGATCCCGAAATCCCGGGATTACGAAAATGACGAAAATTGGCATCCCTAGTATGTACTCTTAAAAATAGTCCGATCGGGTCAATTTGCTTGTTCTTACTCATGTCCCCGTGAGCACTGAAACCGAATTTTGTCAAGTTAGCTCAACTCCTTCGATAAGAATACAGACGGACAGACAGGACAGCCCAAGTACCACAAGGTGTCGCAAATTAGCTGTGGCGATTCAATTGTGACTGAGGTATTAGTTGGCTATTAGTTGCGACGACTGTCATTTAACTTTATAGCAACCAAAAAAGGACAAGGGGCGGGCCCACACGCTAGACTAAAATTAAGAATGCAATTTAGTTGCTGAAGAACTACTCAGCGACTTATAGAAGTAGTCACTGGTAAGTCGCAAATCATCAATATGCGACTGATTCGCATATACAAAAACTGTTGCTTAATAGTCGCAAAAAGTTTGACACAAAGGTAACTTGAGAATTCGTAACATAAAAGTCGCAAAAATGATTTTAATCTGATGTAATTATATCGATACAATTCATATTTGCGACTGATGTTATCAAACATCTGTTCCTAATGCCAAATTGAAATTTAAATAAGCATTATGAATTTTGAATGAAATTAAATCATTTTTGCAGTCAAAATATTTGCGTATCTTACACCAAGATATGGAAACCATTTCAGTTTTATGGCAAAATAGGCCATTATAGGCCCCCGAAATTCACGCGCCCTCAAAAATAAGAGAATTTAATTTACTTCGAATAAATGGGAATTTTTTTTTTTTTTTGCTAAAATAGCACAAAAACTCATAATTTGAATATTTTTCAATAAAACATTTAAATGCAATCATAATTTAATAGTGTTTATATTATTTGGAGATATTAACCTCACAAACTTGTTGAGCATTTGGTTTTTGTTTTTTTTTTTTCTATAACATATGGCGGATCTTTTCAAAACTGCTTTGCGATTGCAATAACTGCTTTGCGACTAAGTATTCGAGCCCCAGAAAAGTCTTTGCTCTATTGTTCTGCGACTATTTCAGTCGCCTGGACTTCTGTGCGATATCTGGGCAACCGCAAGTCATCCACGCGAATTCAACTATGATATACACTATGGTGCAGAACTATAGCCGCACCTTTGTTTTTTAGTGTGAAAGCAGTTTAAGAAAAAAAAAAAAAATTTCGGATATGAAATGAAAGAGGATTCAAAAATAATGGGTAGAGAGAAAAAACAACAACAAAATCATTTTAATAACTCCCGTTATATTCAACTTTTTGCTTTTTCTTTGGTGCAAAACTATAATCGCATCATTCAAAATCTGAATTATTTTTTTTTAAATGAATTTCGAATTGAAAAGACATAATTCGCATTGAAGAGCATTACCTGCATTTTATTTAAAAAATCGACTTTTTCTGGTTATGGTTCAAAATTTCAACTTTCAATAGTGGTATTCATGTAACAGCGCAAAGCATGCAAAACTGACAGCTGAATAACTTTTATCTCACATATTGCATGAGCGCACCAAATAAGCAGCTTGCGTGCAAAGGTGTGAAGAACAGATAATCAATACTGAAATTTGAGGAAAATCAAAACAAATGCCGAAATTGAGCAAGAAAAAAAATTTTTAAATAAATATACAATTTAATATCTTTAAAAAACCTCAAAACAACGAGTTTGTGCGCTTTATACGCTCGCTTTGCGCTTGCGCAGAGCGCGTAAAATAATTATCATACCAAATTTGACAGTTGGTTTATGAGGGTGCAAAAATATGAGGTTTGGGCTATTACATGAATACCACTAATATGTTTTGTTTTTCATTACGAAATGTGAATCAGCTGTTTCAATATAAAATCACGGCTGCCACAATTTGCTATTTCTCGCCATGCGATGAATTTACCCAGCGGCCAAAATGCTGCTTACGGAAGCGATGAACCGCAACGACCTCATATACAATATTGCACTAAACCATTTCTGAATGATCACAATTTCACGTAATTCTGTCAAATGTATTCAGACAAAACTGTAAATTTTTCGTTCGTTTCCAAAAACGCAAATAATCTTCTTTACGCCCGAACGAAGTTAAATGCGCGAAAGCAGGGAAATTTAGTTTCTCACTGTAAATTTCAATCGCAAAAGAAGCTTATGTGAGAGAATCGAATCTTTAACCGTTTGCAAGCAAATTTTTTGCGCACCTGCTTTTTTGCTTCTTATTTAGCACGTAGCTTATATCTGGATATTTACGAATTTCGAAATATACCACAATAAACCTCTATCCACTCATGTCTCCATGTATAATTTACTGTACAAATAATATGTTTGATATAAAAGATGAAAATATAATATGAATTACTGAAGCAAAAAACTATTGGCTTGCCTCACAAAACTGTTATTGACAGTTTAAATTGTGGCAACGCTGTTTTTATACTACACGTAAGGATTTCATTATTTATGCTAATGTATGTTGGTTGCAAAATAGCGAGTGAGGACCAGCGTTGCCATAAGTGAAGATTTATCTTCGAACCGAAGATTTTTTGAGTAGTTTTTTATTAAAAATCTTCAAAAGAAGATTTTTAATTTTGAAAATATTGTAGTGCAAAAATCTTCAAAATGAAGATATTTAGTTTTTCAGTAAAATTTTATTAAATTAATTCATATTAATTATTTTCTATTTTTTTTCTAAGTGTAAATTTTTCAAAATTCCGGAAATGAATTGGAATCTTAACAAGTAAAGAAGTTTACATCGGCTAAGCCGATTGCACACATACCTTTTCCTCAGCCTGAAATATGTTAAAACATTACCTTAACAAAAATTCCTGCCGTTTTCGTTGTCCTAGCTTGGATATCTATTTATACCTTCTAAGACTCGAGATTATTATTAAGCACAAATTTTCGCGGATGGTGAGCATGGTCAAGTTTTAACCGTTTAGGACATTTTGTATAGCTGCGAAATCCTCAATTCAAATATGTGAAAATAAAATTTTTGCGATTTTCGCGAATGGTGGTCATGGTCAAAATTTAACCTAACAGACATTTTTTTCTAGCTGCGAAAACCTCAATTCCAAATAGTGAAAATTAAATTTTTGCGAATTTCGCGAATGGTGGTCATGGTCAAAATTTAACCGTTAGAGGACATTTGGTTTAGCTGCGAAATACTCAATTAAAAATAGTGAAAATCAGGTTTTCGCGAATTTCGCGGATGGTGGTCTTGATCAAATTTTAACCCTTAGAGGACATTTTGTTTAACTGCGAAATACTCAATTCAAACTAGTGAAAATCAAATTTTCGCGAATTTCGCGGACGGTGGTCTTGATCAAATTTTAACCCTTAGAGGAAATTTAGTTTAGCTGCGAAATACTCAATTCAAAATAGTGAAAATCAAATTTTCGCGAATTTCGCGGATGGTGGTCTTGATCAAATTTTAACCCTTAGAGGACATTTTGTTTAGCTGCGAAATACTCAATTCAAAATAGTGAAAATCAATTTTTTGCGAATTTCGCGAAATGTGGTCATGGTCAAAATTTATCCATAATGGACGACTTTATTTGGCGGCAAAATACACAATCAGAAGAAGCAAAAAAATAATTTTTGTATTCAGATATGAGAATAAGAGAAAGAGTGTTTTTTTCTATTGTGTAGGATGATGACCATAGTTATAGCGATGTCGCAATTTTTTTTCAGCGAAAGCTTAAGTCTACATAGTAGCTATACACTCACCAAATTTCAATAAGCTGGGATGTATAGTAAAAAAGTTATCCAGGAAAAACGTTAAAAATCGTGATTTTTGAAACTTCTGAACCACTTCCCACGACCCAAGAAGGGACTACGAAAAAAATTTGTATGCAGTTTTTCGGACATTTACCTGGTTGAAGTCCATGCCAAATTTCAATATGATATCTTTCATGGCTTAGGAGTAAATTACGAAAAACTAAAGTGTGACCGACAGACAGACAGAAACAGACAGGACAGACAGACAAGACAGACAGACAGACAAATTTGGCTAGATCGATTCCTCTTGTCACCCTGATCAAGAAATAAATATATATGTCTATATCTTACCGCGACTCCTTTGGTATGTTACATACACCGTGCCAAACTTAATATACCCTTTTCCTTCGGAAAAAGGTATTAAAAAATGGCTTTTATATATATATTTATTTTTTGTTTGTTGAAAATACTGTGTTCTTGTTATTAAAAAGTTGTTGTTTACGTCTTTGTTGTGATACCATGAAGGTTGTATTCATTTTAATTTTGTGTTATTATTTGTTAAGGCAATGAAGGTATATTTTTTATTTTTTGTCAATAAAATCAAGAAAAAAAACACCTTTTGCTTTTATTTTATTTGAAATTTTAAGTGATGTTTTTTTTAGTTAGGTTTGAGGTCAAGAAGATTTTTCAAAGTCTTAAAACTTCATTTTGAACTTTTTTGGAACATTTCATGGCAACAATGGTGAGGACTCGATTTCATACTTGTATGCCGACTGACTACCCTGCAGTTAATGAAGAGGTCAATTTGCCAAACAGGAGTACTCTGAGGTTACTCGAAATATGACTAGTCAAAATGTACAGTATTTTATGTATCTACGGAGATCTACGGGAGGTGAGTTTCAGGGATTTCCTTTCGCTTTGTGCTTTGATTTCGAAGTAGAAAAAAAATTGTTATTGTCTACTTTATGTTCGCATTCGGATCGTTGCCCCACCGAAAGGTTAGTTAGCTGGACGGTTAAGACTATCGCTCCGCGACCTCGTGGGTTGGGGTTCGATCCCTGGCTCGGGTGAGAACAATTTTTTTTTTTTAAATACCAAGTTTTTTTATGTTTATATTTTATATTATTTTATTTAATTAGTTAATTTTGAAAATTAAAAAATTTAAAATTTGGTCGCTAAATTTTTAAGTATTTTTTCTTTCATATTTTATCTGTTTTTTTTTAATATGTATTTATTTTTCATTTATTAAATTTTTGTAGTAAAAAATTCTACTCGTGCGTTCCACAAAACCTTCAGCAACCAAAAACCTCAAATTAGCGTTTTGATCAATACATTAAATTTGCTTGTTTAGCGTAATGGTTAAGACACGGACTTACCAACCCCCAGAGGGTCAGCGGTTCGAGGCTCGGTTCGAGGCGAGAAAATTAAAAACAAGTGAAAAAGAAAAGATTTTAAAAAAACAAAAAAGAAAAAAAGTACAAAAAAAAGAGGAAAAAAATTTTTTTTTTTCATTAAATTTTCAAAAATAAAAATTTACCAAAAATCGACCCAACTGTATATACTCCAGGTCTAGTTCATATGAGCAAAAAACTGTGACTAGTTATTTTCCAATGACAGCTCAACGTTAAAAAAGACAGTTCAAAGCATTGGTTGGCAAATTAAGAGGGAGTAGTCCTGGTATTTTTGTGACTAGTCGGGGAGTAGTTCGAGAGTAGTTGGAATTACTGCAGGGTATATACATCACTAAAACAATCGCAAAGAAATATTACGCGTTTCTTTCTGCGACACATGAAAATGTCCATTTTTGGAGGACTATTCTGTGACTTCTAAGTAACATTTGAAGCCACGCCCAAATTTAGTCATAATAGAGGAAAAATTGCGACCTATCGTTGGCTTTTATGCGACCTAGCAGAAAATTCAGTTTAAGAGAAAAACTATTTTGCAAATGTTATGCAGCCAACAAGTTTTCAAATGACTTACATATATGCAATCCTTATGCGACTAAATTTTAGTCACAAAATTGAGGTCTGTGTTACTTGGGAGACGGACATATCTAAATCGAATCTCCTGGGGATTCTGATCATTTCTATATATATTTCGTATGGTCCATTTCGACTGGTTCGGGGTGTTACACTCAACAACACAAACAGAATATACCCTCGACACAGCGTGTGTCGGGTATAATTATACGATGTGGGGTAATATTAGGTGTAGTAAAAAGAAATCCATTATTTTTGCATTAAATTGAGGGCTTTATTTAAGATAGTTAGAATGACCCGATTTAGGTCAAATATGCGCCGTTTTGTTCGGTAACTTGTTGCCATTTTAAAGGTAATTTCATTATGCCTCTCTCATAGAAGCCCTCGTTCCTATTAGCAAAAAATTGAGACGTCGAATTTCAGAAGCCTCTCTTGAAGCGAATGTTTCACCAGCAAAATTGTTCGCCATGGACAGGAACAGATGGTAATCACTTGGTGCCAGGTCCGGACTATAAGGTGGATGCAGAAGAACCTCCCAACCAAACTCCCGGAGCTTCTGGCGAGTCACTATCGATGTGTGTGGCCTGGCGTTGTCCTGATGGAACACAATTTCCTCTCCTATTGGCCCAAAGCTGGCCGCTTATGGGCGATTGCTTCCTTCAGACGGTCCAATTGTTGACAGTAGGTTCCGAGTTAAGGGTTTTTGCCGATTGGGAGCAGCTCATAGTAGATAATTCCCTGCCAATCCCACCAAACACACAGCAAAACCTTCCTGGCCGTCAATCCTTGGCTTGGGCCACCGTTTCCGCCGGTTCACCGTGTTTCGACCACGACCGTTTTCGCTTGACGTTGTCGTAAGTGACCCACTTTTCATCACCAGTCACCAAAACCGCTTCAGAAATGGGTCGATTTTGTTGCGGTTCAGCAGCGATTCGCAGATGGAAATTCGGTCTATGAGGTTTTTTTGCGTTAACTCGTGTGGCAACCCATACATCGAGCTTCTTTGTGTATCCAGCCTTATTCAAATGGTTCCAAACTTTTTGTGCAATCTTTAGCTCTTTTGCAATCGAAACAGTGCTAACATGACGGTCGGACTCGATAATTTCCATGATTTTATCGACATTTTCGACAATTGGCCTTCCAGTGCGTGGTGCATCCTTGACATCGAAGTTACCGGAACGGAATCGACGAAACCAAAATTGCGCATGATTGGCTGTTACAGTATCAGGTCCATAAACGCTATTCACATTTTCAGCCGCCTGGCTTGCGTTTTCTCCCTTATCGAAGAAAAACTGTTAAAATGTTGCGAATTTTCTCTTTGCTGATGTCCATCTTTGACAAGCTCTCAAACAAAACTGAATCAATCAATCAAAAAAAGTGTCAAAAAAGCTTTTTTTAGTAGGAACCGTCATCTTTCTAATGCCCCATAGCGGAACACGATCGGACTTATACAACGCGAGATGCAGATAAATAACGCCATCTATTGGAAAAATAATGGATTTCTTTTTACTACACCTAATATAAAAGAACTGCGGAAAGCATTAAATCAGCCCTAATCGGAAAAAGATTTCACGTGAACTTTTCCGACAGTTTCAATACAAATTTGTTATTAAAACTGTCGAATAAGTTCACGTGAAATATTTTTTTAGAATAGGGCTGAATATGTTTGCTGTTCTTTAAAATTTTTATCACGCAAGTTTGTTTTCATATCTTGTTTTCACTGATGAAAAGCCGGCCTCTTTTTGTCTGTCCTCCAATGTAGGATGTGTACTTCCTGCTGAGACATGCACACGCACATAAACATCGCTTTACACTATGTCAAATGAGTGCTTATTTGAATTTAACGGCATTTTGTACAAGTGTCGGTCCCAAGCCATTCCAATCCCTCAGTTACATTCGCATCAGCTCTTTCAATGCGCCTTTTCCGAATGAGTTGACTTGCTCCAAAAACCCTAATTTCAAAAAAGAAACTCTGCGACGCTGCATAAATATTTTACAGGAAATTCTTTGCACTTTTCAGGCGAGGCTCATTTCTTGACTGTCTTCCTCTTTGGGCGATGCTGTTTCCGCGCTGCTGTTCTCTCTTCAACTTGTCATCCCTCTAAAATGCGCACGAGTTATCTCTAGAACTCTTATCCGTTCATCCATTTTTTTTTTTTTTTTTTAAGTGCGAAGGGACTTGACTTACTGTTCTCCACTTACTTTTTATATTAGCATATTCAAGCGAGTGCATGTCGCCTTTTTCTCTTATTTCAATTACATTTTATTTTTTCATTCACTTTTATGGTGCCACGTTTTGAGTACTCAGCTTAAATATTTTGAGATGAGTTTCATTTAAGAATTTAGGTCATAAATATATGACATTCTGGGTGCAGTTTGCTGTAATGAAGGCGTCAACAATTGGCAAACTGACGGAGTCATTTGCAAACAGTTTCGAATGATTACGAATCTTTTGTTACTTACATTTGAGTCTGAAAATAAATTGAAACTATTTTTTCCTGCATTGTCTTCTGCGTTTTTTATTTTTCCTATATGATTACTCTCTCAATGGAAGTATTTTGTTAACAGATTCTTTTTTTTTTTTTGCGTTCTTGTCGATTTTTCCAAGATTAATTACTGTCGAAAAAAAAAATCAAAATTGATCAAAAGCTCAAAGAAATATGCTACGAATTTTATTCTATTCCGACTGTAGCCCAATTGTTGCTCAGCTGGAACGATTGAAGTTCTAATTAAGCGACTTCGTTTGATTTTATATTGCGAGGGTACTTGAAGTCTTCTAATCTCAGAGTAGAGTATAACTTTAAATCTTGGAAATTGCTTGTCATCCCAATGAAATCTTTCCGGATTATTGTTTTTCTTGCTTCTTGATTACTATTTGTAGCTAACGTCGATGTTGACATACATATTTGCTGATGGTGATGTTGATGCTGATGCTGATGCTGATGCTGATGAGGGATGTCGTTGCCGATGGTGATGACGATGTAAGTCTCTGCTGTCATGTCAACGTGACTAATGTGCAACAAAAACATACAAAAGAGCGACGCACTCCACAGAAATCGAACACCCACACATGCACACGAAAACGAAGTCTAAAGTACGCGTACATTTGCAATGAAAATAATGACGGCTTCAGCTTTCCATCTTTATTCAAGCATATTGTCTGTATGGCAACATATTGCTGGCAAAGAGGTCTTTGATATTTTTTTTTTTTTTCGTCCTGACGCCTTGTGTAAACAAATGACGCACATTGAATACGGTTTTCCGAATAGCAGACGTAGAGATGATAAATTTACATAAACCATGCATGTTTTTATAAGGAAATTCAAAGAATCGCAATGCCAGTGTATGGCGTCTGTAAACGGATGGATCATCTCGTCCATGCGCCCCAATTATTCGAACGATATCCTTTCCCATATACTTTCCCATATAACTTTCCATGCAAACGCTGATAAGGATGCTCATGTTTATATACTCGGAATTGAGTGCAGTTGAATGCAAAAATTCATCTCGATACGTTCATAAACCAGAATCAGCAGAAAGTTTGTTTCTGTGTGTGTGCGTATGTGTGCATGCATGTGTGCGTGCGTGTGGGCGCTTCTTTGTTGCTATTTTTAATGATTATTTTTGGCTTGCATCGGAAGCTCTGTTCATAAGAAATTACTTTGAAATTAAGCTGCCCATTCGCTTGAGTTCTTCTCTCTGATGTTTTAAAATTCCTTTTTTCGCATTCTCATTTTCGTTTTGCATACAGATTTTTATTTTTAACAATTAATTTTTTTTAAATATTTTTTTTTTTTATTCTAAGGATCGGCATCTGTTTTCAGCGTTTTTTCGCTTTGATTAAATTCTTTTATCCTTTCCTGCTAATCGAGATGGGAAAGCATGTTTTTTTTTTTTTTTTTTTTTTGCTGTAGTTGTTGAAATTGCAGTTTCACGTTCCGATATTGGTCTTTGGTCTTCTTTGTTGGAATTTCCGAGAATTTTTTATTCTACTTTTGGGTTATTTTTACACGTTGCGCTAATGGAATTTTGAGTGCTTGGATTGGTTTAAATAAAATGTGGTTTCACATGTGACCCTTCAAGTGTGAAAAACATACATTTCCACTTTTAAAAACTTTCAGTGTGATCCGTTCAGTCCAATGGAAGTGACTGTATTTGGCCTTGCTAAGTCAATTTGATGGGTATTTCTTTCACTGTAGAGTTCTATGATGTGTTCGATGACACTTTTCGACATCCAAATGGCTCTGTTTATTACTTAGTTCGTAGGGCATGAGCTGACTGAACAATTATTCCGTAACAGCTGCAACTAAATATTGATGTAGAAAAGAAATCAACCAGTCTGTGCTTGTTCCAGTAGCCTTATTCTTTGTTAAATACACATTAGGTTCTATAAAATAGATTGGTCACTAAGCGAATGGGCTATAGAACGTAACAGTGTCGAGTTAATGGTCCCCTTGGTGCCCTAAAACAAAACATTTTTGGTGGCTCTTGAATTTTTTAAATCAAATGTCTATCTCTAAATCGAAGAAAAATAAAGTAATGAAGTCGATTTTTAGATTGAAAAATATAACAAAAATAAGTATACATGTATAAACTTTTTAGGACACAATGCTTTTTGGGTCCCCCAAGGCGGTGGGCCCTAAGGGAGACGTCGCTTTTGTCTCTACGGTTAACTCGGCACTGGAGCGTAATAAGAGAAAATTCAGTAAATGAACTATTCAGACTCAAATAAATATCTCATAACCTTATAATAGGTCTGTTCCCATACTGCACGAAACTGCCTAAAACTGCCCAATATTACAGAAAACTGTTTCCGTACTACACGATTGTACAAATGAGATAGATTTTGACAAAGTAAGACAAATACTCTGTCGAAATCCTCTACACATTCCTGTAGTACGGGAACAGTTTTCGGTTAAATTGGGCAGTTTTAGGCATCTTCGTGCAGTACGGGAATAGAAATATTATGTATTAAGAATTATTCCATCATGCAGGGCATATTCATTCCTTCACAATGCTAAATATTCCTTAATTCATTTTAATAAACTTTAAAAAGGACAAAGAACTTTAAGCTCCATATTCACCCGTTCACCAGGTTTGGCAATCATGTCTACATACGTTTTCGTTAGAAGCCGTAGGCTGCTTAGAACTTCTTCAGGCGATATACATACATAATGTCATTTCTAGTGAAAAAAAAAAAAAAAATATAATTTAGCTTTATGCTTTTGTTATCGTGCTTGCAGCAGTGTGTGAAGGCTACATTGCAAGATTAAATTCTCATTTATGTAAACGTGTACCGCACCCCGCCGCCGCTCTACTGCTCATTTCAGCTTGCTTGAGTTCGGTTCAGTTCAGTCCGGCACATTGTATACTCTACTTGAGGCATAATAATAATCATTATTATTATTCTACATAGTTCATTTTCGGAAAACAAAGCGTACGATGACAAAAGCAAACATCTAAAAGAAACCACAATTACAAAGAAACTAGAGAAAAAAGTTTTGTAGAAAAACAAGAAGAAAAATGAAATGAAAAAACCGCACCCATCAATAAACAAGGCATCCACAATGGTTCATCGTGATTGCTGTTTCGTTGAAGTGCTCTTTCAATGAAAAAATTGTTGCCGTAGGGCTAGCAACAATGGCGTCAACTAAAATAGAAATCGATTTTATTTTTCAGAGTCATTAACAATTCCGTTTTGTATGTTGCCTTTAAGTATGCTAGTATTTCTTTTAGACATAAAGCAGAACAACAGCAAGGCGAATGTTATGAAAACGAAAGCATTGCGGAATTAGAGAAAAAAAGGTTGGAGAAACCTGATGGAAAGCGTGCCATCATTTTTTCGTTAACCTTGAGAGATATTAAAATTGGTAGTTTAGTGAAGTAAAATTATTAATTAGCCTAAAAAAGTGCTTGCTACAATAGGTTTGTGCCCCTACTGCACGAAACTGCTAAAAGCTGTCAAATTTTTTTGAAAACTGTATGAAAATTGGGCAGTTTCGTGCAGTACGGGAACAGACCTAATATAAAAGTACAGCTTTTTCAGCATTGATGTCATCCGATTTATTGATATAATTGATTTGAAGTGAATTAAAGTGTTTGCGTCATAAATAAAGCTAAAGTTAAGGAGTAAACAGAATTAGATTCTTTAGTCCAATCCCTTAAAAGATTACACAAGTCAACAGTGGTTCGGGTGCCGCGATTTCGTTCATTATTACGGATAAGGGTGGTATTGGTAATATCACAAATATTTTTTTTAAATTTTTTCCTAGGTGTATTTTTGGAGCTACTATTAACGTCACTCCACTTCTGTTCAATTAATTAAGCGAGCCAATTTAACTCATATCAACTTTTATTAACAAAGAAAGAAATCAAAAGTATATTCACTCAGAAAAATAATAAAAGAATAAGAAACTCTATTTCACAACTCAACGATTTAAAAGAAACATAACTCGTGCGCAACGCGACTTCTTCTTACGAATGCTGTAGACCGACTGACTTCTCTTCGACTCTCTGTATAGTACCCGGCATCGCTCGGGATAGGACACAGTTATTAGTAGGACTTTACAACTCGTCCATTCCTGACCTTTCGTCCGGCTCGGACGAATCGCCACCGTCCTCATAGCTCATCTCATCAGGTTCCGTAAACAGGCACCATGGCTTCAGGTGGTCCGCAGCCAATACACCCGTGTACCGCTTTCGGTTTCGTGGTAAGTCCGGTAAGTCTTCCACCAAATATCGGTCGCGTCCCAGCGTTTTGGTGATCCTGTATGGTCCTTTGTATGTTGGATCCAGTTTATGTGACGTTCCAGTTGGACCCGCGACGTAATCAACTGCCACAAGATCGCCTAGTTGGTATTTGTGGGGCGTACAGGTCTTAGCATCGAATCTTTGCTTCCATTTTGACCTCTCTTTTTGCCGCGTACTGCGCCGCCTCTTCTGACCGGAAATCATTAAGTGGTTCATCGTTGCTTTCGTCCATCGCGTGTACCAGCTTATTCGTTGTGACATCCATTGGATGAAAATTAAAGATAAGGCTATTGGGACTGCAGTTCGTTGTTTGGTTTGCCTGAGAATTTATAGCCCACTGTAAGTTTGGCAAAGCCTCGTCCCAATCCTTTGCCGAAGCCGCTACACATTTAAGTGACGCCAATACGGTACGGTTCACCCTTTCCGCTTGTCCGTTGGCCCTGGGAGTTCTCACGGCCGTCTTGATGTGGTGAATGTCATACTTATCCATGAGATCGGTGAATGACTTGGACGTAAAGGCCGTGCCCCGATCCGTGATTATGATATTCGGGAGCCCATACACAGCAAACAATTCTTGCAACAGCGATATAACCGGACCCGATTTAGTATTTCGCAACGCTTTCAGTGTGACATGTTTACTGAAGGCGCAAACAACAACGATGATGTACAGGTTTCCCCGTTTGCTCCTTTGGAAAGGTCCCAAATGATCCAGATGAATGGTCCTGAAGGGTATCGGCAACGGATCCTCAATGTGAAGCTCGATTTCCTTTTTTCCTCCTTTTACTTTGTTTAGAATGCATTCAGGACATGCTGCAATATATTTTTTTAGAAATCGTCGCATCTTCGGAAACCAAAAATATTTTGTTATTTTCTCGAGCGTTTTCTGGACTGCAAAATGACCCGATTTGTCATGACATGATTCGGCGATTCTCCAGTAGGCTCCTTTAGGTAGTACCAGCTTGTTCCCTTTATCTGTCGTTCGATACAAGCGTCCACTTTGAATAACATAGTCCTTTCGGGTTTGCCCCTGTTCTTGCGACTCCTTTCCGTTGAGAATTTCGATAATCTTCCGCAGATTCTCGTCTTGCCATTGCATCGCCGCAACCCAGTCTCCGTCATAATTGAACACTGTTAATATTCGGTCGGCCACTGTTTCTGCCTGTTTCGTCAACGACCTTGCTGGCATGCGACTCATCGCATCAACGTGGGCCATTTTAGTTCCCTTCCGATGTTGAAACTCCATGTCAAATTCCTGTAACTTCAAAAGCCAGCGTGCGATTCTTGGAGGAACGGCCGATGATGATTTCGTCGTAACTATGGCGTTGCAGTCCGTTACAACGGTAAATCGCCTTCCCAATAAGAATGTTCGGAATCGTTGAAGCGTTTCCACGATCGCTAGGACCTCTAACTCGTGACTAGCGTAACGTTGTTCTGCCTCATTACATTGTCTGCTATAAAAGAATACTGGTTTTAGTTCGCCATTTTCTTCATACTGAAAAAGAACTCCTGCCAGCCCCAGAGCACAAGCATCTGTATGCACTTCGTGCCGTCTTTTCTCATCAAAGATTGTCAAAACAGGTTCCGATGTGATGGCGCTCTTCAATGCCACAAACGCGTTTTCCTGGTCACTGTCCCAAACGAATTCCACTGCTTTCCGCAATAAACCGGTCAAAGGCAAGGCTATCAGACTATAGCTGTTGACGAATTTCCGGAAAAACCCGGTTAAACCAAGGAACTGCCTCACTGCTGTCGTTGTCTTTGGCCTTGGAAACTCCTCTATGCACCTCGTTTTCTCTGCTCCAGGTCGTATGCCTTCATTATCTATCCTATGACCCAGGAACGTCACTGATGCCTCGAGATATCGGCACTTCGATGGTCTCAGCTTCAGCCCACATCTTCGAATGGTCTCCAAAAATTCGCGGAGCACATCAAGTGTTTCCTCCATGGTTCGTGTTGCGATGATTACCTCATCCACGTAGTTTACCACCTTGTCCCTGTGCTTCATGGTGCGTATCATATTCATAACCGTTTCCTGGAATACCATCGGAGCATTCACCAGGCCGAATGGCATCACGTTGTGCTCGAACAAGCCTTCATGCGTCAAGAAAGCTGTGAACTGCTTAGACTCCTCTTTCAGTGGTATCTGGTAGTAGCCAGAGGTCATATCGAGTGTCGTGAACACGAGATTACCAGCCAAACGTGAAAGTTGTTCCTCGATGATCGGCATCAGATACTGCTTCTTAATCGTGACCGTGTTCAACGCCCGGAAGTCCACGCACATTCGACTTTCCCCGTTGCTTTTCCTCACCAGAAGAACTGACGCTGCATGAGGTGATGAACTGCGCCTGATTATGTCGTTCTCCAAAAGATTTTCAATTATTTCCGTCAGCTGCTTACGTTGCGAAAATGCTACCTCATATCGTTTCCCAATGATTGGTTTCTGCGTTGTTACGTCGATCGTCATTTCATTGATTTTGCATCGCCCCAACTCGTCAATCGTTTCTGCGAAACACTCCGGAAATTCCTCCAGCAGTTGCTCCACCGTTCGACCGTTTCCGTTTGATGCGTGCGACTTCACCGTACAGTCTTCGGAAGTCATAACGCTGAGTACCCCATTGTCGATAACAAATTTTTGGCTATCTCTGCACAACACATCCCTGCCAATCAAAACGTCGCACTGCATTACGTTGACCGGAACTATAAAGAATACCGTTTCGATCACCTGTCCGTCGATTTCAATGTTTGTTTCGATTTTCTGCTTGGCATTGATCGTCGACCCTCCGAATCCGATGAGCTCCTTATTAGCCGTTTTCCTTTCGATTTCAGGCAACGCTGTCTCTACAATGATCGAGCAGAAACTTCCGGTGTCGACCAACGCGTTCACTTCATTGCCACCTATCCGAATTTTCTTCATCATCGGATGACGAAATTTGTCATCTCCGTTCCTAACTTCCGATATCGCGTGTCCGCTCCGACAGTCTTTCGACTCATGGCCGATTTTACCACATTTGGTGCATTTTGGACGTCTTTGAGGCTTTGGGCACTTTGCTGAGATGTGTCCCAACTCGTTACAATTAAAACACTTAACTGGTTTTCTTTCCTTTCCATTTGCGTCGTGGATTTTTCCAGCTTCCGTTTTATTTCCCGCCTCCGTTTTCCCAGTTGTCGCCATGCCCGATAAATTCTCTAGCGACCGGAACAATTCGCTATTCGTTTGGATATTCATGGCCGTCAACATGCGTGATACGTTTCCGTCGTTAAGGCCACCAATAATGTAAGAATTAATCGAAGCTTCGTCCAGCTTACCGCGCCGTCCCAAATTTAGCATCGCATAGAAAAACTCCTTCATAGACTCGCTGGGCTTGCGTCGCCTTTTTGCCATATCTTTATGAATTTCCGCGCTGACTGTCGTTTCTGGAAAATCCGCTTTAAAAGCTTCTACGAAATCCTTCCAATACGCAAAAACCGGTTGCGCATCAAGCCAGTCTTTTGCCACGCCTTTAAGTTTCAACTGTACCGCCATTAGAACTTCGCCTTCTTCCCATCCGTATGACCTTTGCAACTGCACCGTCCGATGAATAAATTGTTCTGATGTAAGTGGTCCCTTTATCGGGTCGAACTCCGGTAATAGTCCGATCAGATCGTGCACGCCACCTGCTGTCCATCGACGTCGTTCGTTCGTATCGCCGTTTCGTGCGGTCTCCTCCGCTACCACGATTACTTCGGTCTCTCGTCCAGGATTCGGCTGGCCGTTGTTATGCTGCTCAGAATTTCCTACATTACTTTCCAATGTCCGCAACCGCGAATCGTTCTGCGACCTCATTAGACTATCCACTGTTGAGGCCAGTCCAGCAATAATTTCCCTTAACTCGTTTATTTCGGAAGCCAAATTTGCACCTCCCATAATGGCTTCCAGTTCTTCGCGATCAATTTCGTCGGCTCCATAAACCTCCGTCAGCCTCATGACCTTTGCGGCCTTATTACCAATAGACGTCATGTTCTGACTTTCGAGCAACTTGTCCAATTGGTCAACCTTCAGTGACGCCAGCTTAACTTTCGACATTTTGTGACCTTAGATCTAGAAAAATGACGCAATATAATTATTTGTGCGATAATTTTAATACTTATTCCGTGATGCGAATATTATTTTTCCGCAATCCGAATATTAATGCACAATCCGGACATTCGTTCCGCAGAAGTTCAGCCGCCCTAACTCGTTGTCGCAACCCTAATTCAGTTTGCTTTTAATACGTGCGAAACGTGTACTTCCCCATAAACTTCAGTTCATATGCTTCTTGTCTCCTTCGTTTATTTTCTAGTTGTTCAGAATCGCCGCTTCTTGGAATTCTTAGCTGCTTCGCCTGCTTGAATGCTCGCTGTTCGTTGAATTCAAATCTGCGTATGTGTACGTTGAGAGCGCTGAATTTATTCTCTCCGCTAGCGTGGAAGAGTCGCTTTTCTCTCACTGTGCCTTTGCCCAATCAAAGAGTATAAATAGTAAAGAGGTAACAAAAGTCTCAGTGCGCTCTTTGAGTGATTTCCAATTTGAAAATCATGCGAGGAGATGGGCTACTAAATAACTGAATGAAAAATTCGCACAGCAGGCCGTATATTTTACATCTCCTTTCCTCCTATAGTACTTTTTCGCCGTTTCTTCACTCTCATTTGATATATGTAACTTAAACCGGTTTCTACTTTTTAATTTGCTTTGTCCTTTTCATTTTTGGCTTCTTAGAGCAGTCGAAAAATTTCATCATGTGTGTGAAATTTTGCGTGTGCTTTTTGTGTGTGAGTTTTGATATCGCGTTTTGTGGACTTTTGAAGTCAAAAAGAAATTGAAAGTTCTGAATTCGAAGCGTGCATGTTATTTTCAATTGATGAACTGAGGAAAATTTGTTAAATTTTTGTTTTATATTTTTAATTTTTTTCTTAATTTTTTTGATTTTGTTTTCGTAAAAGACTTAAAAAAATTTTTTTTTACTTTTCAAAAGGAAGGTATTTTTATGAGAGAAATCTAATGAGTCCATAGTTCTGCCAATCTTGACATTCAAGGTCCCTAAAAAGATATGATAAAATTTTTAAGTCGATGGGTGTGTGTCTACATATTTTCGTTCGGCATTATTTTTCTGATCGAGCCCCCTCATCACAATACCGTAAAGTATTAAGTCTGTCTCTTATAGACAACTTTTCGCCTGCGGCCAAAGCGGTCTTTCCGAAAATTTTGATTGAAGATTTGAGCTCGGGGCCCTCTATTTTAGGAGTATGCAAAAAACAAATAAAATCGGAGAGGAGGTGGAAAAACTACATCTGCTCCATTGTTTTTTTCCAATTAAATGTTTAAGAGGCTAAAAAATTCCCAAAAAGGAAAAAAAAAATGCAATTTTGTCGTTCCTTCAAAGTTCTGAAGCGAATACAGTAGAAGCCAACAAATCATTGGCACTTCTTTATGAAGTTTTAAGTATACATATATTGGATTTATTCGATTTTCAATTCAATTTTCTTATTTATGTTACATTAATAATTTCAACTAATATTTAAAGCAAAAAAATTAAATAATTTGAAATACTTCGATAAATAAATACAAAATTCATTCTAAAATTACTACTTCAAATTTTTTATCCTCTGCTGTATTGCCATAATCGCACATCACTTTTCCCGATATATGCAAAAATTCAAAATCCTAGCCATAGTCAATTGAGGAGAAACGAGAAAGGGAGAAAATCATTTTTTTCTTCGTTTTCAATTCTATTTTTGCTTCGTCACTAAGCATAATTACGCGTGCCTATTTTATGAATGAATTTCGTATCATCTCATATTCTCTAATTGGCCAAGGCAGAATTTTGTCTGGCCTTGAAGTAGCCCATATCCATCGCACGAAATTTTTAAAGCGAATTGAGTGAAAGAGACTTTTGTTACCTCTTTACTATTTATACTCTTTGGCCCAATTACGTATGAGCGTCGTTTTGTCGTTTAGTTGCAGAGACTCCCTATACAGCCTTATCGTCGTTCTCCCGGTACTCTCTGGACGTCGAGTGTATCGTCGTTGCTCTTCCTTCGTTGAGCGTTGAGAACTTCTTTTGAGCGATATGCGTTTGCTCCGTTGAACGTTGCTGCGTTGAGAACTTCTTTTGAGCGATATACGTTTGCTCCGTTGAACGTTGCTGCGTTGAGAACTTCTTTTGAGCGATATACGTTTGCTCCGTTGAACGTTGCTGCGTTGAGAACTTCTTTTGAGCGATATACGTTTGCTCCGTTGAACGCTGCTGCGTTTCGTCTCTTTCGCTGCCGTTGCGTACAGCCTTTATTGTGTTGCGTTGCGCGTATGCGTATTTCGCGTTTGGAAAAAAAAAAACCCGAGAGTTGTGAAATTCTACCGTTTTACTTTGAATGCGCTTAACGGGTGTTATCCCACTGACTGAAAATATTAACGTCACTCCACTTCTGTTCAATTAATTAAGCGGCCAATTTAACTCATCAACTTTTATTAACAAAGAAAGAAATCAAAAGTATATTCACTCAGAAAAATAATAAAAGAATAAGAAACTCTATTTCACAACTCAACGATTTAAAAGAAACTAACTCGTGCGCAACGCGATTCTTCTTACGAATGCTGTAGACCGCTGACTTCTCTTCGCTCCTGTATAGTACCCGCTCGTCGGGATAGGACACAGTTATTAGTGGACTTTTAACTCCATCAATTTTGTGTGAGGTCTTCAGTTGTTTCGCTTTTACCGAAAAATATATATAACAGGTTGGCTGATAAGTCCCCGGTCTAACAAAGAAAAACAAATATTTTTTTCAAAATTTTTATTATTCAACATAGTTCCCTTCAAGAGCGATACAACGATTATAACCACCTTCCAATTTTTTGATACCATTTTGGTAGTACTCCTTCGGTTTTGCCTCAAAATAGGCCTCAGTTTCGGCGATCACCTCTTCATTGCAGCCAAATTTTTTCCCTGCGAGCATCCTTTTGAGGTCTGAGAACAAGAAAAAGTCGCTGGGGGCCAGATCTGGAGACGGTGGGTGGGGAAGCAATTCGAAGCCTAATTCATGAATTTTTGCCATCGTTCTCAATGATTTGTGGCACGGTGCGTTGTCTTGGTGGAACAACACTTTTTATACCCAGCGTAAGCGGGGAATATTAGTTTTGTGCGAATCTTGTAACAGGGAGAACTAAGCTCCGGAGATATAGAAAAATATATATAGAAATGATCAGGATCAAAAACTGAATCGATTTAGACATGTCCGTCTGTCCGTCCGTCCGTCCGTCTGTCCGGACAACACATTCCATTGATATTTGGTGTACTGGTAAAATACAAAAAGGCACATATCCTGGAAAAAAATGGACGCCGCCCTCCGTGAGCCACACCCACAAATAAGGGTTTATCGTAACTTGTGAAGTAAAAGGCGTAGAAGGTTCAAATTCGCAACATAGGTTGACCAAGGCGAATGAAAGGTATAGGAAAAAAATTTATATGGCCCGCCCACTTCCACGCCCACAAATGAAGATTTTTCGTAACTTCCGAATTAATAGGCGTAGACGCTTCAAATTCGTAGCATAGATTGACCAAGGCAAACGAAAGGTGTAGGGAAAAAATTTAACTGGCCCGCCCGCTGCCACGCCCACAAATGAAGATTTTTCGTAACTTCCGAAGTAAAAGGCGTAGAAGCTTCAAATTCGCAACATAGGTTGACCAAGGAAAATTAAAGGTGTAGGGAAAAAATTTAACTGGCCCGCCCGCTGCCACGCCCACAAATGAAGATTTTTCGTAACTTCCGAAGTAAAAGGCGTAGAAGCTTCAAATTCGCAACATAGGTTCACCAAGGCGAATGAAAGGTGTAGGGAAATAATTTATGTGGCCCTCCCACTGCCACGCCCACAAATAGAGAAGAAAAACATAATGCACTCATAATGTCGGGACGCTGGGTATTTCAAAGTCGGGCTTGACCGACTTTAGCTTTCTTACTTGTTTCTTCTTCATATGGGGCCGTTTTGCCTTCAAACGCTCGAATATCGACATAAATAGCACGTTGATGGGTTTTCCCCCTTCTCAAGATAATCGAAAAAATTATTCCATGCCCACCCAAAAAACAGAGGCCATTACTTTGCCAGCGGACTTTTGAGTCTTTCCACGCTTCGGAGACGGTTCACCGATCGCTGTCCACTCAGCCGACTGTCGATTGGACTCAGGAGTGTAGTGATAGAGCCATGTTTCATCCATTGTCACATGTCGACGCAAAAACTCGGGTGTATTGCGAGTTAACAGCTGCAAACACCGCTCAGAATCATCAACACGTTGTTGTTTTTGGTCAAATGTGAGCTCGCGCGGCACCCATTTTTCACAGAGCTTTTTCATATCCAAATATTGATGAATGATATGACCAACACGTTCCTTTGATATCTTTAAGGCCTCTGCTATCTCGATCAACTTCATTTTACGGTCATTCAAAATCGTTTTGCGAATTTTTTTGATGTTTTCGTCGGTAACCACCTCTTTCGGGCGTCCACTGCGTTCACCGTCCTCCGTGCTCATTTCACCACGCTTGAATTTTGCATACCAATCAATTATTGTTGATTTTCCTGGGGCAGAGTCAGGAAACTCATTATCAAGCCAAGTTTTTGCTTCCACTGTATTTTTTCCCTTCAGAAAACAGTATTTTATCAAAACACGAAATTCCTTTTTTTCCATTTTTTTCACAATAACAAAAGTTGCTTCACAAAAGACGCTCTATCTCACAAACTAATTGACTTACAGACGTCAAATTTTGACACGAATCATTTGAAGGTTGCCACTATATAAAAATAATATGCATTTAATACTAGCGACGCCATCTATGTGTCAGACCGGGGACTTATCAGCCAACCTGTTATTGCGCCTTGTTAGCTTATCACGGTTAATATCGTATTAAAGCTAATAACACGGATTATCAAAAGACACTTTTTTCATAAAGATAGAGCTTGAAGTTTTTAAGGTACGAGCTTCGCAATTGAACAAAAGAGAATTTTTTAAAAATTTTCTTAGATTTTTTTTAGGTTTTTTTTTTTTTACCATTTATGGTATGAAAGAATCTTTTAAGAATATTCTTAGTACATGGTTTGAAAGGTGATTCTTTATACTAAGTTAAATATTTTCAGACTCTGTTAAAGTTTTTAAACTAAATTTTTTTTTACGGTGTATTCACCACAAATACAGCAAAATTTATTTGGATCATTGAGACATTTTCATTTTGACGAATTCATTTTATTTTTATATTTATATATTTATATATTTTTCCGTAAAAGCGAAACAACTGAAGACCGCACACAAAATTGATGGTAGATCCAAAACTACACCTAGGAAAAAAATAAAAAAAATTTTTTTTGATATTACCAATACCACCCTTATCCGTAACAATAAACGAAATTGCGGTACCAAACAAAAAATATTTAATATGTTGAGCTGTGCTATCGATATATTTGAGAAATTGTACATATGGGCAATTCCATGAATACGCTCCCAACTCTGACACTAATTTTTTTTTAGGTTTTAGCGCATAATAACTTAAAAAATGACAGGATTCTCAAGGATCTAAAATTTTTAAAACGTTTAACAATCGTTTAGCTCTGAAATTATGCAATTTGTGCTCAGAATGGCTGTCACTGGTGTCACGAATAGGACTGTTTCTCGTGGAATTGCTCTACCTTAAGACAGCTAATTTTATGATTTTGCGTACGAAATTCTAATGAAAATTTTTGTTTTTCTATCTGTTTTTTTTTTTTTTTTTAGTGCGAAGCTGTCGTACCGGCAAATCAGTACAAATGTCTGAGGCTGAAGTGCGTGGTCTATGCCTAAAATCGCGTGAAATCTTCCTGCAACAACCCATACTACTAGAGCTCGAAGCACCGCTAATCATTTGCGGAGACATACACGGCCAATATACAGATCTATTGCGTCTCTTTGAGTACGGAGGCTTTCCACCGGCAGCAAACTATCTCTTTTTAGGCGATTATGTCGATCGTGGCAAACAATCGTTGGAGACAATATGCCTGCTCTTGGCCTACAAGATAAAATATCCAGAAAACTTCTTTCTGTTACGTGGCAATCACGAATGCGCCAGTATTAACAGAATCTACGGTAAGTTAATTTCGCATTAATGCATAGTACACAAAAGAAAAAAAAAAAATTTAAAAATTTATAACAAGTTAATTTTCCTTTCATCTGCAGGATTTTATGACGAATGCAAGCGACGATACAATGTGAAATTGTGGAAAACCTTCACAGACTGCTTCAATTGCCTACCCGTGGCTGCCATAATAGATGAGAAGATCTTTTGCTGTCATGGCGGTCTTAGTCCCGATTTGCAGGGTATGGAGCAGATACGACGTCTGATGCGTCCAACAGATGTACCCGATACTGGACTATTGTGTGATTTACTCTGGAGTGATCCAGACAAGGATGTACAGGGCTGGGGTGAAAACGATCGCGGAGTGAGCTTCACATTCGGTGTGGATGTTGTCTCGAAATTCTTACATCGACATGAAATGGACTTGATATGTCGTGCGCATCAAGTGAGTGCCACGATTGGAATCTTTTTGAATAAATGCATATAAAAAAATATACTTTCGCAGGTTGTTGAAGACGGCTATGAATTTTTTGCGCGTCGGCAATTGGTCACGCTTTTCTCAGCGCCCAACTATTGTGGCGAATTCGATAATGCCGGTGGTATGATGACGGTGGATAATACGCTGATGTGCTCATTCCAGGTTCGTTCACCTTCAAGCCATTAAAAAAATAAATATGTATTTATTAATAGAAATAACATTAATTCTTTTTTTGATAGATCTTAAAACCATCCGAAAAGAAAGCAAAATATTTATACAGCGGCATAGGATCATCGAGGCCGACGACACCGCAACGTAATGCAGCATTGATAGCATCGAATAAGAAGAAATAATATATCCATCCACTTCCATTTCCTTAAAAATTACTAAATTATTATATACGACGCAGATTCGATACAAAGTAAAAACAAAAAAGCCAGGTAAAAACCTCGGCACGGATACAACGTTAAAAGTTTGTGAAAAACAAAAAAAAAAAAAAAAAAAAAAAAAAGATTTAAAACAAACAAAGAAAAAATAGAAAACCATAAGAGCAAATTTATTATAAATAAATTTTAGTTTAATGAGAAGAAGAAAAAAAAAAACGAAAACAAGAAACCAAAACAGGAGAGCAAAGCATAAAAGCTCACATAAATATTTAATAATATCAAGGCAAACAAAATAACAAAACAAAGAAACGAGAGTATAAAATACTTATAACAACAAATTATTTAAATGAATAAATCATGATGACTAGCAGCAATTCTATAAACACATAACATATATACATATATATTATATATCTACGTACGTATACATGTAAAACTATAGCTGTACATTTATTAGAACTTATAAATAATGCAGGCGTCCGTTTGTATGAAGAGGAAAATCTTTCCAAAGTTTCATTTTAAGATAGCAAGGAATATGAAAATGCATTTTATCTTAAATTATTGAAGATCGATACAAAATGAGAACTCAGTTCGGATTTTCAGATAAATAGAGCGGCTCTATGAACGGATTTCTCATTTTCTTCGAATGAAATTTCTCTTCATTAACGTTTCTCAGTTTTTGTTTAAAGTATGAGCAACCAATTAAATAATTATTAGGAAAAAGAACGACTCGAAGTTTAAAAAAGTACTTCAAAATGATATTCTATATAATTTGTTTAAGAAATTTGATGTTTTTCCCCACCCCAAAAAACCTCGCACTTGTTGCAGATTGCATAGCGGGGCTACCTTAATTGGTGTAATGATGAAGGGAGTAGAGGTAGGGAATCGATAGAACGCTATATTAAAGAGAATACATAATTCCTAAATTCACTTCGCCTTTTCTGATAGTTGCGATCGACAGTCTTCAACATCACAAGTCACAAGCTGCTAAAGAAAAACCAAACATGACGCATTTTGAGACCTTAGAGCGCATTTTTCTAGCAATTAAAAAATTTGATTTAAAATTATATTTTCGCGAGATAACTTTCTGATGTGTTTTAAAAATTATTTAAGATATTAGATAAAAGTAATTCTCCTCAGACTGTAACTGGCGCATTTATTCAGATAATTTCTTTATTCTCTTCTAAATCCAAAGGTCTTTCATAGAAATGCGAATAGAAATGCTATATTTCATATATTGTCGGGGTAGGGTTAATGCTTCTCTCATTTGTTGATATTTAAATAATTCAAATAATTCATTATTTATGTATCTTATAAATGTATATTATTGTTCTTTGCTCTTGTTTTATTCGGTTTTTGAATGGGACAGTTTGTTGCCCCGAGAACAATTTTTTAAATAATTTCTGCTTTCAAACACTTTTTTATTGCTCCTTGAAGCCTTATTTTTAAATAAAACTATGGATGGAAGATAGAAATGGATTCTTGATTTTATACTTTTAATTGTCCTTTGGAGTTCAATTTCTCAGTTTTCAAAGAAAGATTGCTGGATCCTTTTCATATAAAAAGAGCGTTCCCAGTTTTATATGTTTCCAGTGCTTTTGAAAAGAATCGGCTCGAATCTGAGAATTTAAGCTCCAATTGAAACTCGATTTCAGTCTTAAGATGGTTAAAAATGCTTTTATTTTATTAAAATTATTCTTTTGTAAATTAATTTATGAAATTTTAAATAATTTATCTTTGTTTTTTAAATACGTTCAAGAGAATTATGCAATATAAATAAAATAAATGTAATTGTAAACATTCGAATTGTATCTTTTATTTATTTCAGAAACTCGCGAGGTGCGCCTAATAATTCATATTTGCTTAATTCATTGTCAGTTATTCGAAAGAAGTCTCGATATCTTCTAGATTTTCTTAACAGTAATCCTCATATTTTAAATGTATTGTTTTGTTTTTTTTATTCACAATTCTCCAACTTATTTCAATTAAACAATATTTAGAATATTCTGAATTTATTACACGTTCTTAGTGCTATTGATTTGAAATATTTGAGAACTTGTTGACTGCTGACAACAAAATAATTAAAGTTTTTAAACGTTTTGGTCCGAATGTTTTAAAGAAAAGAAAAAAAAAAAAACAGGAAAAAAAAGGCTTAAAATTTTCCTTCATGTTGCTTTTCGACTGTCAAACGCTAAATATCTTTTTTTTTCGTTTTTAATTGCTTTTAATTTTAAATATTTTTTTAATCATTTTTATCTCCTCCAATGAAAAGAATGTTCTTTTTTTATTCCGATTTCCATTAAAAGACTTCAATTTTAGTGTATATGATGATTAAAGAAATTTATAAGTAATTAGAACACCAATTTTTGTCTAGTTTAAAGTTAATAGGTAATTAAAAGAAACGTTCATTATAATTAACAAACCTAGAAAATGAAATAAAAGTAATACATAATGTTAAATTGAACGCTTACTTCCCGTTTCGATGAAATCCCAAGTTTCTTATATATGTATATGTAGTAGTGCCTTTTTTGTC
>CM035808.1:48351554-48363529 GCA_020466095.1 Chlorops oryzae | reverse complement strand
ATAACTCGTGCGCATTTTAGAGGGATGACAAGTTGAAGAGAGAACAGCAGCGCGGAAACAGCATCGCCCAAAGAGGAAGACAGTCAAGAAATGAGCCTCGCCTGAAAAGTGCAAAGAATTTCCTGTAAAATATTTATGCAGCGTCGCAGAGTTTCTTTTTTGAAATTAGAGTTTTTGGAGCAAGTCAACTCATTCGGAAAAGGCGCATTGAAAGAGCTGATGCGAATGTAACTGATGGGATTGGAATGGCTTGGGACCGACATCTTGTACAAAATGCCGTTAAATTCAAATAAGCACTCATTTGACATAGTGTAAAGCGATGTTTATGTGCGTGTGCATGTCTCAGCAGGAAGTACACATCCTACATTGGAGGACAGACAAAAAGAGGCCGGCTTTTCATCAGTGAAAACAAGAAATGAAAACAAACTTGCGTGATAAAATTTTAAAGAGACAGCAAACATATTCAGCCCTATTCTAAAAAATATTTCACGTGAACTTATCCGACAGTTTTAATACAAATTTGTATTGAAACTGTCGGAAAAGTTCACGTGAAATCTTTTTCCGATTAGGGCTGATTTAATGCTTTCCACAGTTCTTTTATATTACCTTACATCGTATAATTATACCCGACACACGCTGTGTCGAGGGTATATTCCGTTTGTGTTGTTGAGTGTAACACCCCGAACCAGTCGAAATGGACCATACAAAATGTATATAGAAATGATCAGAATCCCCAGGAGATTCGATTTAGATATGTCCGTCTCCCAAGTAACACAGACCTCAATTTTGTGACTAAAATTTAGTCGCATACGGATTGCATATATGTAAGTCATTTGAAAACCTGTTGGCTCCATAACATTTGCAAAATAGTTTCTCTTAAACTGAATTTTCTGCTAGGTCGCATAAAAGCCAACGATAGGTCGCAATTTTTCTCTATTATGACTATAATTTGGGCGTGGCTTCAAATGTTACTTAGAAGTCACAGAATAGTCTCCAAAAATGGACATTTTCATGTGTCGCAGAAAGAAACGCGTAATATTTCTTTGCGATTGTTTTAGTGATGTATATACCCTGCAGTAATTCCAACTACTCTCGAACTACTCCCCGACTAGTCACAAAAATACCAGGACTACTCCCTCTTAATTTGCCAACCAATGCTTTGAACTGTCTTTTTTAACGTTGAGCTGTCATTGGAAAATAACTAGTCACAGTTTTTGCTCATATGAACTAGACCTGGAGTATATACAGTTGGGTCGATTTTTGGTAAATTTTTATTTTTGTAAATTTAATGAAAAAAAATATTTTTTCCTCTTTGTTTTGTACTTTTTTTCTTTTTTGTTTTTTTAAATCTTTTCTTTTTCACTTCTTTTTAATTTTCTCGCCTCGACCGAGCCTCGAACCGCTGAGCTCTGGGGGTTAGTAAGTCCGTGTCCTAACCATTACGCTAAACAAGCAAATTTAAGGTATTGATCAAAACGCTAATTTGAGTTTTTGGTTGCTGAAGTTTTTGTGGAACGCACGAGTAGAATTTTTACTACAAAAATTTAATAAATGAAAAATAAATACATATTAAAAAAAAAAAAAAGATAAAATATGGAGAAAAAATACTTAAAAATTTAGCGAAAAATTTTAAATTTTTTATTTCAAAATTAAATATTAAATAAAATAAATTAAAATATAAACATAAAAAAAAATTTGGCAATTAAAAAATAAAATTATTCTCACCCGAGCCAGGGATCGAACCCCAACCCACGAGGTCGCGGAGCGATAGTCTTAACCGTCCAGCTAACTACCTTTCGGTGGGGCAACGATCCGAATGCGAACATAAAGTAGACAATAACAATTTTTTTCTACTTCGAAATCAAAGCACAAAGCGAAAGGAAATCCTGAAACTCACCTCCCGTAGATCTCCGTAGATACATAAAATACTGTACATTTTGACTAGTCATATTTCGAGTAACCTCAGAGTACTCCTGTTTGGCAAATTGACCTCTTCATTACTGCAGGGTAGTCAGTCGCATACAAGTATGAAATCTAGTCCTCACCAGTGTTGCCATGACAAGAGGCCAAAAAATCTTCATTGTGTTCCAAAAAATGTTCAAAATGAAGTTTTAAGACTTTGAAAAATCTTCTTGACCTCAAACCTAACTAAAAAAATCTTCACTTAAAATTTCAAATAAAATAAAAGCAAAAGTGTTTTTTTCTTGATTTTATTGACAAAAATAAAAATATACCTTCATTGCCTTAACAAATAAGTATCACAAAATAATATGAATACAGTCGAACTTCCGTATAGTGAACGTCTATACAATGAAGTTCTCTCTACTATGAAATAATTTCAAACGCACAGATTTTTCGTTCCACTTTCAGTGTACGTGTTAATAATTTCTGTAAAATGAAATTTCTATATAATGAAGTGATTTTCTGGTCCCGTGCGACTTCACTATAAGGAAGTTCGACTGTACAACCTTCATGGTATCACAACAAAGACGTAAACAACAACTTTTTTATAACAAGAACACAGTTTTTCAACAAACAAAAAATATATATATATAAAATGCCATTTTTAAGATTCCAATTCATCTCCGGAATTTTTGAAAAATTTACACTTAGAAAAAAAATAGAAAATAATTGATATGAATTAATTTAATAAAATTTTACTGAAAAACTAAATATCTTCATTTTGAAGATTTTTGCACTACAATATTTTTCAAAAATAAAAATCTTCTTTTGAAGATTTTTAATAAAAAACTACTCAAAAAATTTTCGGTTCGAAGATAAATCTTCACTTATGGCAACGCTGGTCCTCACTCGCTATTTTGCAACCAACATACATTAGCATAAATCATGAAATCCTTACGTGTAGTATAAAAACAGCGTTGCCACAATTTAAACTGTCAATAACAGTTTTGTGAGGCAAGCCAATAGTTTTTTTCTTCAGTAATTCATATTATATTTTCATCTTTTATATCAAACATATTATTTGTACAGTAAATTATACATGGAGACATGAGTGGATAGAGGTTAAATGTGGTATATTTCGGAATTCGTAAATATCCAGATATAAGCTACGTGCTAAATAAGAAGCAAAAAAGCAGGGTGCGCAAAAATTTGCTTACAAACGGTTAAAGATTCGATTTCTCTCACATAAGCTTCTTTTGCGATTGAATTTTACAGTGAGAAACTAAATGTCCCTGCTTTCGCGCATTTAACTTCATTCGGGCGTAAAGAAGATTATTTGCGTTTTTGGAAACGAACGAAAAATGTGCAGTTTTGTCTGAATACATTTGACAGAATTGCGTGAAATTGTGATCATTCAGAAATGGTTTAGTGCAATATTGTATATGAGGTCGTTGCGGTTCATCGCTTCCGTAAGCAGCATTTTGGCCGCTGGGTAAACTCATCGCATGGCGAGAAATAGCGAATTGTGAGCCGTGATTTTATATTGAAACAGCTGATTCACATTTCGTAATGAAAAACAAAACATATTAGTGGTATTCATGTAATAGCCCAAACCTCATATTTTTGCACCCTCATAAACCAACTGTCAAATTTGGTATGATAATTATTTTACGCGCTCTGCGCAAGCGCAAAGCGAGCGTATAAAGCGCACAAACTCGTTGTTTTGAGGTTTTTTAAAGATATTAAATTGTATATTTATTTAAAAATTTTCTTTTCTTGCTCAATTTCGGCATTTGTTTTGATTTTCCTCAAATTTCAGTATTGATTATCTGTTCTTCACACCTTTGCACGCAAGCTGCTTATTTGGTGCGCTCATGCAATATGTGAGATAAAAGTTATTCAGCTGTCAGTTTTGCATGCTTTGCGCTGTTACATGAATACGACTATTGAAAGTTGAAATTTTGAACCATAACCAGAAAAAGTCGATTTTTTAAATAAAATGCAGGTAATGCTCTTCAATGCGAATTATGTCCTTTCAATTCGAAATTCATTTAAAAAAGAATAATTCAGATTTTGAATGATGCGATTATAGTTTTGCACCAAAGAAAAAGCAAAAAGTTGAATATAACGGGAGTTATTAAAATGATTTTGTTGTTGTTTTTTCTCTCTACCCATTATTTTTGAATCCTCTTTCATTTCATATCCGAAATTTTTCTTTTCTTTCTTAAACTGCTTTCACACTAAAAAAACAAAGGTGCGGCTATAGTTCTGCACCATAGTGTATATCAAAGTTGAATTCGCGTGGATGACTTGCGGTTGCCCAGATATCGCACAGAAGTCCAAGCGACTGAAATAGTCGCAGAACAATAGATCGAAGACTTTTCTGGGGCTCGAATAGTCGCAAAGCAGTTTTGAAAAGATCCGCCCATATGTTATAGAAAAAAAAAAAAAAACCAAATGCTCAACAAGTTTGTGAGGTTAATATCTCCAAATAATATAAAAACTATTATATTATGATTGCATTTAAATGTTTTATTGAAAAATATTCAAATTATGAGTTTTTGTGCTATTTTAGCAAAAAAAAAACAAATTTTCCATTTATTCGAAGTAAATTAAATTCTCTTATTTTTGAGGGCCATTTGAGGGCTATTTTGCCATAAAACTGAAATGGTTTCCATATCTTGGTGTAAGATACGCAAATATTTTGACTGCAAAAATGATTTAATTTCATTCAAAATTCATAATGCTTATTTAAATTTAAATTTGGCATTAGGAACAGATGTTTGATAACATCAGTCGCAAATATGAATTGTATCGATATAATTACATCAGATTAAAATCATTTTTGCGATTTTTATGTTACGAATTCTCAAATTAACGGGTTGGCTAATAAGTCCCCGGTCTAACAAAGAAAAACACATTTTTTTGTCAAAATTCGTTTTTATTATTCAACATAGTTCCCTTCAAGAGCGATACAACGATTTTAACGACCTTCCAATTTTTTGATACCATTTTGGTAGTACTCCTTCGGTTTTGCCTCAAAATAGGCCTCAGTTTCGGCGATCACCTCTTCATTGCAGCCAAATTTTTTCCCTGCGAGCATCCTTTTGAGGTCTGAGAACAAGAAAAAGTCGCTGGGGGCCAGATCTGGAGAATACGGTGGGTGGGGAAGCAATTCGAAGCCTAATTCATGAATTTTTGCCATCGTTCTCAATGACTTGTGGCACGGTGCCTTGTCTTGGTGGAACAACACTTTTTTCTTCTTCATATGGGGCCGTTTTGCCGCGATTTCGACCTTCAAACGCTCCAATAACGACATATAATAGTCACTGTTGATGGTTTTTCCCTTCTCAAGATAATCGATAAAAATTATTCCATGCCCATCCCAAAAAACACATCCATTGTCACATATCGACGCAAAAACTCGGGTGTATTGCGAGTTAACAGCTGCAAACACCGCTCAGAATCATCAACACGTTGTTGTTTTTGGTCAAATGTGAGCTCGCGCGGCACCCATTTTGCACAGAGCTTTTTCATATCCAAATATTGATGAATGATATGACCAACACGTTCCTTTGATATCTTTAAGGCCTCTGCTATCTCGATCAACTTCATTTAACGGTCATTCAAAATCATTTTGTGAATTTTTTTGATGTTTTCGTCGGTAACCACCTCTTTCGGGCGTCCACTGCGTTCACCGTCCTCCGTGCTCATTTCACCACGCTTGAATTTTGCATACCAATCAATTATTGTTGATTTTCCTGGGGCAGAGTCCGGAAACTCATTATCAAGCCAAGTTTTTGCTTCCACTGTATTTTTTCCCTTCAGAAAACAGTATTTTATCAAAACACGAAATTCCTTTTTTCCATTTTTTTCACAATAACAAAAGTTGCTTCACAAAAGACACTCTATCTCACAAACTAATTGACTTACAGACGTCAAATTTTGACACGAATCATTTGAAGGTTGCCACTTTATAAAAATAATATGCATTTAATACAAGCGACGCCATCTATGTGTCAGACCGGGGACTTATCAGCCAACCTGTTACCTTTGTGTCAAACTTTTTGCGACTATTAAGTAACAGTTTTTGTATATGGGTATTTCCGTAGGTGCGCACGTGACAGTCGTACGCATTTGATGGAAAAAACTTCGGTGAAGTATCAATTTTTTCAACTCCTTGTCTCCCTTATCTGACAGTTGCTCAGCTGTAGAATAATTGGTGTAAAATGTGGTGGCCAGCGAAAGTGCGGTCCAGAGATATTTTCTATTGAATGCTGAAACGCACGTGACAAAAAACGGAAGTCGGTTTTTTCTTCACCTACTGCACTGCAAAAATCTTCCTAAATAATATGAGGTTTTTAAGGAAACTTCATGAACAATGACGAGAAATATTGCAGTTTTCGTGTCAAAACTTTTAATCCAGAAAATTTCTTTTACTTTTTATTTATTAAGACATATTATGATACGTTACGTGACATACGTGAAGTGACATTTTTTTTCAAAAGGGGTTTTGTCATGAAAATAGTCCTTTATTTTAACCTTTTTTCCTTTCAATTCATCAATTCTGGTATTATAAATAGAAGGGCCAATAATAAATTTTATCAAAAACAATATTTAATTGAGCTTGCGTAATTAGAAGATAATTATCAACTTATTCGTTAAAGAATTTTTGTTGTTGTTGTTTTGGTTGATTCTTCTGAATGGAATTATTAAGGATGATAACTTCCATTGATCAGGTTACTAAAATGGCCCAAATTTCATAGATAAAGCACTTTTAAAGGTAATTTAAAAAATACAAATACAACAAAATAAGCCTTTCCCTATGTTTTACAGAAATGAGTGCTGACTATAACCACCACAGCTAATTTGCGACACCTTGTGGTACTTGGGCTGTCTGTCTGTCTGTCCGTCTGTATTCTTATCGAAGGAGTTGAGCTATCTTGACAAAATTCGGTTTGAGTGCTCACGGGGACATGAACGGAAAATTGACCCGATCGGACTATTTTTAAGGGTACATACCTCCAGTACTAGGGTCTGTTATGAAATTCACAAAAACTGCTCTAAAGCCGGAGTTTTTCAAGATATTTCAGGAAATGAAACCCTAAATTTTAAGGTTAGCGGTAACGGTACCATCGATTTCTGGAAAAGGGTTAGCGGTTGCGGTAGGGGTATTTTTATTCATTGAGTTAACGGTTTTACCGGTAATTACCTCTAATCACTGGTTTTTATTTTTTATTAAACATGTAATATGAGCAGGCAGCCAGAACTTCTATCGTTGGATTTTTAATGATCTATGATCTTCGATTCTTTGTTAAAAATAATTAAGAACTAACTAACTAACTAAAAAATACCTATGGGACATCTTGAAGTTTAAAAACTGCGCTACGCCCATTTCTGACGCGTATTTCCAAGTCAGTGAAAGGCCAGGCGTTAGGACAAACAATTCAATTTTAAACTTCAAGATGTCCCATAGGATATTTTATCAATACCAGGCCCGGCGAAAGGTGTGGGTAGTATGGGACTGCTACCCAGTCCGATTAGTCCGATTTTTAGGGTATAGGTATTTACCACTCCGAAACTTATAGCATGTTTCCACATTGAATTAACATAGTGAATTAACCAAATGGATTAGAGTCTGTAAAGCATCTGCATCAAATCTTATCAACATTATTATTTGTTTTTAGTCTTCTGAACCAATATTTACAATAATAATCGTAATTATACGCTTCTAAATGTCCGAAATAACTCTAATTCATTTAGTTAATTCACTATGTGGAAACATGCTATTACTCAAAATTTGTAAAGAAAATTTTTTTGCAAAATCTTCTAAAAAAAAAAAACCAAGAGCTACTTTTTACTATACAAGCGTCCGCAATGCCGAAACGTAAACGAACATACAACATACAACCAAAGAGCTTCGATATAAGCTTCGATTTTTATACCCAGCGTAAGCGGGGTATATTAGTTTTGTGCAAATCTTGTAACAGGGAGAATTAAGCTCCGGAGCTATAGAAAAATATATATAGAAATGATCAGGATCAAAAACTGAATCGATTTAGACATGTCCGTCTGTCCGTCTGTCCGTCTGTCCGTCTGTCCGTCCGTCCGTCCGTCCGTCCGTCCGTCTGTCCGTCTGTCCGTCTGTCCGTCCGTCCGTGGTCGGATCTCCTCCGAAACGGCTGGACCAATCAAGTCGAAATTTGACACACAGGTATATCGGGATCCGAGTATGATCCTAAGTAAAAATGGGAGACATCCGCCCACTGCCACGCCCACAAATGAATATAATGTGTTTTCAGTAAAAATGCTTGTAACTTGCGAACCAGTCAACACATTCCATTGATATTTGGTGTACTGGTAAACTACGAAAAGAGACATATCCTGGCAAAAAATGGACGCCGCCCTCCTCGAGCCACGCCCACAAATAAGCCCAAAAATAAGGGCTTATCGTAACTTGTGAAGTAAAAGGCGTAGAAGCTTCAAATTCGCAGCATAGGTTGCCTAAGGCAAATGAGAGGTGTAGGAACAAAAATTTATGTAGCCCGCCCACTGCCACGCCCACAAATAGAGAATTTTCATAACTTCCGAAGTAAAAGGCGTAGAAGCTTCAAATTCGCAACATAGGTTCACCAAGGCAAATGAAAGGTGTAGGAAAATTTTTTTTATGGCCCGCCCCACTGCCACGCCCACAAATGAAGTTTTTTCGTAACTTCCGAAGTAAAAGGCGTAGAAGCTTCGAATTCGCAACATAGGTTCACCAAGGCGAACGAAAGGTGTAGGAAAAAATTTTATGCGGCCCGCCCACTGCCACGCCCACAAATGAAGATTTTTCGTAACTTCCGAAGTAAAAGAAGTAGAAGCTTCAAACTCGCAACATAGGTTCACCATGGCGAATGAAAGGTGTAGGGAAAAAATTTTATGCGGCCCGCCCACTGCCACGCCCACAAATGAAGATTTTTCGTAACTTCCGAAGTAAAAGAAGTAGAAGCTTCAAACTCGCAACATAGGTTCACCAAGGCGAATGAAAGGTGTAGGGAAATAATATATGTTGCCCTCCCACTGCCACGCCCACAAATAGAGAAGCAAACATAGTGCGCTCGTAATGTCGGGACGCTGGGTATTTCAAAGTCGGGCTTGACCGACTTTAGCTTTCTTACTTGTTTTATATTCGGGCATGTGACAGATATCGAATACGACAGAAAACATTCGATTTCGGTAAAATTTTCATACAAATGTAAGCGAAATCGAACGTTTTCTGTCGTATTCGATTTCTGTCACATGCCCGATTGTGTGTTATATGTATGTAGAATAAGGATTATTATTCCATAACGAAAAATATCAAAATCGATAGCCCCGTTATAGCTATTTGAATTTGTTTAATTCAATTGTTTATATTTTTAACAAAAACCCCTTAATTTACAAAAACAAAATTTCATTCAGAAGTGTGTCTTATTGACAATCTTCAAACCAAAAATTGGCAAGATACATGCAACAGATGCATAAAAAAATAAACCGATTTCATTCCGAAAAAATGATATTGACAATAACTTTCGTGAAAATTCGAATTTCGCAAAACTGTTCAAATTGTATTTATTACTGGTTATTGTGACTTAAAAAAAAGTCGAAAATTCGACCATCGAAAAAAATTTGGTCAACTTGAGAAATTTTCACTCATATTCTATTAGAAATTGAGTTAAACGAGTTGCACTGTACCACAGTAAGGATTTATATTTGTTTCTTTTTTATAAGCTGAGGCGAATACTTTGTTGTTATGTATTTAATAAATAGTATTGTTATAATAAATGAAGTAAAAAAAAATGTTTGCTCTATCGCATGGTGCCATGACTACTACCCAATCCGATTTTTGGTGTTCCGCCGCGCCTGATCAATACAGAAGCTGTGGGAACTTGGCGAAAAAAAATGTCCAAATCGATTAAAACCAATGGAGCCAAATGCCCATTTTTTGCCCACTTTTGCCCACCCAATAACTTTTTTTGCCCACCCCCCAAAGAGGGGAAAACCCCCTTTGAAAATGCTTGGGCCAACTTCACGCAGCCGCAAAAATTTTTTTTTCCGAATTTTGAATACTTCTTAGAAAAGACCATTCTAAGACCTCCAATGCCCACCCAATAACTTTTTTTGCCCACCCCCAAAAATGGATATTTTTCAACTTTTACCCCAAGTGACCCTTTGAAGTATGATATTCTATAGGTGGTCGCAAAAAGTTCTAAAATTAACTTTTTTCAAATTTCCAGCGGTGATTTAGAATGACCATTCCGAGAGCTCCAATGACCACCCAAAAACATTTATTGCCCACCCCCCAAAATTAAGATATTTCAATTTTAACTCAAAGTGTTCGCCTTTTAGAGTGAACAGACGCTTTCGCCGTCAATATACAATCAAATATAAATGTTTTTTTCAGTTTGAACTATGTTTTCGAAATGCCCATTTTATGGCCTCCAATGCCCACCCAATAACTTTTTTTGCCCACCCCCCCAAATTAAGATATTTCAATTTTCACTCAAAGTGTTCGCCTTTTAGAGTGAACAGACGCTTTCGCCGTCAATATACATTCAAATATAAATGTTTTTTCCAGTTTGAACTATGTTTTCGAAATGCCCATTTTATGGCCTCCAATGCCCACCCAATAACTTTTTTTGCCCACCCCCCCAAATTAAGATATTTCAATTTTCACTCAAAGTGTTCGCCTTTTAGAGTGAACAGACGCTTTCGCCGTCAATATACATTCAAATATAAATGTTTTTTTCCAGTTTGAACTATGTTTTCGAAATGCCCATTTTATGGCCTCCAATGCCCCACCCAATAACTTTTTTTCCCACCCCCCCAAATTAAGATATTTCAACTTTCACTCAAAGTGTTCGCCTTTTAGAGTGAACAGACGCTTTCGCCGTCAATATACAATCAAATATAATTTTTTTTTCAGTTTGAACTATGTTTTCGAAATGCCCATTTTATGGCCTCCAATGCCCACCCAATAACTTTTTTTGCCCACCCCCCAAATTAAGATATTTCAATTTTCACTCAAAGTGTTCGCCTTTTAGAGAGAACAGACGCTTTCGCCGTCAATATACATTCAAATATAAATGTTTTTTTCAGTTTGAACTATGTTTTCGAAATGCCCATTTTATGGCCTCCAATGCCCACCCAATAACTTTTTTTGCCCACCCCCCCAAATTAAGATATTTCAATTTTCACTCAAAGTGTTCGCCTTTTAGAGTGAACAGACGCTTTCGCCGTCAATATACATTCAAATATAAATGTTTTTTCCAGTTTGAACTATGTTTTCGAAATGCCCATTTTATGGCCTCCAATGCCCACCCAATAACTTTTTTGCCCACACCCCCACATTAAGATATTTCAATTTTCACTCAAAGTGTTCGCCTTTTAGAGTGAACAGACGCTTTCGCCGTCAATATACAATCAAATATAATGTTTTTTTCAGTTTGAACTATGTTTTCGAAATGCCCATTTTATGGCCTCCAATGCCCACCCAATAACTTTTTTTGCCCACCCCCCCAAATTAAGATATTTCAATTTTCACTCAAAGTGTTCGCCTTTTAGAGTGAACAGACGCTTTCGCCGTCAATATACATTCAAATATAAATGTTTTTTTCAGGTTGAACTATGTTTTCGAAATGCCCATTTTATGGCCTCCAATGCCCACCCAATAACTTTTTTTGCCCACCCCCCCAAATTAAGATATTTCAATTTTCACTCAAAGTGTTCGCCTTTTAGAGTGAACAGACGCTTTCGCCGTCAATATACAATCAAATTAAATGTTTTTTTCAGTTTGAACTATGTTTTCGAAATGCCCATTTTATGGCCTCCAATAAATAACTTTTTTTAAAATTAAGATTTTCAATTTTTAAATTTCCCTTTTAGAGTGAACAACCTTTCCCCAATAAATTCAAATATAAATGTTTTTTTCAGTTTGAATATTTTTAAATGCCCATTTTATGGCCTCCAATGCCCACCCAATAACTTTTTTTTCCCACCCCCCCAAATTAAGATATTTCAATTTTCACTCAAAGTGTTCGCCTTTTAGAGTG
>CM035808.1:48336454-48351454 GCA_020466095.1 Chlorops oryzae | reverse complement strand
TCTTTTTGAAAAATGAGCGAACGAAAATATAAAGAGAACCGTAAATGAGAGCATAATGATCCATTTTGTTTAAATATAAGTAATTAAAATAATGTTGTTGAAATTGACATTAACATTAACCACAAGACGAATTCAATAGATGTTAAAAGTAATTAAGCGAAAGAAAATATGTCACTAAAGTAACGTTGAAATGTGTAATTAAATTTATAAGAATTGTTATTGCTCCAACCAAGCAGCGACAAGTCAATTAAAATATTTAAAAGTGATTAATTTTTTTCTTTATTATGAAATTCTTTAAATTTTTTAAGCATTGATAAATAAGTTGTGTACATTTATTCGCATCAAAAAAAATAATAATCCCAAATCGTTTAAAATTAAAAACAAAAAGAAAATGTAATGAACATAGAACTTGTTCCATCAACTTTTTTTTATGCATGAATTCCTCAAATGAAATAGAATCATTAAACACGATCTATAAAGTCATAAATTTTCTTTTTTTTACTTTTATTTTTCTTCTATGTATTTTGAAATGGCTTTTTTGGTCATTTGTTTTTGATTTTATTTTTCCATTCTTTGAAATTATTACTCATTTCCGTCTTGCATCGCGTCTTCCCTTTTACTACGGTTAGTTGCCTTTTGTTTTTATTAAGAATAAAAAAAAGTTCTGTGCATATAAATAAAAAGTGAATTTCATCATGTTACGAAGAATATAAAAGAACATATTTATGAAAAATTATCTTATATTCCATATAAATAAATAATGAAAATGTATGAAAATTGTAAAATTCCATGCCTTAAATCCTTTTTAAAACAATTTCTCTTTGGCTTACAGTCTGAAAGAATGGAAAAGTAAGTGCCCGCTTTTGGCTTTAAAACAAGTAAGGGTGCTGTTTCTGGTCTCAGTTTAGTGTGACCCGCTTCCAATTTAATGGAATCCTTAAAAAAAATTTTTTTTTTGTATGACCACAGCAACAATCACAACAACACCAATCGCTTTGGATAGAGCCGATGATACAGTCCTGTCACGATCGCCACTGTAAAGACCTCGTTCTTTTATATTAAAACAATATAAATAACGTTAAAGTCTTTATTTTTGTATTTCCAATATTAGGTGTTCTATCAATATAATATATATTCAGCTCCCCTGTCTCAAATCGAATCCCTTATTCTCAAATTTCAATTAATTAAGAAAATAATATTTTTTTCTCCGCACCAAACTGCCAAAGAATTCATAAAAAAGTAATGAAAAAATTTTGCCATTTGATGTTGTTGTTGCCTACTTTGTTTTGAGCATCAACAGTCAATCAATACAAATTTCAGGTAATATACTGGGCACTCAATTATAAACGCCTCATCGAAGTTTTCCGGTTGATGCGTCGTAGAGGTGCAATCGGTGCCTTCGTCTCATATACAGCATGCTGTGTTCATCAATACAGATGGAGGACGTCTTTGTCGTCCATATATTATTGTTTCTAATGGCAAACCGCACGTCGAGCAACATCATATCGAGGAATTGAAACGTGGTCTACGTAAATTCGAAGACTTTTTAATCGATGGACAATGGATGTTAATGAAGAAAATGATTCATTCATTGCGTGGTGTGAAGCGGAAATAAATGCTGAAACCACGACACATCTGGAAATAGCCCTATCCGCATCACAATCAGAGTCCTCGTAATTCCTATCAATGCGCTATGGGTAAACAGGCAATGGGTGTTATTGGCTATAATCAAAAAAATCGGATCGATACGCTGATGTACAATTTCGTATACCCACAAGCGCCAATGGTCAAGTCTCGAACTATCGAGCTAACGAATTTCGATAAATTACCCGCTGGACAAAATGCGACTGTAGCAGTTATGAGTTATTCCGGCTATGACATTGAGGATGCCCTAATTTTGAATAAAGCTTCCATTGATCGTGGCTATGGACGCTGCCTGATTTATAAGAATTCCAAGTGTACAGTTAAAAGATATTCGAATCAAACATTTGATCGTATTATGGGACCTGTTAGAGACTCTCTCACAAATAAATTGATTTTCTAGACACCGATGGCATTGTTTCACCTGGTGAGATGGTCGTTAATAAGCAAGTTCTCATCAATAAGGAAATGCCAGTGGTGAGCTCAACAAATCCAATTGAACAAGCTGGCCAACAAGCGTCACAGGTAAGTCGAAAATAGACTTTGAAAGTTTAAATTTATTTTAAAAAATGCTTCTTTCCAAAGATTTCCTATACACCTGCTCCCATTTCATATAAAGGTCCCGAACCGAGTTATATTGAGAAAGTAATGGTATCAGCAAACGGTGATGAGGACTTTCTCATTAAAATCCTTTTACGCCAAACGAGGTAAGTTTGGACGACTATTTCTCATATTGACGAAATCATTTCTGTCAGTCTTTAGAAAATGTTTCGAAAATTTCAATGCTGTATGCTTGTAAATAACACTTTCAGGTGACCAGAAATCGGTGATATATTCAGCTCACGGCATGGTCAAAAGGGTGTTACTGGTCTTATTGTCAATCAAGACGATATGCCCTTTAAGGACTATGGAATTTGTCCTGATATGATTATGAATCCGCATGGTTTTCCATCACGTATGACAGTTGGAAAGTCTCATGAGTTACTTGGTGGCAAAGCTGGCTTGCTAGAAGGAAAATTTCACTATGGCACAGCATTTGGCGGTTCGAAATATAATGATATACAGGATTAGCTATTCAAAAATGGTTTCAACTACATGGGCAAAGATTATTTCTACTCTGGCATAACCGGTGAATCTTTAGAGGCTTATATCTACTCTGGCCCGGTGTATTATCAAAAGCTAAAGCATATGGTACAAGATAAAATGCACGCACGTGCTCGTGTTCCACGTGCGGTGCTAACACGCCAGCCAACTCAAGGTCGTAGTCGTGAGGGTGGCCTCCGTCTGGGAGAAATGGAACGTGATTGTCTAATCTCATATGGCGCTAGCATGCTCATTATGGAACGCTTAATGATTTCTTCCGATGCATTTGATGTGGACGTTTGTAAGACATGTGGACGCTTAGCGTTTATATCGTGGTGCCATTTCTGTCAGTCTTCAGCCAATGTTTCCAAAATTTCAATGCCCTATGCTTGTAAATTACTCTTTCAGGAGTTGACCAGCATGAATGTGGTGCCGAAATTAAAGCTTGAGAGCTATTAGAAGATATCCAAAAGACTTGTAATTCAAATACAAATGAAAACAATTTCAATAAAGACTGTAATATTTTTAATAGATACAGCCAGGTGACTTTTGTAATTATTTTTTGTAATTTAATTGTTAAATAAACTTATATATCCTTATAAAAAAAATTTTGTTCGTGTATAACTAACGAATAGTCAGATCGAATTCGATCAAATTTTTAGGTTATAGTCGTGTAGATGGTTTATATTATAGCTTGCACAAAATGAGTCAACGCATGAAGAAATTCTTAAAACCCGACGTATGAGCAATGTTATTTAAAATATCTAGTAGGCTGTAATATTTCGTATAGGTAAGCATTGCCCTTCCGATTCAGATTAATAGTGGTATTCAAGCAACAGTGCAAATCGCAGTGTGCAATATTTGCACTGCTTTTTTTGTACGCAATTTGACAAGTGCAAATATTGCACACTGCGATTTGCACTGTTGCTTGAGTACCACTAATGTTTCTTTTTTATTTTGCCACTGATATAATAATAATAATATAATGTCTTAACTCCGTTTCAAAAAGTAACGAAATGTCTCGTTTCAGTATTCCTTGGTTGTGATTTTAGACTGGTTGGAGTCCGCGCTAAAAGTCTTTTGCCCCGAAAATATGCAACACACACTCACACAATTCACGTAATCCATTTCTCAATACTAAATACTAAATTCGATTCATTTTGCATGATTGCATGTGCACTCTTTCCATTCGTGACCGCAGTCATATCGGCAACATCCTCCTTTATGTGATAGGGTTTCGGGCCATCGAAGCGTTGCCAAAGTCTGAAAACGAACGGATGCAGCAATTTACTGTCGTACGAATCCTTTTCATCCTGCGTCAAATAGCTAACAATAATTCCTAATACAACGGATAACGCGGTGCCAATGACACCGACTCCACGGACACACGAAAATGATTGCATCAATTCTCTGCAGGTAGACAGAAGGGGCAGCGAAATTTTTTTTGTGCCTCGGGAAGTTCAAAGCATTTACGATGGAACACTCGGATGGGGCACCATTTGCCTTTGCAGGTCACCATATTTGGAATTAATGGCTAAAAGATAATGCATAATTATAACTAATTTCCATGGAAAATTACGTCATTGCATATGCAAAAATCATGGGTTTTTATTTGTTGTTGTTCCAAAATTTGCAGTTTTTGCTGCAAAATTCGGTGAAACCTAATCCTGGTGAGTGGCAGTTCCATGCGCTTTCTCTGCAAATCCTCTGGAAATGGAAATTAAAAAATGAATAATAAATTTGTAAATAAATGTAGATCTCTGCGTACTTACGTAAAATTGTAACGTTTTTGGCAATCTGCTTTTCAATTTCGTCTTTCGTTATTGCGAAAGCAGTTTTTTGTTGCCTGATCAACAATTTGTTTTGCTCTTGTAATGCTTGTTTAAAATTCTAAGTGAAAAATAATTATATTTATATAGTGCATATATTTATTTGAAGGAATTTACATCAAGATTTGGTGGCTCTTCCTCATCAGGTTTGGGTCCTTCGATGAACTGGTTTACACTTTCGCCTGTGAATTTCATCCATTTTAAGAATTCAGTTGTGGTATTTTGGAACTGACTTTTAACAATCTCAATGTCTGAAAATAATTTTATTTTTAATTTATTCGTTTATATTTTGTTCTACGGCAGGCGATGTCTGCCCGGGTCATATAGTCCCCCCTATTCTACATTTCGATTACGTTCCCGCCTTCCGTTCCGCCATATTCGAAATTGGGTATTCTGAGTTCCGCCCAAATCGAAAGGAGAAGAAGAAGAAAGAAATTTTTTTCGAAATTGTGGAATGTGTCGAATTGAAACAAAAAATAGCACATTGATCGAAACGGAACGGAACAGAAAATGCAAAAGTTGCTAGTATTGGAAAATTTCGAGTCGAGTCGAAATGTAGAATAGAGGGGAGTATAAGTTTTAATCCAAGATGAAAAGATATATTACTCACTGCCATTTAAAACGAAATTTTCAATTACTTCCTTATCAGCCCCTTGCCATGGTTGGCCGTGAGCCAGGAGCTCTGCTTTGATGAGTAACATTGGTACGTCTTTTAAATTGTTTTCGGTAAAATAACGGTAGAATGTTGAAACATTGTTTCTGTACTCGTAAAGTTTGTTTGTTGTCGTTTGAATATTCAGTGCGGCTGCTAGTGGTCGCACGGTCGTGAACACCATTGTCTGTATGTTTTTTAATTTTTCTTTGTAAAAGGAAGTACACGCTCGTTGAACTGCAATGGGTGACATTCATTACATAAGTGTATCGGAATTTTCAAATGTAAAACAATTGTATTTACTTACAAGAGTCGTTCGAAGTTCCGGGCTCTGAGTCGTCATTATTGAACCCGTGAAAACTCTAAAGTGGAGAAATGTTTATATTTATATTGCATATATATTTTTGAATAAATATATAATACTTCAGAATATGTAGATCTCTCATTTTGTTCCAGAAATGTTATAACGTACGAGTTACATTTTTTCATGTATCTCTTAAAAGCAGTTCTATCGTGTTGCTCCTTTATTGGAACAAACGGACTTCCTATAGGTAAATTAGTAAATTAAATTAATATATGCTTCAATTAAAAATATAAATATATATTTCTCACCGCCATTTAAAACGTAGGTTTTGAATGATTGGAGATCGTTCTGTAGATCCTTTCCATGGTTGGCCATGACAAATCAGTTCTGATTTGATCAAAACCAACGGTATGTCTGTAAGTTTGTTCTTAATGAAATAATTGTAGAACTTTGATACAACTGATCTTATAGGGATATTTTCTTCGCCTGACGCAATGAGCGCGGTTGCTATGGCGCGTTTTTGTTTAATGTTGATTTTTGGGTTTTAATTTTTGCTTAAAAAATTTGGCCCCGGGAATCAAGGGAAACAATAAGTAAAGTTTTACGGATTTTCTTACCGAAGAATAAATTAAAAAAAAATTTAAACGGAGCCAAAATGGACGAATTTGATATTATATATTTTATACTTTACAATTTTTTTCCTTTCTTTAAATATTGGTATCAATACAATTTAATATTAAATTTGTATTGGTGGATAAAACCGTTTATTTTTTAAACACGGAGTTAAATGTCTGAAAAAAAAAAAAATCCACCAGCAGAATTATTCCTTAAAGAGTTAGAATTGTGGGTGGATCTGAAGATCCCCGATATGAATTTTGTTTTTTTTTTGTTTAAATTTCAGTTAAATCCAATAACTGTTAGTAGGATTGCTCGAGATAAAAAGAGCAGAAAACTTTTGGGAAACCAATGAAAAATGTATTTTATTACCCTGAACATGGTTTCACCCATCATATTTGATTCAATACATATTCTTAGCTCTTTGTTGTGGTAGCTGTAGATTAACAAGGTTAATGTCATGAAAAGTTGCCGCAAAAGAAATTACCATTTCAGGTAAGGAAATTTCTTTCGAGAAATTCCCAAAAAGCTCAAACAAAAACCTTAAGAAATAGGAAATTTAACTTTTCGAGAAATCCCCAAGAAACAAACAAAATACGGGAAACAAAAATGGCATATGATGCCATTGCAAGAAAATTATCGAAACACCGGTGCTCGGTTTTTTATATTGCTTGAAAAGTTCTAATTGAAGCCTTAATAAAATTAACATTTTTTTGCCAAGTTAAAATTTTTCATTTTGAAAAAATTACAAAGCTACCACAATTTGAGAATAGAATTTAATTTTTGAACACAAGCTTACCACCTCGGGCAACAAGACTATCCACTAAGGATTACAAGGACCCCTCGCTCGTATATCAAAATTCAAAGGAAGGCTTAAAAATAATTACGAGTTTCTCAAATGGGCCCTTGGAATAAAACTATTATATCTTGTTAAATAGTTAAGTTTTTTAAAAAATAAGATTTGATTAATTACTGTTAGTTCCCACCCCCAAAGGAAAGATCCAGAAAGGAACAAAGTTTAAATAAAAAAAAAAAAAGATTTTTCTGAAACGTGGATCAAAAATTATTGGAAAATAGAAAATTTATTATTGGATTTATTTCTTTATTCAAAAAAGATCAGTTTTGGATTTAATTTTTTTAATGTATTAAAGGTTTTAAAAGAGCTGTCATTTGGTTTTAAATTTATTTAATATCCTTTTAAACAGTCTTAATGGTTTAAAATTAGAGCCATTTGAAGATTAAATCGGTTGATGGGACTATTTAATACTTCGAATATCGTACTAAAATTAGTAAAGTGTTTTTCATCAACGTGTGCTGTCAAAATGGAAAAAACTTATGGCCACCCTGCATTTCAGTCCGGTGTCGACCACCGAAGGGAATGGTGTACGCTCGGATGTTAAACTTTTCCTAATCAAATTATTATATTTGTATTCCTTCTAATTTGCAGCAATACTTACGATTGTACGAAATTTAAAATGCTTACGTATAGTATACGAAAAGTATATACTAAAACCCCACATAAAAACACATTTTTAAGCACCAGCGCATTGATTTCAGCGTATTTGTTTTACAAAAATATTTTATCAATTCAAACAATTATGAAGGCGCGTGAATTTTGAAGGCAGGTGTAATTTCACCGAAAAAGTCGTTGCGTTTGTAAAATCGCTTCAATTTGGCGTAACGAACAAAAGCCAAAGTCATTTATTTTACTTATCATAGCATTGATGAACACAAATATCTTGTCAATAAAATTTTAGACAGAACCAACACCCTCTGCAAAATATGTTTTCGTTTCATTTTATCATTAGTATTTAAATCAATGTGATAAAAAGAGATAGATAATGTTTTTTATAAACCAAAGCGTGCGGGTTAAGAACCTTTAAAAGAAAAAATAGAATTGAAATTGTTTAAAGTGGCAATTAAGATAGAAATACGCTTCTCAATTTCTTCTATCGGACCGCCCACATGGCCCCTTTTGCACTTAATTTGGACTTTAATATGTCTTAAAGACGGGTGCAAAACCTTTTGTAGCCTTCTTCACTACTTCTTTAAGTTATGATAATAAACAGTTTTGTTACTTGGGCAGGGTAGGACAAAAAAAAACAATTTCTGTTTCTCCTTGATATTGAGTTTCCTTGATTAGTTTTATGTTTTTTAAGCTTTTCATATCATTTTATGAGTTTGGTAGCTATTTTATATGTGATGTACTCGAAAATCTCCCAAAATTTAAAAATAAAAGTGGCAATGCATTTCAACAGAGCAAGCTAAAGATTTCGCTGCCATAGCGTGCTTCTCTTTTCCTCATGCTATATGCCTATGTTGAAGCAGCGTAGCTCTAACACATTGCAGGGATTAGGAAGAAGAAGAGTTAGACCTATAGTCCTATATGGCCAGGGATCACTGGTCGCACTTGAAAATAGGGATGTTAATTTTATAAAAAACATCGAAAAAACATATAGTATCGTATAGTTTACCCTTTGTATAGGCGTGTTGGGCTGAAGACACTTTGTCAGAATTAAGGTTTACCTTGATTTGGTAATCCACGATTCTCTCAAAGGTCTCCAGCGGGAAGCAGGTCAGACTAATCGGCCTAAAATCACTCGGCCTGGCATGAGAAGTTTTCCCTGCCTTGGGAATGAAGACCACCTGTGACCTGCATCAGCGTTTGGGTATATATGTCATCTTCATACATGCTTCAAAGATGGCTTTAAGCCAAGGTACTGCCCTTGATAGGGTATGTTGCAAATCTGCTGGGATAATGCCATCCGGCCCAGAAGATTTGTAAGATTCAAAGGAATTAATGGCCCACTGTACTTGCCTGTTGGTGAACAAGTATGCAGAAGCAGTCTGGCACGCAGGATGGACCCGTGCGGGGTTCTGACCCGGTTCCAGATAGCTTCCCGGAAAATGTGTGTCAAGGAGAGTCTTCAGTGTGTCTATGGTAGACTCCGTCCAAGTGCCGTTTGATTTTTGAATGCTGCTCATACATCTAGGCATTGAGCTCAAAACTTTGCGTAGTCTATTGGTCTCCGCGGCGCTCTCTATTTTGTCACAGAAAGCCCTCCAGGAGACCCGCTTCGCTTTTCTTACGGCATATTTGAACACTCGGAGACTGTCCTTATAAAGTGACCATGATGAGGTCGATTTGGCTTCGTTGAAGCGTTTTCTAGAAACCCTACGAAGATTACCAATTTCCGCATTCCACCAAGGGGGTTTAGGCTTTCCCATTGGCTTACTAGCAGAACATGCATTAGTGGTTGCGGTTCTATACGCGGAGGTGAAGGTTTCCACAGCCATATCTAACTCATTAGCGTTTGTGATACCGGGAGGAGTACTACACAGTTTCCCCTCCACAGTAGAGCTGAATTTCGCCCAGTTGGTACGCCTTCTATTGACAAAGGATACCCTGTTTGGAATACTTGGCGAGTTAATATTAAAGGTAATGTATCTATGGTCCGAGAGAGAGCAATCAGATGATACTCTCCATTCAGATATAAGATGAGAGCCTTGGTCACTGACAAGAGTGATATCAAGAACTTCCCTACGGTTACTGGTTATAAAAGTTGGTTCAGTCCCCCTGTTAGCTACATAGAGGTTCTTACTTAATATAAAATCAAAAAGTGACTCACCCCGCACATTGATGTCCGAACTGCCCCAAATATTTTTAGCTTATAGTATTAAGCTTTTTTATTTTGATTATTAATTGAAAGTTTTTTTTTTGTTACTGAGGTGTTATTTTGTTTTTTGTGCTTGTCAAATAAATTAAGACTGATTTTGTTTCCTTACTGTAAAATGTTTTGCATTCGGCTTCGGCCTTCGGTCTTCGGCCGAAGTCTTCAACTCTGCCGATTGTTCGGCTTCGGCTTCGGCTAAAAATCCACCTTCGGTCGGACACTAATACATTTCCTATATTTCTGTCGACCTGTCATCGAAATTTCAACTCGGATTTCCTTTGTACAAACCCTTCAGGACATACGAGTAGTTCATCTCTAACGTTTTTCTAGTGCAAATTTCACCAGTACTAGTTCTTTTTTATACCCCTGCCAATGCATTGCACTATATAAAATTAACATTGCGTGAGGGCGGGAAATCACCAGTTCACTTTTGAACTATAGCTGTTCTGGTGCTGGGGGAACCAATTGGATATATTTGGCTTAGTTTAACACTACACCGAAAAGTTAAGAATGTAACTTCTAAATTTAAATATGAATTCTTGTAAATAAATCAGTTCCGCAGGTTCGATCCCTGCTCCAGCGAGCGTTTTTGTTGTTGTTTTTTTTTTTTTTTTTTTTTGTTGGAAAAGTAGATAATTTAATACTTACATTATTTAAAAAAACTGAGAAATAAAAGATTTTACCAAACATTTTATGCTTAAAAAAGATTCTCTACAAAGAATTTTTTGAAAGAGCTTGTGCATGGCATTTTGGAAGGCGCGATGAAAGCAAGTTATTTATTTATTGGTTGGCAACTTACTTTCTGCTCCCCGTATTTTTTCCTTCGAATTTAATTACCTGTTTAATTAATTCTCCATTTTTCCACATATTCTTTTGCCTGTGGCAGGGTTCGGACTCGGACCTTCCAGATTACAAAGCTAGCACACTTCAACTACGCCATCGTGAGATATGACTTAAGCTTGCTAGATTGATTATATCAATGTAAGTGTTCTTTAGAATCTGGTGAAAGCACTAGTAGCTTTAAGGAAATTTTCCCGGCACGTTCTGAAGGGAAAGAATGAGCTCGTTACTTCCTCTCAATTTACTTTAACAGCGTTGAGCCCTTAAGGTGCGAAGTCAGCTAAGCAGAATATACTGGAACTGAAAAAGCGTACGTGTAAAGGGTTTTCCATCGCAAATGAGGTAGTCTCGAAAATGAGAATTTTCATACATAAAGATATTTTAAAGTATCGATATTTTTCACACCGATATGACATCCGCAGCCCCCGGAGTACAGACGATGATTTTAAATAAGTTTTAATTATGTACGAATTGACGGATACTTTGATAGCGCAAAAAAATTATATAATAAGTTACCTAAAATGCCCTTATATATTTGCAAAAATCTACTAATCGGTAGACGCTAACTTCTACTTATGCTCTTCCTAAACATACAGCAACAGCATCAACATCAACGGTTTCGGCTTTCATTGCAAGCTTGACCTCAACACTACCAACAGAAGAGAAATTTAGCAACACACAAACAAGCACCAAAGCTAGCATAGGAGAAGAAAACAGACACAACGAAGCCGAAATTGGCGCTCAAACAGCAGCTCAGAGCTCAGCTTCGCGCTCTGCCCAAGCAAACTCTAGCGCCGCTGCCGCTATTGCGAAAAACGTTTGCGTCCACGAAAAACAAAAAGGATCGGCAGTGCAGACAGGCATGGATCGCTACGTGAACATAAAGCGAAAGCTGAGCCCACAAAAAATGCAAGAACAGAAGGCTTAAAAACAACTAAAACCGAACACAACAACAAATATTTCTCCTAGCCCAAGCCAAAATAGGTTTGCGCTCCTCGCTAGCAGCGATGATCAAGAACCATCCAACTCTAACCCCGCCAAAAAAATTAAGCCTCCCCCAATCTACTTGCGTGAGGAATGTTCAAACGCTCTAGTAGCAACTATTGCTCGTTCCATAGGCAGCAGCAACTTTCACGTTGTTTCCATTAAAAGAGGCAACGTGAAAGAAACTAAAATACAAATTTATACGGAAACCCACTATCGTACCCTGGTTAATCACTTTGATGCACTCAAAAAAAGCTACTATACCTACCAGCTGTAATGGATGCGGTTATAATGCTCACGAATATACGAAGAAAATTCTCAGTCATTTTTTTTTGTTATGGAAATAAACTACCAGCTCTTTACACCACGGGAAAAAAAAAAAAAAAAAAAAAAAAAATAAATAAATAAATAAAATAGCATTAAAAGAAAAATAAAAATAATACAAGTTAAAATCATAGCTATATTGCGCAAACAGTTCAATTACATGTAGAAAAAGCAACCTTGTCCCTTACGCACTAACAGAACTGCAATTAAGTCTAACAGTGCAGAAATGCAACAATGTTATCAATGAATTCAGTCCACAGCCCTGTAACTGAAATCCCAGCATACGTTCGATCGAAGCGCTTCCGCTCACTTTCATCCGGTAACGAACGTGAGTAAGGTGTTTGCTAAGCAAAACGAAGAAAAAAAAAAAAAGCATAAATTTCGTGTCAGTTGGAAATGATTAACTTCCAACTGAAATAAGAAGGAAGCTGGAGTCATTTCGCGATACTCATTTAAAACAATAGGTAAGAGCTGTGGCGTGTAGAAATTCGCGAAGAAGTATTCGCTCAACTTAACCTTTTCAGTGCCGTGCACTTCAAACCGAAGCCACAATTTCTAAAAACATCCTGAGTTGAAGGAAGAGATAACTGGCTGAAGCCCCCTTAAAAGACCACTTCGGAAGATCCCGACTAGAAATTTTGACCTAAAACGATCTTTTTGCAATATGACCCTCCATGAGGTAAGATTGATTACACTATCCATAACCTAGTCAACAGCGTATAATAGAGAAAAATTCACTTAGGGTTTTATTGCCAAATCTGGAAGCTAAAGAAGAACCTGTTGATAAGAATCCCCCATCGCATATCATACAGGCGCATGGTCATCTTTAGTATATCGCCAATCTTGCCGATCATAGTGACCACGGCCATGGCAAGCTAAGGAATTGACGGAATCAGCGTATGTTTTGAGTTTGGTGGTTTCTGTCGTGTTAAACGGCTACGAAAAATTTTGATAAACTCCTCTTTACTTGCCGTCACAAAAAAAAAAAAAAAAAAAAAAAAAGTATAGAGAAAAGAGCTATTAATCGAGAGTCTTGTCTCTCAAAAGAAAATGTAATTTACTCACGGCTGGCTAAACAAAGATGAACAGAATTTACATCTGTTTTGTTTTGATCGCGTAATCCGCCAAATTAGAAAAAGAGAAGAAAACGTAATTTAAAGCTTTTGGTTCTAATAAGAAAACAAAAATAAGAGAGGCAACGTAATATCTGGTTTCGTTTGTTTAAAGGAAGTTTTATGCCTTGTCACTGCGTTAACATGTGAGTTAACATTGCAGTAAACATTCTTGCAGTGAACATAAGACTGTTAAACCAGATGTTAGGTGGGCTCTGATCCTCAGTTGATAAATAAGTAAAAATAAGTTTTCTAGTTTCCACAGCCTCAAACGCAGCAACAATTTCGGCGATTTCAACAGGCCTGCTGAAGACGTTCGGATGTTGGTAGTGTATATGTGAGTACTAAATATAAAACATATGTGAATATGAATTGTTATTGATTTCGATCTCTGTTAGGATCAGTAATGTTAGATGTTAGTGTCAGTACTGTAAGTTAGATGTTAACTCGATCAATCGGCTTCATTTAAATTCAAAAATTGTTAAATAAGCTCAGATGGCTCGGAAGTCTATTCTGTTCAGTTTGTTGATCGTTCCCTAGTATTGCTTGGGCATACTTTGAGTTTTGTTTTGTTTTTTTTTATAAGAATATCGAAATGAATAAATGAGTTACAAATTAATCAAATCATGAGTGGCTAATTCAATTGGCTATTATAGGCGAAATGTAAGTAAAGATCTGAGTTGCGCTTTGGGTTAACCAATAAAAATATAATCTAGGTTAACATGGTAGGGAGGGTAGAGACAGTGTGGGAAGTCACCGCCTTTATCCCAATGCACCTGTCTCCTTCGTGAACCGATTTGATTTCAAACTAAGATATTAAATTCCGTATTGCTTAACAAGTTAGATTGTTTTTTTATTGTAATTTTCTTTTGCATTGCTTTTGAATCTGTTCATATCCACTAAAACATAGGTCCTGGTAATATTGTCATGAAATTTCCTTTCGAGTCGAATTTGATAATGTTGATGAGAGAAAGCAACAAAAATCTCTGCATACAATTTATTCTTGCAATGCTTCCAAATAGTTTGCCAATGGCATGAAAGAATCCACGACCAAACTCGACGAGCTGAGTAGAGCTACATCAAGGTGTGCAGAGTGCATTGTCATGGTGAACGCCTGTAAGATTCTTTCGGTTTCTTAAAAGGTGGATAGTCATTACAGAAGAATATGGCGCCCAACGTGGGGATCTGTTGAGGAAATTTTACCGAAAAAAAAAAATAATAATAATAAAATAAAAAATTAATTCTATCCGTAGAACTACACCAGCACGAAAATGTTAGTAAATTTTTTTGGATTTTCTTGAATAGATTAACCTGTGAGAAAAATTTTGTCTAATAACACCATTGTTTATACTTATGTTGCTGGATTTAGAGATTTGAATTTTCGAACTCTACCGCGCATTATTTAAATGATCAAAATATAAAGAAGTGAAATGAAGTCTTTTCCTGTGTGGATTTTGGTGAATGTTTGTTAAGACACTCCCACCGATAGGCATAGATTTCAAAAATACTAGCTAATGAGGTGGTTTTCTAGAGAGATGTACTTTTAATAATTTTTTTTAAAAGTAACTCGATTTCTAACCCAAAAAAATAAAAAAAAAAAAAAAAGTCTCGCTCTTCTCGTTACGTTATTAACTTCGACTCTTTTTTTTAAATTTAATACAGACGATTTCTTTGCGTTCACGATGGAAATTTTTTTTGTTGCTCAGATCTTTACTTAAGAAGTAGTCTAAATAACCTTCTATAGTCTGGAATTTTTTTGAAAATTTTTAAGAAAAAAAAAAAAAAATCACAAATTTTTTTTTGTTTAATCACACCTACCAATTATACTGATAAAATATTTTTTGCGCTGCTTGCGATGTAAATTAATTTTTGCTGTTAAATATTAAGTATTTGCACATCTTGATCAAGATATACGTATATTCTTAATAATTTTTCGCATAAA
>CM035808.1:48326205-48336354 GCA_020466095.1 Chlorops oryzae | reverse complement strand
CAGTTTTGATTAGAACGAAAAAGGGGGGAATTAAATCTTAAGTCAACTTCATTTCATATAAAGGTCCCGAACCGAGTTATAGTAATGGTATCAGCAAACGGTGATGAGGACTTTCTCATTAAAATCCTTTTACGCCAAACGAGGTAAGTTTGGACGACTATTTCTCATATTGACGAAATCATTTCTGTCAGTCTTTAGAAAATGTTTCGAAAATTTCAATGCTGTATGCTTGTAAATAACACTTTCAGGTGACCAGAAATCGGTGATATATTCAGCTCACGGCATGGTCAAAAGGGTGTTACTGGTCTTATTGTCGATCAAGACGATATGCCTTTTAACGACTATGGAATTTGTTCTGATATGATTATGAATCCGCATGGTTTTCCATCACGTATGACAGTTGGAAAGTCTCTTGAGTTACTTGGTGGCAAAGCTGGCTTGCTAGAAGGAAAATTTCACTATGGCACAGCATTTGGCGGTTCGAAATATAATGATATAACAGGTTGGCTGATAAGTCCCCGGTCTAACAAAGAAAAACACATTTTTTGGTCAAAATTCGTTTTTATTATTCAACATAGTTCCCTTCAAGAGCGATACAACGATTATAACGACCTTCAATTTTTTGATACCATTTTGGTAGTACTCCTTCGGTTTTGCCTCAAAATAGGCCTCAGTTTCGGCGATCACCTCTTCATTGCAGCCAAATTTTTTTCCCTGCGAGCATCCTTTTGAGGTCTGAGAACAAGAAAAAGTCGCTGGGGGCCAGATCTGGAGAATACGGTGGGGAAGCAATTCGAAGCCTAATTCATGAATTTTTGCCATCGTTCTCAATGACTTGTGGCACGGTGCGTTGTCTTGGTGGAACAACACTCTTTTCTTCTTCATATGGGGCCGTTTTGCCGCGATTTCGACCTTCAAACGCTCCAATAAACGACATATAATAGTCACTGTTGATGGGTTTTTCCCTTCTCAAGATAATCGATAAAAATTATTCCATGCCCATCCCAAAAAACAGAGGCCATTACTTTGCCAGCGGACTTTTGAGTCATTCCACGCTTCGGAGACGGTTCACCGATCGCTGTCCACTCAGCCGACTGTCGATTGGACTCAGGAGTGTAGTGATAGAGCCATGTTTCATCCATTGTCACATATCGACGCAAAATCTCGGGTGTATTGCGAGTTAACAGCTGCAAACACCGCTCAACACGTTGTTGTTTTTGGTCAAATGTGAGCTCGCGCGGCACCCATTTTGCACAGAGCTTTTTCATATCCAAATATTGATGAATGATATGACCAACACGTTCCTTTGATATCTTTAAGGCCTCTGCTATCTCGATCAACTTCATTTTACGGTCATTCAAAATCATTTTGTGAATTTTTTTGATGTTTTCGTCGGTAACCACCTCTTTCGGGCGTCCACTGCGTTCACCGTCCTCCGTGCTCATTTCACCACGCTTGAATTTTGCATACCAATCAATTATTGTTGATTTTCCTGGGGCAGAGTCCGGAAACTCATTATCAAGCCAAGTTTTTGCATCCACTGTATTTTTTCCCTTCAGAAAACAGTATTTTATCAAAACACGAAATTCCTTTTTTTCCATTTTTTTCACAATAACAAAAGTTGCTTCACAAAAGACGCTCTATCTCACAAACTAATTAACTTACAGACGTCAAATTTTGACACGAATCATTTGAAGGTTGCCACTATATAAAAATAATATGCATTTAATACAAGCGACGCCATCTATGTGTCAGACCGGGGACTTATCAGCCAACCTGTTACAGGATGAGCTATTCAAAAATGGTTTCAACTACATGGGCAAAGATTATTTCTATTCTGGCATAACAGGTGAATCTTTAGAGGCTTATATCTACTCTGGCCCGGTGTACTATCAAAAGCTAAAGCATATGGTACAAGATAAAATGCACGCACGTGCTCGTGTTCCACGTGCGGTGCTAACACGCCAGCCAACTCAAGGTCGTAGGCGTGAGGGTGGCCTCCGTCTGGGAGAAATGGAACGTGATTGTCTAATCTCATATGGCGCTAGCATGCTCATTATGGAACGCTTAATGATTTCTTCCGATGCATTTGATGTGGACGTTTGTAAGACATGTGGACGCTTAGCGTATATATCGTGGTGCCATTTCTGTCAGTCTTCAGCCAATGTTTCCAAAATTTCAATGCCCTATGCTTGTAAAATACTCTTTCAGGAGTTGACCAGCATGAATGTGGTGCCGAAATTAAAGCTTGAGAGCTATTAGAAGATATCCAAAAGACTTGTAATTCAAATACAAATGAAATTAATTTCAATAAAGACTGTAATATTTTTAATAGATACAGCCAGGTGACTTTTGTAATTATTTTTTATAATTTAATTGTTAAATAAACTTATATATTCTTATAAAAAAATTTTGTTCGTGTATAACTAACGAATAGTCAGACCGAATTCGATCAAATTTTTAGGTTATAGTCGTGTAGATGGTTTATATTATAGCTTGCACAAAATGAGTCAACGCATGAAGAAATTCTTAAAACCCGACGTATGAGCAATGTTATTTAAAATATCTAGTAGGCTATAACTAGGGATTCCAATCCCGGGATCCCGGGATCCTGGGATCCCGGACGTTTTCTAGTCCCGAAAATCCCGGGATTAGTCTTCGTTAGTCCCGGGGCATTTTTGCAATTATTTTTAACTGTCGAGGTAGAAATATCGAAATATAATCAGATGAAAATGCTTTAAGATATAACGTTGCAAGTGGGTGTAATACGTTAGTGGACATAAAAATCTATACGATGGTTATTTTTGTACGTTTAGTACATTAAATGCGATAACTACATGTTTTACGTGGCGTGCCATCATTTATCTCTTGTTTAGCCTCACAGTTAGCCGAATGATCTCCGATCAGCTGCGGTGTTGTTAAATGTAGGTACAATTCCCTCACGACTTTGACAGCTGGGTTTGGTGGTAAACGAAAAAACTGATTAGAAAAAAATTTGATTTGGGAGAGAAAATCGATTTTTGTATTTTAAACCATTAAAATACGCAGTCGCCAGACTATTGTAATTCAGCTATGACAATGCAAATATAAGTAAATAAAATCGTAAGGATTTTTGTAGGGAAAAATTTGTGTAAGCAAAGGAAAAAGTAGTGATTTTTTGGGGCTGTGTAGGGAATATCAGAAAAAGAATTTAACATCACTGATTCAGCTGTTATGCTTCAAATAACTGGAATGTTATTAAGTTTATGTTTTTTTTTATTATTGTTAATGTGAAACATAGCTCAAATAAAAAAAATTTAAAAATTTATTCGTTTTAAGCATTCTTCCTAATCACGGGACCGATCCCGGGATCCCGGGATTGAAATTTTGGAATCCCGAAATCCCGGGATTGGCATTTTGGCCATTTTTTGGAATCCCTAGCTATAACATATCGTATAGGTAAGCATTGCCCTTCCGATTCAGATTAATGTTTCTTTTTTATTTTGCCACTGATATAATAATAATAATATAATGTCTTAACTCCGTTTCAAAAAGTAACGAAATGTCTCGTTTCAGTATTCCTTGGTTGTGATTTTAGACTGTTTCGAGTCCGTGCTAAAAGTCTTTTGCCCCGAAAATATGCAACACACACTCACACAATTCACGTTATCAATACTACCCTGCAGTAATGAAATGGTTTCGGTTCAAAAGCGATCGATCCTAGGTGGTTCCCTTTAGGACCAAACTAGGACCGATCCCAAATTTATATGAACCGCGATCGACCTAGGGTTAACCTCTATCTAACCGACCCTCGTCCAATCCCAAAATGAGCGTAGGTGGGGCGAGTTCGTAATAACTTGTACTTTATTGTTGTCTGCTTTAAGTCCTCAATCTGTTCTTTGTGCTATCATAGGTTAAATAGCTTGATTGTTAAGACTCTCGCTTCGCAACCGAAGGGGTAAGAGTTCGAGCCCTGGCTCGGTTTAGAATTTTTTTTTTTTTTCAATTACCTACGATTTTTTTATGTTAATATTAAAATTTTTTTTTAAAATAGTTAACTTGAAAAAAATATAATTCGTTTTTTACATATGAATTGGTTTTTAATATTTATTTTTCAATAAAAAATTCTTTGAAGTGAAAAATTCTTTACGTATGTTTCCCAAAAACTTGAGCAACCAAAAACTCAAATCAGCGTTTTGATCAAAGCATTAAACTTGCTTGTTTAGCGTAATGGTTAAGACACCGATTTACCAACCCAGAGTTCTGAGGTTCGAGGCTCGGCCTAGGCGGGAAAATCAAAAAATAAATAATATAATGTTGTAACAAAAAGATTTAAAAAAACAAAAAAGCAAAATAAACAAAATAAGAAAAAAAATTTTTTTAATTTTTTATAAAAAAAAAAATATTAAAAAAAAAACTCACCCTCATTCAAAGGCGTAGGGAGTAACCTCCGATCGACCGCCAACCGATCCCACACGCTTTGAAAACGGATCGGTTGTTTTTCAAGGACCGCACCATGTTAAAAGAGACCAGTTCAACGCATGAAAAGGCGATCGGTCCTTATCTCTTTAGGATCGATCTGCGGTCGATTCAGGGTCGATCCCTTTTACTACAGGGTATATATTTTCTATATATGTATCTGTCGACCTGTCATCGAAATTTCAACTCTGATTTCTTTTCTTCAAAAAAATGAGCTCGTTACTTCCTTTCAATTTACTTTAATAGCGTTGAGCCATTTAGTTCCTTCTTTGCTATTTTCTATCGAATATCCCCCATTCGGAAAGAGACTTAAATGTCGAGTGCCATCTGTTGGTAATTGTATAGCAACTTTCGTCCTCGGTCAAAAAGTAAAAGCTCTAAATCTTTTTTTATTAAGCTTTAGAATGTCTCTGATAGCTATAAATTTTTTGATGTAATAAAGCTTTAAAAAGCTTCGTTCTTTAAAGGAATTGGATGAATTAAAATTAAACTTGTCCTTGCTTCAAAAAAAATTGATAAGGCAATTAAGCGGAGTTGTTACCAATTGAATTAATTTTATTGAAGAATATTGTTTTTTTTTAAGGAAATCATAAAAGGGATATTGACTTTTTTGAAGCTTTCGGCTGTCCCTCAGTATGCAGTTGGCGTTTTCAAAAAATTTTGACAGTAAACTCGTTAACAATGCTGTCAAATTTTTTGTTCTAAATCTCAAAATTTGCTTTTTCGTACGCAGTTTTTGGCAACAATTTATAACATCACACATGTTAGCGTCACATTGTTTATTAAAATTTATATTTTTGAAAACAGACAGCAAAGTAATTATGAAAACGATTTCTGTTAGTTTTCTTTACTAATCTGCGTACTGCGTATGAAATACAAGAGGAAATTTCTCTCCTATGGGATTTTATTTTTGAGGACCAATATTACCAAACATGTTTAAAAAGGTTTTAAAATCGAAATAACAAAATTTCTTTTATTCAATATCGCAATTTCTTTAAGTATGTAAATATGTGGCAGCACCGTCCACTACCAGGGCTGTGTACATTTAACAGCTGACTGCATTGTTATTTTCAACAATGGAGTCTATAAATTGTCATTCTAATGATGGTTTCGTATTCCAAATCGCTGTTCTCCGACTCCATAACTCCATTCCTATCTACATTTTTTTAAAATTTTTCCATAAATTCGTATTATTTTTTTTGTTCATTGATTTTATTGAAGTGTGGCAGGCTGAAATTATTACAGTAAAATGTGATTCCTAAGTACATTCCCTGCAGTAATTCCAACTACTCTCTAACTACTCCCCGACTAGTCACAAAAATACCAGGACTACTCCCTCTTAATTTGCCAACCAATGCTTTGAACTGTCTTTTTTAACGTTGAGCTGTCATTGGAAAATAACTAGTCACAGTTTTTGCTCATATGAACTAGACCTGGAGTATATACAGTTGGGTAGATTTTTGGTCAATTTGTATTTTTGCTCATTTTATGAAAAAAGATATTATTTTTTCCTCCTTGTTTTGTATTTTTTATCTTTTTTCTTTTTTTAAATCTTTTCTTTTTCATTTCTATTATAATTTTCTCGCCTCGGCCGAGCCTCGAACCGCTCACCTCTGGGGGTTGGTAAGTCCGTGTCTTAACCATTACGCTAAACAAGCAAATTTAGTGTATTGATCAAAACGCTCATTTGAGTTTTTGGTTGCTGAAGTTTTTGTGGAACGCACGAGTAGAATTTTTACTTCAAAAATGTATTAATTGAAAAATAAATACATATTAAAAAAAAAATATAAAATATGAAGAAAAAATACTTAAAAATTTAGCGAAAAATTTTTTTATTTCAAAATTAAATATTAAATAAAATAAATTAAAATATAAACATAAAAAAACTTGGTAATTAAAAAATAAAATTATTCTCACCCGAGCCAGGGATCGAACCCCAACCCACGAGTTCGCTGAGCGGTAGTCTTAACCGTCCAGCTAACTAGCTTTGGGTGAGCCGGGATCAGGGTTCGGACTATACTCTGATCGGAGTAGATCTACTCCGGTTTTAAAAAATTTTTGAAATCTACTCCGCCACTACCCTATACCTGAAATCTACTCCGATTTTTTCACTTCACCAAACTCAAATTAATTTTGTCTATGGCACGATTTAGACGTAATGAGAACGAGTTTTTTGTGTTCCCTCGTTCGCAAACAAATTGTTGTTATACCCGACACACTCTGTGTCGAGGGTATATTGAGTTTGTTGGGTTGTGTGTAACACCCAGAACCAGTCGAGATAGACTATACAAAATGTATATAGAAATGATCAGCGTCACCAGGAGATTCGATTTAGACATGTCCGACCGTCTGTCCGTCTGTCCGTCTGTCTGTCTGTTTGTATACAGTTTTCTTATCGAAGGAGTTCAGCTATCTTGAAGAAATTTAGTATGCGTACTCACAGGCACATGAGTAAGAACAAGTTTGAGAATGAAGCCGATCGGACCATTTTTAGGGGTACCTCCAGTACTAGGGTCTGTTACGAAAATCACAAAAACTGCTCTAAAATCGAAGTCCTTCAAGATATTTTGATGAAATTTGATATTTCAACATGTTTAAAGGCAAGTAATACGATTTCAAAAAATTGGAAAAGTGGATGTGGCAGAAGGGCGTTTTTTTTAAATTCTCTCCTACACCCGAAATTCAAATGGGACTTGAACGAAATTTGGCACTTATGCTTCGTATGTAGCCACAAACATCCTCCCCAAAATTTTTTTCGATCGGACCATTTCAGTCGAGATAGACCATACAAAATATATATAGAAATGATCAGCGACACCAGGAGATTCAATTTAGAAATGTCCGTCTGTCTGTCTGTCTGTCCGTCTGTTTGTATACAGTTTTCTTATCGAAGGAGTTGAGCTGTCTTGACGAAATTTGGTATGCGTACTCACAGGCACATGAGTAAGAACAAGTTCGAGAATGGACCCGATCGGACTATTTTTAGGGGTACCTACAGCACTAGGGTCTGTTATGAAAATCATACAAACTGCTCTAAGACAGGAAGATTTTGAGAAATTGGAAAAACGGGCGTGGCCGAAGGGCGTTTATCGAAAATTGCCTCCTGCAGTGGGACTTGAACGAAATTTGGCACTTATGCTTCCATAAACATCCTTTTGAAAAGTTTTTGATAGGTCCATTATTAAGGGTACGTCCAGTACTAGGGTCTGTTATAAAAATCTCAAAACTACCCCAAAATCTGACTTTTCCCAAATATTTCAATGAAACTTAGAATTTGAGCGTATATTTAAGCCTCCGATTAGTAATCCAAAAATTTGGAAAAGCGGGCGTGGCAAAAGGGGTGGTTTTATAAAGAAATACTTATAACAAATGTCGGGATATGGGGCCCATTATGGCCTTGAAATCCTGTTGAATATTCTTTCTTAGTGGTCCTGTTTTTTGGGCGTGGTTTAAAAATTATTTAAACATGTGTGTCTGTGTCGGGTATTTTGATTGTCAGGCTCGCCTGACTATAACACCCTTACTTGTTTTTTTTTTAATTTGAATGGTGGAAACCAAAAGTAGATTATTTAAAATTTAAAATAAAATATATGTATATGGTAAGATTGACCCTCAATTAAGAAGGCTAAAAAATTAATCATTATCATGGTAAAAATTGTATTAATTTAATGGCTTATTGACACAATTTTTACCCAAACAGGCTTCTTCCAACCAACTAAGAAGAATGTATCTGAAATTCATGCTTTTTTATTTGGCTCACATTTATTTAATAATTTTTCCTATTATTTTATTATAATTATATATGTATATAAATATATTATATTTAACATTTTTCAAAAAGCAACTTTGCACATTTCAACACAGATTTCTTTTTAGTTTTCTTTTTGGGGATATCTTCTTTTAATTCTACTACACAAAAATGCAACAGAATAAGTTTACATGTGTGATTGTTCATATAGGAAAATGTGTATATATGTATGTATGTTTGCATGCCTGCATGTATGTATGTACGAATGTATGAATATTTGTAAATACTTTTGCAAATGAACTCCTTAATTTTTCCATAATCAAGTACCCTTTTTATTGGATACTTATTATCTTTTGAAGCACTGAGTCCAGCTCATTTCGTGTGCAAAAATCAAATCAAGTTTTTTCGACTTAACTTACAGGATTTTTTTTTTTTTTTGATTATATATAGATTATAAATTTTTATTCAGCTTTAATTTTTAATTCTTCTCTAATCGGTGTAGAAATGTCTCATCACAATTATTAATAATTTCTCCGCTCGACAGACGATTCGAAATACATAGTTGGTGTGCCCTTATACACATATGTTCCATAATTTGATTATTCATACATATGTACATATCGCACCCCGGCAACTAAAGTGGCACAACTCAAAATTATGTTATTTTTCAGAAAACTCGAAAAACTGTTTTTGAGCTTTGAGCGCATTTTTTTTTTGTTTATAAATAAAACGATGCTTATTGCCAGAGCTGCCCAAAGTGGTAGCTTCAAGTGGGAATGAGCGTAAAAGAGAAAATCTTTTCACACGCATAGAAACTGTGAGCGAGAGATGAAAAAGGAAAAAATCTGTCGCAACCCTGCAGTAAATATCACTAGTGCTAGTCATTCTTGTACTAGTGACCATCTGTACCCGTGGTGTTGCCTTCTGCTATTGAAAGTTTCTATCAACGAATATGCGAGAGGAAATCAGATGCTGACACTAGTGCGCTACAGTATAAAGTATAAATTTACTGAGTGAAAACAAAAATTTATGCGAAAAAAAGGGGGGAAATAAAACAGAGCGACACAGTTCTTGTTCATATTGTTCATATTTTTTCCATATTATCTTAAAATGACAGCTTAAATTAAGACTAAACAAGTCTTCAAATATTTGAAAATGCTCAAGAATCTCTGTTAAAGCAATTTCCCTCATCTAAAATGATTCAATTTGTGCAGCAGAAAAGTTGGTGGACTCTAAGCCCTGTGCGGTAGAATAGGTAGAATGACAATTGGGGAAAATTATAAGGTAGATCTACCGCATATGCGATAGAAGTGGCCACACTGGTTCCTATGCATGTGAAAAAAATTTTTTTAAGCTCATTCACACTTGAAGCTACCACTTTGAGCAGCTAATTTCATATCCATATCTCTGGTTCTTTTGTCTCTGATGCACCACTGGTAACATAGGGGTAATTGAGTCCGCATTTACTGCAGGGTAATAAAGGAAATTTGTAGAGGCACTGTAAATTTTTCAAATCAGTGGAATGACGAACTTCGAAGAGGCTAGACGTGTGTCGCTCTGTTTTAAATTTTTGTTCCTTTTTTCGTATAATTTTTGGTTTTCACTCAGTTAAAGAGCGTTAGGAGTTTAGTATGCTACATATATTACTATATATGTCACTCTCATAGATTTTGAGCGGGACATTTCGCGCCTGTTAGAAAGAGATGTTACTCGGCAGGCAAAAAAGAGCGAGAGAGAAATACTTTTGGTGAGTACCTAAGTGAAAAGTGCTCATTTTGGTGGGTACCCAAGACCGTGGTGGGTACCCAAGACCGTGTTGAAAAGAGCCAAAATAGAAACGGCTCCTGAGTGACATATATAGTTATATATGGTATGCTATAGACTTTTGGCGAGGCACGACCTATGTCGCTTGATTTTTTCTTACTCTCTAGCATTTTAAATTT